>OX030950.1:54211211-55411211 GCA_943735915.1 Pherbina coryleti
AAAGAAGAAAACGTCAATGTATTAAAAATATATAAGTTTTTCCAGCATAGTTTAGTACAAAAATACTCTTACAAAAATATTTATATATTTTAAACTATATAACATATTTCAAAGAAATAATTTTTTTTTGATAAACCATAAATCATATATTAAACCAAAATTAAAAAAATTGTAAATTTAAGAATTTTAAATATGGTAATAATTTTTTAAAAAACTTAAAAATCTCAAAAATTGAAATTTATAACCTTAATTTAGACATGATGGAATTAATTTTTTTAAAATTTTTTTCATATTTGATATCAGCGACCTTAAATAATTCACCACTCCAAACTTCATCCAAATCGGACGACTCCTTCTATTTTTGTCCAACTTTTGTATGGGCTCGCAACACTGTGCGACGATACAAAATGCATTCTCATTTTGATTTTGAAGCCAAGAAAATTGTTGCAGCCATTCTGTACGAAACTTCCTTTTGAAGTCAGTCTTCGATTGGGAAGGAACATCAACACTATAAAGTAAAATTTTACAATTTTCAATACATTTTTCAACAAAAATTAAACAACTACCTGCTGCATTCAGCTTCACTTTCGGAGTCAGAAGTGGACACTTTCCTTTAATCTACGCAATCATTGGCACCAGATTTTGGTTTTTTCTTAAAAGAAATCTGCAAGCAAAATATTATTTAATTTAATATGATATTGAATATCGAGTGTTTATATCTTCTACCTTTTCATTTGTAGCGTTCTTCCTTCCACCTGCACATAGTCACTTGAAGCGCACACTTGAACAATTGTAAATTACATTTTGTAATTTATACAAAAACTGGTGCAAAAATCCAGGTTATTTATCTTTCTTTTAATTATGATACTGTACTTTGTCTCTTTCTTTCACCTAAGAAAAAAAGGTAGAACTTTGTGCAATGCAAGGTTCCACAGAACATAACTTTGAACACTGAACATTACGCTAAGAGTGCTACCAAATGTCGGTTTTTGTGAAATTTCTAAACTCTTACAAAATTTACCAAATCAGAAAATAGTGTATTTTTGAAGAATGATTTTATTTTTGTTTTTTAATTTTATGATTAAAATTTTTATTTAACAAACAATTTTTTATTTTGAACAAATTTTTATAACTGATAAAATATTTTTGAAAGTTTTTTGATATACAATTTTTTGATATACAATTTTATTTTGTTTCAATTAAAAAAAAAAACATTTTGACACCAATAACTTGAGAACCTGGCTGAGACAAGACTGTCCCAAGAAGCGTCAATATAAAAAAGTTAATAGCCTCGACATTAACAAAACATGTAACAAGCATGCAGTAAATATTATAAAAACAAATAAAGCTTCCAAAAATTGAATAGATTTCGCAATATCTCTGAACTAGTTAATGTGACATTTCGCCCGGTTTTTTTCGTGCACCCATGCATAAAATGCTTCGAAGATAGCAAAATGCGCACCTACAACGATAACTCTCTGCTACTTTTATCAGCAACATACCTATAAACATACCAACAAACCTCTAGGAGATGTTTAAACAACATAAATGGTTACACAAATAATTAATTAAAGCATTTTATAATTGTATAACCTATCTTATGTTATTTTTTATGTCGGCAACATTAATTGGTGTTATAATAATGACTGAACCTGATAAAAGAAGAAATGAGTGCCGCTTTGAAATTTTCAATATTTTTGTACTAATTTTGGAAATGGTATTTCCTCAATTGAAAGAGACACTGCAATAATTAAGAAAATATTTACATGATTTAGCAAATACTAGTTATAATGTAATGACTAATTGCTATTGTTATTGTTTACAAATTCCTTAATCGATAGAGTAATACAACCAAAAGTCATTAAAAAATTTAAGATTTTACAAACGCTCCTACGTTACACAATGGGATTGACTTAAAAAATTAATTTTTCATAGCCTGAACCAATACCCAAAGGATGACCTCTTTAAGTCCTTGCGCTTTGTATTACGCTTTGATCTGTGTATTTCCTCTGAACACTACTTGATATATCGATGGAGGTGTAGGTTTTGTTTTTGAATAAAACAAACAATTGGATTATAATGGATTATAAAGTACAAAACCTAGGCACTTGGGAGCTTTATTTCAACACATCGGAAATATGGTAACTCTAATGAAAATCATTTAAGATCGAAATGTCCAGAATGGCAAGAGTGGACAAATAATTCGCTTGTGGGTAATATTCGCTTGTGGTAATCTACTGAATCTTGTCGTCATTAAAATCACATTTCGGATTTTTTGAAGTCAGGTCTGATGAAGTATTTCATTCATGATATGCCTCTGAATCCACGGAATAACCCCCAAATGAAATAAACCCAAAAAAAAATGGAATAAGCCCAAAAATGAAGTATGAAATAACACCCAATTCTTGAGGACATTTACACAAATTTTTACTGATATTTCATTTTTTTCTAGGGTCTTATTTGATTATGAAATAAAGCCCAATGAAACAAGCTCCTATCAAATTTTATTTGGGGATTTCGTTTTGGTTAAGTTTTTTTTTTTTTTTTTTTTGTTTATTACATCCGGTTTGGGGATTATTTCATCCAAAAATTTTGGGGGTTATTTAATTTTCTTTAATTAAGGTTACAGAAGATTTGTTTACAATAAAATAAAATTGAAATTGGCTTTTTTAAGAATTAGTTTTAAACAAAATTTTACAAAATATTGTACTTCAATTGATTTGTCGCTTCTGATTCATTGTTAGTTCTCAAACGATTATTGAACGCTTGACATCGGAGAGAGTATTTTTAATTAAAATGTAATTAGAAATTATTGCCGGAAGAAGATTAAATTCTAATTTTCTTTATTCAATACACGAAAAACAGTTATATACTAAAAAATTTTCATATAAAAATAAAATTCATTATATTTGTTACATTTCCAATTGCAAGTCTAGTGTTGTAGTTGAGAACGAATTACATCTCGTGAGAAAATGGTCTACCCTTGTCTACCGAATTGGTGATAACAACATAATTATAACAAGAATCCATGTAAGGGCAAATCAATTTTTTTAATAACAACAATTTTTTATTATTGCATTTAACAATTTTGGAATTATGTCCTCTCTTTTTTGGGCTTATGACCTTTTTAAAACTGGCTATAGTGTCAAATTCAATTTTTGGGATTATGTCCGCAAGAAAATTATGTAATCCCAAATTTAAAATTTGGGATTATGTCCCTTGGGACTATGTCACGTCACCAATTATTTCGCCAAAAACAAAATCATCAAGTGTTTAACTGAATTAAAGAAATGACTATTAATAGAGGGTTATTACATTTATTTTGGAAACAGTTTCATTTTAAGATTAAACCTTTTTGTTTGGGCTTATTTCATTTTTTGGAGGATATTCCATACGGCTAATTTCATTTTTCCGTTGGGTGTTACTTTATTAAGAAATTGGGGCTTATTTCACTTTTCATTTGGGTTTTATTTCATTGCATTTGAACATTATTTTATTTCAGTAATTTGGGGTTTATTTCATTTTCGTTGGGTCTTATTTCATTGGGAGTTATTTCATTTGGGGGTTATTTCGTGGAACCCATTCCTCTTTCTCTTAATCTCAAAAGAGCTCGGACATTTGTTGAAATAGTATGATTAATATATGCTACTGTTATAGTATGAATAGTATGATATATATATATACTAAAACATATATATCATCTCCAGTTGAATTAAAAAATAAATAAAAATATTTAAAATTAGTGAGGAATTTTCGACAAAGTTCTCTTTGATATTTAAAGTGCTTGTATTTATTGCATAAGTCATGCAATGTCATTAATAAATACACTCTGTAACATTTTATGAGTTTTTAATGTCCATGAAAACATTGCAAACAAAGTTTTTTTTAAGGCTTTCTTTCTACTATTTCATCAACTCTAAATGATATGCCCTTAAAATCTGCTGCAAAAACTAATTATAGTATATAATCTATTGGTCCATATTCAGTCCATAAATCACTATAGAGTTTTTTAACATGAGTTAAGATAAAAAAACTCTTAATAACTCTCAGTCCTATCTTCACTAAGTTGAATGACAAAATTTTATATGAAAAATATGTTCGTACTTTTAGGTTACTTTTAATGTTGAATAGTGTTCTAATCGATGTACATTTTCCTGTAGTAATTATTATTGGTTTTTTATCATATTTCAGAATATTTTTTTTTTATAACAAGATAATAAGAAAATGGTGATCTGAAATACGTTCAAATTTTAATGAGTATCATATAAAATTATTGTCATTTTTTAAACACAACAACAGCAGACTTTTAGACTACATATCACTACATTAATACATATAGGAACTTAAGATCCTATTTAAAAACAAAAAACTTCATTATACTATATATATAAAACGTATTACGTGTTCCCCGACTCTTTGCTAGTAATAAAAAATCTTTTCGAGTCATTTAAAGCGGATTGAATCTCAGAAACCTTTTTTTATGATCTCTAATTGATAGTTTTGACGGGCCAACGTTATGTTTTCCCCGCAGGTTTCCAGAAATGTTGAAAAAGACAGTTTTGCAAAATGCATCTACGTTGCTTGGAATTGTTTCTCGCTGGGAATAGGTGCTTACAGTATAGTTATGGTACAGTAAAGCTCAATTCTTTGACCTTATGATTAAAAAACAAAAAATTACATCATCAGTACGCGGAGAGAGATGATTAATCAACGAAACTGCAAATTTGTTACATGGAATTATAACTCACTGAGTAAATGTGCTACGGTAAAATGTATATTATACGCTAGTAAGGCTGGTTCTTAGTCTTCACGACAAAAATAGAAAAACAAATTTATGAAGTCATGAGACTGTGGACAGAGCTGCTTTAAGATCGAAAATGCAGCAATCATGCAATAGCGTTGGATGCAATTATTGCTCGGTGACTATAAGTGCTGTGGCGTCCTTGGCGTAGTTGGTTAAAGTGCGTGGCCTCTATGTCAACGAACCTTGGAGACCCGGGTACGAACCCCAGCAGCGACAGAAAATTATTTGAATTAAAATAAACCTCAGAGAGTAATCAAAAATGCCATGTAAAGCTTCTTGAGAAGAAGAACATACCGTTCATCGCCGTTCGGAGTCGGCGTTAAGCCTGTAGGTCCAGTTCTCGGTCAATTGTGTACAAACATAATAACACGCACAACACAATTGATCATAAGAAGCTAGGTCAAAGTCCTTTCAAGGGCTGAAATGGCCAGTTATTTATTTTTTTTTTTTTTACTATAAGTGCCACGATAAATGTTATCAAACTGAAATGAAGGATTTATACTTGGCCTAGGTAATAAAATAAAAAAAAGAGAATGATGGCGTCGTCAACTCTCAGAATAAAAGGCAATATTGTTGCATTGAATTATTACTTTCTCAGTAGAGATTACGGTAAATATTATTTAAAAAAAACAAAAATTGTTTCTGTGACTTTGTATGAATATTATGTAAATGCAACACTAATGTAAAAACGTTACATGTTATTATTGGCGCTACGGTGAATTTCATATATCGACAATAAAGTTGAGATTTACGCTATATAAAAATTGATGACGTTACAAAGCTTCTCTGGAAACTGCTTAGTGCGATGCAAATGCTCCATCGTAGCATGGAATTATTGCTTGGTATTTTATAAAGTAAATGGAAATATACTACAGCAAAAATAAAAGCAAAAGCAAATGCAAAGGGAAAGCCAAAGCAAGAGTAAAAGCAAAAGCAAAAGCAAAATCAAAAGCAAAATCAAAAGCAAAAGAATACATGAAAGTAAAAGTAAAAGCAAAAAAATAAGCAAAAGAAAAAGCAAAAGCAAAGGCAAAAGTAAAGGCAAAAGCAAAATCCAAAGTAAAAGCAAAACCAAACATAAAAACAAATACAATAGGTAAATCAAAAGCTAAACCAAAAGCAAAACCAACAGCAATCATGAAGACACAATAAAAATGTGGACTAGTGCACGGATTGGGACAAAGATATGAAAAAGTTATGAATTAGAATAAAGATTTGGACATAGACCTAGACAAGGCCTTGTATCACGACTAGTGATAGGATAAGGATAAGGATTTGGACCAAAGTTATAAAAAAAATTGGGTCTAGGATTTCGACATATATAAGGATAAGGATTAGGATAAGGATAAGGATAAGGATAAGGATAAGGATAAGGATAAGGATAAGGATAAGGATAAGGATAAGGATAAGGATAATGATAAGGATAAGGATAAGGATAAGGATAAGGATAAGGATAAGGATAAGGATAAGGATAAGGATAAGGATAAGGATAAGGATAAGGATAAGGATAAGGATAAGGATAAGGATAAGGATAAGGATAAAGATAAGGATAAGGATAAGGATAAGGATAAGGATAAGGATAAGGATAAGGATAAGGATAAAGATAAGGATAAGGATAAGGATAAGAATAAGGATAAGGATAAGGATAAGGATAAGGAAAAGGATAAGGATAAGGATAAGGATAAGGATAAGGATAAGGATAAGGATAAGGATAAGGATAAGGATAAGGATAAGGATAAGGATAAGGATAAGGATAAGGATAAGGATAAGGATAAGGATAAGGATAAGGAAAAGGATAAGGATAAGGATAAGGATAAGGATAAGGATAAGGATAAGGATAAGGATAAGGATAAGGATAAGAATAAGGATAAGGATAAGGATAAGGATAAGGATAAGGATAGGATAAGGATAAGGATAAGGATAAGGATAAGGATAAGGATAAGGATAAGGATAAGGATAAGGATAAGGATAAGGATAAGGATAAGGATAAGGATAAGGATAAGGATAAGGATAAGGATAAGGATAAGGATAAGGATAAGGATAAGGATAAGGATAAGGACAAGGATAAGGATAAGGATAAAGATAAGGATAAGGATAAGGATAAGGATAAGAATAAGGATAAGGATAAGGATAAGGATAAGGATAAGGATAAGGATAAGGATAAGGATAAGGATAAGGATAAGGATAATTATAATGATAAGGATAAGGATAAGGATAAGGATAAGGATAAGGATAAGGATAAGGATAAGGATAAGGATAATGATAAGGATAAGGATAAGGATAAGGATAAGGATAAGGATAAGGATAAGGATAAGGATAAGGATAAGGATAAGGATAAGGATAAGGATAAGGATAAGGATAAGGATAAGGATAAGGATAAGGATAAGGATAAGGATAAGGATAAGGATAAGAATAAGGATAAGGATAAGGATAAGGATAAGGATAAGGATAAGGATAAGGATAAGGATAAGGATAAGGATAAGGATAAGGATAAGGATAAGAATAAGAATAAGGATAAGGATAAGGATAAGGATAAGGATAAGGATAAGGATAAAGGATAAGGATAAGGATAAGGAAAAGGAGAAGGAGAAGGAGAAGAAGAAGGAGAAGGAGAAGGAGAAGGAGAAGGAGAAGGAGAAGGAGAAGGAGAAGGAGAAGGAGAAGGAGAAGGAGAAGGAGAAGGAGAAGGAGAAGGAGAAGGAGAAGGAGAAGGAGAAGGAGAAGGAGAAGGAGAAGGAGAAGGAGAAGGAGAAGGAGAAGGAGAAGGAGAAGGAGAAGGAGAAGGATAAGGATAAGGCTAAGGATAAGGGCAAGGATTTGGGAAGGGATTATAATAGCAATAGGAAAAATTAAAAAATTAAGATTATAAGGAAAGAAGACAAAGTCTGGGACTAGGATTAAGAATTAAATGTTTGTATATAAAATTCGCAAGGTAGGTCTCGGTTGAGACAGAAATGAATATCTCCTCCCTTTTTTAATAAAATCAGTTAGTTTTTAACAAAGTCTTAAACAGATGAGATCTTAAAAGCCTAAAATGAAACTAGGATAAAAATATATTGGTAGTCAGTTTTCTCATTTTTAGTTTATTTTCTATACTCAAATAGCCGTTCGTAGTGGACATAATAAAACACTTCTAGATCGCTTGTGTAACACAATTGATAGTAAGAAGCTTGATCAAAAAAGTCCTTTCAAGCGCTGAAATTGCAAATTATTTTTTTTTATATATATATATATTTCAAGTAGACATGAGGCAGGTATCCCATTGCTGTAGAGGTCTTATGATGTTCTTTAGTGCCCACATTTTTTTTTTTTTTATTTAATTTCAATTTTGAAAAAATATAGTTATTTCTGGTCTATGCTAAGGGTAAATCTTTTGTTTAATTAAACTTAGAATTGATTTTATCCTCTTAACTTTACTTTATAACCCATGATCGTTATTGTAAATATTATTTATCATCCAAAATATGGCAGGCAACTTTATGAATTTTTTCGATAATATTTCCACAATGCATTCAGCTCAAACCTATAACAAAAACGTCACATCAAGTAAATTACATTTACAATCAAAATAAATATGGCATACTTTTAGGGGCACTCATAAAACTCGCCTACAGTGGAGGCTATAAAAAGTGGCTGGTGATCACGTATCAGCGTATTTTTCAATACACAACTATAACTTAAAGCTGAGTCCATTAGCATAAATTAAAATAACAATATTAATGAAGTTTTCTGCACGTTCTAGGCAATTTTTTTGCACATTCATCAGCTCATGTCAGTGTTTTTAACTCCTTGAAATGCCCCTGCAGAATGTCGAAGTGACTAGAGCAACAGCAGAAATTTCTTATTTTTTTTCTTATGTTAGCAGGACTCAAAAGTTAAACGATTATTTTTGCAGTTTTCTACCGATGAAGCAAGCCTACACCCTACTCCTCTAAGGTGAGGCATTTATTTAATTCATTTATCTTCTTTTGGCTCAACCTCAACCTCAAAGAAAGGTGGCGTCTGTCTAGCTAGGAAAGTCAAATCAAATTGCTTTTCTGCTGTATTAATTAATTAAAGATTTGTTTTGGGTGTGGATAATACAAGAAATCCAGATAAAAGGGTGTATTTAGTCACACAATGACGTGGATATGATAAGAAAGGAGCAACTTAATTGAGTTAAATTGGCAATAAAAGAAAAAAAAACCATTAAAATCTTCGCACACACTTACTTAAAAGTCATTTACATCAGTTAATAAAAAAATAAGCGGAAGACAAAATATTGTCACCAAAATCTATTCGTAAATCTTTTTGAACGAAAAACAAGCGCTGTGTGTTCAGCATATAAAATATCAAAATCAATTTGAGGCTCAACAATATAATTTTCAAATTTAAATTGCCTGTAAAAACAATTATTTTTTTTAATTTTATTCTGCTGAATTGAAACGATACAAATCTGTCCTCTAGATGTGAGGAGTACTTAAGATGCGTTCTACGAGATAAGCACTGTGTTTAAATAATTTGCAAAGCAATTCTGTCATTTTCGAAATATATTCAAATGAAATAAAATTTTCCTCAATTTCTGTAGCAATATTGTTAATTATAGCTTTAAAGCCCACCAGCACTAGATACGTGAAGACAATCTAATAACAGGGTTGGACACTTTACACAATCAATTAAGTTGCTTTAAAAACAAAATTGGCTTTTCACATAAAAAACAAAATTAAAACGTAGTAAACTGCTGTGGAATTGCTATGATCTCGCTTAATATGACGAAATCTGTAGATTATTTTGTCATAACAATCGTTAGGTTTTTTTTTTAATATTTTTTAAAAGTTTATTTTCAACAATAAATAAAAGACCACACATTATATGGTTAGATAAACATCTACAAATTTTGCTCGCTGTTTTGAAAGCACATCACGAAATTTGATCTTCATGTAGCAGAGTCTTCTCTAGAATTCTACAAAAATGTATTACTCATTAAGTTTTAAGAGCAGATATATCTCAAGTAGGTAATAAGGAAAAGAACATGTTGACCTCAAAACGTTAGAATGTAGAAAACGTTTCTTAAAGAGCACAAGAAAAATTGTTAAAATACAAATGAGGTTAATTCTATCTTCAATCTTTTTTCATTGGCTGAAATTGAAAATTTATAATTTTCATTAGGAACTTAATTTAACGGGAATATCACCTTTTCCCATGGCTTAATGAATCTAAACTTTTAACTTTCAATAGAAGTTGGAACACGTGTTACACGTTTTCACGAATTTTTAATAAAATCTAGTGAAAAAACGAACCTGAACTACATGTGTATTTTATTCACGAACTACCCGTGAAGTAGAGTTAGAGTTCATATTCACGTGATTTTGCATTCACGTAAATAGTAATCACATATTTTTGGTTAAATTGGTGACTGAGAGCAGACATACGGTAGCAAAAAGTTAATTGTTTTCTGATGTCGGTCACAGCTTTTAATATTAGTAGGAGTTTGTAGTTGAGGTTTTGTTGTTATTCTTCTTTACTACGATTCCGTTTAGGTTTGAGGTTTTTAGGCTGATATTAAAACATGTACATTGGCGGTGTGGAGCTGTAAGGATTTTGAAAACTAAGTTTTGTATTTCTTTTTTTTTAATATATATCCTACGCCTACATTTCCCTGGTTGAGCGTATCACTTCAATTTTCAGCGATTATCATTTACGAGGGTTGCTATTTATATTTCTGTTCATGGCAACAACAAGTGGCAACACTTACCATCTGACGTTTCTATTGGAAATTTGACATTGTTATTGAACATACCCTTCTTCAGAACTTTTTGTTATTTGAGCTTGATTTGCGATTTATAAAGTAACTTAAAAACTTCATCTCGGGCAAAAAATGGAATTAACTCGTGAACAGTTTCAGGCGATTATCTTTCATAACTTTCAATGTGAATTATCAAGAAAAGAATGCATCGATGAACTTAATTAATTATGTGGCGATAAAGCACCATCCTACAGCACTGTAAGAATCTGGAATAACCAATTCAATCGTGGCCAACATTTACTCCATGACGAATTCCGTGAAGGTTGTCCAAAATGGGTTGATGTGCCAAAAAACATCGATGTTGTATGTGAACTCATATTTATGCATATGAGTCCGAAACAAAACAGCAGTCGACAGTATGTATCTTTCAAAACTATCTAAATTCAACAAAAATTGTTCGTGGAAGAAGCAGATCGCGGCAAATGGCATTACCTGTTTCTTCGGCAGTACCGATCATGTGCTGACAACGGCGTTAGAGCAACGTAGGACAGTCAATTCTGAATGATAAACGATCATGATAATGCGAGCTTTTATACATTTGCTTAAGCAAAGTCTTATTTGGCCGGTCAAAAAATCGAATTGATGGGTCATCCGCCGTACAGTCAGGGCTGGCACCCAATTACTTTTTTTTTATTTCTGGAAAAAAACAATTAAATTAAGTAGTCAACAATTTTCGACACCCAAAGAAGCGGTTGTCTTATTCTAAATATGGAAAAGCGTCTGTTTCACTCTGCTGACCGTAATTTTTAACCAGTTTATGGATTTTTTTTTTAAATGTAGATAATTATGATGCCAAGGATATAGATTAAAAAAGTAGGGTTGCCACCTATTTTTTTTTTTACTATGAATCCGGTGCATGAGGCGAACACTAGGTAAAAATAGGTCACTGAATCCGAATTCGTCGTCAGAATTTAAAAGTAACGCAATTTTTACCATAGGGATGATAGCTAAACTTTTTTACTTTTTACTACGTAAAAATGAGTCACTGAAACCGCATCCGTTGTCAAAATTTAAAAATGATATAATCCTAATGAATCCATCTGTTGTGCCATTTGAATTTAAGCGTCTTCAGTTTCCTGTTCGCCTTGCACTCGCCGTTACCATCAATAAGTCGCAAGAACAATCTTTACAAATATGCGGTATAAATTTGGAAAATCCATCGGACAGCCATCTCCACTATCTGTTTTCACGAGCGATGGTGAAAAAAAACCAAGAATTTTGTTTAAATAAAAGAATTGCAATAAATATTTTAATTGTATACAAATTGTTTGAAAAAGCTTTCTTATTTCTTGAAAAAGCCTGGCGAAGCGGACGGGGGTTCAGCTAGTGTTTCCGTATTATACTATGTTCAGACTGGGAGCTAAATGCGCATTTAGAGCTTAATTTGCATTTATTTCCTTAATGCTTCTCTAAATGCGAATTTACCCATATGAAATTCTGTCAAGTAAATTCACATTAATTCTACTTCAAATGAGCATTTAGCAGTTTGCGACCCTGTTTCGAAGTTCGAATACATTTTACTCGTTTGTTTTGACAGTACTCGTTATTAAATTCAATCAGCTGTTTGCCATTCGATTGATAAACTTGAACAGTTTTTGTTTTTCTTTTCATAATTTTATTAATTAAATACACAAAAAAGTCCTGTTCAAAAATAAATAAGAAGATTCCGTTGGTGAAAACCGATTGCAAAGGACTGGCCTGAAAACAAAAAATTATAGAAGACGTGCGCCGCTGCGTGGGAAAACATCCTCTCATCCTTGTCTTTAAGGTGCAAAATATGCACAATAATCTGCTGAATGATCTACGACAAGAATGGAAAGCAAACTCAAGATTTCTCTTTGGTAAAAATCATACCATGCAAATAGTTTTGGAACGTAACAAAGCTGAAGAAGTTGAAACAGGTTTCCACAGGCTTTCCAACAGACTTCGCGACAGGATGGACTGCCACTGAAACGCCAAAGCAAGAGGTGACTGGACAAAATATTACTGAGCGGTAGAATATGCTCGCAGTGTTTTTGTAGCCACAGAAACAGTGGTATTAAAAGGAGGTCCACCCGAAGATTTTGCACACTCACTGGAACCACATTTGCTTTCACTGTGTATGCCTACCAAATTGCAAAGAGAATTCTAGCGTTCTATAGTGACTACACCGTGTGCGAAGAAGGAAAAGTATTGACACCTGCGCAGGCTCGCATACTCAAGCTAATTGCAAATCATTTAAAAAAATCGTTTGGGTTTATTGTGAGTTTTATTTAATTTGTCAATGATACATTTGTTTAATTATTAATAAAGTTGTTTATAAATATATTCAAACAAAAATAATAAATGTTTACAATTTTCCGAAAACTTTCTGGTTCGTTCCTGCAATCATATTTTTGTTAAAATGTCAGCATTTTCACAACAGAAATAATATTAAGAAATCTGTCAATTTTAATGCGAATTAAGGGCTTCTTCATAGTTTGAACACTTGACATTTGTAAGAATTTTCGAACTTCTAAATGCGCATTTAAAACTCAGTCTGAACATAGTATTAATATACGTAGTGATATACTCATGTTTTCTTAAGTGGCAGTGTCACTCTCATTTTTAAGTAAATCTTTAAAAAGATACCTTACAGCCGGGTATGGGCAGGACTACATCTAAAGCTTTTGTGTTGGTTCTGTGTTTGCCCTTTGTCTTTGCTTTGTTGTTGCATTTTATGTGGCTATCAGTGTTGCCATGTGGGCAGATAAAACTTGTTTTGCCAGTTTTTTGAGAGGGTAGAAAGTTTTCAAGTTTTTCCCTAAAAAAATAAAGTTTTATTTTATTTTATCCAGTTTTTCAAGTTTTTACGATTAAAATTATGCTTTCTGTTTTAATTTTATGAATCAAATAGATAAACTAAATTGTATGTTACCACAAAAACACAAGTATCATTTGAAGCTGCTACTACTAATTTTCACTCCTTTTCAAAAATTTATTCATATGGCAGCGCTGTTGCTTTTATTAGCCCTACCAAAATAGACGAAACGAGACGATTGCAACTTGCCGAACTTTTGCAATCGTTACGTCTGTTTTGACATTTAACCCAAAATGAAATGAGTTCCTCCAATCGTCTGAAAAAAGAAGAAGACTACCTGCACAGCTGTTGTTGACTAGTTGAGACGCTAAAAGTTCGGTTGTTACGGAACAGAACGTCTCGTCAAACCGTTTCGTTTAGTTTCGATAAGTTTACGTTTGTTCATTTTGGGTTACAACATTGAAATGCATTTAATCGAACATTTTCGTCTTCATTCGTTACGGAGCAAATCGTCTATTTTGGTTAGGCCTTTAATATTATACTATTTTTGACAGTCGGTGCAATATTATGGCACCTAATATCAAAAATAGTATAAAACTATAGAACGAAAAAATAAAAAAGCAAAATATGCAGGCAAATGACAGTCGGTGCCACACATTCGTGGGAAAATGTCGAGTTGTCACTCTACCCCACATAATTGCATTATTTGAATACGCAATCGCTCATACGTACGGCCAAATATTCCTACTATATTAGCCTTGCAACAAAAACGAAATGAGAACTATAAGAAACCTGCAACTGCAGGAAATAAACTGCAGGAACAGAGTGCGATGCTGTTGCTGCTTGTCGGCTATTTCAGCTGTATGGAATATGTGTGTGGTATAAATGAAATTTAAATACGGGGAAAAAACGAGTTGTAAGGAAAATATTTGATTTAGCCACGTAAATATTTAAATAAAATTGATACTCAGGCGTGGATAATGTTAATTTGCATTATTTCCCTTAGTGTATTTAAACTTGATGCTTCAGTTTACATACATTCAGAGTTGACGATCAAGTCTTCCGTATTTTCTTGAGAAATGAAGTGGCCAAAATAATGGGCCAACGAGAGAACCAAGCGAATTGCCAAAAATTTTAAAGCACATTCAAAGTCTGTTCTTCCTTATGCTTTTCGCACCATCAAACTCGACTTGCTTTCTGTTCTTTTTTGGTCGTTGGCCGTCTTTCCGTTATTTAGAAAACTAGTTTATGATGTATTATCGATTCCTGTAGCAACTGCAAATGTAGAACGTATCTTTTCACAAATAAATATTAATAAAACTAAAATCAGAAATAAATTAGAAATTCACACCTTGTGTGGTATTCTTCGAACTAAAGATTTTTTAAGAAAAAACGATTGGAACTGCACAAATTTCGAACAATCATCAGTAATGATGAAAAAGTTTGAGAAAAATATGTATGGAAAATAATTTCATTTTTCAGCTTTCATCATTTGTGAAGACTGTTTTTTGCATTGTTTCATTAAAAAATTGCATTGTTTCATTAATTTTTTTTCTTAAACAGTCTTTCTATCGAAGAATTTCACAAAAGGTTTGATGTATAATTTATTACTGATTTGGGGCTTAAAGCTACAGATTTAAGAAAAAATGCTTTCTACATTTGCTGTTGCTTCAGGAATCGATAAAACAGAATATACAACTTTTCTTAGTAATGAAAATACTTCGGTATTATCTCCACATTTATAAAATAAGTGCATGTAAATTAATGTGATTTATTAATGCATAATTAATGTGTGAAATTATTTTTTATAGGATGTAATTAACTATGATCTCAAAAATTGGTGATTACATTTACAACCATATAAATCTGAAATGTTTATTTATGTGGATTTTTATGTCTTATGTAAACTTAATAATTTAAATGATTTTAGTTAAATGCGATTGTTTTTGTCTTGTTAAATTATAATCTTAATTTAAATACAATAAAAAAAATTGTAAAGCAGAATTGTAATTTTAAAAATACATGTTTTAGTTCATTTTTAATATTAAGTTTTTTCACCAAAAAACAAGTTTTTTTCTGGAAATTAAAGTTTTTTTAAAAAAAAATATGGCAACACTGGTGGCTATATAAGCCTTTGCTCTCAGCTGGTTTCGAAGCTTGCCCTGTGCCCATATCTGCTCATAACCTACATGTCAAGTTTAATTCTCTACATTAACGAGTAGATCGCAACTTAGGTAGTTTTGAGCCAACTTACATCCATAAGAAGTTCAATATCAAAAATTTTCCGTTTCTAGGATTTTTCATTCGAGCTAAATTTAAATTGATATTCCTTACATTCGTGAGGTAAAAATCTAAGAGAAATCTTTCATTGCGTCGGTTTCATTAAATCGACTGAAATTGATCGTGCTAATGTGGTTTTAAATAATTTTTTAATGGCATAGAATTAAAATGAATTGGCGCTATTTTAAAAGGGAAAACCAACACATTTATTGATTCTAACAAGGAAACAATTTTGCGTTCTGTGCGCATTTTAATTACAATAAAAAAAACAAGCATTTGTTAACTTTTAAGTGATTTTTTTGTCCAATCATATCTCAGTTTTTTTTTTTTATTTTAAGTTAAGTAGCTGCTGGTGTGAATAACTTGTTAACAAATTAAATTGTTAACCGCTGTTAGGAAGCATTGTGTGAGCGAGATGGCACATTAATGAGGGAGAGTAAATGTGTGAATTCCAGCTAATCAATTAAGTGACACTCAAGTGTGGCTCAGCATATTTTATTATGAGAATTCTTCAATTTTAAATTTTTTGTCATCCATCAATCAAAACAACTGGAAATTTCTGCTGATTTTATTAGGTGTTAACTGAGCTTAAGGATCGGTTCATTAATCAAATAACTCTGTGAGATGCATCTCAAATGAAAAGCGATAAAATTTTGTAAATGTTATCAACTTTTACAAGTTGTAAAAGGTGACACTGTAATTTTTATGTTTGAAAATTTTAAAAAAATCTCGCATAACAATCATGTTGTTGATTCTGATCACATTTTATATAAAATTCGAAAAATTAGTGTTCATTTCTTTAAGAGTTACATAAAGAAGGTCAAGGCTGAGCAATAAAAAATGAAACACTTAACCTGAACACAAATCTGGTGCAAATGTCACTCAAATTAATTTAAAGCAACATGACAACAAAACAACGCCAACACTTGACAAATCGTCTAAAATCCGCACAAAAGAAACAAACTGCCAAAACTGTCAAAGATGGCTTTCCCACGACACTCAATAAATCGGCAAAATATCTGTTTTAAAACAATTGCAAAAAGGCGAACTTTACATAATGGCACAACTACAACAACAACAACAACATGCAGACATTCATATTTTTAACAGATAAATTTTTAAAACTAATAAAACTGCAAAAATAGTTTAATAACAATAGCGCTAAAAATCAGTCAACATGTTTTTTTTAAATATAAACTGTTAATAAAAAATAAAAAAAAAATAACGTAAAGAGCTACATTTTCAACATACATAGTAAAAAATCAATAAAATCTGGCGTTTAGTAAAAAAATTATTCAAAAGTAAAATGCTCAAAGCAGACTTTGAACTTCTTGAGGCCTGACTTTAAAGCATCTGTCATTCGAGACGTCAAAGCGATACCGTTAAAATATTACTTTAAGCTTAAGAAAAATATTTCAAGAAAATAAAAATTAGCACGTTTATCCCTGACCTTTATTTCTACTCATATTTGAAGTCGA
The DNA here is from genome assembly GCA_943735915.1 of Pherbina coryleti. Lineage (NCBI taxonomy): Eukaryota > Metazoa > Arthropoda > Insecta > Diptera > Sciomyzidae > Pherbina > Pherbina coryleti. The sequence continues at coordinate 54,228,338 of OX030950.1, forward strand.
CTTCAATGCGCATGAGTGCGTGCATATTTCTGTTTGCAATTAGGATGCCTCAGATACAAATGTATCTATTGCGGCTGTTGATTAATCAAATCATTACTTTTAATTTTTTAAATATTAACATTGATTTTTATGGCCACACTTCAGTTACTTCTTTAACAGCTTCAAAAACCAAAAAAAAAAATTTTTATTTATCTTTACTATACGGTACTTTTCTGGTTTTTTTTATTTTTTATTTTTTTTTTTTTTTTGCCAAAATGTGTTTAAGGTACGATAGCTACAATTTTGCACCAGTCACGCATGCTATTGTTTTTTTTTCTACTTTAGGCCTTAGGTTAAATTCAATAACCATCTATTAACACACATAGAGTAGGTGCAACGTATGATTTACAACAACAACAACAACAGTAACAACCACAACAACAAGAAATAACATTTTATTTATTATTAACAATCTTTAATAACGTTATTTTGCAATAAATAAATGTTTGTATTTTTACCAATCTTTAACCGATCTGTCACTTGACAAAGAGGCAGGTGGGGATATATTGTATATCGCCGCACTTCAATGTCATTACGAGCTGTGTAAAGTCAATAAAAATTTACCAAAAATAAAAGCATGAAAAAATTTATTAACAGCAAATTAAGCTTTATTGACTCTGTAGGCTACTGTTTTGGCGGTTTATTATTTTTTTTTTTTCTGTGTTTTTTTGTGGTTAATATATTTTGTCCAATTAAAGCCGCTATAAATGCATGTTTGAAGCAATATACCATTTATTGAATAATTTCTTGATTTTTTTAAGAAACAAATATGAGCATTTTTTAAAAAAAAAATTACTTATTTAACGGAAGCGGGTCGAAATACTCCTTTCCAAAATTCCCAGTGCCGAAATTCACCTCCATTAAATTCCCTTTTCGAAAATTCACCCATTTCAAAAATCTCCTTTTTTAATATTCTGCTTTGCAAAATTCCCATTGACAAAATCCTCCTTTTACCAAATTTTCCCTTTGTAAATTTCTGCATTTCAGAACTCTTCACTCTCAGAACAAAACTTTAAAAAAGAAAAAAAGAAGAGTTGGCTGTGTCGTGGACACACCCGTAGATTTTGACGTGACGAAGTTTCTTGTTTGTTGTTAGTGTTGGTGTTGTTTTTGTTGTTGTTGTTGTTGTTGTTGTTGTTGTTGTTGTTGTTGTTGTTGTTGATGTTGATGTTGATGTTGATGTTGATGTTGGTGTTGATGTTGATGTTGATGTTGATGTTGATGTTGATGTTGTTGTTGATGTTGATGTTGATGTTGATGTTGATGTAGATGTAGATGTTGATGATGATGTTGATGTTGATGTTGATGTTGATGTTGATATTGATGTTGATGTTGATGTTGATGTTGATGTTGATGTTGATGTTGATGTTGATGTTGATGTTGATGTTGATGTTGATGTTGATGTTGATGTTGATGTTAATGTTGATGTTGATGTTGATGTTGATTTTGATGTTGATGTTGATGTTGATGTTGATGTTGATGTTGATGTTGATGTTGATGTTGATGTTGATGTTGATTTTGATGTTGATATTGATGTTGATGTTGATGTTGATGTTGATGTTGATGTTGATGTTGATGTTGATGTTGATGCTGATGTTGATGTTGATGGTGATGTTCATGTTAACGTTGATGTTGATGTTGATGTTGATGTTGATGTAGATGTTGATGTTAATGGTTATGTTTATGTTGATGTTGATGGTGATGTTGATATTGATGTTTATGTTAATATTGATGTTGATGTTGATGTTGAAGTTGAGTTGATGTTAATGTTGATGTTGATGTGGATGTTAATGGCTATGTTTATGTTGATGTTGATGTTGATATTGATGTTTATGTTAATATTGATATTGATGTTGATGTTGATGTCGATGTTGCTGTTGATGTTAATGTTGATGTTGATGTTGATGTTGATGTTGATGTAATGGTTATGTTGATGTTGATATTGATGTTGATGTTAATGGTTATGTTGATGTTGATGTTGATGTTAATGTTAATGTTAATGTTGATGTTGGTGTTGGTGTTGGTGTTGGTGTTGGTGTTGGTGTTGGTTTTGGTGTTGGTGTTGGTGTTGGTGTTGGTGTTGGTGTTAGTGTTGGTGTTGGTGTTGGTGTTGGTGTTGGTGTTGGTGTTGGTGTTGGTGTTGGTGTTGGTGTTGGTGTTGGTGTTGGTGTTGGTGTTGGTGTTGTTGTTGGTGTTGGTGTTGGTGTTGGTTTTGGTGTTGGTGTTGGTGTTGTTGTTGGTGTTGGTGTTGGTGTTGGTGTTGGTGTTGGTGTTGGTGTTGGTGTTGGTGTTGGTGTTGGTGTTGGTGTTGGTGTTGGTTTTGGTGTTGGTGTTGCTGTTGGTGTTGGTGTTGGTGTTGGTGTTGGTGTTGGTGTTGGTGTTGGTGTTGGTGTTGGTGTTGGTGTTGGTGTTGGTGTTGGTGTTGGTGTTTTGGTGTTGGTGTTGAAGTTGTTGTTGGATTTGGAGTTGTTGCTTTTCTTTTAGCTTTTTTTTGCTTCCCCATTGGTTGTGCTCTAATTTCAATTAATCCAGCAAAAGTGATGCATATGCGTCACATTAGGCGGTTCCCTGGGGGTTTTTGACACGCCGTCAAATTTTTTTTTTATTTTTGTCAAATGCCCGAAGACCTCACCTTTGTTTTCGTTCCTTAAAATTTACCGTTGCACCAGTAGTCACAGAGTTAAAAATCCATGCAACGTTTTTTCATAGCTTTAGCATTTTTACTGCATTATGTGATTGCATCCCTGAAATCATGACAACAAAATTTTTTTTGTAACTTAGTTGTGAAGCGTAATAACACATCCCTGCTGTCGTAAAACAAAATTTACTGTAGCACTCCTCCTGAGTGAGTAATAATTCCATGCAACGATATTACATTTCTGTTACATAAGCTGCTATATTCACGACCTGACGACGCCGGAATTTTTTTTTTATTTTTGTCGTAAAGCCATGTATAAAAACTTTATTTTCCTTTTCAAACTTTTATCGTAGGTTATATACTCATTGAGTAAAAATTCAATGCAACGCCGCTGCATGAATGTTGCGTTATCGATCTTTGAGCGGCTCTCTCAGCGTCCCCATGATGTCAGAAATTTTTTGTCTAATTTTGTTGTGAGGGCTTCCAGTAGGCCTTTATTGGCGTATCGTATTTTTAATCCTAGCGCTAATACTCAGCGAGTAATAATTCCATGTAACAAATTTTAAGTTGCGTTGCTTACGCAGCTCCGACTACGTCCCTATGCCGTATTAAATTTTTTTTTTATTTTTTTAATATAGCCAAAGAATTAACCTTTACGGTCATACTATTTTTTTAATCACAGCTCTTATACCCAGCGAATAACAATTCAATGAAACGCAGATGAATTTTTAAAAAATTCATTTTTCAACTTTTTTGGAAACTAGAGCAGTACAACGTAACTTCGTCACGTCAAAACGAAACCTTCAATGAAGCACGCAATATCAACTTACTCCTTCATTCTGGATCACGATAAAGCACACTTAAGATAAGCAAGACACGAGAAGCAATCGGATCTTGTATGGAAGAAAGTAAGTAGTGCTGATCGTTCCTTTTTCATCGTTCGTGCCTTGTTTCGTGATGCAGCATAATGGGGTTATTCTTTTTTAATTTTTTTGTTTTTTTTTTTTTTTTTTTTTTGTAAAAGGGAATTTTGTAATGGGGAATTTTGTATAGGAGAATTTTGTTAAAGGGAATTTTAAAAAGGGGAATTCTGTAAAGGAGGATTTTTGTAAACGAGGAATTTTCTAAAGTAGAATTTTAAAAAAGGGGAATTTAACAGAGGAATTTTGAAAAGAAGAATTCGGTATAAAGAATTTTATGTAGGAGGAATTTTGATCCCATTTCCTTATTTAACCATTTCATGCCTGAATTAAAATGGGCGCGGCTACAACTTTTTTGAGGACAAATATGTGTTAGTCTTGATCCAAATATGAACTGACAATAATTTCAAAGTCCTTTAAGGGGGCATATAGGTTACAAATATAAAAAAAAAAATTTTTCGCAAATTTTTTTTTCATAGAAGGAAAAAGATATCGTTTTCAAATTTTACACATATATTTATTAACATTTAAAGAATACAAAAAAATTTTTCAGAATTTTTGATTTTTTTTTAATGTCAAAATATTGACGATGTGCAGAATATCACCAGTCTGGAACATCTGAGAAAACAATAAAAAAAAACCAAATTAATCCTTGTTTAAGTGGCTATCGCCTGAACTAGGTAAATTTTTTTCCGCCGAAAAAAAACAAAATGGCGGCCATTTGAAAAAAGTCGATTTCGAGGTTACAAAATCGGTTGCCATTTTGGTTTTTATTGGCGAAAAAAAATTATCCCAGTTCAGGCGATTGCCACTTAAACAAGGATTAATTTGGTTTTTTTTATTTTTTACTCAGATGTTCCAGACTGGTGATATCCTGCACACTATCAATTTTTTGGCATTTTTTCAAAAATCGAATAACGTCAAAAACCGCTTCAAAAATTGTGAAAAAGTTTTTTGTATTCTTTAAATGTTAATAAATATATGTCTATAATTTGAAAATTATATCTTTTTTCCTTCTATGAAAACAAAATTCCCGAAAAAAAACTTTTTTTTTAAAATTTGTAACCTATATGCCCCCTGAAGTTCTGATTCGTTTGTTACTAGTTGCTACATATAAGCAACATTGATCAGTGTTTAAGATAAACTAAACACTTTTTTCATGTTTTTTTAAAGGTACTTTCTCATAAATTTTTGAAAAAAAACACTTTTTAAAAGAAACTATTACATTTATTAACAATATTCCTTTTGGGCATTATTAAATATAACTTTAAGTATAAAAAATTTTATTTTGCGATTTTAATTCCTTTTGAATGCTGTAGAGGGCGTCATGCAAAAAGTCTGTTTTGGACTGTAGAACACTTTGTGGATATCCTGTAACAAATTTTTGCCAAATTCAAAATGGATTCTATTTTAAAGAAAAAGCAGACAATAAGCCTTTAAAATACATACTTCATTATATTTTGATGCTTTTACATAAATAATTCTGAAAAAATAAAAAAATTTTTGGCGTGTTACTAGTGACTTATATAACTTTTTTCTAGTGAGAATTTCTTTATAAAAATTTAGGAGGTCATTTTTAAATGTAAAAGGAATTGAACTATGTAAAAAAAAGTTCATTTTTAAATATTATTCATGAGAAAGTGTAAAACAAAAACCCAGTTTGAAAATGATAAGTCATTACTGCCAAAACTAGCTCAGTAACTAGTTACTCTGTAAGCACATGCCATTACGAATTCGATTACAGTTTCTAAATAAATAATGTCAGAGAAAATGTCTTGTAACAATGATCGTTAATCTAGCAACATAGCCACGACCAACACAAAACATTACATCCTAGCTTACAGGCCCGTGCGCAGGATTTGGTCCTGGGGGGAGTTTTGACTAAAAAATAAAGAACTCTAAGTACAAAGAAAACTATCAAAAAATGAATGAACAGAAAATATTATATATTGGATATAAAACGAATTAACATTTTTTTATTTTTAATAAGTATTTTTATATGAATGAATGTGTACGTTTGAATTAGACCGTATCGAAAAGAAGTACGGCCTACACCATCTAATCTGAAGCATTTTTGTAAGAAAATTTTGAAAAAAAGGTTTTTTTTTTGACCGAACGTAGGGGTCTACCATTTAAGCTTTTCGTCATATCTTCATCATTTACAATCCGATCTTAAAGGATCATATATCAATTTTTTTTTTTTTGAGGAGTTCAATTTTTTTGCTCTGAAGGTCATTGGGATCAAGCATCTCGTTCTAGTGCTAGTGCTAGTACTGAGTATTGAGAGGTCGGACCAGGTGCGATGGACTCAAAACATTTCTCTCTTTAATAATTTCTATAGTTTGGTTGTGCTTTCTTTTTTTTTTGTCGATTTCGTCACACTGTGTAGTCGTAACATATTTTATTATAGATAATCTTAAAACTGTTGAAATTTAAGACCTACAATTTTCTTTTAAATTTTTCTATTTGTTTTTTTTTTTCTTAAACTCAATAAAATTGTTCTTGGCAACCGATTTTTAGGCGAATTGTTCGTCTACCATTTTTTTGACGTGACGAAGTTACGTTGTACTGGTCTAGTTTCCAAAAAAGTTGAAAAATTAATTTTTTAAAAATTCATCTGCGTTTCATTGAATTGTTACTCGCTGGGTATAAGAGCTATGTTTAAAAAAATAACATGACCATAAAGGTTAATTCTTTGACTATATTAAAAAAATAAAAAAAAAATTTAATACGGCATAGGGACGTAGTGGGAGCTGCGTAAGTAACGCAACTGAAAATTCGTTACATGGAATTATTACTCGCTGAGTATTAGTGCTAGGATTAAAAATACAATACGCCAATAAAGGCCTACTGGAAGCCCTCACAACAAAATTAGACAAAAAATTTCTGACATCATGGGGTTGCTGAGAGAGCCGCTCAAAGATCGATAACGCAACATTCATGCAGCGGCGTTGCATCGAATTTTTACTCAATGAGTATATAACCTACGATAAAAGTTAAAAAAGGAAAATAAAGTTTTTATACATGGCTTTACGGCAAAAATAAAACAAAAATTCCGGCGTCGTCAGGTCGTGAATATAGCAGCTTATGTAACAGAAATGTAATATCGTTGCATGGAATTATTACTCACTCAGGACGACCGCTACGGTAAATTTTGTTTTACGACAGCATGGATGTGTTATTACGCTTTAAAACTAAATTACAAAAAAAATATTGTTGTCATGATTTCAGGGATGCAATCACATAATGCAGTCAAAATGCTACAGCCATGAAAAAACGTTGCATGGATTTTTAACTCTGTGACTACTAGTGCAACGGTAAATTTTAAGGAACGAAAACGAAGGCGAGGTCTTCGGGCATATGACTAAAATAGAAAAAAAAAATTGACGGCGTGTTAAAGACCCTCAGGGTACCGCCTAATGTGACGCATATGCATCACTTTTGCTGGATTAATTGAAATGAGAGCACAACCCATGCGGAAGCAAAAAAAAAAAATAAAAGCAAAGCACCAACTCCAAATCCAACAACAACTCCAACTCCAACACCAACACCAACACCAACACCAGCACCAACACCAACACCAACACCAACACCAACACCAACACCAACACCAACACCAACACCAACACCAACACCAACAACAACAACAACGCCAACACCAACATCAACACCAACACCAACACCAACACCAACACCAACATCAACACCAACACCAACACCAACACCAACACCAACACCAACACCAACACCAACATCAACATCAACATCAACATCAACATCAACATCAACATTAACATCAACATCAACATCAATAACAACAACAACAACAACAACAACAACAACAACAACAACAACAACAACAACAACAACAACAACAACAACAACAACAACAACAACAACAACAACAACAACAACAACAACAACACCAACACGAACACCAAAACCAATACGAACGCCAAAACCAACACCAATACCAGCACCAACACCAACATCAACACCAACACAAACACCAACACCAACACCAACACCAACACCAACACCAACACCAACACCAACACCAACACCAACACCAACACCAACACCAACACCAACACCAACACCAACACCAACACCAACACCAACACCAACACCAACACCAACACCAACACCAACACCAACACCAACACCAACACCAACACCAACACCAACACCAACACCAACACCAACATCAACATCAACATCAACATCAACATCAACATCAACATCAACATCAACATCAACATCAACATCAACATCAACATCAACATCAACATCAACATCAACATCAACATCAACATCAACATCAACATCAACATCAACATCAACATCAACATCAACGTCAACATCAACATCAACATCAACATCAACATCAACATCAACATCAACATCAACATCAACATCAACATCAACATCAACATCAACATCAACATCAACATCAACATCAACATCAACATCAACATCAACATCAACATCAACATCAACATCAAAATCAACATCAACATCAACGTCAACATCAACATCAACATCAACATCAACATCAACATCAACATAACCATTAACATCAACATCAACATCAACGTCAACATCAACATCAACATCAACATCAACATCAACATCAACATCAACATCAACATCAACATCAACATCAACATCAACATCAACATTAACAACAACAGCAAGAAACTTCGTCACGTCAAAACCTACGGGTGTGTCCACGGCACAGCCAACTCTTTTTTTTTTTATTTTTTTTTATATTGAAAACAAATTTTTTTCGAGCTCTAGGCCAAGCATGTTGACAACAAGACAACATGAAGAACAAAGAAGGCAACAACCAACAACAACAACAACGGCTCTGTATAGAGCAAATCACACAGCTTGACTATACAGACTGTTTCATTGGCCGCTACACCAACTCATCAGTAGCCTTTGTATGACTTTACACTATGATCCACTCAAGATACTTAGGTTCTACATATACTGCCAATATGCCGAGAAAGTTACCCAGAATTTATTTTTGGCAGAAAACGCTTGAAGAGTAGCTTGAGTGGATCACAGTGTAAAGTCATACAAAGGCTACTGATGAGTTGGTGTAGTGGCCAATGAAACAGTCTGTATAGTCAAGCTGTGTGATTTGCTCTATACAGAGCCGTTGTTGTTGGTTGTTGCCTTCTTTGTTCTTCATGTTGTCTTGTTGTCAACATGCTTGGCCTAGAGCTCGAAAAATTTGTTTTCAATATAAATAATGAAAAGGCCGTATACAAATATTAAGATTAAATATTTATTTTTATCATAATGTATGCACCTAAAAATATTCCCTCACTTTCTCATTCATTCATATTCCTCGCATACCTAACATGCCAAATACCGAATATGCCCAACTAAATGTGATCAGGCACTGATTGTCATACGTTTACAATTTCCAATAATCGTAACATATGATAGATAATCTTAAAACTGTTGAGAATTAATACCTACAATATTATTTCTTCTAAATTTTTTATTTTTTATTTTTTATTTCTTTCTGAAACTCAATAAAATTGTTGTTGGCAATCGATTTTTAGGCGAATTGTCGAATTAGTCTACCATTTTTTTTTTTTTTGTTTTTTTAGTTATTTCTATAGTTAAAAATTCAACGGAATGATAATGCTAGAACAAGATAATAACAGAATCACTTAAAAAAAGGTCTGTCACAAAATCGACTGGTATCATATTCCAAAAGAAAAGATAAAACAAAACACCTTAAGCATTACGTCTACAAAAATTAGTGTCAAGACATTCAAACTTTTAAAAGGGGCAACAAACGTTTCATTTTAAAATCAATTACATAAACTAGAAAATTTCGCAGATAAGAAAGATTTCAAATGTTGATATGGAACTAACGTTATTCTTAAAATACCTAGTTGCGATTAAGTATTTCATTTCGATAAGACATCTGATTAAAATAAAAGAAAATATTTATAAACAATATTAAGGCGGCTTACAAAAGTTGGCAATAGTTTCATAAATTTTGAAGTATATAACTTTTATTGCTTCACCTGCCCAAACCGGCGAATTAATTTTATAACATCCATAGGCTACACTGAGTGACAGCTGTGATGAAGTTTAACCCATTGAGCGATACTTGATAATTTATGAAGCTTCTTTTAGGCTTCTGGACAAAGCAACGTCGCGACAAATGTTTCAAGCATATTATAAAGAAATTGTGATAATGAGATAAGGAGTGACAAAATAATTGTGTAGCTTTTATTTGTAATTTATATTTCAAAGATCACTATTTAACACTTCCGAAAATGTGTTTTGACTGTAAATTTTCGATTTTGGTGGTATTAACTGCTAATATTTACGACTATATTACGAATAGTTTAAATTCGAGGTAGGGAACTTTTTTCAGCTTTAAAAAGGGGTGTTTTATATGTTACACCTATCAGCCAAGTTTAGTCAATTCAAGTTATTAATGGGGGAGGGTAAGGTTTTAAAGGCGAAAAAGGCATATTTTCATGATTTTTTTTTTTTTTAATATGAATAATGTTGGTTTATTTATTTCATATTCACGTTATAGTTTAACATCTGAAGTATCTTTGGAAATTTCAATTAAAACTATCATTAACCCTGCAGTAGTCGCGCGGATTACATACATAATCCAGTCATGCAAAATTATGAATTTCACAACTGTCTGCAATCGATATTCATTGATTTTACGTACAATAAGAATTATGTTTATGTTGTTTTTTTAAATAAATATAATATAAAATAAAGTGATAACAAAAATTAAAACAAATAACTAAGCATTTTCAAATTGCCGTCTCTTATTTTAAACTTTAAAAAACGGATTACATATGTAATCCGCGCGACCACTCTCGTCACATTTAGGTACGCGACTACTGCAGGGTTAAATAAGTCCGTGACAGCGAATCTCCGGAGGCGCTTCGAAAAAAAGTTGTTATGCGTTGAACTCCATAGCTCGAATCACCAAAAAAATAAACGAAAATCGAAATGCGTAAAAAAAATGTTCAACCAAATGTGGGAATTAGAATATTTTTTCTCTAACTTAATTTGTCAGAAGAAAGTAGGGTGCGCTTCCAGTGTTTTTTTTTATTTTGAAGTAATATGCAATATAAACAATATTAGTACTATTAGGAGTCGGTAAAATGTTATTAGTAAAAGATTACTTTCTAAATAAATATGTAATATTGATATTAATAATAAATGTATGCATATTGATATTATTAATAAAATATTAATATTAATGTTATTATTAATTATTATTAATAACGCGGCCCGTAGACAATAAATAATATTGCACAATATTGCAGAAATTTCATTAATTTCAATTCACTTTCATATATCTGCATTCATTTCAATTCTGCAAAAATTTATTTAAGCCTCCTGCGAAGTAAAATTTTCACAGTGTAAGCCAAAGAATCTCGAGATTCTTTGCTCTCACTTGGGCGCACACTACTACAAAACTGTAAGAACTGTGTATGTATTTTTTTGGCCGACACTGCCCTAGATAGTCAGAGGGAGTTTTTTCGATTTTTTTATTTTTGACAACATTTGGAAGTTGGAAAATTTCGGTGAATTTGTTATTATAAAATAAAAAAAAAGAATTGGTAAGAAACTCCCTCTGATTACCTGTTGATTTATGTTAAGAAATAGTGTTTAAAATTTCATAAGGACCGGTAAAGTAGATTTTGATTTATAATGTTCTTGAACTTTAAAAAAATTTACGTTGGCGAGAAAATCGATTTAAAGTTTGTAATACTTAAACATCCAAAATTAAGCATCAATAAAAGGATATAATTCTTTTATACTTACACAGGAACTTAGAGAATACAAAAGGACTCGAAGCCGCTTCAAAAGTTTTAAAACCATAACCATGTAAAGTGATTTTTATACACCCAGCGAAAAAATGAAATAACACATTTTTATATTTAAATGCAGGTATTTTTAATATTTTCAATATTATTTTTTTCCTTTACGCCTTAAGAACTCCTTCGTTAGCTTTGCGCAGTGTATTGCTGCGTTGTCCTGCTAGAATATCCAGTCAGGCTCGCTTATTTCATTTCCAAACGTAACTATAACTTTGTGGTGGACACAAAATATTTTTATTTTTGAAATTTTTTATTTAATAAACAATGTTTTATTTTGAACAAATTTTTATAACTGATAAAATATTTTTGATCGTAGTGTTTCTATTGTATCCCATAGCAGCCTAAATCATCACCGATCCACCATCAAAGTTTCATGACAAGCGCTCCTGCTTTTTTGTGCGATTACGAGGGTACTATTTATATTTCGGGAACTGGCAACACTAATGGCAATAGCTAAAATCTAGCATCACCATAATAAATTTTGACATTTGTTAGCATAAATGTACTCACAACGTTTTGATGCACAAGTGCTATTTGTTTTGTTTACAGTGAGTTAAGAAAATCAATTTGTCCAAAAAATGGAAATTTCAAGAGAAGGTTTTCGTTGGATTATTTTTCACAACTTTCGACGTGGATTATCTCAACAAGAATGTGTCGATGAACTCAGTTCTTTATATGACGATAAAGCACCATCAAAAACTACAGTATATCGCTGGTATAATGAATTCAATCGTGGTCGTAGTTCGGTCGCCGACGAATTCCGTGAAGGTCGTCTAAAATCGGTTGTCGTGCCACAAAACATAGATGTAGTACGTGAACTAATAATGCAAGATCGTCATGTGACATATCGTGAGATAGAGGCATCATTGCACATTAGTTCCACTTCAATACATTCGATTTTACATCTGTAAATAAAATTTGCTCTCGTTGGATACCTCATAATTTATTTTCATTTCATATAAAAATAAGTGTTATTATTTCCTATTCCTGAAATATAAATAGTACCCCTCGTATCATGCCAATATTTTTGCCAACTATCGGGACCATCAAGATTAAACTTCTTTTCATCGACAAAAATTACTTTTTCCACTCTTCGTCCCAGAACTGATGGTTTTCCGCGAAGTCCTATCTCGCACGTTTATGACGCTCTATTAACCATGATTTAGGAATGCGTTTGACGTAGTCAAGGACATGTTGGCGTGGAGTTCTAATCGATTCTAAAATGTCAAATTAAATAAGGTGTGCGATTTGTAAAAGAATGAGTATAGTTTTGTAAAAACATACCATAAATACACCACATCGTGAATACCTCCATTAACTTTTAATAGCTTTAAAAAAATTGTTGTAATAGTGAATGTAAAATTGTCATTTTGACCTGACGAAGTTACGTTTTACCACGCAGGTTTCCAAAAAGTTGAAAATGGCATTTTTTTCATTGGCATTGCATTGAATTGTTTTTCGCTCAGTATAAGAGCTATGATTAAAAACATGGTACAAACGTAAAGGTTGATTCTTTGACTTTATTATAAAAACAAAATATAAACGTCAACGGGACGCGGTGGGAGCTGCTTAAGCAATCCAACTGAAAATTTATTACATAGAATTATTACTCGCTGAGTATTAACGCTAGGATTAAAAATATGATACCCCCATAAAGGCCTGTTCTAAGCCCTTACAACAAAATAGAACGAAAAATTTCTGACGTCATGGGGACAAAGAGAGAGCCTCTCAAAGATCGACAGCGTTGCATTGAATTTTTTTATGAGTATATAGGCTACGATAAATGTTTAAAAAGGAAAATGGAGGATTTGTACTTGGCCTTACGACAAAAATAAAAAAAAATTCTGAAGTCACCAGGTCGTGAATATCGCAGCTTATGTAACAGAAATATAATATCGTTGCATGGAATTATTAATTACTCAGGAATGAGCTGCTGCAAATTTTGTTTTACGACAGCATAGATGTGTTATTACGCCTCACAACTAAATTACAAAAAAAATTCTTATCGTCATGATTTCAGGGTTGCAACCACATAATGCAGTAAAAATGCTAAAACCATGAAAAAACGTTGCATGGAATTTTAACTCTGTGACTACTGGCGTAATGGTAAATTTTAAGAAACGAAACTGAAGGTGAGGTCTTCGGGCATATGATAAAAATAAAAAAAAAATTGGCAGCGTCATGAAGCCTCTCAGGAAACCGCCTAATGTGACGCATATGCATCATAACTTTTGCTGGATTATTGCACAACGAATGGAGAAGAAAATAAAAACAAAATCAAAAGCAAAAGCAACAGCACCAACACCGACAACAACAACAACAACACCAACACCAACACCAACAACAACACCAACACCAACACCAATACCAACATCAACACCAACACCAACAACAACACCAACAACAACACCAACACCAACACCAACAACAACACCAACAACAACAACAACAACAACAAACAACAACAATAATAATAACAGAAGGAATAATCCGGGAAAGGATTATGACATGAATTAGTATATTAATTAAGGACAAAAATTAATACACACCTTTGCAAACTAGGAAAGGGATGCGGTATATTGGATTAAATCAAGAATTTGGTCATGAAAATTCTAACGTGCTGAATTGCAACTTTGCAAAATCTGTTGTCAGATATCTTCTTTTATAATTATACCATTATAACTCTTTTTAAAACATAAAGTCTTAATTTGTAAGACAGTGTGATTAATAATTTTATTGTTCCTTATAATTTTATTTAAAAATACAAATTTTTTAAAATTTTTTTATATTTTATATTATTTTATTTTATTTTATTTATTTTATTATTTAAAGTATTCCAAACAATGTAATAAAAACAATTTTTTTTTATTGACTTTTTAAACTATTTTTTTTTTGTTTTGTTTTTGTAATTTCTGTTATGAATTGGCATCGTTTTACCAACAAGGAACTTTTTGAAGCTAGATTAAAAAAAAGCCTATTGTCTCTGGTTTTTATTCTTGTTGTTGTTGGTAAGCTAACGTTTAAAAGGCACGCATCTATAACCACAACAATAACAACAACTGCTAAACGTTCAATCAAGTATCTGTATCTGTTTTATCCAAGTATCTAGTAACAAGTACATCTGTTCCTTACTAAACAGCGCTTCATTCATGCATTCAGTCAAAGCTGCAGCTATACGCAAAAAGTCTCTCAAAGCAGAAATCAAAACAAATTCAACTCAACCATAAAGACAGAGCATTTAAGCCAAAAAATGCTGCACATTGGCAACGGCAACTCTCAGTCAACTAAAACGACGTTAGCGTCAACGTCGCTGTTGTCGTTGCTGTTGCCGTTGCCGTCGTGTGCGCCGTTTTACGATTCCAACTATATCAGTTTCAGCCGCACTCGTGTTAACGTTTATTTACGCTCCGACACTGAACGTGGTAGCAACGCGCCGCAATTCAAGCCAATTCAAATCAAACCGAAACGCGTCTCTCGTACGTCGCCTAGTTGTTGTTATTGTGCAGTGAATTGTTTTCTTTTTGAAGTTATTTTATTTTTGGTCTATGGCCAAAAACGGTACAATTTAAAATTAAAGATTTAACAACAAAAACAAAAATAACAACAACAACAACAACATCAAGTACAAGTAATAGTTGTACTTAAACGTAATTATTTTTGATTATATAAAATTTTCTTTCTAATTCCAACGCATTTTGAACTCTTTTTTTCTCCTCGCGTTGGTGGTAACCGCGCGATTCCCAATTTAGTTCAAAATTACCCACATTTACGTTCGTTTTGTTGTTGCAATTTTGCAAAGTTGCATCAATCAATGTTTTATTTGTTATAAATCAAAGATTTTGCTTGTCGCTCAATCGAATTGAAGTGAAATTTTGAACAACAACAAATTGATTATTTGTCAATTACTTGTCGTATCTAAGAGATCGCACACGCATTTCAACAGCACTTATCTGTAATATATTGTTTTTGTTTTTTGTTTTTTTTCTATCGTGCTTGAAAATTTTTAAAACTTTTGTAAATTTTTACTCCTGTGTTGTGCAAAATGCCACATTGTGCAATTATTAAATAATAGCAAAAATAAATTAAAAAAAAAATTGTATAAAACAATTTAAACTAAAGTGTTTTTTCTTCCGTTCATCAAATTGTTAGCAATCAATTGTATCTTGAAAATACAAGAGTGCGATACTCATCATCGACAACGACAACAAGTAGCAAATATTTCAACAAACTTTCAATTTCCGCTGTAAAATGGTTGAAAAAACAGGTAAGTGCGGAGCAGTGAACAACTTTCATGGTAGGAATTTCATTAAGAAAACATTGTTAAGTAAGGTTAGAATTATAAACAAAAATTCAAGGAAATTATTTTATCGAAGGAATTTTATTTTTAATATCAATAATAAGTTCAGTAAAAATTCCTTTTGCATATCGTGAGGTACTATAAGTTTTGGACAATATGACAGATACAATTTTCATGACGGATACAAAAAAGAAAACTGTGAAAGTAAATCCAAGTGGCGTCTCAATCGCCAATGAAAAAACAGCTCCCCTAAAGCATCCATCGTTATAATCAGTTCATGATCAACTTGAATAGCTAACTTACAATAGGTTACTATGTATCATGTTCAAAGGTTATTACTTGCATTTTATAAAAAAAAAAAATAAAAATAAATAACTGGCCATTTCAGCCCTTGAAAGGACTTTGACCTAGCTTCTTATGATCAATTGTGTTGTGCGTGTTATTAAGTTTGTACACAATTGACCGAGAAATGGACCTACATGCTTAACGCCGACTCCGAACGGCGATGAACGGAATGTTCTCGTTCTCAAGAAAGCTTTACATGGCATTTTGATTACTCTCTGAGGTTTGCCATTGTCTGCAGAGAGGTGGCGGCCGTACAGAAAAATTATTTTAATTCAAATAATTTTCTGTCGCTGCTGGGGTTCGAACCTGGGTCTCCAAAGTTCGTTGACATAGCGGCCACGCACTTTAACCAACTACGCCACGGACGCCACACTTGCATTTTATACCTTTTTAATTTTTCTTTCTGTCTTCTTTCTAATTTCACTGATCAGATGAATTCTCAATAAATATCTTTGTTTATGGTCCAATTGCGATTTACCTTTTCTGATAGTTGAAACTTTTTGATAGGTAGAAAAAAATTTAATTAATATTCTAAAGTTATTCGGGTTTAAAATAAAAATCTTAAATGGTATTAAAATTTAACCAGAGACAAATATTATGCAGTCTTTTTCTCTAATCTGACGGGTAAGAGGTCTTCGAATTTTTTACCAAACATCCACAATGTAATACATATAATATCGAGAATATACCAGTGAAAGCTTTTATGTTTATGGTCCTGTCATATCTTAAGTAAAGAGTTAAAATATCAAAAGTGATACTCCACTGCGGGGATTTTGAGAAAAATTTGTGTAAATACGTGAGTTTACTTGTGTGTACGTTAGTATATTTGTATATGTGGTTGACGAGGGTACATACATATATTTCAAGAACAAATACCGGGGTAAATACCGCAAGATCGAATTTTTATAATTTTGAAAAAAGTGATAAAAATATATCCCGGACACACCCGCAGGTTTTAAAGTGACAACGTATCTTTATCCTTATTTTTGTCTATATCCTTACCTTTGTTCCAAAACTGGTCCTCATCCTTATCCTTATTCTTATATTGGTCCTAATACTTGTCCTTCTTCTAATCCCAACACTTGTTTTAGTCCAAATTCCTGACTTTATCTTTTTTCGAATCCCTGTCCTTATTCTTGTCCCAATTTTTTTTTAGTCTTAGTTCTAAATCTGTTTTTATCATCATTGTCCAAATCATTGTTCTATTCTTTTTCCCATTTCTTGTCCTAACTATTTTTCTCAATCTTGTCCTAAATATTGTTTTAGGTATATCTACATTTTTGTCCAATCTGTGTCTGAACTCTTGTCTAATTTACTGCAGCTCTCTCTGTAATGCCTATACTCAGAGAGAAATAGTTCCATGCAACGCCGATGGATTTTGAAAAGAGCCTTTTTTAACTTTTTTGGAAACCTGTACGGTAAAACGCAACGTTGTCACGCTAAAAAAGACAAAAAATATTTTCAATTTTTGCCACTTGAGACACGTAGAAAAATAAGAAATATTCCGTAAATTAAGGTAAACAAACAAGCGCCGCACAGTGCACTTTTTAGAGCAGTTATGTGTCCAAAAATCTATAACTTTTGAACCAGTCAATATTTTTCAATGCAGTTTGTTTAATTGTAATATTTAATTCTTAAACTAACTATAATTACAATAAAAAGAATCATAAGTCGTACGATGATTTTACAGGGTGTCTATAAAGACATGCATTAATGGTAAAATTTTCGCTGACTTCACTGATCAGAAAAATGGATAAAAATCGTTATTTTTTAACATTTAATTAAGTTTTTTGAATTTTTTAGGTCTATTGACTCCAATAATTAAAATTATTTAAAAATAAGCAAAGGCGTTTTTAAAATATTTGCTGTAGAACATTTCGTATTTTTGAACCTTTTTAAAATTTTAAATAAAGTTGATTTAAGTATTTTTTGTAAATAAATTATGTAAAGCAATAATTATACCATGATTATTTTACAGGATGACTAGTAACATGAACAAAAAATGAAGATACTCGACACAATTTCAAAAATAGTATAAAGAAATTCTGATCTCTATTGTTTTTAGTTTTCAACTAATAAATCTTTAATATCTTCATTTTCATAGACACTTTCTGTTTATTTTTTACCTCGTGATGTCGTAATGACGTTATAAGTGGGTCCGAAGACATCATAAGCATCGTCATTAAATCCGAATTTTGATTTTCTCTATTATTTTTTCATGTATGGCTTAGCCTATAATTTTTATAGTCTTTGTTTCTGGCTTCTCGTGCCTCTTCCGATAACTCTCCAATTGGGAAGAAATTATATTTAGTTATTTTTTTCCCATGGAAAAATACTTAATGGACAGTTGGTGTAAGATCTGTCCAACTATATAATCGTTTGTATAAAGTTTGGATCTCTTAAGCGAATTTTACAAATTTTTCAGCAGCGATTACCTGGCGAGTATTTATGACACATAAAATGTTTTTGAACCTGTACAAAAGATCGGCATTAATTTTAGTTATTGCTGCTGTTGTTTCAACATCTTCAAAGAATCTCTTTGCAGTGTTGCCATTAGTATTTCCAAATCCTTGCTTAGGAAAATCAACCCGTAGACCACTAATATTTCGATACTCCTCTTGCATTCTTTTTTTCTTCTTTAGCTATGAACTCATTTCTAATGATTCCCCTATCATGGGCATTCTTATTTTCAAATTCAGAATTACTCTGTTAAAATTTTTTAAATTCAATTTCATATGCAATCTTTAAATAATGCTCCATGAACCGTATTCTTGCATGTAGACGTGAAAGTCCCATTTCATACATACTTTTAATATTTTCACAAATCAATTCATCGATATTATTAAATTGCTTTTGAGTGGCATGGCAAACGGTACAAGGTGAAACAGTTAAAGGAAACATCATATAAATACAGAAAAATCTCAAAAATCACTGTGTTTTTAGATAAATTTCAAAACTGTTCAAGGGCCGGATCAGGCCGGCTCAAAATCATATGGCACATGAAACTAAATACATTAGGGTGTCTTATAGTGTATGTCATTCTGGATTCCTATGGATTCCGATTAATAAAAGCTTACTTAAATTTGAAAATTCATAAAAAGAAATGCTTTTTCATTCGTAATTTTTGTAAATTTATCATAAAAGCTACGACGATTTCGTTTAATATTTTCGATATTCTATATGCTCCTTATTTAGACAAAATCTAACTTTTTTAAAAGTACTTAAACACTTTCCCCCGAGCTGGTTTCAAAATCGAAGAAAATTTCACTTTCGACAATTTTGTAAGATTTTGAAAAAAAGTTACATATTTGACACCCTATATCTTTTAAACGATACAAGGTAGATACAAATAAGAACCAGATTAAACAACTATGGAAAATTCTAAGTGAAACTAAAAAAAATTTATTTGATTCTATGTATGTTTTTGTTTTAAATTTTTCTTATTTTCGGACAGATAACTGCTCTAAAAAGGGCACTGTGCGCCGAAGAATTATTAACACATGCTTAAGACATTTTTGAGCACTCAAAAAATCGAATTAATGGTTCATCCGCCATACAGTCTTGATTTGGCATCCAATGACTTCTTTTTGTTCCCGCACATCAAGGGCAAACAGCGTGGACAAAGATTTTTGAACGCCTGAAGAAGCCGTTGATGCGTTCAAAAACTATGTTTTGGATGTGTCTCAAGCGGAATGGGATAAATGTTATGTATGACAAATGGTTCGAACGCATGCAAAAATCATAAAAGAGAATATTTCAAAAAACAATAAAGAAAAAATTCGATCTTTATATTTCTTCCCGAAATATATGTAGTGACCTACATACGTATAGGAAATATCCGGACAAAACGAATTCGCTATTCACCCCTTGAAAGGACTCCGACTGAGCTTCATATGATCAACTTGTGTTGGTGTGTGTTATGTTACACACAAAGAGGGATATCTGGCACCGAGATCTCGAGCTACTACTCTTTTTAGGCCGACTTTACTTAGAATTATTTACTCTTTTAGGTTTGCGATTATCTTTAGAGAGATGACAACCAATCAGAAAAATAAATTTTGATGGGTCAGTAGGGATTCGAACCTCAAACCTCGCCACTCGAAAACTGGCATCGAATAGTCCCCGTACGTTTTAACGCACTTGGTTACGGCAAAAAATGCAACAATGAAAAACGTTGCGTGGATTTATAACTCCATGGCTATTGGCGTTACGTTAAATTGCCGTTATGGAGCGGCAGTAAAGCTAAGGCTTTCGGCCACATTTTAAAGAAAAAAAAGTAATAATGGGGCCTCTCAGGGAACCCATTAAGGGTCCATTCTCCTCAATTGGGTCTAAAAACTCTTATTTTTCATTTTTTCAAAGCTTCAATGTGTACACTAAGGGAAAAAATATTAAATTTATCCAAAAACTTTTTTAATTTATCCAAAAAGCGAGTCATTTTTGCACCAATAACGCATTTGCTTAAATCGACTACGTAAATATTTAAAATGTATTTAAATACTTTTTGAATTAAATAAAATATTAAAATATTTAAACAGAATTAATAAAAAATATATTAAAATTATGCACGAATTTTTTTAAATATCTTTCAAATATTTAAAAAAAAATAAAACTATCGCATTTAAAGGAAATTTATATAAAAATATTGAAATTAAAAATAATATATTTGAATATTTCCCACGAGATGCGTCCATCAAATGCCATTTGGTAATATTTTATATTCTTTTTTCGTTCTCTAATTTATACTATTTTTGACAGTTATTGCAGTATTATGGCAACAAATATCAAAATAGTATAAATTATAGAAAGAAAAATTAAAAATATAATAAAGGGGCAAAGGAAAATATGCAGTCAAATGACAACCGGAGCAAGACATTTGTGAGAAAATGTCCGGTTATCACTCAAACCTTACACAATTTTATTGTGCGATCATCAATCGCACTCACAACTAGTCTTTGCCAAAAATCCAGGCTATATTACCCTTGCAACAAAAACTAAATGAGAACTATAAAAAAGCTGCAACTGCAAAAATAAACTGCAGGAACAGTGCGATGCTGTTGCTTGCTTGTATGGAATATGTGTGTACGTGTGTGGTATAAATAGAATTCAAATACGAGAAAAAAACGAGTTGTAAGGAAAACATTTGATTTATCCACGTAAATATTTAAATAAAATTTATACTCAGGCGTGGATAATGATAATATGCGTTATTTCCCTTAGTGTAGAATACCATATCAAAACCACAGATCGATGTCTCAATCAGATAAAAAGTTACATGTAGTTTAGTGTGGATGGGTCCAAGCCTCCTATACTATACTTTTATCCTTAAATGCATTTTTCTCGTAACGATGTTTTTCAAGTTGGCGGTATAGATTCCCGCCGCACCGATGAAGATATCTTAATTTTAATTAGCTCCCATTGTTCGTCAGACATATCCGCACAGAATAATAGACCAATTTTTTATATTCTATTCCTTTCAGTAGTTATTGCAGAAAGAAGTAGAAAAAAAAACGCCAAAAACGAATTTTGTTTTTTAAAATTTCGGCATATGATAATTTTCAAAATTTAAAAAATCCGTCTCATTACTCCGAATGCAATATATCACAGATTAAAAATATATTTTGTTTTCTAATTTCAAATGAAATTTACAGACAGAAACGTTCGCCTTGGATGCATATTTTTTTATACGTCAATTTTAACCGTGAGGGGGTGGGGGAGAGTTAAATATGCACCAATTTTTAAGAAAAAATTTTAATTTATACCTTAATATATAATAAATCACTGCCAACCGGATTTTTAATAATTGCTTCATTCGTCTTCCCAAAACAAAAATTGGTGAAAATTGCTGTTTTTAGAGCCCTGTACAAAGACAAAGGTTGGGAAAAAAAGTGGGACAAGGATTAGAAAATGGATTCGAGCAAGGGCAAGGTCAGCAATTTAGGTACGAATTAAATTAAGAGTTTGAATTAGGATGAGGACAATTTTAGGATCAACAGAAAAGGAAAGGGACAAGCACAAGAACAAGGATAAGGATGCGCTTTTACTTGTATCGGCGATACAGCCAACTTGTTTTTTTTTATTTATTTAATATCGGCTCACACCACTGCTTCGTTTTCAAAATATGGCGTTTTTGTTTTAAATTTTTTAAGATTATCATATCGACCCACCCCTCTACCTGTAGGGCTCGAATTTGGGTTCAATTTAGGGAAGCCGTAAAAACTGTTATTTTTTTACCTAACTTACTACATTTCGAGGCATGGGCTTGTATCTTGACCGACCCTTCTATATGTGCGTCCCTTAGAAACTGAAAACGCTCGCTGCAAATGTTTAGATTGCAATGCATGGTTCACTCGGTTTGCTCAATAGGATTCTCCGTTACTTTTACTTCATTATCGCTCTATGTTTTGATATTTTAACTCACAATAAAACTCAAGCACTGCTTCTTCGACACTAACGAAAATCTTTCAAGAATATGTAAAGCTCGTTTTGTTGGCTTCGTTTCATATACAACATTTTTTTTCGATGACACTTAAAAAAAATACACTTCACCCAGATAATGAACATTATTCAAGTTCTCTGTACTATATAGAAGGTTAAGTACAGCCCTTTAGTATATAACGGTTTATTTTTTGATGTTATACATTGATAATTTTAATCTAAAGAACTGTTTTAATTCAACAGTTCTCTACCTATTGTCCCTACATTTGTCAGAAAAAGTGTGCTTTTTATTTTTGCATAGCTGTATCATGAGCTGTATACAAAAAAATGTCATAAAAGAAAACCACTTGTTATCTTGGCCGAACTGCTGGTTACGCTATTAAATAGTAAATAAAAAATTTATTCTCTAACAAGTGTAGAAGAAGCAAAACAAATTGATACATTCTGTGTTTTCAATTTGAAAGAAAAGAAAAAGTAATAAATGCACCTCAATTTTATATGCCATGAGTTGACATAAAAATGTAATCATTTGGGCTAAAAATACATCGAAATGAATGCATAAAAAATTTTTCACATTATAATGCTGAAAATTATAAAAATATTTATTTCAGTCTTTCTCAGTCAAAACAATCAAAATAACAATATTGAAGTATAAATACATTAAAAACGGACAAGTTGTTAAATTTAAAACGAGGTGTGTCACAGTACATACGCGTTAAGAGTTCTTCTGACGTCACGTTCTTCGCGTGCGGCTCAAGAAGCAATAACAAAAATAAACAAATGAAAACAAACAAATAAACGCACTTAACACATTTTTGCACTTCTGAAGATGAAGACTCAGAATCACTTTTTTACATGTAAATATGACTTTGCCTCGAAATACATGTTGATTCAGTTTTTTTCATGTGCATCTGCTTTATATGGAACAGAGCTTGAACTTATCTTTGAGAATGTATACTCAATGGTAACATTTTTTATATGTACAAGGAATTGAATTAACGAAGAATGAGTTGTAACAGATCTGTTTTAATTTTTGTACCTTTTTCACTCCTGACCGTTTATTTTTTAAGATATATTCCTTTATTTCAATTTTTTTCAGAATTAAAAGTTTATATTTTGTAAATTAGCTTTACAACTCATTTCAATATTTACTTTACCAGAATGAAATAACGGCTTATTCATTTTAATTAAAACCAACTGGCCCAACTTAATCGAAAAGTTGGGTTCCCACCGTGGCTTAGCACTATTATTTAAATTTACAATTATACATTCATCGGAATGTATCTTTACTACTATAGGGCACATAAAAAGAAAGAAAAGCTAATTCTAAAAATATCTAAATACGTGATTTATGACCACCTGTTATAGGGATCGATCCATTATGTAATCTTTTTAGACCCTTTTTAATATTGTAACCACCTTACTCATCGACTATTTTCATATTATTGAACTTTCACAAAGACCGCCAACAGCAGATGCATCTTGGCCATAAGTTACAATTGAAAACGATCAGAACACACTAATGAGATTCTAATCGGTACGCATTTTCTTATCTGGACATAATTATTTGGATCTACCTTTTGGTCTTACCTTCTGTCTTGAATACCTTTTTACTGCATATTATTATCTGTATTATTATGTGAGGAATGTAGTAAGAATAAATATTAATAGCTCAAGGGCTTTAGAATAAATCAGTGTCTAACGAAATCTAAATTATTTCCAAAATTATTCGACATTTACTGATCAGCACTTTTTGTAACTTTACACTGTGAAAAAATGAGCCGAAATTCAATAAAATTTTGTTTAAATTGAACGAATTTGTTTCTGAAGTAGAAATTGATACAATTTCAGTTGAATCAAACAGAAACACCATGTTTGTAGAACCTGCAGTTTTTCCTAGACATTATTAAGCCTGCTTTACAAAATAGTATTCGATCTTTATGATAGCAATATGCTTCCATTATATTTATGGATTCAAATTTATTCGTACGGAGAAATAATGGGTTACACCAGTGATGTGATTTGGTGGGATTTCGGGCTCATTTCGGGATATTTGGCCTATTTGAGAACGTGTGGGATTTCAGATGCTTAGGTGGGATTTTCTACTGAATCATAATTTTTTAAAGTGTAAATTAGCAAAACTGGTTGGTATCACTTTTTTGTAATCTTTCAAAAATTTTCGTATAATTGCTGTTTCATTGATTCTAAATATGTAAGAAAGAGATATGTATATTCAAGAGGCTTAAAATTAATGAAAATAAGATCCTCATTTAAAAACAAAAATATAAGCTCAGTCTTATTTTGATGCAACGAAAGAAATTTACGATTACTTCATACACTTACGAGAGTTTTTATAAAAAACGCAGAGTTTTACTTTAGGTTTTTTTTTTCGAAAAATTTGTCTTTTTTTATAAAATTTGTTATATTTATTGAAAAACTTTATTATCTACATTATTAAACTATAAAATTATTATAATGTTAAAAAAATGTAGGGAAGGATGGATGCCCGCCTACTAAACACGTTTTGCTTGGAGGCTATACCTTTGGTTTAAAACATAATTTTTCAGAGCTCTTGGTTTCATTTGGAAGCTAAGTTCAATAACTAACAAGAATTTTAATCAGAATTTAAAACTACCAAAAATTATAATTTTGGAAGTCGATCTAGCAAAAGTCTTGAAATCGGCCCGCTACTGAACACCTAAAATGAACCGTTGAAAAAAATTAGAAAATTAAGTAAAAACACTAGTTTTTGAGAGTTTATAAAAAGTTTATTCTATCAATAGTTCACAATGACTCACTGAACTTTTAACAAAAGAGATTTGAATTTCTTTGATAGCTGCAGCCATCGCATCAGAATTTATATTCGTTCTTCTTTTCACTTTTTGTTAGGCGACGCCATTCTAAAATTTTATCTGAACGTGGACGAGAATCACGAAAATTATTTTAACTAATTTCAAACACTATTTTCAATATAAATGATAATTTTTTACTTGCACGATTTCTGAAAATTTGTTCGGAAGGTGGACCAACGTTTTGTTCAGTAGGTGGACAGGCACGCCATCATGATATGACGTAAAATATTTTTTCCCATTTCTCAATATTGTTCGATTGCTCGTCGAATTGTGAAAAATAAACATTATATATAGAATTCTACTCATATTCACCTTTTTTTATCGATAAGAAACACTCTGAAATTCACTTAAAAGAGATGAAGTATTTTTGCTCAGCTTCGTTTTATTCGAATATTTTATTTCTCAACGGCCGTGGGGCTAAAGCAGCATGCGCATTCATCTCAATGACTTATCAAAGTGAACATTCAATGATATGTCACTGCGACACTTTACACATTGGCGTATCATACAGACGTCAGAACTCACGGTGTTCAGTAGTAGGAGGGCCTGTTCAGTGGGCATCCTTATTACTTTTCAAAAATTGCATAAAAAATCGTAATTGGTATAAATATTTGGGTGGGATTTTTTGTGGGTTTTTCGTGTCATTTTGGTGGGATAAACAGGTCTAAATCGGGATGTGATCGGGATTTTTTACTAAATCAGAATCACATCACTGGGTTACACCGAAAACGTGGTTAATAAACACTTTCAAGATTGAGGAAATTTTAAATAGCAATTGCACAGTACGTAGAAAAGATCGGGACGATACAAACATTGGTTTACCCCCGAGGAGGGTGTATTCTGTATTCTATTGCAACGCGAATCCACCTATCTACTAAAATTGTCGAAACCACCTTCTGTCAATTTTGGAAAACTTAATAATCAGAATTTTCTTTCGAAAAAATATCTTCACCTATATTGGTATCTTTTGTATTCCTCCAAGTTGAACCGAAAAGATATAAAACGAATTGTCGTAGGTGAATCAATTTCATCCCTAATGTTTAATTGAGTTTAATTTTTAAAGACTTTAACCGTTCAAATATAAACTTTGTCACTAATGAAATAATATTATAGTCTATTAATTATTTTTTCAGTACGCTTTACAACAATTATGATCTTCAGCACGTCACTAAAAACACAAACCAGAATAGTGGTGGTTGGGTTTTAGTCTTTACAAACTCCAATAATGAAATTAAAAATTTTTCATCTAGTGATGCTAAACATTTTTTCTCCAAAACTCTTCACCACATAGCCATGACTGTTGAGTTGTCTACCACCAACTTTACTTATACTCGTACCCACTCATTCACAACTCAACTTTGTATGACGAATGTAGATTACTACAGTGTAGCTATTGATATGAACTCTTTATACTGGAATATACAAGTGAGATTGGATTTAGATAGCACTATCTATCTTTTTTAAAACCGTCGTATTCTCTCTATTATTATTGAATAATTCTCTCTATTTTTCTATTATTATTGATACGAGTATTGCTTATCTTTATATTATTGATAGGTAGGTATATCCCAAAAATTAATAATCAAACTGAACTATCAGAAATTTAGCTGGACAAAAATCTTAGACACCTTAGAAATCAAAGCAATAAGCTATACAAAATCACTAAGAACAACTTTAATATTAGGGAAGGAGTAAAATCTAGATGTGATGAATTGATCAAAGAATATTCTATTAGTCCGATTGACCAGATTAGGAAGTTTCTGTTGGGTGGCATTGCTCAATTTCTATAGTTGCCCACAGTGGACTTTAGAATGTATGGTTCTATTCTGTGGAGGAAAGCCCGTAGTAGACAGGCCCCTACTAATCTCACCACAATAAGAGCATAACCTTCTTCTGGGGAATGTCTGATTTTGCTTGCCTCTCCGGCGCTTCATCTTTCTTGGACCAGCTTCTTTTCCTGTTGATATAATTGTATACAACCCATTTTTCGTCACTAGTAAGCATACGCTTAAGAAATGAATGATTTTTCACGTTTCATAACTCGATCGCGAATGTCAACTCGATTGATTTTGGAAATTTCTTTTAATTCGTGCATATTTTTTAAGGAACCCACAGAATTTAAATTACCGTGAACGCTTCCAACGGACAAATTTAGAACAGTGAATTTTTTTACTGTTAAATGCTTGTTTGTCTCCACTAGCGCTTTGATTTAATCGACGTCAAGTTCCAGGAGTCTACCAGAACGCGGAGTACCCATGATTGAAAAAAAAGGATGCAGTTGGCTGTGTTATGGGCACACTCATAAGTTTTGACGTGACAACGTATCTTTAGTCTCATCTTTATTCTTATCCGTATCATTTCCCTTGTCCCCATCCTTACCTTTATTCGTATGGTTCACCTTATTTATTTCTTACACCTTGTCCTGACCCTTACCCAAATTCTTATATATATCCATGTCCAAATCCTTATCCTAGTTTTTGTCAAAATCAATTTCATAGTGTTGTCCCATTTCTTGTCCCAATTCTAAGCATCATTCAAATTCTTCTACAAGATTTTTTCTAAATTCTTGTCGGAAATCTTGTTTGAATCCTTATCCTTATCCTTGATCGAATTCTTGTTATCGTCTTCTTTCCAATCCTTATTTTTTCTGGTCTTAATCATTGCACAAGTCCTTGTCCTCATCCCTTTTCGTTATCCTTGTTCTAGTCCATGTTTGGATTTGGATCTTTCTTCCTATATCTGTCATCTTTTAGTTTTGATTTTTATTTTGCTGTTGCTTTTGTGTATTTTGTGTGGTACATTAACATTTACCTGAGCGCCATGCAATAAATCCATGCATAATTGAACATTTATCTTACTTCGAGTGGTTCCCTGCGGGGCCTCATGACGCTATCGATTTTTTTTTCTTCGTTTTTTTTTTTTTTTGTTTTTTTTTTTTTGTATTTTTATCATGTGATCGAAAATCCCAGCTTTATTGTCGTTCTAGAAAATTGACCGTAGCACCAATGGTCACGGTGATATGATTCCATGCAACGCCTTTACATTGTTGTTACATTTTTACTGCGTTAAGCGGTTACCTCCATTTTGTCATGGCGCAAACATTTTTGTTTTAATTTAGGTTATAATGTTAAAGCCCCAATCTTTTGTTTCATAAAATAAATATAATATTTAGTAGATCCTCTAATACGCGAGTGATAATTCCATGCAACAATATTGCATTTGTGTTGCATAAGCTGCTACCTCTGTGACATGATGACATTTTGTTTCTTTTCAGTTTTGTCGAAAGGGCAACTACAAATCCTTAATTTTCGTTTTACACTATTGACCGTAGTACATTTATTCACCGAGAAATAATTCAATGCAACGCCGTTCCATGATAACTGCATTTTCAATCTTGTAGCGGCTCTCTGCGTGACCTTATAACGTCATGAATTTTTCGTCCATTTTTGTCATAAGTACTAAGGACCAGCCTTTACTGGCATATAAAATTTTTTACTTTAGCACCTACATATATGTACATTAGAGTGGCCCTTAAATTTTTTTTTTAGAAATTGAACATGTGCGGTGCTCTCATTTATTTCTTATCATATCAAAAGTATATTGTGAAAATTTCAAGAAAAAATATTAATATTTAGACGTGCCGCAAAGCGAAACTTCATTAAAAATATGCCTTTATATTGGAAAAAATTGTTTTTTTTTCCAACAATAATTAAAATGAAGACTATTTAATGTTCTTTTCTAATCTACTCAACATAATATCGTATTTTACATAACATTATCTCTCAAACGAGCTACCATCCGTTGAAATTGACTACAAAGTGAGAAAACTACAACTATTTTGTCGAGCGAAAAAAAAATTTTAATTTTTTTCGAAAATTATTTTACTAATGCTCTACAATTATGTTTAACCGATCAACTTATTACATTTAAAACAAAAAATATATTTAATTGAATCTACTAAAAGTGAAAACACTGGTTACCTTCTGACATAGATGTCCTTCAAGTATTATTTTTTATAATACAAGTGCAAGTCTTACTATAGAAGAATGCAAATTAATTAAACACTTGTACTTTTTGTGTTTTTAAAAAAGTTTATTATTTTTTATTCAATTCACTTAAACACTCTAGGAACTCAACTGGCTGAGCTGGACTAAAAACCTAACTGAAAATCAGTTCTTATCTTATTTAAAGGCTTTTAATATAAACAAAACTGAGGATCGCTTGATCGCGTTATTATAAACAAAAGTATTTCATCACAAGATGAAATATTGCATCAGCCAGAATATTTGCTGGCATAACAAATTTAAGCTTAAGAAAAAGAATCTTAAGACAAAACCATTCTTGAATCTTTAAGATACAATTTTCTTTACATTTACAATTTACTTATTGAATAAAGGGTGATCTTAACTTGCATAGATTTTTGGAAAAAGGCAAGCATACCTACCAGAGTTCCCCCATCGATGTGTTCAAAAGTTGTTAGATTTGCACAAATGTTCGAAAAATTTACAAAGAAGTCAGTAACGCACAACAGAAAAGCAACAAATTAAGGAGACTTTATTCTGCGATGAATTTTACAATCTATTTGATATTTCACACAGGGACGTTCTGAACCTAATCCGAATAGAGGAAGACAGCCAGTTTTTACTACTCCAGAGAGAAAATGGAAGACCCGGTTGCATGATTGACGTTGCATGATTGACGTCTTAAGAGCATGGCAGAAGCTCAAACTTATTCGGAAAAAAAAGAAAAACAGAGGAAGCGCAAACTCGAGGAGATGAAGCGGGAGAAAAGTATGATTTATGAAATAATTAAAAATTGGTTTAGCTTTATTATTTGAGATCGTACGAGTATTATAATGTAGAAAGAGCACAGGAAAAATATCATATGAATTACAGTTTCCATGAGAATTAGTACTACCCAGATAGACAAATGTACCTTTTCTCCTCCTTTTGTGTTGTTCGATGAAAGTATTCCAACAGAAATTAAAGTTGACATGGCTAAAAAAATCCAGGAAGATGACCAGTTTGAAAGTGATAGCAGAAAGAAAGTATTTTTATATAAAGAAGATATACAAACACCATCTTCTTTTGACTTTTTGAGACTTTTTATCACCATCATCAATGAAATTTTCTCAACGTTTCAAAATTGGAACAGATTTCCTTTGTTCTAATCTACACTGATGTTCTGAAAATCATTACTTCTCTTAAATTACTGAACGACACAGCTTAACATGCGGTTAAATTAATAACTGATTTTAATAGCCTCCTAACTAAGAACACAAACCAACAGGATTATATCCTAAAAGTATATATGTATTTCTCATTATTTGATTGAGAATTTAATGATTGTCCGGGACTATCGTAAGAAATATCCAGGATACAGTCGTGAAATTTTATTTTGGCCCTACGAGCAATAACTAAAGTAAAAACAATTATGAATAATAAACGGTGTTAAGTTTAAATAAAAAAAAAAAAAATAAAATAATAAATGTATTGATTAAGATTTAAATTGGCGTCCGTGGCGTAGTTGGTTAAAGTGCGTGGCCGCTATGTCAACGAACTTTGGAAACCCAGGTTCCAACCCCAGCAGCGACAGAAAATTATTTGAATTAAAATAATTTTTCTGTACGGTCGCCACCTCTCTGCAGACAATGGCAAACCTCAGAGAGTAATCAAAATGCCATGTAAAGCTTCTTGAGAACGAGAACATTCATCGTTCATCGCCGTTCGGAGTCGGCGTTAAGCATGTAGGTCCGGTTCTCGGTCAATTGTGTATAAAACTTAATAACACGCACAACACAATTGATCATAAGAAGCTAGGTCAAAGTCCTTTCAAGGGCTGAAATGGCCAGTTATTTATTTTTTTTTTTTTTAAGATTTAAATTTATGTGGTTATTGTTGTGTTAGAAACGTACAAACTTTATACAATTTATAATTAGAAACATAATTTTTTTCAAAATAATTGATTTTACTTATGTATTTTCGAAAAAAGTATTTTTTAAAAATAGTGTTTTGCTCCACTAAAAATTTTGAGTTTTCGCATTTTTTACCCGATTTCGACACATAATATCTCCTTGGGAAGAAATGTTTATGCTCATGCGCCAATGAAAGATTGAAAAACACAATTAATTGCATTAATTTCATTTGTTTTCGGAAAAAAAATATTTTTTAAAAACAATAAAAATGTAATTTTCGTATTAGTCAACCGTTTTCGACGAATGATAGCACGTTGGAAAAATAAATTAAATGCCTAATGCGATATTTTGTTTCGTTGATTAAAAAATCACACAAAATTGTCTTAATTTTAATTATTGTTGAAAAAAAACAATTTTTTCCAATATGTATGTGTATTTCGAATGAAGTTTCGCTTTGCGGCACGTCTAAATATTAATATTTTTTCCTGAAATTTTCAGAAAATAATTTTGGCATGATAAGAAACAAACAAGGGCACCGCACATATTCAATTTATAAAAAAAATAATATCGCATACTGTTAAGGGCCACCCTAATGTACATATATAGCATTTTATAATTCCATGTAACAAATATCGAGTCCTGAAAATGTCTTTTTCGTATTTTTTATATTCGTATTTTAATATTCGTATTTTTTATTTAAGAAGCCACTGTTCTCAAATAAAATAAAATGAATTAAACATATTTGATTCTTGAGTCTTTATTTAAAATATGTTTTCATATCATATTTATACTCCCAAGCAACGCTGGGAACGGGTATGCTAGTATTAACGCCGTAGAAATGGGGGGTTCGGGGGTTCAAACCCCCCCCCCCCCCGTCCCCCTTAGCAATCCAGAATATTTTTCTATCTTATAAATAAAAATGAATATGCGCTTGTGTGTCATGAATACATTTCTACACCGTTTATCCGATCGTGATGAACACCTTAACACCAGAGGGCGCTGTAGTACAAATTTCTTTATTTTTTTTATTGTAATTTACTAGCCTAGTAAATGCTTTTCCAACTTTTTTTTTTGTAAGCCTGCGCGGTAAAAAGAAATAAAAAAATCCCAGCCATCATCCTAATCCTAATCAGAAATATTGGGGGTTGGAATTAATTTTAAAGGTTTTTTTTTCGGTTTTTGAGCATTTATTTAGAAACAACGGTACAATGTATATTATTCAAAGTATTGTCCATCGTTAGCTACAACATTTTCCCATCTTTCTGGCAGAATATGGATTCCGCGCCGGAAGAACGACTCGTCTTTTGAGGCAATCCACGAATCGACCCATTTTTTGGTATCCTCGTAAGAAGTGAAGCGCTGCTCAGCCAAGCCATGCGTCATCGATCTGAATAGGTGGTAGTGGAAAGGGACTATGTCTGGGCTATAAGGCGGGTGGGGTAGCACATCCCAATTCAGCGCCTCCAACGTTTCCTTGACGGTTCTTGCAACATGTGGCCGTGCGTTGTCATGTTGAAAAACCACTTTGTCGTGTCTTTTGCCATATTCCGGCCGTTTAACCTTTAATGCTCGGCTCAATTGCATCAATTGTTGTTGGTAGCGTTCCCCAGTGATGGTTTTGTTAGGTTTTAGCAGCTCATAGTACACGACACCCTTTTTCGGCTGGCCCGGACGCTCTTTGTCTTCCGTATCAAAATCACCACTTTTAAACCGACGGAACAAGTACTCACAAGTAGAAATCGATGGAGCATAGTCCCCGTAAGCCTCAGTAAGCGTGCGTTGTGCTTCAACCGCTTTTTTCTTTAAATGGAAGCACAAAAGAAAACCTTCCCGCAAATTGCGTTTTGTTGACAATGTGCTTTGAAATGAATATAGTCACATGTGTGCCCGATGCCATCTATTGATAGTTACGCCATCTCTTAGAAAACCTTTAAAACTAATTCTAACACCCAATATCATAAGAACAATTTTTTTAATATCCAAAAATCCTTAAAAGTAATACAAAAACCATCTTAAAATATGGAAAATGACCTTTAAACTTTAAATGACCTAAAAAAAAACCAATTCTCCAAAAAATATTTGGTTTTAGAATATGGAGACTATGCACGGAGTATTTGCAACTTTAGAAAATATGTGAGTAAGAGGAGAATAAAGATGGCATGTCATCGAAATCGAAGCCCTGGTCGAAACCATATTTTGAAAAATAAACTTTTTCTCCTTTAAAAAAAAAAAAAAAATTGTTAAAAAGGCTTCACATGTTTTATCACCTCTAAGTTAATTCATTTGAAATATGCCTAAAACACTATTCCTTTGATCAATTTCGATGGTTGTCGGCAAAGAACTTGTTCAATTTTTTAAGCTATTAAATTTATGACAACAATAAAAATGATTGTCTTCCATCTGTCAACAACATAAAATGGTATAAAAAAAACGTTTAAAATTCAATTAATAACTTCCAATACTTGTTTAAATATGTGTAAACTTTTTTTAACCAATTAATATAAGCTTTAATGAAGCTTTCAGTTAAGATTGCTCATTGAGCAATTGCACTCGTAGTTCGCATAAGTATCCAGAAGATAAAAGTGTTGTGCGGCTATTTTGCCGCCTATTTTAATAGCTGATTCAATTAACATACGGATTACTGTTCAAGCATACAAAGAACAACAGCGTATCTCTTAGCGATTAAATTTATATTGCTTATCAGCAGTTAGTTGTGCGAGTAGTTATTGTTGTTATTGCTATTGCCGTGTAGTTCCTCTTCACTGTTGTTTCTGACATGCTACTCGTATTTACAGCTGTTGAGACTTTTTGTTTTTGAACGCACTCACAAAGTACTTGTTTGCTAGGAAATGTTTTTAATTTAAAATTTTTTTTTTATATTCTGAAAAACAATTGCTATAGTTTTTTTTATCTAAATAGCCTTCATTTTGGTTGTATAATAGCTGTAGAACATTTTCCTCCTACCTTTTTCTCGTGCCTTTAAGCGTAGTTATTATTATAGCGTTGCAGAAAAGAAAATAACAGATTTTTGTTGTTCGAGTATGTTTACTTTTGCATTCTTAAGTTCTACTAATTGGGATCATGTCATTTTTTTTTTTTAACAGCGGCTCTGATAAAGATAAAAACATGTGTTAAGATAAAATAATTATCTTGTGTGTTAACAAACGCTGAGGGATTTCTTTTAATTGATTTTATTTTAGCCTGTTTGAGGAAGAAAAGAGATAAGATATTTTTAAGACAACTGTCTACACAAGATTTTTTTTTTTTTGTGTTTCATTTTAGACATTTTACCCGCAAGCTTTTTATTTGGAAAAAAAGTAGGGGTGCCTGATCTTGAAGCTGTTCCACCAAATGTTAGTCAGTGAATTGCCGGTTTAGATAGTGAATCGTAGTTGAAAATTTGTCTTAAAAATTTGTAATAAAATCAGAAAGTATTTCAAAATACAATTCAAGAGTTACATAATTTATTTAGACCCATTCACAAGCTTTACAGCAGCATTTTAAAGGTAAAGAAAAAGTTATCTTTTAAGTCAATCAGTGAATGCTCAATTGTACTACTTATAAAAAATATTTTCTTAGCAGAAGTTAAAATACAAGGCTTGCTATTTATATTTCTGACCTAATAATGCAAAAACAAATATTTATCATCAGAATTGGTTTCATTGTTTTCCAAAATAATCTCCATGAAGATCTATACACTTTTACATGCGTTTTAACCAATTATGAAACAACTTTTTCCACTCCGATTGAAGTAACTTCAAAAGAAACGTTTTATATTCAACAGCCGCTTCTTTGGGTGTGAAATATCGTTAAACATGAAATTTTTTTATTCCGGCAATAAAATCGGATCGGGTTTTCTGAAAAAAACTAGCAACCATTTGCTTGGATGTGCTCCGTCCGCGAACAACTTTTGTCGGGTTTTGCTCACTTTGAAGTACTCAAACAGTGGATTGCTGCTTTGTTTCAGGATGATGTCGTGTTTCGAACCACCCCCGCTGTATTTTTATAGCATTTCCTTGCACCAATCGACACGAGCCTTTTTCCATGACTCCAAATGCGTCCAATGCCCTGTCATAGTAGTTTCAACACCGGTTACACACCATGTTTAAGGGGGACTATATATCCAGAGGCCGAAAAAAAATATCATGTTTGTCAATTTTTTTAAGGAAACCTAAGGGATATTTTTGAAAGAGGGTTTTTATACCTTAAAATATACACATTCAAGAATATGTTTAATTTTTTTTATTAAAAAAATTTTATATTTAGGGAGATACAGTCTTTTTTATAGACCGCTGTGAACAAAAAGTGAAATGCGGTGACAAAGATTGCTCTTCCTAAATTCATCTGAAACAAAAAAACGAAAAATATTATTAAACTACGAGTAGATACTTAAAACTCGAACTTGTCATAGCCGGTTTTGAAAACATTGATTTTTCACAAAATGGCGGACTTCTGAACATAAAGAAACGATTTTCGACCAAACATTCGTCATTATTTTGCCTATAATTAATGAACGAAGATACAAACAAAAAACAAGCCTATGACAAGTACGGGATTATTATGAAAAAAATAAGCCTGCAAAAAAATCAAAATGATCGGTTCAATGAGTTTCGGGAAATCTTGGTCACCGACTTTGAAAACATAGTTTCGAGAAAAACGCGTTTGAAAATAAGGACCAGCACTGCGCGCTCTCGAAGGTGGTTCACTCACTAGCCTATAACTTTGTTCATTTTTGGGATATCGACTTGAAATTTTAACCACATATTCTTGAGACTTGAAGCCTTAACCCCCCCCCCCCCCTTAAGCGTATATTTAAATTAATAAATATACTGTATGGATAGCAACCAATGTTGGAACGCAAAAGTTCTAATTATGGATGATTATTTGGATAACGATCCACATTTATTGTTGGAAATCGAGACTCATCTAAAATCCTTGACAATAATTTGGCATTGTCATCTGGTTGTGCAACTCCACGCCGACCAACGATGGTCTGCTCGCAACTTTGAGCTACCACAGCCAGCACAATACTCCCCAAAGGCGCAGCCCTGCGATAGTCCCCCCGGGTAAAAGGGATTAACCTCGACATAACACTCCCACACATCGACACATATGACATATCACACATGACTGTGAATGAAACTTAAGTCACCACTTTTACACCAAATTTAATCCGAGCCACCAATCAACATTAAACTGTCACCCCGTGTCCAAGACATTTAACAACAACATTTCAAGACAATATTTAACTGTCCAAGATTACTAACCTAAACTTTTCACCACTTCGTATCCCAATCTGACACCTCAGATAACACCCAATTTTCTGACACTCCAAAGTTACTCGGAATTAACCTTTCATTTCTTCTTATCCCCTTAAAGCTCCGAAAGTACTCAAGTCAGCTTTTCGCCCAAGAGTAGCCTTACATACTCTGAAACTAAAAGGTCAAGCTATTCCGTCTCTTCGCATCCTCTCCATTCGATGCTCCAAAAGTACTCTAGCGATCATTTCCTTCCCTCGTGTTGGAGGCAAAACACTCAAAAAGTACTCTAGATCGCTATTTCGTTCTGTCGTTTCCATCATCCTCACTAGGCGGTTAAACATCTGTTCTTAGCAACGGTCCAACCTACTCCCCAGGTTGGGCGACCAACTCCAGGATCTGGGTATTCCCTTCTACATTTACACAGAATACAGCGAACCCGTTGCCTGCGACCATCCTCCTTTATCCTGGCTTTGTACAGGCTTCTCTTGAGAACAGGCTGAGTTTCACACTATTGCTCAAGGAATACTCCATCTCACGGCATATCATATACCAGTCTGTTTCTAACAGTTCACGCGCAGCATCGATGTTTTCTGCCACAATAACCGTTTTTGGACAACCTTCACGAAATTAGTCTTGGAGAGAACGACCATCACGTTCGAACTCACTGAACCGGCGTTTTACAGTCGCAGAGTGTGGTGTTTTATCACCAAAAGTCAAGCTAAGTTTATCTATGAATTCTTTTCTTGGCAATCCACATCAAAAATCGTAAAAAATCATCACCCGAAAATGTTCACGCGTTAATTTAATTTTTTGCTGCAATAAAATTTTGAAAGCACTGTAAACAACAGAATAAGCGTGCTTACACCAAAACGTTGGGAATACGTTTGTACTAGAAAATATCAAATTTTCGAATGGAACTGTCAAAATTTATCTGGCAATGCACCAAGGTGCAAGACTTAAAAGGCAACAGTCGTATAATCAAATCATGATTCGAATAACATATTTAACCCTCCTTGTGTCCACTATATTTTTGCGTACGTTATTTGTCGACTATGACGATTTGTCCAAGCTATTTTTCACCCCTTTAGATACATCTTTTAACCTTTTAGAGACTGAAGAATGACCTTTTTTGGGTAAAAAAATATTTTACTTACCTAAAATCGCAAAAAAAGTTACGTTTTGTGTCCATTATGACGATTTCGTACTATGGTCAACTTTGACAGTATACTGTGGACGAACGGTTTGATAGAAACTGATGCTGCTTGGCAGTTTTTCAGTACAAAGCCTGAAGATTTTTTAGACGGCGTTGCCTAGTCGCGCTCAAAGTGCATGTTTGAGATACATCATCACCGCAAAAAGTTGTAGGACAATATCGTCATAGTAGACACGGAGGATTAAACTTCAAAAGTTACTATACATGTCGTTTCCCTAACTTCATTGACAAATTACGATAAACAAGCTAAAAGCAAAAAAATATATATATATATGTACAGGGTGTTTTTTTAGAGGTATAGAACTTCGAATTGAAATAAAACACAAGAAAATCGTTTTAATGTCCATCAATTTGGCTTTATTGGAAGGATAATTTTATGCCATTAATGTTTAAATATGATTTCGGGCATGTGGCCGCCGCGGCTGGCTCGAATAAAGCCAATTCTACAGGTCCAATTTTTAACCACTTTTTCGAGCATATGGGGCCGTATGTCGGCAATAACGCCACGAATGTTGGCCTCCAAGTCCCCTAACGTATCTGGTTTGTTGGCGTAGACGAGCGACTTCACATATCCCCAAAGAAAATAATCCAATGGTGTCAAATCACACGATCTTGGTGGCCAATTGACAGGTCCATTCCGCGAAATTATGCGCTCATCGAATGTTTCCTTCAATAAATCGATTGTGACGAGCGCTTTGTGGCATGTAACGCCGTCTTGTTGGAACCACAACTCATCCACATTCATGCCATCCAATTCGGGAACAAAATAGTCAGTTATCATGGCTCTATACCGGTCTCCATTAACGGTAACTGACTCACCAGCATTATTTCGGAAGAAGTATGGCCCAATGACTCCACCAGCCCATAGAGCACACCAAACAGTCAGTTTTTGAGGATGTAATGGCGTCTCAAGGATCTCATGTGGATTCTCTTCACTCCAAATGCGGCAATTTTGCTTGTTGACGTAGCCATTCAACCAAAAATGAGCCTCATCACTGAACAAAATTTGCGATGAAAATCAGCATCGAGATCAATCTCATTTTCGGCCCATACACCAAAATCACGACGCATTGCATGGTCTCGCGGCTTTAATTCTTGCACAAGCTGGATCTTGTAAGGTCGCAAGCCAAGATCTTTGCGCAAAATCTTCCATAAAGTTGATGGACAAAGCTCCAATTGCTGTGAACGGTGGCGAATCGATTCATTCGACTCCTCTTCAACATTTTGCTCTACAGTGGCAATTGTTTCTTCGTGCGCACTGTTCGACGTCTCTGCGGATACATATTATCACATAGAGTAAACGTAGTGCGAAAACGACCCATGGTTAACCGAATTAATTGCTCTGATGGACGATTATGTCGACCATAAAATGGACGGAGCTTGCGGTAAACTTCGCGAACTGAACCATTATTTTCGAAATAAATTTGCACGATTTGCAAGCGTTGTTCTTTTGTCAACCTGTTCATGATGAAATGGCAAACCAAACTGAACATAAATGACATTAGAGTTGCCAGATTTGACCACAAAATGCCAGTTTTATCTCTATTCGAAAAACAAACCCCTAAAAAAAACACCCATTATATACAAGAACCTAGACAATATCAAAGCACTATGTGATTCGAAAGTAGGTACCTATCTCCGACATACTACGGGCAACTTTAACTATCTTTAGAATTGATGATTGCATGTCAAGGCATCAAGATTTTAAAAGAACATAACAATAACCAAAGAAATTAGAAGAAGACAAAATAAAAATGTTGATATAGATTCCCTAAGTAAATAAATTAGGTAACGTGCAGAAAGTCAACAAGACAAAAACAACACAAACAAAAATAAATATTTTTTATAGGGTAAACAACATATTTATTGTAAACGCACCACTTTATAAATGAATGACATAAAAGCGGAAGAAATGTGAATGAACCCAAAAAAATAACAAATGGAACCTTCGTTGTTTACTCGTACTCGAACATATCAAAAATAATTCCACTGGAAGTGCAGCTAAAAGGTATCGTAGTTATTTGACTAGAAACGTTCGTAATTGTTGCGCTCGTTACACTTAAACGTTGTTATTTTTAAGGAAATTATACGGAAAATTAAGACAATTACAGAAATTTAATTTTAACTATTCAATGAAATTGTTGTGAATGCGTACAATTTTATATTTATTGTTTTTGTTGTTGTTTTTCGGTCATGTTGTGATTAAAATTTGTGTAACCGTACCTTTGACTGATCTGTCACTAAGCAAATTAGGCGCATTTTCACTCAATTATGTGGACATGCAAGAAACAGTATTTAAAGAAAAATTTGAAATATCACCCAATAAACTCACTTTATTTTTAAATCACTATGAATATTGAGTGAGAAAATGTATTCCCGCGTTTATTATAATTTTAAATTGTCATTGACATTGTCATCGTAAAGTTTAACATTTTTAACGATGAACGTACTCAGAACGTTTTGTGACACGAGTGCTATTTGTATTGTTTACAGTTACTTGGAACATTCATTTTGGTTAAAAAAAGAGCAATTAAATCGTGAACATTTTCGTGCGATGATTTTCTGCGACTTTCGATGTGGATTAAACCAACAGCAGTGTGCTGATAAACTCGTTTCGATTTTTGATGATGAAGCACCATCTCGAGCCACCGTATTTAGCTGGTTTTCCGAATTCAGTCGTGGTTTGACTTCCCTACAGGACGAATTTTGTGAAGGTCGTCCAATATCTGTAGTTGTTCCACAAAACATTGATGCTGTACGCGAACGGATAAAGCTTGATCGTCATGTGACCTACCGTGAGATAGAGACATCTTTGGGGATTAGTGGGACCAGCTTACATTGAATATTGCATAAATATTTGGCCGTCAAAAAGATTTGTTCGCGTTGAATTCCACATAATTCACATGTCGAATGAAATGATAAAAAAATACAATCGTGGTACTCCAAAACATGTCTTTTACATCGTAACAGGTGACAAATCATGGATTAAGGTATATGTAACCGAAACTAAACAACAATCGACTGTATGGGTCATTCAAGACGAGCCAAATGCAACAAAATTTTTTTCGCACTTCGCAGCAAATGGTCGCCTGTTTTTTCAGAATAACTGGACATGTCGCCACCGTTTAGAGGAACGTAGAACTGCTAATACTGAATGGTATACCACCATTTGTTTGCCATAGTGTTTGAGAAAAATCAGAAAAATCAATCGCAGAAGATTCTCCACCACGACAATGCAAGCTTCCACACATCAGCACAAACAAAAACTTTTTGAGCATTCAAAACATCGAATTGATGGATCGACCGCCGTACAGTCCTGTCTTGGCTGATCCAATAATTTCTTCTTATTCCCGCAGATCAAAAATAAATTCCGAGTTCAACGTTTTTTGACGCCTGAAGAAGCGGTTGATGCCTTAAAATCACATGTTTTGGAGTTCTACCTTCTTCCTTCTTCTTCCGCCTCAATCGGAGTGGAAAAAGTTCTTCGAAAACTGGTCAAAAGTGTATAAATCTTCATGGAGAATATATTCAAAACAATAAAGCCATTTCCAATTGTAAATATTTGTAAGGGTGTTTTTAATTTTTGACTTCTATGTTGATAGATCGACGCCATTTTTATAATTATATTTTTTTTTTAGGTTAAGGGGGCATATAGGTTACAAATTTTTTAAAACATAATTTTTTCGGGAATTTGTTTTCATAGATGGAAAAAATATATCGCTTTCAAATTTTGCGCATATATTAACTAACATTTAAAGAATACAAAAAAATTTGTTTCAGAATTTTTGAAGTGGTTTTTGATGTTTTTTGATATTTTTTTAAAAAAATGCCAAACAATTGACGGTGTGCAGGATATCAATAGTCTGGAACATCTTAGGAAAAAAAAACTAAATTAATCCTTGTTGAAGTGGATATCACCTGAACTAGGATCATTTTTTTCCGCCGAAAAAAAACCAAATTGGCGGCCATTTGAAGAAAAGGTCGAGTTTCGAGGTTACAAAATCGTTCTCCATTTCTTTTTTTTCGGCGGAAAATAATTATCCTCGTCCAGGCGATAGCCACTTCAACAAGGATTAATTCGGGTTTTTTTTTCTCAGATGTTCTAGACTGGTGATATCCTGCACACCGTCAATTTTTTGGCATTTTTTTAAAAAAAAAAATTAAATAACGTCAAAAACCGCTTTAAAAATTCTGAAAAATATGTTTTTGTTTTCTTTAAATGTTAATAAATATATGTGCAAAATTTGAAAACGATATCTTTTTTCCTTCTATGAAAAAAAAAATTCCCGAAAATTTTTTTTTTTAAATTTGTAACCTATATGCACCCTTAACAATGCAATTTATCCAATTATAAGAATTTTATATTAAAAATAACCGCTCGATAATGATCCAAATTTGCATCAAACAATCATATTTTTGGACAAGGCTCATTTATGGCTAAATGGGTACGTCAGAATTGGAGAATTTGATAAACAGCCGCACGAGATACTTGAGACTCCATTACATCCGCAATGGGTCACAGTTTGGTGCGGTTTGCACTCAGAAGACATCATAGGGTCCATCTTTTTTGAAAAATGAAGCCGGAGAATATGTGACGGTCAATAAACCTCGCTGTCGCGAAATGATTGAAAGCTATTGCTGCCAATCGTTGATTAGTCCAAGAAACTTTGAAAAAAATTCGATTTCTCAGAACTCGAATTTGGAGTTATCTGATTAGGAGTGGAAAAAATTTTTCGCAAATATTCTCAAGTAGCTTTACATGGCATTATTTAGTCTCTGTGGTTTGCTATTTTCTACTGTGTTAAAAAAGTCGAACTCCGGACCTCGAAATTTTCCATAAAGTGGTCCACGCACTTTAACGCACTCGACCACGGCCGCCACAAATCTCCATCTCGGCGACTATAATATTCTTTCCCTATAGGAATAACTTTATGTAGAAAATATTTCTTTTATTTTAAACTCAAAATTAGGAATAAAAAAAAAACATTACATTTATGCCACTGAATTTGGAACAAAGTTTGAATATTAAAAGTTCTTGCCTATTTTGAGCATATTATCGCCCATCAACAATTTTCCATTAATGGATTTTCAATAAACAAATCAAATTTGCAGTTTATTAGCTGAACATCATTCACAACAGCTGATAAT
Source organism: Pherbina coryleti (assembly GCA_943735915.1). Lineage (NCBI taxonomy): Eukaryota > Metazoa > Arthropoda > Insecta > Diptera > Sciomyzidae > Pherbina > Pherbina coryleti. Next base: position 54,271,292 of record OX030950.1, read on the forward strand.
GTTCTTTATGAACTCCAATTAAGTGAAACGGTTAAAAAGACCATAATTCAAAAAATAATCTAAACAGCGTTATTGATCTTAACATTGACGAGTGACAAGCAAGAAAAATGTATTTTTTACTTACCTGTTGCTTTTATTTTTACCTGTTGCTGGCCCATTTGATGAAAGGTGTGTGTCTTTTGAAAATTTATTGCTGCCTCGTTGGCAATGACAATTATGTGCTCGTTTTTTTTTTCAAATTTGGGATGGTTTCCATGATATTACTCAGAGTTATAAGGTACCACAAAAATGTTGGTAAATTTTCAAGGTCACCAATGAGTTGCTATTGCAATAATAACTCTTTTTTCCCCCCTGACGTTATTATCAGACACATAGGTGTGTTGACATTTAAAGCAAATACAATAAATGTCTCATTTTAATATCGCACATAAGGGGGAAGGTATGGTTTTACTTGACTTTTCTAGGTATGCATGGTTTTCAAACCTTTCAATGTGTTCAGATACTCATTGGTTTTTACTTACTTCATTATATGTATGTATAAATAATTTATCTTTGCTCTATACCTTTTATTAACCTTCAACCTGAAGTGCACATAATAATTTGTTTCTAGAAAAAGTACCCAAAAATATTTTTTGCGTGTCTAATATAAATGGTGTATCAACATGAGATGTAGAGTTTGTTATTCGAATATAACAAACAATTATTTTGATGCATCTTAAATTTTAATTGGATTATAAAGTAGATAGATGTCGATTATGTTTAATTTTTTTAGACCAAACCAATGCTCAGAGGGTGCTCCTTATAAATACATGTGTGAAAGGATGGAGTAGTGTGGGTGAAGATTTCTTATAAATTTACAAATGGTCCATGATGGTTTGATGTTTAGTCGTATGATCTGTGACAACCAACAGTCATAGCTTACGGAAAACGGGCCGAATCTGATTGGTGAAGATACCGGGAGTAAAACGACCAGCCAACAACGGTGTACTTAGCGAACTGCAAAATGCCACGTTGACCTATGGGACGAGATCAAGAATGATAGAAACAAGGCATATTTAACGAGGTAGATTCGTGTCGGAGAGGTGGGTACAACAGCTGTCAAACACAAGAAGAATATAAAAAAAAAAAAACAGCGAATAGAAAACTGTGCTTTTCTTCGTAAACAGCCGATTTTGACAGGTGCTGTACCCACCACAAGAGAGAATTTCAACAACGAACAATACCTTGTTGAACATACATTGGATAGAAACAAGACTACGTGTTCCGCAGTCCCGTTATCTAATGCTCTCTTTCTCAACTAAGTGCATGACGTCACACAGTACTTTTGCTTGACAAAAACGTATGCACATGTGCGATCTCTTAGGCAAATTGATGAAATTAAAAATAAATTCTTTTGAAAAAGTAAAGTACTAGGTCGTAGCAGTCGCTTAACAAACACTTACGCGTTTGCTAGCTAGCCACATAAATTGGTACGTTGTGGAGGCAATTTAGTTGAGTTGCTAGCTCCAATAGGTTTTTCTAAAAACTATATAAGCAAAGATATTAAATAGGTTTTGTTATTTCAATTAAATGGGGATTCTACTTTTTGTCAATAAAATTACCAGATCTCAAACAAAATGTACCGGAAGTTTACCGTTTACATACAATTTGGCCACAAAGTAACAAATGGTAACATTAATGTCACAAATGCGGTAAATGTGCGTCAAACGTGATCAACTGCCACCCCACAGGTCCCGGGTTCGAATCCCAGCTAGGCCATGATCCTACGCTTCGACCTTTCGCGTTTGCAATTTTCTTTCATTAAGTAATCAGCTGAAATTGAAAACTCATCAATATTTACGACTGAGAGTCGTAGTTTGTGGATAAGATTGCCTTATTACTTGAATTGAATTGAATTGAATTGATTGCCCCTTAGCTCACACTAATCTACCACCCCTTTTCGAAGCAAAGCAGACTTGACTGAATAGGTATTACACCTAAAAACCTTGGTTCAAAGCTTAAAAAAAATGATAAGGTTATATATGTTATACTCTGAAGTACAAATCATATTCCATTATGTGTGTCAAATTTAGTAAATTAAACAATACAATAGAAAGCTTACGTTTTATTATAAAATTGACGTTATTAATGCTATAGAACTTACAAAAAATAATAACTTTACATTAGGAAATAATTGTGTACAAATAAATGTACATACTAAAATAATCAAAAATTATGAATAATATCATAATATATATCAATCAATATTAATATACATATATCAAGTACAAGTAAGCAACCTGTTCAATAATGCATTATCTACATTAGCGAAGATTGTCAAAAAAATATTCAATAATAATAGACATATTGGATTACAGGGGGTGCTGAATTAGTCAGGGGCCGGGTTACCGGGGGTCCAGTGTAAAAAAAAAATGAACGCTGATTGTTGATTAAAAATTTGATTTGTAGACAGTTCTTCTAATGCTACTCTTAATAAACATTCCCTGAAAGTTTGTTGTTCCGTCCAATTTGCCTCATTATCTGGTTCATTATGAACACTTTCCTTATTTAATTTAGTATTGCTAATTGTTGTGTTAAATTGTTGTTTAAAGCAATGTGAACAAAAACCAAGACTCGACTTTCACATCTATTCAAATGCTGAGTGCTCCCTCTTGATGCTTCTGAATATACGAAACCGTCTAGTGCAGTTTTAATGAACTAAATGTTGACAATATTTAGAAACATTTCTAAGTCTATATTTCAATCCATGTCGCGATGAATATCACAATATCCTAGATCCTAGGACCTACAAATTAGAATATCGTGATATTGATCGCAACATGGATAGGAATGGAGGCTTAAAATTATTTCCAAATATTGTCGAAAAAATTAATTTTATTAAAACTGCTAAAGACGATTTTATAACATTAATTGGTTTTTTTTTTAATTATTAGAGTTTAAATCTATTGGTGTTTTCGTATCTACAAAAAAATGTTGCCCTAACACATTTTTCAAGTGTTGCACTCAACTCTCAAAAAGTGAAGGTTTTGAACACCAAACACTGCCCTGCTTACCCAATTAGCTGATATATTTGTTGCGCCAAAAATAAAAAATTTGCTTTGTTAAAAATATTATTTAAGTGTCAAATTATGAATGCATATATTTATCCTTGTCTAACACACGCATTTCATAATATTTTCGTTTAAAGCAATCAGCTAATTTTCAGGGCAACATTCTCCCCTCAAAAAGTTTCGCAGGGCAAGAAATGTGCCTTTTTTGCCCTATATAAGTGTAACATTTTAAGAAACGAACGCAAATTTTGTTCACCCGTTTGCACTTATATAACAATCGAACACGAAAAAAGAAGAGGGCAATGAAAAAGTAACATTTTTTGGTAGAAACGAAAACACCATAAGTTATAGTCACCATGAATTGATAGAATCTGATAATGGTTTGATGAGTTGGTGTTAAGATCAGCACATTATTAGTGGAAGCAATGAAAGCTAATAAGCCTACCAGTCACCAAATAATGAAAAAGTAAAAAAATTGCAAATTTCTTTTATTTTACAGGGTTTACCAACACATGAAAATAAAAACATTAAACAATTTAATTTTAATGTATTTGCATCCATTTACAAACTTCAGCATAACAGTTAATTATTTTAGTTAGTAATGAACAGCTGTTGCACCGAACAACATTCGCCTTAATGTTTTTGTTGTTGTTGTTGTTCCATGCTGTTCGGTTATTTATAGCGAGCGAGCGAAGCGAAACACGGATACATACAGAAGCAGGCAGGCAACAAACTGATTTCAACGAATATGTATCAAGCAAAAAAAGATATGGAAATATTTTTTTCAATAAATTTCTAAACTAAACAGAATTTCCAAATTTAGGCTTCGTCCGCATATAAGTAAAGATCCGTAGAACAGTTTAGAAAAAGAAATATTAAAATCGGTCAACCCATTTCAGAGTTCTGCTCCTTTAAACATTCTTCATGCAAGTTGTTCCATGGGAGCTTCGCTCGCTCGCTCCAAAAAGTATCTACTCTTCTGTATAAAACTATGAATACTTTCGTATACGAAAAATATGAATTTTTTAAACTTTCAAGATTTTTATCTCCTAAACTATTTGAGAGTGACAAAATTTTATTGTACCAATGAGTTAGGGAGGTCCATATACATTAGAGTGGCCCTTAAATTTTGTTTTTAGAAATTGAACATGTGCGGTGCTCTCATTTATTTCTTATCATATCAAAAGTATATTGTGAAAATTTCAAGAAAAAATATTAATATTTAGACGTGCCGCAAAGCGAAACTTCATTCAAAATATGCCTTTATATTGGAAAAAATGGTTTTTTTTCCAACAATAATTAAAATGAAGACTATTTAATGTTCTTTTCTAATCTACTCAACATAATATCGTATTTTACATAACATTATCTCTCAAACGAGCTACCATCCGTTGAAATTGACTACAAAGTGAGAAAACTACAACTATTTTGTCGAGCGAAAAAAAAAATTTTAATTTTTTTCGAAAATTATTTTACTAACGCTCTACAATTATGTTTAACCGATTAACTTATTACATTTAAAACAAAAAATATATTTAATTGAATCTACTAAAAGTGAAAGCACTGGTTACCTTCTAACATAGATGTCCTTCAAGTATTATTTTTTAAGATAAAAACAGTGAAATTATCTTTGAATACAAGTGCAAGTCTTACTATAGAAGAATGCAAATTAATTAAACACTTGTACTTTTTGTGTTTTTAAAAAAGTTTATTATTTTTTATTCACTTCACTTAAACACTCTAGGAACTCAACTGGCTGAGCTGGACTAAAAACCTAACTGTGAAAATCAGTTCTTCTCTTATTTAAAGGCTTTTAATAAAAACAAAACTCAGGATGGCTTGATCGCGTTATTATAAACAAAAGTATTTCATCACAAGATGAAATATTGCATCAGCCAGAATATTTGCTGGCATAACAAATTTAAGCTTAAGAAAAAGAATCTTAAGACAAAACCATTCTTGAATCTTTAAGATACAATTTTCTTTACATTTACAATTTACTTATTAAATAAAGGGTGATCTTAACTTGCATAGATTTTTGGAAAAAGGCAAGCATACCTACCAGAGTTCCCCCATCGATGTGTTCAAAAGTTGTTAGATTTGCACAAATGTTCGAAAAATTAACAAAGAAGTCAGTAGCGCACAACAGAAAAGCAACAAATTAAGGAGACTTTATTCTGCGATGAATTTTACAATCTATTTGATATTTCACACAGGGACGTTCTGAACCTAATCCGAATAGAGGAAGACAGCCAGTTTTTACTACTCCAGAGAGAAAATGGAAGACCCGGTTGCATGATTGACGTCTTAAGAGCATGGCAGAAGCTCAAACTTATTCGAGTTTGAGTTTATTATATAAACTCGAGGAGAAGAAGCGGGAGAAAAGTATGATTTATAAAATAATTAAAAATTGGTTTAGCTTTATTATTTGAGATCTTACGAGTATTATAATGTAGAAAGAGCACAGGAAAAATATCATATGAATTACAGTTTCCATGAGAATTAGTACTACCCAGATAGACAAATGTACCTTTTCTCCTGCTTTTGTGTTGTTCGATGAAAGTATTCCAACAGAAATTAAAGTTGACATGGCTAAAAAAATCCAGGAAGATGACCAGTTTGAAAGTGATAGCAGAAAGAAAGTATTTTTATATAAAGAAGATATGCAAACACCATCTTCTTTTGACTTTTTGAGACTTTTTATCACCATCATCAATGAAATTTTCCCAACGTTTCAAAATTGGAACAGATTTCCTTTGTTCTAATCTGCACTGATGTTCTGAAAATCATTACTTCTCTTAAATTACTGAACGACACAGCTTAACATACGGTTAAATTAATAACTGATTTTAATAGCCTCCTAACTAAGAACACAAACCAACAGGATTATCTCCTAAAAGTATATATGTATTTCTCATTATTTGATTGAGAATTTAATGATTATCCGGGACTATCGTAAGAAATATCCAGGATACAGTCGTGAAATTTTATTTTGGCCCCACGAGCAATAACTAAAGTAAAAACAATTATCAATAATAAACGGTGTTAAGTTTAAATAAAAAAAAAAAATTAAAATAATAAATGTATTGATTAAGATTTAATTTTATGTGGTTATTGTTGTGTTAGAAACGTACAAACTTTATACAATTTATAATTAGAAACATAATTTTTTTCAAAATAATTGATTTTACTTATGTATTTTCGAAAAAAGTATTTTTTAAAAATAGTTTTTTGCTCCACTAAAAATTTTGAGTTTTCGCTTTTTTTACCCGATTTCGACACATAATATCTCCTTGGAAAGAAATGTTTATGCTCATGGGCCAATAAAAGATTGAAAAAAATGAATTGCATTAATTTCATTTGTTTTCGGAGAAAAAATATTTTTTAAAAACAATAAAAATGTAATTTTCGTATTAGTTAACCGTTTTCGACGAATGATAGCACGTTGTAAAAATAAATTAAATGCCTAATGCGATATTTTGTTTCGTTGATTAAAAAATCACACAAAATTGTCTTAATTTTAATTATTGTTGAAAAAAAACAATTTTTTCCAATATGAATGTGTATTTCGAATGAAGTTTCGCTTTGCGGCACGTCTAAATATTAATATTTTTTCCTGAAATTTTCAGAATATAATTTTGGCATGATAAGAAACAAACGAGGGCACCGCACATATTCAATTTATAAAAAAAAAATATCGCATACAGTTAAGGGCCACCCTAATATACATATTATAAAAATAAGAAAAAAAATATTTAGGCGTGGGTGTGGGAGTAAAATTATTCCAAATTCTGACAATATCGCTTGTGACATCATGCTTTCTCTCTCTTTCTCATTTGCGGAACGTGTAATCTGGTTTCTATCATTCTTGGGACGAGATGAGATGACGGAGACATCCTGTGTATACTTGATGCCGGCGATACCGCGTGGGGCCTATTTCAGATTTTTCAAGGTTTTTTCCAAGTTAAGAATGTAATGAGCACCGTTTTTAGACGTATTGTTTCACCTAGATGTTCACGTTTTCCGAGCTCAAATAGGTTTTTGCGGCCAACATCCTTCTGATATCATTCTCTTTGAGGGACAAAATATCCAAACCCCTCCTATATTTTAAACCTATAAATAGTTGTCGACGCCACTTAGAGCGTTAATAAAATTGTATTCACGAAACAGTACGGCCTTATGACGACCCCAGGTCACAATTCGCATCAAACAATCACTCGCTATCACTGCATTGGTATCTGCTGAATCACTCGCGGGTTTTCGGATTCCCAAATGCGGCAGCTTTGCGCCTGCTTAGCAAATGTGAAAATGATCTTCGCCGGGAAACACTATTTTTTCAAAAAATCAACGTCCCCATTCATATTTTCCATGACCCAATCAGAAGATGTCCGGCACTTCTGGTAATCCGGCTGTAATTCTCGAGTCAATTGGATCTTGCACGCATGCTGAACCAAATTTTTCGGGGCGAAATAGTTTCAGTGCCTTTGCTGCTTCCACTGAGCCAGTCACTTGGAATTTTTCGATTATATTGCGCACACACGTCTCATGATGACGAGGACAGTTTGCTTGAGGAGAATTTTAAACGCAAATTTTCTTAATAAAATTCAACTAACTCTCTTCATGCTTTCGCTGTGTAACATTTAACGGTAAATTTCTCTTATTAATAAATGACAAATGCCAAAATTTGACAACTTTCAAGCAATCAGCTGTTAAATAATATATCCATTGCAACCCTACACTTCTTGTTGATACACCCTTTATTTCTTTATTCATTCCAGTTACAGATGATATTAAATAAAATTTTCACAAGCACTGTCATTTCAAAAAGATGAAGTCATTATTTTAAAGATTTATATCCGTGCACATTTAATTATATAAACCAATTCCCGTGACTGTCAAGCACGCAATAAACAGACGTTGAGTTATTAAGCATTTCATAAGATAAAAAGACGGATTATAAATTACAAAAAAAATATATATTCTATTTAACATTATATAGCATGCAACATTTTTAATTTACGTTTAAGGCGTAACAAAACAAAATAAAAATAAACAATTTACATAACCATGTATAAAGCATTTACCAACAGGATACAACGTATCCTTTGAAATACTTTTTGGCAAGACAGGCAAAACGATTATTCATGAACAACAACAAAACTAGAAGCAAAACACTTGGTAGCAAAAGTATTTAAACAATAGCAGCAAATAACTTCATATCCGGTTCGTGAAACAGGAACCTCAAATACAACGAAATAAAATAAAGAAAGAAACTCACTTGTATGCGTTTCCTTTACTGTATCCTTGCTAGCTTCCATAAAATAGGCTTGCATGTTTTGAATACTTAACCTTGGCATAACTTAACTGTTATGGGGGTAGATAGAGCATAAAATCAGGTTTATAGATAGTCTGCCACATCCTTTTATTTTTTGTTTTTTTATATTTCTAGTTGGACTAATTATTTTTTATTATTAAGGCATTTAAAGGATCCGCATGCTTATCTAGAAAAGTCTAGTTTTTCTACTCCTATAAGCAACACAACCAAGGTTTCCTGCAACATCAAAGTAAACAGGGCTGCCCAATATTTTCTTCCTAATTTCCCAGAGGCATGATAGACTAACTAAATAAAATTGATTTATTAAATTACTTACAAAAAGAAAGAAATTACGACCCATACACATTGCTGCAAAGCAAACTAAAGCATATTCTTTCATGGTTTTACTGCGCATTTCAAGGCCAAAATACATAACACAGGATATGCTAATGACTATCCTTATTGCTTTGCGATGATGTCATCTACTTGCTATATATTTCTACACATGATGACATGGAAAAGGTGTGTTTAATCCAGCGCCAGGGATGTGGAAATGCTAAAAAGCTGTTGTCAATGTCATTATCATATCCATAGTTATCCAAATCATCATCATCATCATCAACCTACTCTTTAACACATAAATCCACATGTCTACGCATAAAGTTAAATATTATTAATGCCATGTTTCAACACGCACATCGTCAAAAATAATTCTTTACTCTAAGGTCAAGAACATTTAACATACATTTCTCACTTCAACTTCAAAACCGTGCGAATACCTTTTTAATAGGTTGTTTATGGCCATAGCGAAGTGACGGTTTTATTAATTAGTCCAAATTTGTTAATTTCAGAACAGGTTGTTTTGCATCGGCGTTTTGACATAAGTCATTAAGTCGAGACAATAAATCGCATCGTTTATGATGGATGATTTTGTAATTAATTATAATTAATTAATTTGTGTGTTGTAAGTGGCAGACATTAATTGGGCTCAAACACATGGCGAATAAGATGTAATTATATTTGAATTGTGTAGCTGCAAGGGTAAGCGAGGCATTATTGAACAGTACAGTACAATATTTGACCGAAAAGCCATGACCTTGAATTTAAAAAATGACGTCTGTTATGAACTCGTACCTAAACGAATAAATATGTTTCTGTGTGCACCCCTGGCAAATTTTAAATCGTTGATGAGCTAACGATACCGACTTTAAATCATTCGAAAAGGTTGCGAAATCATTGCAATCCTTTGGTGTAGCTTTCCTGAAACTGTTCTAAATAGTTCGTAGTGCATTAACTTTATGTTTGTATTTGGAATATTATTATAGCCTACTTTGGATATACGAGGGCTGTCTTTAAAGTCTTGCGTCTTGGCAACACTAGGCATTGCCAGATGAACAATTTCATTTTAAAATTTGACATTTTCTAGCATAAACCTACTTACAACGTTTTGGTGTAAGTTCACTTATTGTGCAGTTTACAGTGGTTTGAAAATTTTATTTCAGCAAAAAATGGAATTAAAGCGTGAACATTTTCGGCTGATGATTTTTTTTTACGATTTTCGACGTGGCTTAACTAGAAAAAATGCATCGATCAACTTAGTTCGACTTTTGGTAATGAAGTGACTGTAAAACACTGGTTCTATGAATTCGAGCGTTGTAGTCCTTCTCTCCAAGACAAATCCAAGACAAATTTCGTGAAGGTTGTCCAAAAACGTCTGTTGTGGCAGAAAACATCAATGCTGTGTGTGAGCTGTTGGAAGCAGACCGGCATGTGACATTCCGAGAGATGAATTTATCCTTGGGCATTAGCAAACATTCGATGTTACATAAGCATTTAGGCGTCAGGAAGATTTTTTCCCGTTGGATACCCCATAATTTGACGGTTGCTCAAAAACAGGCGCGTATCGATTGATACAAGGAAATGCTGAAAAAAAAGTGGCTGTGGCTCGAAATACATCTACAACATCACCACAGACAATGAATCATGGATCTACAATAATGACTCCGAAACAAAGTAGCAATCCACTATTTGAGTCTTTCAAAGTGAGCAAAACCCTTCAAAAGTTGCCCGCGGCCGGAGCACATCCAAGAAAATGGTTGGCAATTTTCGGTCATGTCGCAACTGTACCACTTGAGCAACGGAGAACTGATAATGTTGAATGGTACGCAACGATTTGCTTGCCGGAAGTCTTCAAAGAGGAAAACCAGCCACCGAAGGAAGATCATCACAGCAATGCGAGTTTCCACATATCAATTCAAATAAAGGAGTTTTTGAGCACTCAAAACGTGGAAATGATGGTTCATCTGCCTTGCAGACTTGACAACCTTGTTCCCTCATATTTAAAAAAAAATCCGTGGCGAGCGTTTTTCTACAAAAATTCTTTGTTCGTAATCGTTTTAAAGATTCTATTACCCTGCAAACATTTTCTGAGTGCCTGAAATAAGACTCTAAAAGGAGTATTTTTATGCGTGTACTATGAGTACGCAATAAAAGGACTCCTAAAGGAGTCTTTGATATGATTGTAAAATTATTGCTCAAAAATAAGACTCTAAAAAGATTATTTTTTGTGCGTACTATGAAATAAGAGCCTGAAATAAGACTCTAAAAGGAGTATTTTTATGCGTGTACTATGAGTACGCAATAAAAGGACTCCTAAAGGAGTCTTTGATATGATTGTAAAGTGATTGCTCAGAAATAAGAGCATAAAAAAAGTATTTTTTTGCGTGTTTTATGAGTACGATAAATGGCAAAATATGGAAAAATTTTTATTTTTATGATTAATATTATTTAATAAATGGAAAAATGACACATACGATAATTTCGCGCAAATGGAGTTTCTGAGGTTTTATCAACATCATATCAATGTCAAAAATTAGTGTTTACAAAGAGTTTTGAAACCATTAAAGAGCTTTTAACATGAGACATATGACTCTTAATATAATAACTTCTATGAGTTCTGAAAGAGTCTTCACGAGAGTCTTTAAAGGTTCCATTACTTGATTCTTAAAAAGAGTATTAAACATGGCTCTTAAAAGAGTTTTAATTTTGAGTACAAAAAGACTAATTTATATGTATTCTAAAATAGTCTTTATAAAATAGTCTTTACACTAAGGGAAATAATGCATATTAACATTATCCACGCGTGAGTATCAATTTTATTTAAATATTTACGTGGATAAATCAAATATTTTCCTTACAACTCGTTTTTTTCCCGTATTTGAATTTTATTTATACCACACACGTACACACATATTCCATACAAGCAAGCAGCAACAGCATCGCACACGTACACACATATTCCGACAAGCAGCAACAGCATCGCACTCTGTTCTCTTGCAGTTGCAACCTTAGTTCTTATAATTCTCATTTCGTTTTTGTTGCAAGAGTTGTATAAAAGGGATATTTGGCCGTACGTATCAGCGATTGCGTGCTGAAATAATGCAATTATATGTAGGGTGGAGTAACAACTCGACATTTTCCCACGAATGTGTCGTACCAATTGTCATTTGCCTGCATATTTTGCTTTATTAGTTTGCTTTATTATTGCCATTAGCATGGTTACTTTATTTTCTTTTTTCGTTCTTTAGTTTTATACTATTGTTGACATTTGGTGTCATAATATTGCACCGACTGTCAAAAATAATATAATATTAAGGAACGAAAAAAGAAAATAAAGTAACCACGCTAATGGCATTAATGGACGCAGCTTGTGAGAAATATTTGAATATATTGTTTTTAATTTCAATATTTTATACTCTTTCATTATATACTTTCAAAGGAATATAAATTTCCTTTAGATGTGATAGTTTTATTTTCAAATAGTAAATTTTTAAAAGATATTTAAAAAATTCGTGCATAATTTTAATATATTTTTTTATTATTTCTGTTTAAATATTTTAATATTTTATTTAATTAAAAAAGTTTTTAAATGAATTTTAAATATTTACGTAGTCGATTTATGCAAATGCGTTATTGGTGCAAAAATTACTCGCTTTTTGGATAAATTAAAAAAGTTTTTGGATAAATTTAATATTTTTTTCCCTTAGTGTAGTTTTAAATGAGTATTAAATATGAGTCTTAAAAGAGTCTTAATTTTGAGTCCAAAATTATACATTAAGCAGTCATTATTATTATGAATATTTTGAAGACCACAACCTGCTAAAATGTACTCATAAAAGAGTCTTGAGTCTTTGAGCGCTTTATGACAGTAAAAACTCATTTATATGAGTCTTCAAAGAGTCTTTTAAGAGTCATAATGTTTGCTGGGTAGGCTCGAAGCTACCTAATATCATTATTAATATAATAAGCTAAATTTCAACCTAATATCCTTTAACACAAATTTTTCTAGTCTTAGATTGATTTAAAATGCCTTACCATTGCCATAAACTTTGGCTGCACGTATTCCCCAAAGATTTTCATAATTTCAATTTATTTTTATGAGATCCAATCTATAGACACGTGGATAAAAGCATTGTATTGCTGAAAAATTTATTTCTTTGCATAATTATCGTCAAGAAATGTTACAAGAATATCGTTCAATTGCTCAGTGTATAGCTTTACAGTTAATTTTTGTTGATATAAAACATAGTGGAAGCTTAGTACTGCTGGAAAAAGCTCTCCACACCACTAGGCTCTCACCGCCAAAGTTACGCTTTGAAGAGGTAGGTGCTTGTTTAGTCAAATCCTGCCGATAGAGACTGTAACAATCAGGGCCATCCAGGTTGAACTTCTTTTCGTCGGAAAATTAAACACTGTCCCATTCCCTGTTCCAATTTATGTACTTTCTTGCAATCTCAATCGGTTATCTTTGCGAGTTAGTGTTAGCATTTTTTTTCCATTAAGCTCTTCCTGTGTTTCGAAAAATTCCATCCAATTTTATTCATCATTCCCCATTAAAAAGCAAAACTTTTTTAAAACTATTTAATAAATAATAATTCCTGAGTTAAATACATTAAAACAAAAAACGGGTATTTGATCGAAATTTTGCAGATATTTTATATATCATCTTTAAAATTTCATCATATAAATACATCCTCTTGTAGAGATTTGGTTTCCTTTGGTTTGTTGGTTAACTTGGCCGTTATTTTAACGTAGAATTATTAGAAAAACACAAATTTCAAAGCGTTTTTAAAGTATTTTCACCTTATAGCCAAATTACAGAAATTTTTAGAAGCTCTATTCATGTCAATTTCTGAACTCTTCCAGATAATCATATAAAAGTTATACCTCAGATTATCTTCTACATAACAGCAAAAGGTAACGGAGTATCTTTACTTAATTACAGTCCATTAAGTCTTTCGAAAACCATGTAAACAGAAAATTGACAAAAGAAACTCCAAACAACTGAATATCATGGAAGATTAAGATTGACTTTACTGTACGGCAACCCAGAATACTAGGTTCAAGATATCGAAGAAAGTAGAATAACAACAACAGCACATATTTTTCACGTACTACAAAATTATCAGGTAGAGCAAACCAGTAACAACTTCTTTATACCATGAGACCAAATGTGGCATTACAACATGCTGGGCACAAATACTGGACACAAATGACCAGCAACAAATCATGGAGAAAGTATTGTTAGAACATAAAAGTAAAAAGTGATGAAAAGAAAAATAAGCTACAAAATAAAAACATTAAACAATACATGGCAAAAAAAAAAACACCAGAGAATCGGTGCACAATGGCTTGCTAAATGTGAGAATCATAAATTATATGGAGTTGACCATAATGTGAAGTGCTAGCAGCCAACACTAGCGTGGTCAGTAGCTGCCGTAATCGGCACTGACAATACAACGAACGGCATGAAAAACGTTATCGCTCTGGGTGTGGAAGCGCCGAATTAAGAGTTACGAGCAATTTTTCTGTTTTTCTTTATATTTTTTTCTTTATATTTTTTTTTTTTTTTTTGTTTGATCTACTTAACCACACGAACATCTGATGGTTACATGCTGATAGCTGCTGAAATGTCGGTCACTGCTATGACTGTGTATGCCTTCAACTTGACCTTTACACCTGTTTTTTTTTATTGTTTTTTTTTTCAATTATCTTGTAGAGCTGTGAAATTCTTAGTGTCAATTGCGTTAAACGTTGTGTAATTTTAACAAATTATCAACAGATAGTTTTAGGAAATTTAATGATAATAAGAATTTGAAAGCAAAGAATATCTAAAAGTAAATTTTATTTTATTTCAGCGCAATTGTTCAGCGTTTATAGAAACTACGTTTTTCACTACATACAGTGTTGTGCATATCAAAAGTAACCAAAATGGGCGTAGCAAACTTCTTCATATTTTTTTATCGTGTTGCTTCCTTCCCCAAAATTTAAATAATTGTTTTTACTTAATCATGTATTGCGCTCAATATAGCATCAAAAGAAACGAAGTAAAAAATAACGGTATTTTAGCAATGAGAGCAGTATACGGAAAGAGCGATTTTTGATTGTGCAGAACAAAAGCAACTTACTTAAGTCATATAATTTTTGCTCCGATTAACGGTAAATGTCGGTTATATTTTTAATTTCTTGCTTAGTTATTACTGATTTAGACTGAAAAGAGTCATTTGCAAATAGTTCTTTGTGTGAAGAAGACATTTGAAATTATCAAAACGTCATTTCGCGTGATAAATACTCAGAGACCTTTAAACAGCAATAATTGATAAGTATAAATCAGGAGCATCACTAATTTCTTAATTAGAAAGTACAAAATAAATAAATCAATAATTTCACGTCTTATAAAAAATTTTGAGACTAAAAAACTGTGAAAACCCTTCACTTGGGTGGTCAAAAGCTTAAAAAACACAGAGAGAGGACCCACATGTAATCCTAGCTTTTCAAAAATATCCTTTTTTATCATCTCACTCTGTTGTTAATTAACTAAATTTAAACGTACACTCGAGTACTGTCCGCCGACGTACTTTCGAAGCTGACTTAAGAAGTTGCAGACCAGCGAACAAATCATGGCTTACAAAAAAAAAAAATTGGAACGAAGGTTTGCATAATCTCTTTTGGCTTAAATCAAATAAAAATTTTTATATTCCCAATTAAATTTTGCAAGAACTCATTAAATTGGTCTGATGACCAATGGAAGACAGTCCTTAGTGACGAGTCCAGATTTATCTCTTTACCAGCGATGGCATGGCCACAATACATCGGCGAAAAGGTGAGAGCCTTAAATCTGAAAACTGTCAGGTCACAGTTTAGCATGAAGGCGGCTCGGCTACTTTTTGGGCTTGTTTTTCTAGATTTGGACAAGATTCAGTTTATGAAATTACCCAAAAAATGGACCGATTTATTTATAAAGAAATTTTAGAGACAGTCATGTTGCCCTTTGCTGAGCGAGAAATTCCAACCATGTGGATATTTCAGCATGACAACGACCCTAAGCACACCGCAATGATTGTTAAGACGTGAATTTGCGCAAAAGGGATTCAAGTATTGGATTAACCAGCTCATTCGCCTGATCTTAACCCAATACAAAAATCTATTCGGAATTCTTAAGCGACGAGTCGGTGGGCAAAGGTTTTCTTATAAAGCTGCACTCGTTGAGACACTGACACAGCAGTGGCGAAGCATATCGCAAACTATAATTGACAACCTTATAGCTTCAATGCCACGCAGATGTGTTGCGGTTATTAAAAATAAAGGTTACTTTACCAAATATTAACCCTATAACCTGTATTTTCAATCGATTTAAATTTCTTTAGTTTAAGTTGCTTTAGTTATGCACAGCCTAATTTCTACTTTGTACTTTATTTAATATAAAAAAATGTAAAAGTCTGCAGTAATAAACACTTTTGAATTATTTTTTAACAATTTGTGTTTTAATGATTATAAAAAAATATATTAAACTAGAATTTTAGTAAAAACGGAAAAGTTTCTAGGTATAATTGACAATGGCTTTTTTGTTGCTTTTGATATGCACAACACTGTATATGTGGAAATAAATATAAAGACCGAATTTTTTAATTTATAATTTTTCTCGATATATTCTTCTTTGTGATTAATACATTTTTAAATACATTTGAGCCATTTGTCATTACATTTATCCCATTCCGCTTGTGACACCTCCAAAACATTGTTTTTGAACGCATCAACGGCTTCTTTTGGCGTCGAAAACCGTTGTCCACTAAGTCTTTTCCTGATGTGCGGGAACAAAAAGAAGTCATCGGGTGCTAAATCAGGAATGTACGGCTTATGATGCATTAATTCGATATTTTAAGTATTAAAAACGTCTCAAGCTCGCATTATCTTGATGAAAAATAATTATTCAGCGCTTGTTTGTCTTCAGTTTCCTTATTTCAAGGAATATTTCTTATTTTTCTAGGTATGTCAAGTGGTAACGTGGCAAAAATTGAAAAAAAGTGTTTGTCTTTATTTTTTCAAAATGAAAAAAATAAAATGTTTTATTTTACTCCCGAAGTCCTACTTTTTGTCTAAATTCCTGACTTTGTCCTTGTTCGAATCCCTTTCTTAATCCTTGCCCCTTTTCTTTTCCAGTCTTTTGTCCTAAAACTTGTTCTAGAGTGCATCCAAATCTCTGTTCTATTCTTTTGTCCCATTTCTTGTACTTATCCTTTTCCCAATCTTGTCCTTCATATGGTTTTTTGTTGGTCTAACTCTTTGGCTTGAACTTTGTCCCAATCCTTGTCATGATTTTTTTCCCAACCCCTGTCTGTAGTCTTGTCGTAATCCTAGTTCAAGTTCATGCTATAATCTTTGTTCAAATCTTTGTCTTACTCCTTATCGTATTCCTGGTCTTAATTTTGGTCAAAATCTTAGCCTTCATCCTTTATTTAATCCTAATCTCATTTAAATTCCATTATACATTTTTTTGTTTTTCTTGAAAACAAATTTGAGCTTCAAGTCAAATATGTTGACAACAAAACAACATGAAGACAAAGAAAGCAACAACCAACATCAACAACAACGGCTCTGTATAGAGCAAATCACACAGCTTAGCTATACAGACTGTTTCGTTGGCCACTACACCAACTCATCAGTAGTCTTTGGATGACTTTTCACTGTGATCCGCTCTACTTAGGCTCTACTTATACTGCCAATTACGTCGAGAAAGTTACGGAATTTTTTTTTGACAGAGAAAACGCTTAATAGTGACTGAGTTCTTATCTACTTCGATGCACCCTGTATCAAGGTTAACCTAGATAGGTTAGGCATAGCCTTAACTCATGTGCATCTTCGAAATTCGATTTTTGTTTTTCTTTTTATTTTTCCTTTTGCTATTGCATTTGGTGCATTAAGGTTACTTTAATTACTGAGAGGACTCATGAAGCCATTAATTTTTTTTTTTATCATGTGACCAAAAACTTGTCGTTATTGTCGTTCCATAAAATTTACAGTTTCGCTAGTAGTTACGGAATTATAATTCCATGCAACGTATCTTCATGGTTATTGTATTAAGCAGTTGCCTTCGTGGTGTCGTAGCACCAAACAATTTTTTTCTTTTTTTTTCAAATTTTGTTATCAGATCAAAAAATCATTTTTTGCTGTCGTTAAATAAAATTTTTATTACCACTTCTACTCAGCACGTAATAATTCCATGCACCAATATTGCATTTATGTTGCATAAGGTGCTACCTCCGTGATGTGACGACGTCATAATTAATTTTTTATTTTTGTTTTCCGACCAAGTATAAATCCTTCATTTCTGTTTTATAATATTTACTGTGCCTGAGGTATGTACCCAGTTTTAATTCCATGCAACACCGTTGCATGATTGATGCACTTACGATCTTGTAATGGATCTCTCCGCGGCCTCATGAGGTCGTTAATTTTTGGTCTATTTTTGTCATAAGGGCTTAGAAGTAAGCTTACTGTCGTATGTTATTTTGCACTGTGACACCTGTACATATCGGGTAATAATTCCATGAAACAAATTTGCAGTTTCGTTGCTAAAGCAGCACCCTAAGCATCCCGATGACGTCATTAATGTTTGAATGTTTTTGTTATGAAGTCAAAGAAAAAATTTTTGTCACCTTTATTGTCGAACTTTAACTTTTATTATATCACCTAAAGTCAGTCAATGAGTAACAATTCGATGCAACATCGATGCATTTTCGAAAATTTAATTTTTTACGTATAATTGTCGCTGATGAACTGTTCTTGGATTCTCCGTCGCCCATATCCTACAATTTTGCTTATTTAAGAAACCATTCAATTGAAAATTGGCTTCATCGCTCATTATCAAATTCTGAATGAAATCGTGATTTTCTTCTGCTTTTTGTCGGATTGAAATGGCATAATCAAGCAATTGTTGATAGTCTATCGGCTTCAACTCTTGCACAAGCTGAACTTATATGGTCCAATGTGCAATGTGGCCAAACTTCCTCCTCCGCGGTAGCCTCAGTGGTGTAGAACGTTTAAAAATTTCTTTCCGTGTGCACTGTACGTGGTCTTCGGTACTTGGGAGGTGTCTTACTGTACCATGTTGATGAAAATTTGCAACCAAGCAGTTTATTGTTAGTGCTGAGGGTTCAGTACGCACATTCTACGATATGCACGCTGCTTCAACACAATAGACCGTTGATTTTCAATATAAAATTCAACAATTTCTGATCGCTATTGTTCTTTTCTATACTGTTCCATGCACACTGTGTAAAACAAATGACCTTTGATTTCAAAATAAAATTCAACAATTATTTATCGCTCTTATTCTATTGTGTACTGTTCCATACACGCTGCATAAAACAATAGACCGTTGATTTTCAAAATTAAATTCAAGACTTTTTGGCGGCTGTTGTTCTGTAGTGTACTGCTCCATTTCAAATTTCCAGAGATTTATTTACAAAATTCTGAAAAAAAAGATTAATTAAAAAAGTCATTAAGCTTTCCATCCAACCATAATGGTAGCTTTGCGCCATTTTGTATTTATATAAATAATAATATGAATATTTTTTGTTGAATGAAATAAATTTTCTTCTGAACATGAATTGACCGATTGGCATTAAGGGCAATACTATCTACTAAAATACTTAGAACTATAATTTTTTTTTTTATATTTAATATTGAAATTTTTCATGTGGCATGATATTTTTGATAACTATAAGATATATTTTTTGTTCTATCTGAAAATGTATGTTTATTATTCTTAATTAAAATTTCTATCTTATCAGTGAAGAGCATAAAAGTTTTGTATGCTCCTGCCACATAATTAATTTATCTCAGACATTTATCAAAGAAAAATCATATCTGTAGACAATTAACAGATACCATATAATTTGTCAAGTGCAAATAAATGAGCTATGCCATAGACGACTTTATATGCTGAGTGGAGATATGGTAAGCAAACAATCGTACTGACCACTTAACAATGGATATTGAACATAGGAAATTAAATACAGTACTTTTTGCTTATAGCGAACCCGTTTAAAGCGAACTTTCGCCTAAAACGAACCAATTTCAAAAGTACGCATTTTTATTCCAATAAACCATGCATTTTTGTTCGCTTATTACGAACTCGTTTAAAGCGAACTTTCGGTTGTAACGAACTCTATTTGCATGCAAAACTTGTTTATTTTTCGGTTAAAGCGAACCAAAAAGTGCCGCTATGTAAAAATAATGTTTGCTCTGACAACACTGTAACACACAGTGTTTAATTTTTCCTGTCTCCAATCCGGGAATTCCTCTAAGTTTAATGTTTGTTTGCTGGAACACGATTACACATGTTTTGATGACGACCTTTTGAATACGGAAGAATTGGACGAAAAGCTATTGTGCAGTGTGTTTGCGCTGGTGGAGACGACCTTGGCGACAATATAGACAACGTAGAGCCAATCCAAGTCGCAACTGACGTGGATGCAGTGTGTAGCGTAAGCTATGTAAGAGATTTTCTTCAGTCGCGCGACACTCCACAACAAATTCTTGACCACTTGGCTCAAGTGGAAGTGTATTTAACTGAGACTAATATTGCTACTAAGCGAACTAACTAACTGATTTTTTTAAAAATAAATTTTTTAAATTAAAACATCTCAACATGTTTTTAATAAATTTACAAAGGAGTTAATGTACACATACAATTGATTAATTCAAGTCTTCATTTAAAGCGAACTTCGTTTAAAACGAACCATTTTGCCCGGTCCCTTGAAGTTCGCTTTAAGCGAAAACAGTTACGTTGTGGATAAATTATGTTATTTCTCTGTGGAATTTAATTGCACACATATCTTATGCTTTGTTCACACTTTTATCAAACAAATTACATAAACAAACTCATTCGTAGTTTTGAATGAGAGAGTGTGTGATTATTCAAACCTTTACTCTACCCTCAAATCAAGAGCGAAAGCTCGGAAGTTCGGCGAGTAGTGAGAGTTTTGCGAATATTTTCGGCTTGATATTTTTCATTATTTAATTTTTGCTTAGAAACTTTGGAGTTTCCTTTTAACAAACATTCACCAAATTTATTTGCTCATAAAAATTCGTGAAATTATTCATTTTTTAATCAAACAATTTTCTTTTTTTAACTATAAACAAGTTATGTACTTGATAATGTTCTTTTCCCGAAAAGTTTCATAAATGCATTCACATAAGATACAATTAGTGAACCAATTTAAGACAATAAAACCTAAATTTTATTTGAAGCTTCATGATGGCCAGAAAAGGAAAGTAGAAACTCTTACAGACGTTTGTTGAAATGGGTAGTGGTTTTACTATTCTTTATTATATAGCTTCCTGTAATTAGTGTTTTTGAAATTAAGTTAATGAAAAGAGCTTAGCGAAAGCTAACATCTTTTTAACAAGCATTAGTTTTGGTGATTTCCAAAAGAATTATGATGCACTTGTAATTGAAGCTGCTTCCGCCACTAAATCTTTTGTGAATGTGAGCTTTTATTTCATATGGTATTGCCTCGAACCTCACCTCAATAGTAAATTAAAAACCTTTCTCAGAAAGAAAAAATTGCTTGTAAAAAGATTAGTATCAAAAGCATGTTTAAAGTTCTTCTGAGGTTATTATAACACAGCACAACAGCAAAAAGAGCGCAAGATATTTGTAAGTGGATTACAGAAATGGATAATGATTAAAAAGATGGCGTACTCAATTTTTTCCTGGCATGTCAAAATGTTATGTTAAACGATTTTTCAATTTGAAATTTCCTATGTTAATTATTCTATAGCAGCATGCTTTAATCTAAAAGTTGGAAAATTCGGAAAAAGTCTAAGAAGAGGCGAATTATTATGCATCATGACAATGCGAGCTCTCCCTACATTTTCAATGAATTTCAACTACGAAATCAAAGAGAGATAGCCTACATTATGATACAATTACAAGGTAGGCTCATTTTAAAATGGCTGATCAATTGTGAAATTTTGCAACAACAAAGCTGTAGAAGCCACAAACGTCAAACGACAAAAGCAACAACAACAACAAAGAAAAACTAAAAGCTATCAGCTGATTTTGACAACTAGCGCACTCTGCTCTCCAATATGAGCCTACCTTGTAATTGTAGCATGGCCTACATAAGATTTTGTTGTTTGTATTAGTATATTTGAATATAAGAAAATTACTACACACAAGAAAATGTCAAATCGTCACAGGGGCGGTTGTTAAGAGAACCGTGTGCCCCAAACATAAAACAAAACAAAACATACATACTACATCTTTGTTTTGCATAATTCATTGGTACGCACCATTATAAAACAATTATATCAACAACGCGTCAAATATGATTTAATTTCAAAAAGAAAAATTCTAGGTAACAAAATTTAAACCATAAAAATTCAAACAAAAAAATTTCTTTGACAATGAAAGTACCGCTCCTGAGTTTTTTTATGATGAAATTAAATTTCGGGTACATTCGCTTATATATTTTCTCGCTCATATAACAATATATCTGCACTCTAATCCCAGCAGTTATTTTGGAGTCAATTGAAAAAGTGAACTAGTTCATTTCTAGCGCAGTTCGCAGTAGCTCTGAAAAAGAACAAAAGGCGTTCAGTGTAGAACAGTTATTTTTGCTTTTGTTTTCAAAAGTATTGCTGACAAAAATAAACGCGTTCAAAAATAATAAAAAAAAAATGTTTATAGACAAAATATTTTCTGGATTGTGGATGGAAAAGATGGTACAAATGAGATCTTTAGGACCTTTCCATTGCACATTGGGCCAGAAATTTCAATAAGTGGCCAAAAGTCAAATATTTTCTGTATACAAATGATTCTAACAATTGATAACGGGACACATTAAGGTACCTTGAGACGAAATTTTATTAATATAAAATTAAAAATTACAATTTGGGAGGCATTTTAAGTCAAAAATTACAATTTTTTTTTATTTACATCTAAAATTTGAAATCATCAACAGTATAACTATTTCTCAAACTTCTTTAAAATTTTTAGCACTTTTTTAAACACATTGAGTACAATGTTAAAAAATATATATATGCATATTTTCTTTTGTTTTTAATCCTTTTTTCAACATACAAAATACAAAAAAATGGGGTTTAAAAAAAAAAAATGCGGCGCCTAAAGAAGATTCCCCGAGATTCCGCTCGTAATTCAAATAATTTACATGCTAATACTTTCTTTAAGATATTTACTTGAAGAGGGATATGCACACTTTTGCACGTTTTTATTTACTTTTGAGGAATTTATAAAAAACTAACGTCGCACAGTAGGGGGAGGAGTCTACTCTGAATCCCTAAACATTAACCATGCCTTTAGGCTCCCCGACCACTGCAGTGTCTTCCAAGCGGAGGTCACTGCCATACATGAAGCCGTTACTTGGCTACAGATGAACGAAATATTAGCAAAAGATATTTGTATTCTATCTGATAGTCAAGCCGCTTTGAAAGCCCTGGAATCTGTTGAAATAACATCAAAAACAGTCCTAGGCTGCCGCAGATCTCTAAATGAGATGGCAGAGCAGCTCAATATATTCCTATGCTGGATCCCCGGACATAGAGATTTCCAAGGAAACTGCAAAGCAGACGAACTCGCTAGAAACGGTACCATCAAACCCTTATCGACAGATAAGGAACAAATTGGAATACCTCTCGCAACATGTAAGCTACTAATAAATTAACTATCCCTTGAAAACACCAACATCAGGTGGTCAACGGGTAGTACATGCAGCATATCGCGTCAAGTGTGGCCAACACTAAACTTAAGACGCTCAAAAGAACTAATATCCCTTAGAAGGGACCAAATAAGTATTACAATAGGCGTCCTAACAGGACACTGCCTGATTGGAAACCACGCCCAAAGACTGAATACTCCCCATAACGACTTCTGCAGAAGCTGCAGAGATGAAGAGGAAGTTGAATCCACAACACACCTTCTCTGCACATGCCCAGCGCTGGCCAGAAAGCGCCATCTCTTCCTAGGTAACTGCTTCTACAGTGACCTAGACGAACTCTCAAAAACTTCGGTCTACCGAATACAAAGCTTCATAAATAGCTCCAACTGGTTCAAATAGGGTGGAAATAATTAACCCCTGGTATCACAACGGGCCAAACTGGCCTAAGTGTGTCTCATAGGAGACAGCCACGTCAACCTAACCTAACCTAACGTCGCACAGTGTAACGAGTTCTATGGGATGGGGGACAACAATAGAAGGAATCATCGTAGGTACATACATGAAATTAAGCATGTGTCATTATTTCATAAATATACAACGCCACACAAATTTTTATCAATATCGGCTACGCCCTTCGCCCACCTCCCATACAAAACTAAGATTAAAAGAGCAATATCTTCAGTTGTAGAAAGTGTAGAGAACAAAATTAACTTGAATTTAATAAAATAGAATAAACACTTTGGGAACCTGTTTAGAAACAGTTGTTTTAAAACATACTCTAAAATAAAGAAAACCAAAACTGCCTTTTTTTCTTTAATAGCGTTTGAAACTTATAAAAAATTTGTTATATCCCCTATAAATTTGCTCATTTTCGCCAAAACATGCTATAGGGAAAGCATCATTAAATCCGTAATTTTGATTTTACGTGATAGATCTTTCGAAAATGTGCTTAGAAAGATTTGTTATAAAACATGATGAAAAAAAAACCAAAACTAACAAAATATTTTACTTGCCCACTTGCAGAAATCATTTTGAATAACATTAATTAAATATTTAATTAAAGTAAAAAAATTAAAAATAAATATTTTTTTTGTCCTAACTCAAAACATATTTCATAGTTATGGTCTACATTTTTTTTAAATAATAAAATATATAAATATATAAAAAACAAAAGATAAAAAAAACTACAATAACAAAAAAGCAGAAAAAATAAAAAAAAACATGGGGATCTCCCCGCAACCTTCACGTGGTGACCCTGGAAACTATATACATGTGTCATTTATGTTGGCTAATTGCGGGTTTTTTTTGTTTCTCGATTTCATAACATATTTATTGTTCTAAAAGTGTTATTTTCTAAAACCTTGTATATTTATTTTTAGTTCACACATCACATGTCAGATTCGGTAAAAGCAACGCCTTGATCTGTCTCGTATTCCGCCTTCTTTTTAATACCACAGAATAAATAATAACCAAACTACAGTTTTTATATAAATAGCGCCACGCTCTATTGTTGGATCCCACTCACTTTTTCTAAAATTCTCGAAAACGATTGTACCCACCCCTATACCCAATTTCAATACCCTAGTCCCAACATTAACTGAGATACGGAATTTTATTAATAGTGACACGCCCCTTTGTTAAATCCAGTCCAATTTTTCATCATGCTCGGGAAAATATCCCACAAAACACTGAAAAAAAAATATCCCACAAAAAAATGTTCGTAATGCAACTAGTTCAAGTATAGGGAAAAAGGAGTGTTTCTGGGGACAATTGTCTTCTCCTATGACATCAACCCGCAAAAAGCGTCAGTTTGTTCAATGTTAAAGGGTATTGTAGTGGAACTAGTACTGGTCCTTTTTGGAACTAGTTCAGAACTATTTCAAATTTGGTCCACTTTTCTGCTGGGATGTTAGCGAATGTACCTTGAGTGTACTGCCAATATAGAAGTATTACATATAGGATTCAAATGCATGTATTGGCAGTGTATTGATATTCAGGGAGATAAACTTGAAAAACAATAAAATTAATTTCGGCCAATAAATATTTGCTTTTTTATAATTACGCCTCAAATATATCTAAATAGAAAACCTCGTATTTCAATTAATTTTGAGTTATTCGAATTATGAATCAAATTTTCATCATTTTGGGTGTTAGGGCTATCACTTTTTTTCATGATTTTTCAAAATGTTTTATATATGTAGGTACTAGATGATATACCCGGTTTTACTTGGGTGAGAAAAATGTAAAATTTTGATATATATTTGATAAGATTTTTTTGTTTATTTGTATTCATTTTTTAATTTTGTTTGCATAAAAAGTAATGGCGTTGTGAAAGAATCATGAAAATTTCTCAATTCTTTTCTGATTTATACGCTCAAATACCCTTTTGAACGCTGCCACAGCAACAACAGTGCCACCTACCATGTTTAACTTTAGACCTAAACCATCTACCACAGGTCCAGCCGCTTAGGAGAAGTTCAGTTACAAAGCCATGCACAGAAGAATTTTTTATATAAGGATATAATACAATTTTCTTATAAAACTTTCTGAATTTTGTTTAAACTTTGTTTTAGCTAGTGCCTTCAAATACGTTCAAATGGCCCAAAATACTCTGTAGGCTCAGTCTGTATAAAACCGGGTTTCTTAGGCAAGGGAGGTGAGGCAGTCGACGTGAAGTACGTGAAATTTAACGCACCAAAAGAGCTATAGTGACGATCGACTGACACGCACACATAAGCCATGTCGCCATATTTTATTAAGGGGTTCGCAAAATTTACCACACTAATACAATCAAACACAGTACATGTATGTACACGAAATAAAACTGGTTTCACACAGACTGACCAGTACAGTGTGTTTTTGAATGATTGACTGCTCATGCAGACTGAGCACTACAGTGTATTTTGGGTCAATGACACACATTTTTCTCAAATCGGAATACTCTGCACTGAATGAAAAATGTTTTAAAATTGACGACAATTGTTATTAATATGACGAATTTTGTGTTTCAAACAAAGCTTTCAACAAATTTCGTCAAAGTAAGAGGAAATGTGCTTAAAACTTTTTTTAAAAAAAAAGCTAACATATAAAAAAAAAGCGAAATAATGAATACATTAAAGAGCACGTATCGACTGGTGTCTGACTGAACCTCGTAACTCAAAAAATCGAGGTTTTCAGGAGAAGAATATAATTTGTAATCAAATTACAATTTACAAATTACTTTTACATTGTAAAAATTATATTTCTCACTAAGAAAAAAATCGGTTTTTTGCTTCTCTTAAAAACCTCGATTTTTTACTTACGAGGTTCAGTCAGAGACCAGTCGATAAGTTCAATTTTAAAACATTTTTTTTCAGTGTAGTTATAAAAGTTGCAAAGGAGCCACTAGAAATACCGTAAAAAATTCATATTTGTGAATGTTTTCCGATTATTTATGATTTATTTCCTGTTCGATAGGTCAAAAACATGCTTATTTAAGGATTTATCAAAATAAGTAAATCCAAAAACTTTTGTATCCAAATGTTGGGTTTTTCACTTTTTGCACACTATAGCTCTAGACCAAAGAACTGGAATGAGTTGCTTTTTTAGCATTCAAAGTATACTCACAAAACAAAATATAAGTATAAGTATAAATATTCAATCCTAAACACATGCTACTCATATCCTATCCACTCTCACAAGCTGAAATCTAGACTGTGCTCAAGCTATGTACCCGTCGTAATTTTTTTTTTTTTTTATTTAGCATTTTTGGACTTTTGGGAATTTTTTTTTTCTTAAATACCCAAGTGCTGGAAAACTGGATTTCCACAAATCAAAAATATGTTTTCAGAATTATCCAAGCCACTCCGAGCGAGAAATAGGCCACAAAAGCCACTTTAGGGATTTTTAAAAAAAAGTCAACAACATATGCTTTTGAAAATTTTTTTTATTTGTAAATAATTTTAGGTTATAATTTTATCTCATCTGGGGTATAAACTCTTTTTATAACATTTTTAATTTGGTTTTATATGTATACGAAATAGTGTAAAATGTAAGCTCATATTTTTTACTGTGTACCCAGACTCGAGGTTGTTCAACGTAATCGCACCAATTTTTTATTTATATTAATATTCATATTAGTCATAGTTTTAGAAAATATTTCAATTGCGTTTTCTTGAAATACTTTTGCATTTGCGACTTTGTTTAAGCAACAAGAACAATTTTAACAAAAAACTAATTCAAAAAACTACGTGCTTACCATTTTTTTTTTTATTTGCAAAAACAAAAACTTTTTTAAGGTGTTAAAAGTTATTGGGTGTTTTTGAAAATTATTCTTTTCCCAAGGTACCTATAAATCCCTTTGACCAACAAAACGTTGTTATGGCATCTCAACATCTTCTTCGACCGAACTCATATTTGAGATTCATTACTTTTTACACTTTCGTGTAATGGAAACTTTTTCTGGTTTCTGGGGTGTCCCGTACAACTAAGGACCCACCTTAATGAACATAAATAACCTTTTTCAGAAGATCACACTGGTCACAAAAAAAAAATCAAAAATATAACGAATGACGAATCTGTTACAAAAATAAACGTCCAGAATAATAAAGATATATTCACATGACTTCATTCTTCGTTCCAATTCTCATCACTCGAAATAGGTTCGACGTGCGTTGATTTTAAAATAAGATGCTTTAGAGATTTTCAGTGCAGACAATTTTTTTCTTTTTTCGTATGTTTTACTTTTTGTTTTGTCAATCTTTTATTTCGCTATTGATATTCTTAAAAAAACACTCCAGTTAAATTAAAAATTTTTTAATCCCATGAGAATAGCCCTAGATAGACATCAATAAATTAAGGTAATGTATGTATCACATGCCTTAATAATATTTTTTAATATTTGACACATCAAAGTGTGACATCAATAATATTGTCTATGTGCTATTAACGCAATATGGCGCTTCGCAGGTATCATTTAAGCTTGATACTGATGCATCAGTATCATTTTTTTCCAATTTCTATCAACTCAATTACGCGATACTTCAAACGATATCATTTACCCTAGGAATTTATTTTTATTGATAAACTTATAACATGACGGCAGAAATGCTTTCATATTTGTTTGACTTGTGCTGTGGATTAGAAATTGATTGTATTTTGTGATGAGTTTTTAAATTGATTAGCTTTTTCCATCTAATTATAAAATGGTATAGGTTCTTTTTTATTTGTTTTTTTTTTTTTTTATTTAATGCATGCCCTTAAGTTATAAATTGTATTTATGACTTATTTTGTTCGGTTGAACAGTAAAAATGCTTGAGTAATAATTATTTTATGACTATTTTAATGCTGCTGCTGATGCTACTTTTGGTTTTATAATTGTTATGGAACTTTTTATTACAAATAATTCAAAGGCTAAATTATATCTCTAGAGTTATATCATAGCAGAAAGTTGTAATAGTTCCTTATATATTTCACTCACCACAAAAAAGTCATTTGATGAAATCATCATATTTTCAATAATGCCTGTAAATTGAAAATTTAGCCAAAACGAGGGTTTACTATCCCAGCCCAGGTGTCAAAATTAACATTTGACCGACTTAAAGCGGCGAATAATCTTAAAAAATACATTATCCATTTAATTGTATCTTGCATCTAAACGCTGTTGTGTTACCCAAGCCCAACACTTCTTTCTGTCTACAGTTATTATTAATTAATGAGTTTCCATTGAGTTGCCACACTTTATAGCACTTAAGAGACGTCATTAAATAAAAAATAGGCGTGGTCAACGCTTATTCAATTTCAAACTCCGCACGCACATTGTTTTTGTATCTGTATCTGCTGCATTTATACACACAGATAACAACCAACAATTTACCTACCTACAATCCAAGTGAGGAATGCGTTTGGCGTCTGCTATGGTTTAACTTGTTATGTTCAACCAAGTTATGATGAAGTATGTTTTATTTATGCGTACTTGTGTAATTTGCAAATAAAGTCATAAATTCTCAACTGCCTCCATCAGGTTGTTGTGGGTGGGAAGAATTAGCTTGATGGTGGAAATAATTTATCTGATCATGTTAGAGGCAGGAAAATTGAAAATTCCGATGGTACCGGTAAGCAAAACAATTTAAATGATATATGAAGTAATTTTTGCTTAACCCATTTTTGCCCGGTATCTGAGGCTATTTTGGACCTAATCAAGAGAAATCCATCTAAATTTTTTCTCTATCCGTAAAAGTTTTTGAGTAGCAGTTGGGCAGCTCTATATTCTCTATCTATATTCTAGTAGTTCATGCTTATTTAAACAAGCATTAATTAGTTTTGCAAATATAATGAAATTATTTATAAAATTTTTTATTATTTATTATTGTTGCGTTGCAACCACTTCAAGTTGCGTTCAAAGCCAAAGATATTCAAAGTCATTCGTAGTAATTTTGGCATGAACATGAATGAAAAATCACTGAAGCATTGTTAATCCGTTAGACGGTTAGTTTTGCATTAACTTTTTTCTCTTTCCAAGATTTCAATGAACTTGAAATTAATTCATTATTAACTAATTATTAGCTTAACCGCTGTAATAAAAGATTTATGCGGTGGATGTTTATTTAATAGATGGAATTTGAATTTGAATTAAATTGAATTGAATTAATAAAATTTTTTGAAAATTTAACATTATGTGAGTTCAGATTTTTGTGTTGATTAATATAATATTTCCTTCTGAAACTAGTTTATGTGCCTTAACTGAGTTCATTATTGAATGAAAGGACTGAATGAATTACTGAATTTTAGGTATAAAAGTACATTTTCGACATTCGGAAATGGATTATTTCTTTGTAAATTATCAAGCTATGTGCTTATTAACTACATTGTAAAAGAATAAAAAAAAACAGTTAAAATGTGTTCGATTTTTTAACATTTCACATGATACATACCATATATGAACATAAAAATTATCATTTCCAAACACATTTCGGAAAAAAAACGGAAATGTATACCTGGTAGCTATTTATATTTCTGGCCTTATAATGAAAAAACAAATATTTATTTATGTTCGAAATTGGTTTTATTGTTTTCCAAAATATTCTCCATGTAGATTAATACTCTTTTGTGTGCGTTTGATTAAATTTTGGAAGCACTTTTTCCACTCCGATTGAGGTAACTCCAAAAGAAACGTTTTGCAATGTTTTGCTTCTTCGGGTGTCGAAAATTGTTCACCACTTTCTTTTTTTCTGGAAATGGAAAAAAGTCATCGGATGCCAAATCAGGGCTGTACGGTAGATGATCAATTCGATTTTTTGGCTAGTTGAAATGCACCATTCAGAATTGATCGTCCTACATTGCTCTAACAAAAAACAATGACCATAACCTTATTGGTAGATATACGATGGATTTTCTTAAAGTTTTCTGGAGTTGTCACCTCAATTGAACGTCCAGGACGAGCAACATTGTGTTTGTACGGCCACATTTAAATTCAGAAAACCGAAAAATTGTTGCTTTTAAAGGAATAGATACCTTGGAACAGTTTTCAAGGCTTTCTTTACTTCGATTGGATTTTGTTCCCATCAAAAAGCAGTGTTTTATGAACACATGAAAATGTTTTTGGCGTAGAATACGTCATTCTCGGAGGTAAGTAGGGTGGTTGATAGTGATCAGGTGTCGGTATTTATATAACTTTTTGAGCCTTTCGTGGGCCTAAAGTACTGATCGTACAATGTTGATGTTAGCACTTGTTGGTCTGCTTGATCCTCAATGCGACAAAAATTCATGTTAGAACTCTCTAACTTATATAAATTTTACACAATTACATGAAATATAAAGCCAACATTTGATGTTTTTGTTTGCTTAAACTTGCTACCTATTTATCGACAGTTTCCGGTTTTATCGACAAAACCATAAAATTTGTATGGGAGCCCCCCTAAGTAGTAGTCGGAGGGAATAGGTGTCGAAGGCAAAAATATTCCTTTTGCAAAAGTAATGGGGGTCGGTGATACATATTAACCCTCTCCGGCACTCTTTTATAGGTCATATGCTCAGGTGTATGGAATAAATATTTTGTTAAATAGTTTTTAAAAAAGATGTCATCAAAAGCGAATTGAATAATTCTAAGTCTTGTGTTACGACATAGTCGAAACTACTGTATCTTTTTTTCTTCCATTTTTTGTCACAAAACATAAGTCAGGCCACTCGATCAGTTGTAATTTGGAAACTAAATAATGAAATGTCATAAATGTTGACGAAAAGCTTTTTTGAGCTTTGTGCTTTCTAAAAACAAAAATGCTTTATCATGCATTTGCAGTGCCGTCTAGTGTAGTCTCGGGAATTATCAATTGTCCTAGTATTTTAAACATTAAGCTGGAAGTTCATTCACCGCATTTGACTATGCGTTCGTCTACTCGCTGAACGCAATGCAATAGAAATGTGTGAAAGCTTATGAGAGAGAATTTAATGCAAGAAAAGTAGAAAATATTTCACCCAAAAAAAAAAAAAGCTCAAGCCTGTGTTAGATAACACGGGCGCATAGGTCAGACGTAGAATACGTTAGTCATTAACAGCCTTATTCAATAGATTTCCTTAAACGACCTTTAAACGCTTGTTTAGTTACGCACTGTTTAATACTACGTTTACATTGAGCCAAATGACTCATTTCAGCTCATTCAGCCAAATGAAAACCGAAATCATCTCATTTCTCATACGAATTCTCATTTGCAATCATCTCATTTGAAATAAATGAATGAGATTGGATACGTTCTTAAAACTAATTACAAACTATTTCGAACTCATACAATGCAGAATGGATAAAAACACACCGAAAGCATTAAAAAGAAAGGAAAATATCAACTGTGTAAGATTTGTGTAAAATGTGTGCAAGAGAGTAAAAACGAAATGTGAGAATAGTTGCAAAAGTACGGAAACAGCTTCTAGTAAGTTTCAAGCACAAAACAGCTGATTTTGACTGCAGACGGCAGCACAAAATTTAAAACACTTTCACTCAAATTATTAAAAGCCATTTTTAATGCAAAACTGAACAATTACTTAATTTTTATTTATTACTTTTTATTTATTGTACGCAAATTTGTTTTTAGGCACACAATTTGTAAGTTTATTTATCGCAAAACATAAACAATTATGAAATGTAATTTGACATTTGCTTCTTCTTATTGATGCTTATTCTTCTTGATGCTTGTTCTTACTTTACTTGAAGTCTTAAGTTCTAGCACACTCTGTGCACTTTGTGTGCTCGAGAGAGCGATTTTATGCTTGTTCTTCTTCTCCCATTTTTAGCACAGAAAGTACGGAAACAGAAAATAGTGTCCCACAAGTTACACAGTGTACCATGGTATAATAATGCAAGGTAGCATTGACAGTTGCTTGGGAAATCATATACTGTCAAAAAATATACTCAAAAAGAGAGCGCTCACAATCCGCCATTGAAAACACAAGCAATGTTGAAAACGTTGAAGTGAAAAAAAACAACAACCACAGCAGCTGCCGATGTATTTCCACAAAAAGCTGTTTTTGACAATTTATGTTTTCCTGTTGGAGAGAAAATAAGCAGTTGTCAATGCTACCATGTATTATTATACCATGCAGTGTACGTACGGAAACAGACCTATTGTGAGGTGAATTCGAAAACAAAGAACAAGCTGTCAAACTAAATGCGATACGTTCGCAAAAAAAAATCAGTGTAAACACATTTGAATGACTCATTTTAAATGGATCATTTGCTCTAATGTAAACGTAGTATAAGGCTTTACGCAGCTTCTATGCAACCTTGCTAACATTGTTATTCATAAACATTTTTTCATTTTCTGCTTATGATTGTAAGGTTTGTGTCTGAACTATAGAAAATCTCTACAAAAATTAAGAATTCCTATGGATTTACAATGGCTGCCGCATAAAAAAATGCTGCAAAGGGCGCATATGGAGCATGTCTTTGATATTAAAAGAAAAGACAAACAAAAATCATGGTTGTATTTACGTAACCTTTAAACGCCAATTTCGGCGTTTAAGTTACGCAGCTCTTAAACAACTACGAAAAATGTTTATGAATAACGTTTTCTTGTTTAAAGCCCGTTTAAAGTTACGCTGCCTCTAAAATATGTTTATGAATAAGGCTGTAAAACATTGAGGATGTCTTAAAGACGTGGCCAACTGGGTAAGCACAATTTTGTTTCTCTGCTTCGCTTATCAATGTTATGTATGTACACATCGTTCGCTACTTGGTCATTATACTTCTTCTCTTTCTCACACTGGTTCTGTGATGAACACACAGATAATCGTACTGCTCTTATACATGATGTTATAATACATAAAATACAAAGCATATGAAAATTAATACAAAATTTGGAGGAGTTAAATTTTGATTTACTTATAGAATCAAAAAAGTTATATGTAGCAATATGATTATTTAAATACAAATCAAAAGAAGACATATTAAATATGTTACGACCATACTTGAATTTTCTTCAATGCATGCATAAAGTATTAAAAACTTATAATGAAAGTGACAAACATTTTCTCAAAATTTTGTGCTCCAGATCAACACCCCCGTATAACGTATTCTACGTTAAAAAAAAAAGGTTTAAAAAAAAACACACTGTTGGTACTTTTATGTAAATAAAGTCTATATTTTGGAAAATGGTGCACTGGAATCATGGAAATGATCTCGGAAACGCAAAGAGAACCTTCTTATTTTTCCAAATTTTACTGTATCAAGTACATTGACAAGAATAGATGAAAATCTATGTCAGTTTTTGACGAAACAGGTTAATAGCTAAGAAACGGGGATTTCACGTACTTCCCAGCTTGTATGTGCTTTGAAAAAAATGTTCATATTGTGAAATTTTCAAAAAAATTTTATATATATAAACACTAATGGATAAAACCAAACCTCACAGTAATGGACATTATTAATTTAACATATTAATATATGATAGCTGAAGCCCATACTACATCACGATTCACTTCTGGGTAAAAATATTGCCAGCCTAATTCAGCGATATTTTCACTGAGCTCTCGCCGAGAGATTTGCACACACAGCAAAAGTATTAAAATTAACATGAGTAGCCACTTTTATTTTTTCAGTTAGACGATCAAGGAAAAGTTCGATACACAGAAAAGTCTTTATAAAAAAATAATAAACTTGGAGGTTTCATTTGTTGAAAATTCGAAGTTACATAGATATGCGTTTAAAAATTTATTTTTATTTAAAAAAAAAATTTAATTTAAAATTCAATTAAAAAAATTCGTTGTATGGAGATTAAAAACTCATGAGATTACAACAAGCAATTACTTTGTTATAGGCAGAGTTTCGTAATATTGAAGTTCGTTTGGGTTTTTTTCTTAATTTTGTAGAACATTAAATTTATTTTTCAACCCCAGAAGGATTATAGACACAAAAAGTGCACTATATGTATTTATGTAAGTTGAAATACTGAAAATATTTGCAATATTACTTAATACAAACATTTAAAACAACAAAATTTAATTTTTTTCTCCCCGATTATGGAATAAATATGAAAACTTGGTTTTAATACTTTTGGGGTCCTTTTGGTGACACAGAAGTTTGGTTACTTTGTGTTAATTATCAATTTTATTTAGCGCGAAGCTTTTATATGAAAAAATGGCTTAATTTGATTTATGGGTTCAATTTGTACCATAAGGGTTGGGTTTCGAGGGTTAAACTGTTCTAAGAAATTATTCTTCAGGCAATATCTAATGTTTCACTTGTTGACATGATGCCGATAAAGTCAATGAAAAAAAAATGTTCTTACAAAAACTGCATAAACATGTACTTTACCTTGAACCTTGAATTTCTCGAAAACTGGCCGAAGGATTAAAAAACAGTTAACGCCATTAAATCCAGCTTCCTTTTGCTGTTACGATATGTCCCTACATTGTTTGCAAAAAAAAAACTGCCCGATTCATGCACAGTGTAATTATACTCGTAGGTTTAAATTTTTTAAAGTAATTAGAGCAATTTTTTCTACTGACTTGTTTCCAACATCTTTTAATGAAACGCAATTCAATTGTTTACACTTGCATCAGCCTTTAAAATAAATACGTGTTAAGAAAAAACATATTTCTTATAATAATCATATTCAAGTTAATGACGTCTGTACACTAGAGTGTCCCTTATTTTGCGATTTTTGGAAATGTCAAGGGGCTGAAAGGTTTTTTTATGCGTTTTTATGTTCTAAGAACGAAACTAAATAAAATTTTTTTTCACGACAACGTTTACCCGTGCCAATCGGGCCCGAAAGTTTCGAAAAAATGCCCATATTAGACCATATTTGCACAAATTAAAAAAAAAATCTTTTATCTGCTTTTTATAAATGTTTTACATTTTTTGGAACACATACATAAGAAATATGATATCTACAAAGTTTTTTTATAGTGGGCGTGGTTACCGCCCCTGCTGCGTCGAAATTTCTCCCGCAGCCTTTTTCCACTTTTTCATGAAATTAGTGCAATTTAGGTATTAATATCAACAATAAATAAATACATTTTTATTATGCTAAAAGTTTGATTACATTTCATTAAATTCACAATATGTACTTACAAAAATTAACAATAAATTAAAAAACTAGTATTTTAACCTACGGCGGGCGCGCAACATGCTAATACCTACAAGCAGTCTTATTGCGGCTTTTCAACCGAAATCATAGTTTTTTTTATAAATAAAAATTATCAAAAACCAAAAATGTATGCCCCTGGAGGGTTAAATTATAATAAGAAATACAAATTAATTATAAGTTTTTTTTAAGAGCATGTATTTTTTTTTTTTTTTGACAGTTCGAGTATATTTTTCGAGTATTTTGGGCCACAATAAGTATGTTTTGTAGCTGCGCTTCTGATTTTGTAAGCTCGAGAAATTCTTGAGCAAGTTGTACCCCACGCTCCGCAACATCATTTACAATACAAAGATCTTTAAAATAATTTTTTACTCTCTGGTATTCTTCATCTTTTTCCCATTCGTCAGAATCATATTTTAAAAAATTGCATGTCAAACTAAACCTACGAAATAGATTTGTTGTTCGACAAGATGCAAAACAATCTAAATCTTTTTTGTCCATTCATTTAAAGAATTTGGGTTTGCGATTGGATGATTACATGGAAACTTCTGAACTTGCAATGCTGTCACCATACTGCGTTTTCTCTCAATAGAAACTGCATCATCGAAAAAAGCGAGTACTACAAGTTCTTCGCCAAGGTACCAAAGATACCGACCAAATTTTTGACTTGCAACAATGGATATTTTTTTTGTTAATTGTCTTGTATGCGACCAAATCTTTTAAAAAAGACAGATCCTGATTTGGAGCTTTTATGCTATTAGTAGCTTCAAACCAGACTTTGATGTTTAGTAGAACTACAAAAATACAGACTTCACGGATTCCGATAATAATGAATAGCATAAAAGCTCCAAATAAGGCTCTGTCTTTTTTAATTAATTTGTATTTCTTATTATAATTTAACCCTCCAGGGGCATACATTTTTGGTTTTTGATAATTTTTATTTATAAAAAAAACTATGATTTCGGTTGAAAAGCCGCAATAAGACTGCTTGTAGGTATTAGCATGTTGCGCGCCCGCCGTAGGTTAAAATACTAGTTTTTTAATTTATTGTTAATTTTTGTAAGTACATATTGTGAATTTAATGAAATGTAATCAAACTTTTAGCATAATAAAAATGTATTTATTTATTGTTGATATTAATACCTAAATTGCACTAATTTCATGAAAAAGTGGAAAAAGGCTGCGGGAGAAATTTCGACGCAGCAGGGGCGGTAACCACGCCCACTATAAAAAAACTTTGTAGATATCATATTTCTTATGTATGTGTTCCAAAAAATGTAAAACATATATAAAAAGCAGAGAAAAGATTTTTTTTTTAATTTGTGCAAATATGGTCTAATATGGGCATTTTTTCGAAACTTTCGGGGCCGATTGGCACGGGTAAACGTTGTCGTAAAAAAAAATTTTATTTAGTTTCGTTCTTAGAACATAAAAACGCATAAAAAAACCTTTCAGCCCCTTGACATTTCCAAAAATCGCAAAATAAGGGACACTCTACTGTACACTTTACGACAGATAAATTAATACGTACAAACGTCAAATACGAATGATGAATAACTAATACTTATGTATATTCCATTGAATTGAACAATTCAGCACGTTATGTGAACTTTAACAATTCTTTAGACTTTGTAACTTTTCAAATTTCAAAAACAAAATTTTTTTAACAAATATCATGATTTTAAATAAAAGCTTTTATTGACATTATCTGCAAAAAATTGTTCACTAGTTATCAAAACTACAAAAATAGTTAAGATAACTTGTTTTCGATAAGTTCGAATTACGTACAAAGTACTATTTTAGCGATTTGACAGCTTGACGGTTTGATTATTTGACAGTCCCTATAATGAATATAGCATTTAAGATTATGTTACTGTTAGAGCATTATTTTTTTTTTTTATTGTGTTAACACATAAACAAAAAGATTCTTATCAATTTCTCTCAACTTCCTAACCAATCTCCAAAAAAATCCCCACAAAGTCAAAATATCAGTATTAAATTACATTGTGCTTTACTTTCGCTTATGACGTTCAATTCAAAGCTTCGAGTGTCTCAACATATGTAACACTTATAAAGTGTCAATAAGTAAGTCGGTTTATTGAATTAAATAAAAAAACCAACCCCTGTTATAACCCCTGTCCTTGCACTCTTATCCCACACACACATCGTTTACACAACACGTCTACCATTGATTAATGAGTGCTTAATTGAAATGTGTTACTTTTGAAATAATATTAACCCTTATGTCGTACACCCAATTATTTCATGTGAAAACTATTTAATTAATAAATTCTTTTGAACGTTAAATGAAGTAAACGAATGAACTGAAAGTAAAAAAGGAAATCTATTGAATCAAACAATTTTTTGAAAATTGACAGGTCTAGTTAGTCAATTACACTGGTCAACTTTTTTTCTTTTTTTTTTTGTAATTTTTTTTTTTTTTTTTTTGGTTTTGTAATTTGATTTAATGATATTTTATAAAATTTAAATTTTTATTAACTAAATTTAGTTATTTCGTTATATTGCAATATTTATGTAAATGTAACTTTATGATTTTCTTCTAAATATATTTTGCTTCTGGGACGTTTCTTTGTAATGTCCAACAGTAATTCACTAGGATACGTCGAATTCACTTGCTTTTTATGATAGAAATGTCTTGGTGGAATCCACTTGCTTTTTATGATAGTAATGTCTTGGTGGAATCTTTTACCGTGTTTATCGCTGACGGCATCCAAATTGTCAGGAAAGAAGTCTAAATGTAAATGTAGAAAATTTTTTTGCAACGACATATTACAGCATAAGATGCCTTAGCTGATTGTTCCAAATCAATAGGAATTTTTTAAAATATTTCATCAATTACCTCATTTAAGGACCAACAAATATGTTCTCTTTAATTTTTGCATCACTCAGTTTCAGAAATTTTTCTTTCAAATATAACAAACCATAAAATAAAACAAACCATAGCTTTCACGAAGTTTTTCTTAACCCAAGTTTTATGTGTACAGGTGGTAAAAATATATTATCAGGATAATGGAGGATTTTTTTTGTCCTGGCGTAAAAAAAACAGTCTTTCCTAACATAGTGATTTTTCCATTCTTTGCTGTCCCACTCACAAATAAAAAAAAACAATATTTTGTATACTCTAGTTCTAAACCTAAAATTAGGGTAATAACCTAATCCCCACAAACTTTCTAGTTGTGTTCATTATATTGAATTTTTTCCAAGATAATTTTAATAGTCTCATAAGACTCTTTCATGTTAGAGGCCTCACCTAATGGTATAGAGGGAAGTTCATTGCCGGTATGTAAAAGAACAGCCTTTTGAACTTACTTTTGAACCATCGATAATAAATGCCCCTCTTCTGCTTTATACTCTATGCTTAAGACAGTCCATACGCCATAGACATTATTAGGTACCCTGTTCGAATCCCGGCCAGGCAGTGGGTCCTACGGTTTAACCTTTCGCATTTGCAATTTTCTATCCTCATTTCTAATCAACTGAAATTGAAAAACTCATCAATATTTACGACTTGAAATCGTAGATGGTGGTAGAGAAATTTGTGGATGAGGTTATAACATTATAACTTGAATTGACTGAGGTAAAGGTACAACACTTGCCTCAGATTCAAATTCAATTATTTCTAAGGCTTTCCTACACATGTTTCACTGGACTGCCCCTTCCCTCTCACTAATCTAACACCCCTTTTCGAACCAAGGCAGAATTGACTAAATAGGTGGTACACCTGAAATCGTTGGTTCGAAGCTTAAAAAAAACGTACCAAATTATTGAAATCTCCTTGAGATAGTAGATGTAGCTCATTAGATGAGGAAGCTACTTGAAAGTCAAGATCTAATGTTTCGTTTTCGATTGCTTCTGGCGTGGTGGTTAGATCGTAACTTCTAGATGGTTCTGATACCTTAGAAGATTCTCCAGGCTCTAAGAATCTATGCATTTTTTCTGTGGCGACCTAGCGATTTTAACTTTGACAAAACTACTATTTTTATGACATATGCCTCAAAAGGCAATTGCAAAGAATCTTTCAACAAGATTCTATTTTAAATTCCGCACCATTTTTTCAGGTGGCAGCATACAACTGTCATTCGATGACGTTTGACAAAGAAAAAATAGGAGATTTTCAGATATCGATCGATACAGACTCGCACAACGCAATGAAATAGTGAAAAAAGAAATAGTGACACCACTTGTTATAAGACCCTTTATGAGGTCGCATGCCCAAAACGAAAAACAACGCTGAACAACTTTGACGAATGCCAATCGACTCATTTTGGAAGTGTCTTCACTGTTTGTCCTCTTGGACATTGTTCTCTGATTCTGGACGTCATACGCTGTAATGTAGTATATTGCTTGAAAATATAGTCGGTCGACAAATGCTTTAATTGTGTTTTAGCTCTCATTTTGGACGTGTTCTCCGATTGGCGATAAGAGAGGATTGTCGGTCGACAATAGCTTTTATTCTGTTGCGGCTCATATTCGAAAAACATACAACCTTCTTCACCCAGATTAAAGGGCTCATATTCGGAAATATTTGAAAAATTCGATACACCCTGATAAAAGTTGTGTCTAGAATTAAAACACTCGACCGCTCGTCAGCGTTAACATAAAGGTTAATATACAACCGCTTTGTTCGTGAAGGAGTACTTCAGTATCGGGGCTTATATGATAAAAAAAAACATTGATAAGCTCAATCAGCTTAATTCAAGTTTAAAAAATGTGTTGATAACATTGAATGTTTTGCAATTAAACAATTCTCAATAAAAGTTGTTGAAGTTCATTAAAATATTTGTTGTTGACTTAAAGAAGATTAAAATAAGACACAATATCTATCAATACAAATTGTAAAATGTTTACAACTTTAAAAATATTGTGACGTTCATTTCAGTTAAGCTCTTAGACCCTTAGGAAATAAGTACAAATGAACATAATGATTAAATAAACACTTCTTTTTAAATGAAAGAATAACTCAAACTTTCCTTTAGTATATGAAGAAAAATTAATATGTTTTTTTTTTCAATTTTTTTAAGTTATTTTCCACAACCGCTGAGAACACCTAACAAAACAATAGCAATCATTAAAAAGTAACTGCATTTCAATTGCGAAGCATTTTAATTGGATTCCAGGCAACTTCAATTAATAAGCAAAGCAAAAAAATCCATAACAACTAAGTAATTAAAATAGATAGTTAATTACAAAAACAATTGTACTGCTAGAATTCTATAACCAAGCAATATGAATAATTATATTTACCTTATTTGAACAGACAATATCTTGCCCCGCTACATCATCAGTTCGATTGTACTACTTCAGTTCCACACGAATGAATGACGACGATTGTGACAAACGTCACAAAACGAAAAGCAGCAGCTTTTTGTTTGAACGTTTACAAAAATAAACAAAACAAACTCATTTTTGTTTGTTGTTATTATTTGCATTTACTATGATAATTAATTAGCATAAAGATTTTAAATATTTGGACAC
This sequence comes from Pherbina coryleti, assembly GCA_943735915.1. NCBI lineage: Eukaryota > Metazoa > Arthropoda > Insecta > Diptera > Sciomyzidae > Pherbina > Pherbina coryleti. The sequence goes on from OX030950.1 coordinate 54,312,732, forward strand.
TTAATTTAAACACTTTAAACGCTAGAGCTAATTAAGTGGTTTTTATTAGGTGAAAATTTACTACAGCTGGCATCATTTAAATAACGGTCATAAAAGAAATCAAATTAAGATATATGAATGGCTGAATCTCCATCTATGAGTATAGTAGTGATCGCGTAGACATGATTAATAACCTCTGAGTGATTTGAACATCTTGATGCAGATAATTAGCATTTTAAAAGATCTTAATCCATAGAAGATAAAGTCATCAAACTTTCGGAAGCTTTGTTGATGAAACAAAAAAAAAAAAGTATGCAGAAGAACGAAGAAAGCTTGTTGCTGAGAAAAAAATCTTCTCTATGTATTAAATTAAGTTTTCAGGGTGAATTTTTAATGAAATCTTTACTTACACAGTGCAACAACAAAAATGTGCAAGATATTTCAAAGTCAATCTTAGTTAAATTCACGACGCTGATGAAGATGACGTGCTTAGTTTTTGTCAATTATCAAGGGCCTCCGGGAGTTTTTCGAAAAAGGAAATTGCACTTTTTAAAAAAAGTTTTTAACGTAGAATACGTTATACGGGGGTGTTGATCTGGAGCACAAAATTTTGAGAAAATGTTTGTCACTTTCATTATAAGTTTTTAATACTTTATGCATGCATTGAAGAAAATTCAAGTATGGTCGTAACATATTTAATATGTCTTCTTTTGATTTGTATTTAAATAATCATATTGCTACATATAATTTTTTTGATTCTATAAGTAAATCAAAATTTAACTCCTTCAAATTTTGTATCAATTTTCATATGCTTTGTATTATAACATCATAGCCCGAACACAATACGCGCGACGAACGGCGAGCAGCACGTCTCCAATCTGTCGTTGTAGAGAAATGTTGAGCGACTTGATTATAATACACGCGACACCAGCAAACTTCAGCAGCATGTATAGTACACAAAAAACAATGGCTGTTTTCAGCCGACTCAACAGTTGCCGTTTAGAATAACAACACAAAAGAAAAGAGCTGAAAAAGAAATCCATTCAATTTCGTTTTATTTTCAAAAAGTTGAATGAGTGAATAACGAAATAAGAATCTATTCAATGAATGCAAAATTTATTTATAAATAAAAATGTTATTTCACATTCAAATTTAAAAAAATTATTAATTATTCGTTAAATTTATATCAATTAATGAATAAAAAATCAATAATAACTAAGAAATTAGTAATGAATAACAAATGAATAATGAATAACAAATGAACAATGAATAAAAAAAATTAATAAAGATTAAAATATAATTATATTAAGAAACAATTGCAAATTCTAAAATTCTTTGTGAATTGCATTCTTTGTGTATAGTTTTCATATGAATAAAAAATTGAAAAATGGACAACAAAAATGATTTATTGAAATGAATAATTAATCAAGTTTTTAAAATTTAATGTGTATTAAAATTTTATTTATAAATCAATTTTGCATTAATTTATGGATTTTTATCTCGATATTCAGTTGTACTTATTCTGAATATGAATGCAAACTTAACAACTCTGAATAAAGTTCAAACAAAACATCCCTCACTACCATCGCTACCATAAATTTCACAACAGTTTAGTTTGCTGCATGTGACCAGTAATAACCAATGTAAACAATGGCGGAAACTTGCTTTTGCTGCCTGTCAAATTAAAATTAAATTTAAGCCGACGGCAATGTCGCGCGACAATGTTGAGCTACAAGTCTCCAAAATACGTCCCATAAGAAATACATGTAAAAAAAAAGTGACAATTGGCGCTTGCCGGTCGTCGCGCGTATTGTGTTCGGGCTATCATGTGTAAGATCAGTACAATTATCTATGTGTTCATCACAGAACCAGTGTGAGAAAGAGAAGAAGTATAATGACCAAGTAGCGAACGATGTGTACATACACAACTTTAATAAGCGAAGCAGAGAAACAAAATTGTGCTTACCCAGTTGGCCACGTCTTGTTCATAAACACATTTTAGAGGCAGCGTAACTTTAAACGGGCTTTAAACAAGAAAACGTTATTCATTGGCCGAAATTGGCGTTTAAAGGTTACGTAAATACAACCATGATTTTTGTTTGTCTTTTCTTTTAATATCAAAGACATGCTCCATATGCGCCCTTTTCAGCATTTTTTTATGCGGCGGCCATTGTAAATCCATAGGAATTCTTAATTTTTGTAGAGATTTTCTAAAGTTCAGACACAAACCTTACAATCATAAGCAGAAAATGAAAAAATGTTTATGAATAACAATGTTAGCAAGGTTGCATAGAAGCTGCGTAAAGCCTTAAACAGTGCGTAACTAAACAAGCGTTTAAAGGTTGTTTAAGGAAATCTATTGAATAAGGCTGTTAGTGACTAACGTATTCTACGTCTGGCCTATGCACCCGTGTTATCTAACACAGGCTTGAGCTTTTTTTTTTTTTGAAGCTGTATTTTATTTTAGACCAAATTTTTTGTTTTTTTGCATTATTAAAGTATAACTTACAACAAATTTGGTAAAAATCGGATAGTTTTTGAGCAATCTTGCTCACTGCAAATTTAGGGTCTTTCGCGGCATTGTCCTTTTCTACCTTATGGACAAATATTTTTTGACCGAAATGTCAGGGACAAATCTTGAATAGTTATACTTTAATAGCGTAGCAAAAATTTTGGTCTGAAGTAAAACACAACTTCAAAAAAAATTGTTTAAGAAAGTGTAATTTGTTTTCGAAAAACTCCCGGAGGCCCTTAAATTAGGTTGGAATTAATATTAATTTAATAACAAAGAATGCTTTAGATATTTATAAATGAATGAATGGTGATAAGATTAAAATATGTTAAAATGAAATTTTAAATTTAATCCTTAATCTTATGTGTTGCTGAACAAAATATAATCCTGAATTTTTGCTTATTACAACTAAAGTGGTATTTTTGCCTTTTTTTAATTAATCATTTGAAATTTAAAATTTTTTTTTTTTTTTAAGAAATAGTTATGAAATCCTTTGCAAAAAACGATGGTGTTGGCTGTGTCACACGCCCGTAGGTTTTGAAGCGACAACCTATCTTTATTCTTGGCCTTATTCTTATCCTTATTCCTTATCCCTTGGTCGTAAGCCTTTCTAAGCTTAATTTCTTCCTTATTTTCCTAAGCATATCCTCATCCTTATTTTTACACTAAAGGAAATAACGCATATTAACATTACCCACGCCTGACTATAAATTTTATTTAAATATTTACGTGGATAAATCAAATATTTTCCTTACAACTCGTTTTTTTCCGTATTTAAATTTTATTTATACCACACACCTACACACATATTCCATGCAGCTGAAATAGCCGACAAGCAGCAACAGCAATACATTCTGTTCCTGCAATTTATTTCTTGCAGTTGCAGGTTTCTTATAGTTCTCGTTTAGTTTTTGTGGCAAGGGTAATATAGCCTGGATGTTTGGCCAAGATGGTTTGTGAGTGCGATGGGTGGTCGCTTGATGAAATGATGTAGGGTGGAGTTACAACTCGATATTTTCTGACGGATGTCTTGCATCGGTAGTCATTTACCTGCATATTTTGCTTCTTATAAATTCTAACTCTTATTGAATTTAAATGTGGCGACCGTGGCGTAGTTGGTTAAAGCACGTGGCCTCTATGTAAACTAACCTGGAGACCCGGGTTCGAACCCCAGCAGCAACAGAAAATTATTTGAATCAAAAATGATTTTTCTGTACGGCCGCCACCTATCTGCAGACAATGGCAAACCTCAGAGAGTAATCAAAATGCCATGTAAAGCTTCTTGAGAACGAGAACATTCCGTACAGAAAAATTATTTTAATTGAAATAATTTTCTGTCACTGCTGGGGTTCGATCCTGGGTCTCGAAAGTTCGTTGACATAGCGGCCACGCACTTTAACCAACTACGCCACGGTCGCCATATTTTTTATATAATTTATATAATATAATTTTATTATATTTAATATTAATTCTGTTTAAATATTTAAATATTTTATTTAATTTAAGAAGTATTTAAATAAATTTTAAATATTTACATAGTCAATTTATGCAAATGCGTTATTGATGCAAAATTGACTCGCTTTTTGTATAAATTAAAAAAGTTTTTGGATAAATTTAATATTTTTTTCTCTTAGTGTACATTTACCCTAATAGTTGTCCTACTCCTTGTCCAAATTCTTGTTTTTATCCATGCCGCAATTGTAGACCACAAGTCTTGCTCGAATCTCTTTCCTCATTCTTATCCCAATTCTTTTCTAATCCACTTCCCAATCTTTGTCCAAATCGTCTTAAGAATCCTTTTCCAAATCTTTGCCTAAATACTTTTTATAATCTTTTCCCAAATCTCTGTCCAAATATATTTCTTGTTCTAATTCTTTGTCAAAATTTTTGCCCTCATCCTTTCTTGTCCAATAATTGTCCTAATCGATGTCAAAATTCTGATTCTAATACTTATCCTAATTTTATTTTTATTCTTTATTCAACCTGACAACGTTACATTTTACCACGGAGTTTTCCAAAATTGTTGAAAAGGCATTTTTCCAAAATGCATCGGCGTTGCATGAAATTATTACTCGCTGAGTATAGGTCCTACGATAAAAGTTGTGGTACGAGAGTAAAAGTCAATTATTTAACCTTATGACAAAAATAAAAAAAAATCAAGACAACATCGGGACGTAAAGGGAGCTGCTTAAGCAATGTAACTGCAAATTTGTTGCATGGAATTATTACACGCGAACTAAATGCCCTATGGTTAAACATATAATATGTACGCTAGTAAGGGCTGGTTCTTAGCCGTCAAACCAAAAATAGCAAAGAAATCATGATTTCATGATAAAATCGAATATGCAACATTCATGCAAGTGCGTTGCATGAAAGTTTTACTCCGTGAGCATACGCTCTTCGAAAAATGTGATAAGAAAAACAAAAAGGGATTTGTACTTTGCTTTATGACAAAAATAAAAACATAAATTATGATGTCATCAGTACTCAGAGACAACAGCTTATGCAACATAAACGCTTTACTGTTGCATGGAATTATTACTCAATCAAAAGAGGTGGTACGGTAATTTATACTACGACAGTAAAGATTTGTTTTTTTTAACTTATAACAAAAATAAAAACAAAACATATGCGCCATAACACCACGAAAGCAACAACTTTTTGTGGTGAAAATGACAATAATGAAAAAACGTTGCATGGGACTATAACTCCGTGACCATAAGTGCCACGGTAAATTTTATGGGGCAAGTTACGTTTTTGACTACATCATAAAAAAAAAGTGCCTTCATGAGTCTGGGAACTGCTTAAAGTAACGTAAATGAATTTAAAAACTTTAATTTAATGTTTTCTATTTCTTTTTATATATTCTTTAAACACTAACAATCATATCCCGGTAAAAAAAAACCAAATTGTCCATTTCAGCCTTTGAAAGGACTTCTTTGATCGATCTTACACAAATGCGTGAGTTGAAGTTATGCCGACTCCGAATGGCTAATGTGTATGTTCTCAAGAAGCTTTATATGGCATTTTTTACACTGTGAGTTTTGCCTTGTCGGCAGAGAGTTGACGACCGATCAGAAAAATAAATTTTAATTTAAAAAATTTTCTGTGTTAAACTGGGATTTGAACCTGGCATCGATACTTAAAAGAAAAATTCTAGGTATCTTAATCCTTAATCCATTAAAGAACAAGGAGACGCTATTTCAATTCTCCCTGAATTTGCGTCATTCCTGAATGGAAACGTAAAATATTTTCCAGAATGGAAACGTAAAACATTTCCTTCCCCACCAAGGTGGCCAGTTAAAATTCGGAACAATTCCCACGGAAATTACCTTTTTCCCACAGTACCATAAATTAAATACCACCAAAATTGCCATGGCAAAAATAAACAAAAAAATCCCACCACAATTAAAAATACCACAAAAAATCCCACGATCATTCACAATGACCACAAAATACCACTCTTTTTAAAAATACCACCAAAAATCCCATATGCATTTCAAAACCCTACAAAAATCCCATACGCATTATAAATTCCAAAATAAATCCCATATGCAATAAAAATTTAAGGGATTTTACATACGTAACTTACGTAATAAAATCGTGGTGTAAGCAGAGCAACGATGGCAACGATTTCATATGAAATTTTTGCTTAATAAATGTGAAAAAAAATTATTTGAAGAAAAGAATTCCCAAATCCCACGGCAATTAAAAATGCCACACTGAATTCCCACGCTAATTAAATAATACCACGCTGAATTAAAAAATACCATGGGAATTCCCAAAAAAAAAATTCCCAAGGGCAATTAAAAATTACCACGAATGGGATTTTTCCCACAGAACTGGCAACCTTGTTCCCCACCTAACTATTTTTATTGTGCATTATTTTACGGATGAGCTCTTCCGATATCCGGGGTCAAATTAGTATTTCCATCACCCCAAAAGTCTGAAGAACGAAAATCAAAATTAAGCCAGATATCGTTTATCCTTAATGAAGTTAATGAGCTCTATTAAAAATGGTCAACACTGTCTACACTGAGACGTTTTATATCTTTGACAATTATTATAGAATTCTTTGTTGTTTGATGATTTCTTTCCTTGCCTCTTGTTGTTGCATTAGACAAGATTTATTACAAAAAAAATTTATTGATTATTCTTCTTATTGTATTATTTTAGAATAACACAAATAGAAAATTTAAATAAAATTCATAAAAAGTAATCTTTATTTCTTCAAAGTCATCTGCGATAACTTCTTTCATTGAATCATTGAATCATTGATTCGTAGAGTGCATTTTTATTTAAAATATTTAAAAATAGAATTCCAACAAAATCTTGATAACGTAAATTTATGACCAACATCAAAAATAAGTTTCATTGGTGCAGCAAGGCACTCGATTGCATTGCATTTTGTTCTGTCCATCTTCTAACTCTGTCAATGCGTCATTATTGACTAGGCCGTTTGGCTCATGGTTACCTTGGTCAAGGGTAAAAATAAAATTAACTGGTTTTCAAATGCAATATTAAGTCAGAGCGATTTGCCAATTACAATTACCGATGACGATTCAAAAAGGCACTAGTCAGGAGTTTCAGTGAAAAATCTTTTAAAAATACAACAAAGACTTGCTCGCTCGTTAGAAATCGATGAAGGTGAACTTTAATGTCACAAGAATTTTCATTAATTAAATGTTTATAAGAACCATTTAAATAACTCGTAATAAATTGCAATGTCATTTAGTTTGTGAAGGATAATATTAGATTTTCACATTGTCAGACAACTGGTGATCCTATCGTGTTGTATCAATAATTCCTACATTATGATTTTTTTTTTAAAACAACTCTTAATATTGGTTTATGTGTCATGTACTTGCCCCATTTCCTTATGCTTGCGACAATTCCAATTATCACAGGTTTGTTCTAATTTTCTTTGATTCAGTGTAATTATTTCAAGACCACAAAAGTGACGTCTAAAGGTATGTTTACATCAATTGAACAGTTGGTTGTGTTCAATGCATTTGTATCCCTTAAACTTCAAACTTCAAACTTCGTTGAAAAATATGAGTGAAATCAGATGCGACGCACATTGGTTTCAAACATGAAGAAGACGGCCAAAATCTCATTTTTAAGATGTTTGAAAAACATTTTTTACTTCAAATACCTATTTAAGATAGAGAAATAAAAAACTATGTTGTAAATTTTTTTGTTGAATTTTTTTTATTCATTTTTGAGGCCTTAAAAGTTGAACAAAAATGTAACAAAAAAAAATAGTTATATTTTAAGCCAAGTTGGAACATTTATTGCATTCTTTGTATAAAAAATACATACAATGAAAATGTAGTTTTTTAAAAATTTGACTTTATTAAAATGGAAACAACGAAAGTGTTTTCGCCTTATTTTCCCTTTTGAAAGGTTTTGGTTCTTTTGTAGGCTGCCTTCTTATATAAATAGAAAAACAATGTTTGCCCCAATGTGCCCCTGAAGGAAAATTTTAAGAAAAACTAGAATGGTGTCAGAAACTGAACATTTTTCTTGTTACTTAATGAGTACTTAATGAGTTTAACTTTGTTCGTATATTTTTATTAATTTGAAATGCATAAGATAATTATTATTAAAGTAAGCATGTTAATGGCCTCTTTTTTAAGCCGCCATTTTGAATTTCGAATTTGTACTTCAGATTCGTGATCAGCGACCCCAAATTCCTATATATCAACTGTTTTATGCAGATAAGACAACTCCTTGAGGTTTTGATCGTCTTTTTTCGATTTGGAATCATTGTGCGACGAATCATAAGTCGTCATCAGACTTAGTTTCCATGAATTTTTTTTAATAATACAGGCAAAATACTTTTAATTATTGAAACAAACTGTCATTTAACGAATGATTGGTTAAAAATAATTTAAGCTAAAAAAGTTTCGTCGACAAATTTAAAATTTGTTATTTCATATTTATTTAAACTACTCACTGTTCAATCAGCGATCCTGTACTTTTTTTTTTCTTCTCTTTCATATCCTTTGTTTTGCTTGCAACTCTTCTCTTCGAACTTCCTTAGTCTCTAGATATGCTAGACGGAAAGAACTTTAAAACAGAATTTTTAAATTCTGAACATGTAGAACTGTTAGGAAATATCCATTGATGTCAGAGATAATTTTTTACTTACCTCCGCTATCTACAAAAAATGCAAAAATTCTTGAAATTTGGCGACTTTGAATTTGAATTAAAATAATTTTTCTGTACGGCCGCCACCTCTCTGCAGGCAATGGCAAACCTCAGAGAGTAATAAAAATGCCATGTAAAGCTTCTTGAGAATAAGAACATTCCGTTCATCGCCGTTCGGAGTCGGTTTATTAAGAAAAACCTGTTCTATTAAATATTAATAGACATACATTTATAAAGTTTACAACATAGATTTACAAAGTAAAAAAAATTATGCACTTAGATCGCTTATAAATATATATAATTTAATGCCAACAAAATGCACTCATGAATCATTGCACCTTGGCTAAACATCTACGCTATATAATTTTCATTAAAAAAACTAAACGAGAACTATAACAAGCAGGGAGTATACAGCGACAAATTTTGCTCATACTATTTTGATAAAATGTCAAAGTTTTCGGTGGTTTACCTACACTATTGATTAAAATGTTATATACTTGGCTTGGGTGTATCAAACATTTTTTTATTGGCAGTGTATAAACCAGGCTCTGACCGTTTTGTATGAAATGTATTAAATTTGAGGTCGATGTATGCGGGGTTTGAAAATGACTATATACGTGGTTTGAATATTCTTAACACATCACACAATATATTAACATTGAAAAAAAAAAAATTTAGCAGACCTTGTTTTTTTTTTTCTTTTGTAAAAACGCAAAAATTGAGTAAAATTAAAGAAAAATTATCATTTTATCAAAATTATCAAAAGACTTTAATATTAAAACACTTTTAAAAGACTTTAAAAAGCCGTCATCATAAAGTCACTTCACGCAAAGAAATTTTTCGTTTACCACAACTGAAAAATTCACCAACTATACTTCGTTTGCGAGCTGTATTTGCCGCAAACGAATATTCAGTTGTCACAACTTAAAAATATATCTTATATATATAAACCGCAAGCTATTTCGGTCATTATTATTTATTATATTAATAATCTTTCTCATTATGTCCGTCCGTCTTCTTCGGGATGAAAGGTGGAAGGATTCCACCTCTGTTGCTATCTTCGTCCGCGTATTAAGCAAACTACCAATTTCCTTATATAGTAACAATTTGTCCAAAAAGTAACTCTAAACTATAAGCGTTATGTTTATACAACGAAGGGAAAAATAAACAAAATTTTCAGTTGGGAAAAACGAAGTTTTCAATTGCTGCAATTTAAAAATCACTCGCGTTTATGACAAACGAAATTCATTTCCTGCAACTAAATGACTCGTTTCTCACAACTGAAAATTTTGTTTATTTTTCGTTCAACGTTTATGACAACTGTTGAAACGTTTGCAATAAACGATTTGAAGCACGACAAACGAAGTTCGTTTGCGGCAAACTGGCGATAAACGTTTTTTTTCTTTGCGTGTTTGTATGGGAGGAATGCGTGGTTTTCATTCGAGTTGGCTCATTTTCGAACATGATATTTAGTTTTTAGATAGAAGCTTATATATTAAATTTAACTAGTATCACCTTTGGTCGAGATTCGACCATTTAAAAATTGATTTTTTTTTTTGTATTTTTATTGAAAACATTTTTTTTCTTTCTTCACTCATATGCAAACGTAACCGAACTCATACAGCACCAAACGCACCACCAGCAGGAAATCACAAAACAGTAACTCAATTCTGATTTTCCATGTTCTGTAATTTTTACTTTCAAAGCTATTCGATATCAAAAATGTGGCTTATATATGCGGAGCCACACCCCTTTGTCCAATGCCCGTCACAGTACCCTACTTCCCTTATTCTACTTTCTAGTAAAAATGCTTCCAAAGCTATTTGATATAACAACTTTGAGTTGTATGAGTGTTTCCACGCCCCTTTGTCCAGGAAGGAAGTTCTTACCTAGTTTCATTGATTTGTATCTTATAGTTCAAAAGTTATACCGAAAATTTGGGCTGATGAAAAGTGCCTCGCCTCTATTTGAACGCCCATCAAATGTAACCAATGGAATGGAACGTCTGATTTGAGGTCAAATTGCCCACCATAGATATTCGGTGCACTCCTTTTCCCTACTCTTATTGATTTTAAAAAAAATTATCAAAATTGGTAGAGAAACACGGGTAGGAATAAACTGTTCTGCCTATTTATATATAGATATATAATAATAATATGTATAATACATAAAGTAGATAAGGAAATGGCTTAAAACATAGATTTGTGTATATAACTTTGGAGTGGTTTGAAATATTTGAAAAATTTTTTCACAGAAATAATTTTTTAAGCTGTAGAACTTTGTAAAAAATACAAAAACAACATTTTGAAAAATGTTATTTTCATCAAAAAAATCATAGGGGGTAGCTCATGATTTTCAATGATAGAAACACTTTATTAAATTATATATCAAAATGAAGCAATTTTTGCAAATAAATGATATGTTGTATGAAAGAGTGTGAGAGAAGAAAATAGAAAAACAAAAATAAAATTACAAAAAAAAAAATGTCTAGTCTAATTTTTAAGCAAAAATTTAATATTTTAGAGTTTTTTTGAAAACAACATAAGAAATTTAATTAGTGAGATAACGGTAAATCTTTTCTTATTTCTCAAAAGTTATTTAACTAAACTTTCAGACAAAAAAAAATTTGTGGAAAATCTATTGAAAAATGGCTGAGATATTTGCATGCAAAATCAAAATTTGAAATATCAATTGTTTTTTTCTCATTCTGAGGCAATGACATTGCTTTAAGAAATGCATTGCATTGAAAAAATCTACAGGTTTCGAAATATCGCAATACTTTTGATGTCATAATAACGGGAAATTTTTTTAACATACTATTCGTGGAAAATATTAGCAAAAAAGTTTTCGTATACCGTTATTTTTCTCATGTTTTTCCATCTCTTATAGTTTAGCTTTTATTTATTAAATGCTCTTTTCCGCTCATATTTGAGGTCAAAGGTCACCAATCTTATATTCAATCATATTGTGCAGCCAGACCTTTTATCTGATACCACATTCTTCATTCTACCTCTTCCCAGTTCTGAGATCCCTAACTAAAATTGATATAAACTTTAAACGTTAATATTTCGGGTCAAAGGTCATCAATTTAAAATCTAACATAATTCGGCACATCTATGGTACAGTACCTTTCCAATGATATACGTTTCATTGTCCTTATTCTAAAATAAATATTGAAAAAGTGTACGACAACATTCAATGTTTGCGTATTAATATATAAGATTACGATAACTTCAAAATAACGACTGCAATCGTGACGATAGATAGGCAAACGAACAGGCGGACATGACTAAATCGACTTGGAAGGTGATGCTGATCAAGAATATATACACTTTTCCATACCTGTCACGTCTCCTTTTGGGCGTTTCAAACGGAATGTCAAAACACAATAGCCGCATTTGTACCTATCCTCTCGACGACAATTTGATTTCCACCTTTGCTCGATTTTTCTAAATTTCATTTAGAATTTCATCAGTTAAAATGACGTTGCAAGAAACAAAATTTAAAACTGAATCGAAAAACTCTGATGATGATCAATTTTTAAAATTTAATTTCGACATCGCAACTTTTTTCATTTCTTAGTTAAGGGCCAAACTATATTCCACATTTAAATTTTAAAGATCACATATTAGTTGACCAGCGATAATTCTCTTGGCGTTTCTGTTAACGTTTCTAGGATATATTGCAAAATGTGGTTTAAGTTGTGTGGCAGCTGCCACGCACTCTTGTCCAAAATTTCTGAAATACTTTTTTTTCGTGTACTTTCCTATACCTTAAACATCGAAAACTAAAAAAAAACAATAAAAAAATAATATTTTCTATCTAACTTTTACCAATCGCACTGTGTCTGTGTCAATTTTTTTACTTCACCACATTTAATTCATTCACCATACTTACTTGATTCACTATTGGAATACTGATTTCCGGAAAAAGATCTTTTGGCAATACCGTGCTCTTTTTCTTTCGGATACGTTGACATTTTGTCTCTAAACTTGAAATGACAATGACTTGAAGGTCATTGCTAAACTAATGTTAAAACCGACACTATGTTAACTTTGATCTGGCCGGGATTCGAACTCGGGACCTCTAGAGTGGCAGTCAAGTACCACGCTACCTACTTTTCTACCGAGGTAGTCAAATTTTTGAAATTATTGCTTGAAACTTTGGGAATATATTTTGAAACGGTATTACTAACAATTTATAGAATAAAAAATATTTAAATTTTTTAAGTGATCTAAACCTATTGCCCCCCCTTAAAATATCTCGAGCCAAAACATACGGAAATATGTGGCAATAGTTAAATAGATGCTAATCAAGTGTATCGACGCCGAATGCCAATAACAAATAACTTAATAACTTAATTAGCCGTATTTGTTGTTATTTGCGAAACAACAACATTAAATTATATGGGTAAATACAAGAAAGTGTTAAAATCCTGGCAATTAACACTTAACCGCCGTTTATAATTGTTTGACTTACAAATGAAGATTAAAGAAAAGTTGTATTTGCTCATTGATTTATTTGGTTTTAAACGTTGATTTAGAGTGCACAACGAGATCGAAGCTTTTGAATTTTTATTTTTTTATATTTAATGAGTTGATAAAATAAATAATAGAAAAACAAAGTGCACATAAAAATTTAGAAAAAATGTTGATAACGCTTAATACAACACACGCTAAAGATGGTAAGATAAAAATTGTACCTAGTTCAAGTTCAATTTTGAAGTTCATTTAAGTGGTTACCAGTGTATGTATGTCATGAAAAAACAATGTGGATAAGCGGTTGATCTGGTGGTATTTTGTGGTAGCGAAAGCAAACAATACAATTCTATAAGGACAGGTATCGAATTTTACAAACAGACCCATAGCCAAGGGTGAAAAGGGGTATTTGGGGCTTAAGTCCCCGCAAAAGCTTTCAAAAAGTATTGAAAAAAATAAAAGATTTTAGACAGAAATTCATATTTTAAAGAATTCATAATAAAAAATCATAATCAAAATCATAACAGAATATCATAATATTTTTAAAGAAAAGCTTGCTAACACTTTAAAAGTAATTTCAAGTTCACATTTAGTAGAAAAAGTCAAAAACCTACGAATAAAATTTTATGAAATCATTAAAGGGGTCGTTCATAAATTATGTTACCAATTTAGGTGGGAGGATCGGTTTTAAAATGTACTACGATAAGTGGGCGGAGGGGGTCTCAAGTATACTAACGTGACCAAAAATAAAAAAAACTCGAAAAAATTTAAATTAATACACCCCATAATTTCAAAATGTTTTCATCCTAACATCTTCATGTTTGACCATCTAAATTGACTGTTGACAAGATAGTAAGGCATTATTTTTCTTTGCTTGCTTTTCGGCAGTTGTTTCTTGCATTTTCAAATATTTTTTAATAAATTCATTTTTTATTTGATATATTACATTACTTTATGGGGGGAAGGGAGGGGTTTTTAAATGCACTAATTCAAATGCAGTAACGTAATTCGACTGTATGGTTCTTTCAAGATGAACCAAATCCAGCAAAAGTTGTTCGAGCTCTAAGAACTGTGAAGCAAATGGTCGCCTGTGTCTTCCAAAAGTCAGGTCATGTAGCCACGGTACTACTTGAGACAAGTAGATAGGTCAATTTGGAATGGTGCATAACCATTTGTTTGCCAGAAGTGTTCCAGTGAAAAAAGAGCCTTAGAATTATTCTTCATCAAGACAATGCAAGTTCCTTCACTAAGCATCGAAACTTTTTATAAAAAGTGTATGTATTTTATTTTTAGTTCCTTAGAAAGCAAGGTAGTATATACACTGTATACATATAGTATATATAACAAACAAAACAAAAAAAAAAACAAACAAATCAAATAAAATTAATTAAATTCATATTTTCTTTTTAATACTTATATAAAAATTTAATTTTTTTTAGATTCCTAAAGCTTATTCAGTGATCTAAGTTTTTTTGATATTATTTTAAGAAAACTTTGTGCTAAAAATTTGAAAATTTAAGAAAACTCGGTTTTATCTAAGAGGCCTATTACTAAAAAAAGTTAACTTATTTATTAATTCTTGTATTGCATTTAAATTTATGGAAAAGTTCGGAAAAATCAACCAAATCCAGGAATTTTAATGCAATCCCTAGATTCCGAATATCTCGGTATCTTAGACCCTATAATCCTCTTATTAGACCTTATATATAAAAAATTATATCTTACACGGAGAGAGCAAAAAGCAAGCATTCTATGCTTGAATCAAGCGTTAATTTCTTTATTCAAGCATAATTTCGCTAGAATTGTGCAAATTTAGAACACATGATATTAAGAAAAAAAAAATGTTTAATTCAAGAAGCATTGCTAAAAACTCAAAAATACTTTTTCTAGATTCAAGTCTTATACTTCCTTGAAGTGAGAAAAATTTAAGTAAACAATTTGCTGAATACTAAAATAATTTGCTTGATTAGAGAAATTTATTTTCATGAATTGAGAACAATTTACTTGATTCAGCAAAGTTGTAGGATAACGGATCATAAAAAACTACTCGAATATACTAAATATATCTTGTAGATGCTTACATGTTAGCAAATAAAGTAACAGATAAGATACTGCGCCTTCGAACCATGCCATAGTTTATCAATCCGCACCTACTTAAACATGTTTTTGCGTAAACATGTTGTGAATTATAAACATGCCAATATAAGCTCGAATGAGAAAAATTTGCTTGATTCAAGTAAACAATTTGCTGATTCTTACTGCTTCTGATGTAGTTATAAAATAATCAAATTTTTTCTGAATTTTAAATAACTTTAAATTTTTTTCATATGCATTGCAGAGATGTCCAAATTTCTTGGAGTCACGGATATAACGGATAACAAAAAAATATGGCGCCAACTGATGGGTGAACTGATCGGCACTTTCTTTCTCGTTTTCATCGGTGTTGGCAGTTGTACTGGCGGAGCTGACTGGACACCGAGTGTACCGCAGATTGCCTTCACATTTGGCCTTACTGTGGCAACATTGGCACAGGTATGAACACAGATCAAGCATATTAAATTGTTCAAATCAAATAAACGATGTGTTTGACGCGTTATGCGTTAGTTATAAAAAAATAACATAGATTAATCAAAGAAAAAGAATTTGCAAATTATATAGACGCGGTACAATGTGAGGATAAAAAGATAAAAACCGCATATAATGCATTAAATCCGAGACACAATTTGAACAATTTACATCAAGGTCAGAGACATAAACAACAAATAGACGCAATAAATGCAACGCATTCATCATAAAACGAGCTAATGAAAAGCGCGAAAGCAACGACAGAGCGCATGCGCGACGCATTCGTCGTCGGGTATTTGTAGCCAATTTGTGACTGAGTGTCGGTGTAGAGCGGTGCGGTGCGATGCGGTGCGTTGACGGCTTTAAGGTGAACTTTTAAAAGTGCTGCCGCTGGCATAAATTTGGGCCTAGACCACTTTTTTATTTAAACTTATTTTTTAAAACTCTGGCATTTGCCATGCGTCGCTTGTTGTGATGGTGTTGTTGTTGTTGTTGTTGTTGTTGTTGTTGTTGTTGTTGTTGTTGTTGTTGTTGTTGTTGTTGTTGTTGTTGTTGTTGTTGTTGTTGTTGTTGTTGTTGTTTAAGAGCCTTAGAATTGGATATGAAAAATTTCAAACTTCAACTTAAATTTCAGTGGTAGAAGGTATTTTTCCCAACTAGGTATAAGCATGTGTTTATAGTGCAGCAGCTACAATACAAACAAACGGACAGACGCACTGGCAGTCAGACATAGAGTCGACCTGCATGCAACATTCTGTTTAACTGTGAGTAACGCTCAATTACGCGATGTTGGCAATATTGAAGTACCAAAAACCGGCTCATTTTAATTAATATTAATTAAACGCATTAAATATGCAATGAAAATGCTCTAGCGCTCTTGCAAATTTACATTTTTGCACCTTAACGTCAATGCGTCTGCGTGCTGGCTGATCTTGAGAGGATGGTGCAGTCATCAAACGTATTTTTTTTTTGTTTTTAGATATAAGACCTTCAAATAGATACGTTTTATGAAAAATTGTGCCACATTCACGCCCTCGTATTAAGCCTCGTCTATATTTTTTGATTAATAAGGTACCATGCATAAAAATGACAATTGCATAATTTTAATGCTAAATCGCCTAAACTACAGAACAGAGCTGCAAATGGATTGAATCATTTCGGAATTCATCAAAGCTGCATCAACCAGATCTTATGCTTCTATTGCGTTAATAAATCACAGACGAACAATTCATCATTCTTTAAAGATAAGAGAATGCACACCCAATGCTCTGTAAGGAATGCGACTTTGCGAAATATAAATCCCATTCTTGTAGGCTAAAAAATGTGACGAATAAACTCAGTATTATCATTCTTTTCAACTCTTAAACACTGAATACACTATTTACTACTATGAAATACATCCCTACACCGAAACAAAAGCAATCAGCTGTTTTTATTTACATAAATCCTTATTGAGGTAAACAAGCAAGGCCCGATTATAATACACGGAATGTTATATTATCAACTGTCATCATGCCGGGACTTTTACATTTACTTCTACTTCTACAATTAAAATACTTCTACAATTTGTTGTATATAAAACTTTTTCTATATATGATATAAGCCAATGGCAACCCATCACAGTCAGGCCCAATAGTCACACACACACCTTCACAACAAACAACTTCAGACGTTACTACAACCATACAGATTGCTACTCAACAGACATTGTCATTTAAATCTTTGAGGCTGCAGCCATCGGCGGCTGCATTCATTAAAATTTCAAATCGGCTGCAGCCATTGGTGGCTGCATTCATTAAAATTTCAGTTCAGAGTGAATTCTTTATGCTTTGCAATTCATGTCTTGAAAACAATTTTAACCAGCCTAACAGCTTCAGCCTAAAGAGTTCACACTCTGCTACAAAAAAGGACTTCAGCTTTTGAAAATTTATTCAAAAGAATAAAAAGTAAAAATGAATTCACACTTTTACAGCTCTGTATAGTACGGGCTAAGAAATCACAACAAAGAGCTTCAAATAAGACAAAAATTTATCCATTCCATTATTATCCATTTATATATTCTAAAATTACATTAAATTTATTTTGAAGAAAATGATTCAAGTTCAAAGAGTCAGCTAAGTCTGAATTTATAAACGTACTTTATATATTGAACTCGAATTTCCCATGAGCCCACTGTCCGATTTATACCAAACACTCATTGGTTGATTATTTTCATCCACAATAGTAAGAGCATGAAAAGTCCCCATAACAATGACATTGTTACTCTATGTAGTTCAGATTGAATCATCGTCAGAAGAATGCCACTGCATGACAGGCAGATTAAAATCGCCCAATAATAAAATGTCGTCATTGCCGTCGAGTAAAATCAATTATTTTTTGAGACGAGTAGGTAGTCGAGTAGGTATCGTGCTTGATTGCCACCCTAAGGTCCCGGATTCGAATCCCGGCCGGGTCATGGTCCTACTCTTTAACCTTCCTGCATTTCTTTCCCTATATCTAATCAGAATAGGGAGTTGGTGGTAGAGAAGTTGGTGGATGAAATTGCCTTATAACGTGTATTGACTGAGGCATAACACTTGCGTTAGATTAAAATTCACATGTTTCTACGGCATTCTACCAGCCTAAAACATCCTACATATGTTTCGCTTCATAACCCCGTCTTCCCATCAATTTATCACCCCAATTCGAGCCAAAGTAGACTTCACTGAATAGGTTCACACCTGAAATCTTTGGTTTAACGCTAAAAACAAAAGAAAATTCATTTCATTTAAAAACCAAATGGAATTAGTGCTGATATGGCATAACCATCGTAAAACTCTACAAAAATAGTTTTCTCTGACCGGTAAACAGAAAGTTCATTGAAAAAAAAAGAAATAATTTATTACCTACACATTGCACTCTCCCTTGTGTTTTATTGCAGTAAATTTATTGCACTTGGCAACCATAACAATGCTAAGCTTAGAGCTTAGATGTGCAAATGTTTGAACATGCTTTCACACTGCGCGTGATAACGGTATATCAAAAATTAAACTCACATAGTTGCATTAACAAAGGTAACAGTTTTTTTACTATGATTAAAAAAAAATAAAATTTGCAGAGTGACGAAAGCTGGTGGCTATTGTATGAAAAGTTTACAACGTCAACTGCATGTGTTGTCCGCTGTCAAAATGCTATTCATTCAGTTGTTGAATAATGTAGAGTTCAAACCGTGAAATTGTATTAATTGCTACAACTGCAGTTGTCTTTGATCTAAAAACATTTTCACTCAAGCGTTAAGCATGACGATAACAACAAATTAGCTTAAATAATGCAATTATTTATGTGCTATGGCCACAGCGAGGAAGTGATGCCAAGTAAATGTTAACGTTTTCACAAAAATTATAAAATGCAAGTACATTACAAAAATATTTATTTTCAAAAATGTCTTCATTTTGGATAATTTGCATTTGCAATGGAAGCAGATACGTAGCAAGGTTTTTTTTTTGTGGGTAACAATTATTATTAACAATATAAAATGTAAAACTTTTTCCACGTGAAATCGATTATTTTTTAATGCAGATTTTTTAAGATCACTGTAGATAAGTAAAAGTTAGTAATGAATTACTTTTGTGTGGATGAAAGATAATTTGAATTGCTGACACGTTATGACAGTAAGAAGAAGAAACGGAATAGAATCAGAGCCATGACAGAATCAAAGCGACTGTCGATTTCAATTTCAGTTTCAATTTATTTCAATAATAATAAGTACAATAAGAATAGTTTCTTTTATAGTACAACAAAATAATTAGGAACAATAAGCATGTTGTCTTAAAAACTAAAAATTAATTCTAAATTTATTTATGTCTTAACTAATTATAACATATAGTCTAACAAGAGCAAATGCCAAAACGGATAACAGATGTTAGGTTATTTCTATAACAAACAGATTCCTTAAAAGTTAGAATCAGAAAAATGCTTATATATTAAAAGTTTGAAGTTCCTTTTCCTATCAGTACATTTTAAATTTATGGGTAAAGGGTTCCATAACCTAATGGTGTTAATAAAGAAGAGTCTGGTCGAATTTAAATAATTATATTTGCTCGATCAATGATGTTTTCGAGCAAAAGTATGCATGAACTTTTTTTAAACACGTCCAGAATAAAATTGCCGATCTATAATCGCGTGGATCGAAAACGATCCAACATAGAGGCGGAACAGAATCAATCAAAGCGATTTTCTACCGACAATTCCCTGCTATCGTCAAACGTTGATAACACGTTCACTATACTATAACACTTTAGCGCAGAGTTGCATTGGAACGTACTTTCGTACTAAAAAGGGTACTTTTTACTTTTAGGGTACATTTTTTTTTTGTGAAAATACTTTTTTATTTTTGAAGTACATATTACAGTAGAGAGAAGTATGATTTTGTAGGGATTTTTTGTTTTGTGAAAGTTGTGGAAAGGTGTTTTTTGGTCAGCACTTTAAAATCTCCGGAAGGAAATATAGTTTCTCAAAGTTGAGGTCCGTCTTTTTTGTTTTTGGTCAGCACTTTAAAATCTCCGTGGGCAAATATAGTTTCTCAAAGTTGTGCACCATTTTCTTTTTTTGGTCAGCACTTTGAAATCGGCAGGCCGAAAAAGTAGGTCGAAAATCTATTTTATTTCCATCCTATCTCAAGCCGAAATTTTTTTCCAGTTGCACTTTTTATTTTTCCAAAATCTTTTTTTTCAATTTATTTGATTTTAAGAGCACCTTTTTATTTTTTCCCGATTCAAGCCTGCTGCAGCCATTGGCGATTGACGAAATATTAGGTGTGGATTTTCGCTTTGCACTTGATTCAAGTGTCATTTGAGTCACAGAATATAACACAAATAACATTCAGTTTAAAAAGTTCATAGGATGACACATAGATGGCGTTACTAGATTGTTTCCATATGATTTTTATTTACCACAAATCTTCAAACGATACGTATATAAATTTGACAACAATCTGACTATTGATTTGAGAGTTATAGCATTTTGTGTGCAACTTTTGTAATTGAAAAAAGAATGGAAAAAAGTGAATTTTGAGCTTTGATAAAGCATTCCTTTTTGGTAAAAAAAAAATTCAGAGGAAACTTCACAATGGCTTGATAAACATTATCCGGACTCTGCTCCATCGAGACAAATGGTAGAAAAGTGGATTGCTGAATTTAAAAGTGGTCGTACCAGCACAAATGATGCAGAGCCCAGTGGACCCCCAAATGAGGCTGTTATTCCAGAAAACATAAAAACAATCCACAAATTGGTTAGGAACAATCGCAAATTGAAGGTGCACGAGCTAGCTTACATTGTAAAGGGTATGCGAAAGCTCTGTGCAAAGTGGGTGCCACGTGAGCTAACAGTCGACCAAAAACAACAACGAATTGATGGTTCAGAGGAGTGTTTGGCGCTGTTAAACCGCAATAAAAGTCTTAAATCGCAAAGAAATGGAAACATTTGCAAAAGAAAAGGTGTTGTTTTACCATGACAATGCACCGTGTCACAAATCGATGAAAACGATGGCAAAATTTAATGAATTGGGCTTCGAATTGCTTACCCACCCACCGTATTCTCCAGATTTAGCCCCCAGTGATTTTTTCCTGTTTTCAGATCTCAATAGAATGCTTGATGGAAAGAAATTCAAGTCCAATGATGAAGAAATCGCTGAAACTGAGGCCTATTTTGACGAGAAAGAGAAATCGTACTTTAAAAGTGGAATCGAAAAGTTATAAAATCACTATACTCGTTGTATCGCTCTAGAAGGCAATTTTGTTGAATAATATTTGTTTTTTTCATACTTATCCTATGAACTTATGGAATGGCCTGTTAACAAATGTCAAAATAAAGCAAAAATTAAGAAAATAGTACTTAAATTACCTAACTATTACCAAAAAGAGCATCGCTATGTCGCATGAGGAAAACAAGAGATAAATAGATTCCAAGTTGGCGACTAATTTTCGTCGCGATTGTCGACCGACGTTTTCATTCCGGATGTATTCATATGTTTTAATGTATTCTATTGCTTGTAAAAAGATCGTCGGTCGATAATAGCAACCAGCTAGCCTACTCCATTTGTTTCATTACTAAAAAGTGCATAACGTCACTGATCTTAAGTCCACAACAGGGCCGTAGAAAGGATTTTCCTTGAAGTGGGTATGGATTAGAGCACTGCACAATCATAAGAAAAATTACTTTGCAAGCCATCTACCATTATTTAAGTCTATGTTGTCATCACATTTCAAAACATGTTTTGAACTCAGATTTTTTGATATGCACTTTAATTCAGTATCTTACAAAACTCAAGTATAATCCTAATTGAAGTAGAATATAGAAATGAATATGCACTATACCTATGCATATTGTATGTTTTAAATTTTTTTTTTTTGTTTCTTGATTGGTGTAATATCGGCTGACACAAATACATATACTTATACATATACTTACATAAAAACCAATCTTTTTGGCCCATCTTGCTTCGTTTTTCAAGATATGACATTTTTCCTATTTTTTTAAGGTTATCATATCATCCGACCCCTTTACCTGTTCTTCTTGGTTCGAGACACCCAAATCTGGTGTTAGTTTTGGCCTATCTTGCTTCGTTTTCGAGATATGACTTTTTTTTCAATTTTAAAGGCTATCGTATCGTCTGATCCCTCTATCTGTGTGTCTTGAGTTGAAGACTCCCTTTAGAAAAACCAAAATGGGTGTTTACACTGAAATGCACTGCACTTGCATAGTGTACATTATTTAAATACTATGGATAGATTTTTTTTTGTGAAGCTCTTTAGTTTTAATGACAAAACTGTAAAAAAGTATTGATATAAAGTGAAAATCAAGCTATATAGGTCATTTTCAAAGTTAAATCTAGCAATTTCCAAATTATTTTGTTTCAAGCCTAAAATGCTGGCTGACTATTTCTTTATTGAGACTTTTCTAGGTAGAACATTTTTTAAAACCTTAATTTTTCACAATTTTTTACTGCATTTCTTAACGAATGGAACAAATTTATACATTTTGTAAGTAAAATGTATAAATTTTCTCTATAATGAAATAAATTTGTTGTACTTTTTCGAATCTATGGCGGGGTTTAATCTCGACACATCCTGTCATGCATACATAAAAAATTGTTTCATCCTTATATTTTCTGACACGAAAACTGCATTTTCATAAAAATAACTCATTAAACTAAAACTAATAACTCTTCCCCATCTATTTTATTTTTGATATCATAAATTAGTTCAATATATAGTTTTGTCCTCTTTTACCAAAAGGTGGTCGGTGAGAGTGATCAAGTGGCCATAAAAAAATTTTATATATAAAAAATATGGTTAAATATGTTAACTTCAAAATTTCAACTATACTACCCGTTAAGACACGATGGCGGTAGGGACTATTTCCCCTATTCAACGCTTCTCCTTCCACTCAAATTCGCGCCAAAATTAGCCAAGCCTCTGGTATCAAATTAAGCTCCCGCATGTAAAAACTTGTAGTTGATGATAATGTAATGCAGAACTGTAAGCGGGATGCGGCATGTATCGTTTTGTGTATCGTGTAACGGTTACTAGTTTCATTTCTTCTATATTGCTACAACATGCTTTCTAACAACAAGTTTTAAACTTGAATAAATAAATTTATCAAAAATAATGTAAGTGCAAAAAGACAAATTTTATTCATTAAATCGTAAAAATTTATCTTAACTGTCATTGTCTGTCGTTTGATTCTTTTTTTTTGTGTTGTCTTGTATTTTCGTTGAGGTTTTGTCATAGAGAGGAATTTTGTTTTATTTGGAGTGCTCTCTTCTAGCTTGTGTATCGTTCGCAACTGACCTACTCCAACAGTCACTTACTGTGTAAGGTAGATTTCATCCATTTTTTTAACTCTGTATTATACTCGAAAAAATGTATTATAGAATTGTATACAGGTGTGGGAATCCTCGTAGATTTATTCTATTTAAGAAAAAGTCACTTACGTCATGTGTCTTTTCACCACTGGGTTTTAATTTCAATACGGAAATATCATCTCTTAAAACGATTCGAAGAGAATGCGATAGAATCAAATAAATTCTTAATTAAATTTTCAACACGTACCAAAAATGCATCCATCAAAATGTTGTCAACACAAAATGGCAACAAAATCGTAAAAATTTACATAGAAAATAAATAGAATAAAATAACCCAATAGAAAATATGTATATTAATGCGGATTTGATTGCGACTGAAGTTTATTGTGATGCGCAACACGCTCAGAAAACACTTCACTGGGAGTGTTTCAACAGTGTGATGATTGCATTTTTTGACGTTCTAATTTATTGTTGTTGTATGTATTTTTAAGACAACAAAATTACAATAAGTTGGCAAGCAGTGGATCCTATTTTCAAATGAGCTCTGAGTTCGACACATTGATTCATGGTTTCTTATGACTTTTGAAAGTGCTGAAATTTTAACTAATTAGAATGGTTAATGCTCCGGATTTTATTTTTTTTTTTCAATTTTTGCAATGTATAAATTAAAAAAAAAAAATAGCATTACCTTTTGATTCATTCAGGCTACGTATTGACAACACCCTGATTTATTTCTATCAAACGATACCAAAACAAATCCATTGGCTTGGGTACAAACCAGTTGAACTATGAACATCATAAAAAGCTTCGCTGGTTTTTATGCGAAGAAAGAGTGACACGCTCTGCTACACATCCAATACTTGGCAAATTTGTTGGCGGTTATTAAGATGCAACTTGATAATGTTTAATTAAGATGATGTCGATTATTTGACTAGGAAAATTATTAAGGCAATATTTTCTTTTTGTAATTTTCAAGCTATTGTTTTTTTGTTTTTTTTTTTTTTTTCAAAATCATGATTACATCCAACACATAAAGACACGTGTATCAACAAGAGGTGTGGGCTTGCAAAGGCATGTCATTTAATAGCTGGTCCCTTGTTAGTTGTCAAATGTTGACATTTATCATGGAGCAACGTATGTTCTCGGATTAGGTAATTATGATTTTTACCAAACGGAAATGAAATCAAAAAGTTTCTTCGCAAAAGTTTAATGATTTTTTACGAACTTTTATTTTCTTAAGAGAAAAAAATTAAAAATTTGGGGTTACTGAGGAAATAAAACGAAAAGTTGAAATATCTAGTCAAAGATGGAATCGAAGGTAAAAATGTTGTTTAAGACGAATTGTTTTCCTTACTGAGATCTATCTAACGACATACTTTTTTTTACAGTGGTTAAAAACTGATGAAGTTATATAAAAAAGGCCATTCGGGGCAAATTTTGGGTCCACCTAAAAAAAAATTTGTATGCTACTAAAACCCCCTTAACATAAGCTTTCAAATGAGGGGCGGTCTTTTGAAATATTTTTTTTTTAATATAGGACCCACCTTAATATACAGTGTTCCTCTATTGGTTGGTTTTGGAGAGTTTTGAATATTACACTGAGCATCATAATGACAATTTATAAAAGGTGCAGAGTTCAATAGTTAATCCCAAATACATTTTGGCTGCTGAGTTCAAATATGGACTCCGTTTTTCTCCATCAGCTCGAATTTTGAGATATAGGCAAAAACAAGAAAATCAGTTATTTTTTTTTATAACTTTGCTATATCTATTACACTAATTTACCCATTTGTATTACGATGACGAATTTCAATGAAGAAATACTAGACCTTTCAATTTTTGCACATAAAATTACAATATCTTTGACAGTTTCGAAGATATCGACGTTCAAAGTGGGAAAAATGTCACAATTTAACGTAGGCTGCTCTTTTTGAAACCCTGTTTATTTAATATTTTTAAGCGGATTTGCAAAAACCTTTTTTTACTTGATAGAAAATCTTTTGAATTTTAATAAATATTTAAGTTTTATTTTATTATCTTGCACTATTGTAAAGAAATTAAAAAAAAGAAAATTGTTTAAATCAATTGTATTAAAATTCAAGTAGTTCACCATTAATGGAAAAAGTGAACTATTTTATTAATTCTAAATTTATGGAAAAGTATAAAGTTGTACTTCATACATAATCTCCATGTGTCTACTTAATCTAATGTTAAAAAAATTTAGGAGTTATTGATACGATTGTTCGTTTTACTCAAAAGAAAATATGTGTGTGGCCACCACTCACGGTGGAGGGAAACTATAACTCAAAAAAGGTAGAGATTTCTAAGTGGTTAATTAATGTACTCTTTAATGTAGTCCCATTTCATATAATGGCAAGAGTAGATTAACAGCCCTATTCTGCTTGTTAACTTAAAAAGGAATTGTTAAGGAGCTCTTGTTAATGTTCTTGTTATGTAATGTTAATGTTCGTATTCTGGCAAATCATTTACAATTTTAAAGCTCTCAAAAGCTATTAAAGTTCACCACGCATGGTGAAAATGTAAATGCCTTAGATATAAAGCGTCAGCTGTTTTTATATCGCTCTTTTCTTGCTTATTTTGATTGCTTATGTTTGTTTTTCTACAAGTAAGATGGAAATTGTTAAGAAATAAATAATTTACTAATTGTTTTCAATTGTTTTAAGTTTCAAAATTAATTTTTTTAATAGCCAAGCAATTTTCGGGTGTTTTTCAGTCTTTAAAATTTATTTTTTCTTTGATCTTCTTCAGTATCAATGCTAGAAAGAAGTAAAAAGTAAGAATTGTTTTTTTTTTTATTTTCTTTACACAGCATTTGTTTGGCTTAATACTGAACTATCTTTCGTTGTTAAGTTGTTTTCTGTCATTAACAAAATAGTAAAGAAAGGAGCTTTCAAATTATCACCAGAATACGAAACCTTAACAATTTGTTAATCTATATATATAAAAAAGAGCTTATGTTTGTTAGGCCGCAATAGACTCCTAAGCTACTCATCCGATTAGAATGAAAATTTGTGTATAGAAGTTTTTTGGTACGGTGCGTGTTCGTGGGCTATCAATTTTGATCCACCTTGAACACCAGAGGGCGCTGTAGTACAAATTTTTTACAAAACTGCCTAAAACTCATAAACTGTTAATGCGATTAGAATGAAAAGTGGTATACAGTGGATTTTATGTACGCTGAGTGTTTTGCTGCTATCTTTTTTGACCTATCTTGAACACCAGAGGGCGCTGTAGTACAAATTTTGCGCAAAACCACCTAAAACTCCCAAACCACTCATGGGATTAGAATGAAAATTGGTATATAGTAGTTTTCAGGTACAATGAGTTTTTTGACAGTATCTTCTTTGAACCACCTTGGACACCAGATGGTGCTGTAGTACAAATTTTTTACAAAACCGCCTATTTTAGTTGTTTTCTTAGGTTACATATGCAAATATTTACAAAATATTTTTTTTTTTTAAATATATATTTACAAAAAAATTTTCGTTATTTTGACATCAAGAACATGAACATATCTTGAAAAGTATGAAAAATTTTACTACAACGATATATTTAATGCAACATCGTTGCTCAAAAATGAGATAAAAACAATCAGAAATTTAATTTTGTGACTTTCGATTCAAATATCTCCGGTGCTTTTTTATACATTTTGTTAAATTTTTTTTTGTCTTAAAGCTTCATCAAAGTACTATGAAAACCTTATTGCAAAAATTCCGTTAGTTGAGTATATATATTTTAAATATTTTTTTCAAAAAAGGTCTGAAATTTTGGAGTTTTCCTCAAAAAAAGGCTCAAAATTTGTTTTTGTTGTAAAAAAAAGAGTTGGCTGTGCCGTGGACACACCCGTAGGTTTTGACGTGACGAAGTTTCTTGCTGTTGTTGTTAATGTTGATGTGGATGTTGGTGTTGATGTTGATGTTGATGTTGATATTGATGTTGATGTTGATGTTGATGTTGATGTTGATGTTGATGTTGATGTTGATGTTGATGTTGATGTTGATGTTGATGTTGATGTTGATGTTGATGTTGATGTTGATGTTGATGTTGATGTTGATATTGATGTTGTTGATGTTGATGTTGATGTTGATGTTGATGATGATGTTGATGTTGATGTTGATGTTGATGTTGATGTTGATGTTGATGTTGATGTTGATGTTGATGTTGATGTTGATGTTGATGTTGATGTTGATGTTGATGTTGATGTTGATGTTGATGTTGATGTGATGTTGATGTTGATGTTGATGTTGATGTTGATGTTGATGTTGATGTTGATGTTGATGTTGATGTTGATGTTGATTGTGATGTTGATGTTGATGTTGATGTTGATGTTGATGTTGATGTTGATTGTGATGTTGATGTAGATGTTGATGATGTTGATGTTGATGTTGATGTTGATGTTTATGTTGATGTTGATGTTGATGATGATGTTGATGTTGATGTTGATGTTGATGTTGATGTTGATGTTGATGATGATGTTGATGTTGATGTTGATGTTGATGTTGATGTTGATGTTGATGTTGATGTTGATGTTGATGTTGATGTTGATGTTGATGTTGATGTTGATGTTGATGTTGATGTTGATGTTGATGTTGATGTTGATGTTGATGTTGATGTTGATGTTGATGTTGATGTTGATGTTGATGTTGATGTTGATTGTGATGTTGATGTTGATGTTGATGTTGATGTTGATGTTGATGTTGATGTTGATGTTGATGTTGATGTTGATTGTGATGTTGATGTAGATGTTGATGATGTTGATGTTGATGTTGTTGTTAATGTTGATGTGGATGTTGGTGTTGATGTTGATGTTGATGTTGATATTGATGTTGATGTTGATATTGATGTTGTTGATGTTGATGATGATGTTGATGTTGATGTTGATGTTGATGTTGATGTTGATGTTGATGTTGATGTTGATGTTGATGTTGATGTTGATGTTGATGTTGATGTTGATGTTGATGTTGATGTTGATGTTGATGTTGATGTTGATGTTGATGTTGATGTTGATGTTGATGTTGATGTTGATGTTGATGTTGATGTTGATGTTGATGTTGATGTTGATGTTGATGTTGATGTTGATGTTGATGTTGATGTTGATGTTGATGTTGATGTTGATGTTGATGTTGATGATGATGTTGATGTTGATGTTGATGTTGATGTTGATGTTGATGTTGATGTTGATGTTGATGTTGATGTTGATGTTGATGTTGATGTTGATGTTGATTGTGATGTTGATGTTGATGTTGATGTTGATGTTGATGTTGATGTTGATGTTGATGTTGACGTTGATTGTGATGTTGATGTAGATGTTGATGATGTTGATGTTGATGTTGATGTTGATGTTTATGTTGATGTTGATGTTGATGTTGATGTTGATGTTGATGTTGATGTTGATGTTGATGTTGATGTTGATGTTGATGTTGATGTTGATGTTGATGTTGATGTTGATGTTGATGTTGATGTTGATTGTGATGTTGATGTAGATGTTGATGTTGATGTTGATGTTGATGTTGATGTTGATGTTGATGTTGATGTTGATGTTGATGTTGATGTTGATGTTGATGTTGATGTTGATGTTGATGTTGATGTTGATGTTGATGTTGATGTTGATGTTGATGTTGATGTTGATGTTGATGTTGATTGTAATGTTGATGTTGATGTTGATGATGTTGATGTTGATGTTGATGTTGATGTTAATGTTGATGTTGATGTTGATGTTGATGTTAATGTTGACGTTGATGTTGATGTTGATGTTGATGTTGATGTTGATATTGATGTTGATGTTGTTGATGTTGATGTTGATGTTGATGTTGATGTTGATGTTGATGTTGATGTTGATGTTGATGTTGATGTTGATGTTGATGTTGATATTGATGTTGATGTTGTTGATGTTGATGTTGATGTTGATGTTGATGTTGATGTTGATGTTGATGTTGATGTTGATGTTGATGTTGATGTTGATGATGATGTTGATGTTGATGTTGATGTTGATGTTGATTTTGATGTTGATGTTGATGTTGATGTTGATGTTGATGTTGATGTTGATGTTGATGTTGATGTTGATGTTGATGTTGATGATGATGTTGATGTTGATGTTGATGATGTTGATGTTGATGTTGATGTTGATGTTGATGTTGATGTTGATGTTGATGTTGGTGTCGGTGTTGGTGTTGGAGTTGGTGTCGGTGTTGCAGTTGAAGTTGTTGTTGGATTTGGAGTTGGTGCTTTTCTTTTAACTTTTTTTTTGCTTTCCCATTGTTTGTGCTCTAATTTCAATTAATCCAGCAAAAGTGATGCATATGCGTCACATTAGGCGGTTCCCTTAGGGTCTTTGACACGCCGTCAATTTTTTTTTTATTTTTGTCATATGCCCGAAGACCTCACCTTTGTTTTCGTTCCTTAAAATTTACCGTTGCACCAGTAGTCACAGAGTTAAAAATCCATGCAACGTTTTTTCATGGCTGTAGCATTTGTACTGCATTATGTGATTGCATCCCTGAAATCATGACAACAAAATTTTTTTTGTAATTTAGTTTTGAAGCGTAATGACACATCCCTGCTGTCGTAAAACAAAATTTACTGTAGCACTCCTCCTGAGTGAGTAATAATTCCATGCAACGATATTACATTTCTGTTACATAAGCTGCTATATTCACGACCTGACGACGCCGGAATTTTTTTTTTTATTTTTGTCGTAAAGCCATGTATAAAACCTTCATTTTCCTTTTTAAACTTTTATCGTAGGTTATATACTCATTGAGTAAAAATTCAATGCAACGCCGCTGCATGAATATTGCGTTATCGATCTTTGAGCGGCTCTCTCGGCGTCCCCATGATGTCAGAAAATTTTTGTCTAATTTTGTTGTAAGGGCTTCCAGTAGGCCTTTATTGGCGTATCGTATTTTTAATCCTAGCACTAATACTCAGCGAGTAATAATTCCATGTAACAAATTTTCAGTTGCGTTGCTTACGCAGCTCCCACTACGTCCCTATGCCGTATTAAATTTTTTTTTTGTTTTTTTAATATAGTCAAAGAATTAACCTTTATGGTCATACTATTTTTTTAATCATAGCTCTTATACCCAGCGAGTAACAGTTCAATGAAACGCAGATGAATTTTTAAAAAATTCATTTTTCAACTTTTTTGGAAACTAGAGCAGTATAACGTAACTTCGTCACGTCAAAAAATTTAAATTCAAATTCGTAAATTTTCAACTCTGTTCAAAAATTATAACATTTATAAGCAAAAGTTATTTCAATATTACGCAAAAATTAAAAACCATTTTTGTGATTCAAAAAAACAAGGCCTACCTTTTGATTTTTTTGAAGAAATTTTTTTTTCCAATATTGTGGTTTCATATTTTTAAATAAATTTACAAGCTAAAACAATAATTTATTAAAAAAAATTATCTCAGTATCTCTTGCCAATCAAAAGTTATAGCCAATAATCTATATTCAAAATATATATACAATGTCCATCTTCTAGAAAACTGGGACGGGCATTATACCTATAAGGGGGTGTGGCTCCACCCATACAATTAAAATTTGTATTATGGAATAGCTTTAAAAGTAAAAGTAGCAGTATTTACATACAAACTCAAAATGGAGTTACTATTTAAACTGTAACTGTAACTGGGAAACTGTAACGGGCAGTGGAAAATGACAGTGGTGTTAAACTATGGGTCTAAGAAAAGTTTCGAATATAATTATTATGTTGCGATGTAATTGCTGGGTGCAGCAACGCGCGCCGGGAAAAAGCTAGTATTAACTATTTTGTTAATGTGGTGAGCTTAGTTAAGCTGCCAGAATAGGGCTGTAAATCTGTTTTAATACAATTTCGAAAAGTTTAATGTTATCAAGACAAATAAGAAAAACTTCAGAGTTATATAATTACACCAAACCTATCCTACCATACCATACCAAATCATACCATCATTTCATGACCATCATACCACCATACCATACCATCATACCATACTATCATCCTATGCCGTCATACTGTTACATAAAACTATGTCATATGTAGAGTTTAATATCAAAAACATAAAGATATAAGGAAAATAAATGCTATACAGAAATATCTTCTGTGTACTCTTTATTTCTTGGTGAACACACTTTATTTTAAACAGGCAGCACTGTAATCTACCTTTCTGCGGTTATACAAAGAGTATGTATGATCAGCAAATTCTGTACACAGTCTATGGAGAATATCAAAGACCTCCTCCATATGCGGCGAATTTTTGAAGCGAAGTCTTTTACGCCTCGTTCTGCGATTTGCTGGAGTGAAATCTGAAAAAACGACACTTTTTCCGACACCGTTTTTCTTAGAATTAATATTGTTTTTTACTTGCATCTATTGGAACAAGAAAATGTTAAATTAAAAATAATTTCTTGCTCGCTGCAGGAATTGAACTCACATCCTCTCCTTTGCTGGTCATTTACTCTAACCATCAAGTTAAAGACCTTTGTTTAATAATCTCGTTGTTTCAGTGATAAGTATTAGCTTAAGGTATGTGTCAGCAGTTCACAATAATCTATTACTTTAAAAAGGATTGTGTGTTTGCCAGAAGCGCAACCAAAGGGGGGTTTCGGGGTTTAACCCCCCCCCCCCCCCCAAATTATTGTCTTAAAAAGAAAAACATGATAAGTAATAACATGTTTTTATTAAAAGCGCGAAAAACCCAAATTTAAATTCAAATCGATTGCTGTTGAAGCACACTTCGCCACAGACATTTTGGTGCCGGAGATTTTTCAGCTGATTATAGACAAATTGGGTTTCCTGATTTCAGATGTAGACTCCGTTTTTCTCTATCAGCTCGAGTTTTTGAGCTATAGGCAAAAACATGAAAATCAGTTATTTTTCTGATAATTTTGCTATATCTATTGCACTGATTTACCGATTTGTATTACGATGATGAATTTCAATGAAGAAATATTAGACCTTTTAATTTTTGCACATGGTTTTGCAAGTGGTTTTGAAACAGTGCCTCGAAGAGTTAAATATTTGTAGTCATCAAAAACTGAAGAAAATTTGTTCACTAGATTTGTCCTATTTGTATTGAAAATTCTTTGACACAACACGTTTTAAGCCAGAACTTTTGAACCCTTCAAGAGCACACTTTTATATCGTTGAAAAGGTATTAAAGCCTATAAAAAACCAAAATAAAGAAACTGAAAAAAAATTATAGCGTCTGTTGTTGGCATGGCATTAAACTTTGAAATTAAGAATGGGCCAACTTACTGCAATTTTTCCAAAAATTTTATATTTTTCCCCCTTAAAATAGACAAAATAACCTTTCCATTGATACCTTCATTACGAAAATCGGAATTAAATTGACTGAGCTACGTCGTTGCAAAATACACCCTATTTTGGCCTTGAAAAATGGTTCTAAAAATTTATAACTTCGGATTTGATTTTCTAAGTAATAAACCAATCTAGGAACAAAATTTGAGCCAAACCGGAGATGGTCAGTGCGACTGACAGGTCACCTCAATCTGAAATCGGCGATATATACAATAATTTACTTATTATCCTCGCAACTCTTCCAGTAACTTCATGTGAAAATTAATGAACATTTTCAGTACTTCGCCGACTCAAAACATAAAAGCACGATGTTGCAAGATAGACTAAACGGCCTCACATTGCTTTATCTGTACAGAAAAATTACACCATCAGTGGATATTATTTTAGATAAACTCGCTGAAAGTAAGCGTAAACTGGATTTAAAAATATAAGTTTGTTTCTTTTATTATTCTTAATCGCCTTAATCCTGTAACTAAAATTTTTTAATGTAAAAATAATAAATAAAATTTTTTCTATTCTAAAAAATATTTATTTATAAAAATTTTATCATTATGGGGGCATGTAGGTTACAAACTTTCAAAAAAAAGTTTCATAGAAGGAAAAAAAAATCGTTCTCAAATTTTTTTTTTTCATAGAAGGAAAAAAAATCGTTCTCAAATTTTGCATACATATTTATTAACATTTAAAGAATACAAAATACAAAAATTTGTTTCAGAATTTTTGAAGCAATTTTTGACGTTATTTGATTTTTTTTTTAAAAAAATGCCAAAAATATGACGGTGTGCAGGATATAACCAGTCTGAAACATCTGAGGAAAAATTAAAAAAAATCAAATTAATCCTTGTTTAAGTGGCTATCACCTGAAGTAGGATAATTTTTTTCTCCAAAAAATAAAAACAAAATGGCTTCCATTTGAAAAAAATCGATTTTCGAGGTTCAAAAATCGGTCGGTTTTTTTAAAATTTGTAACCTACATGCCCCCTTATGTTTGCTGCCATTGTAGTAGAATTAACGTTTTGAGTGCAATATTTGGACTCATTACACCATAGCCGCTATAGTTACGTACATTTTCTTTTATATACATATAGTTATATAACCCCCCCAAAACAAATTCCTGGTTGCGCCTCTGGTGTTGGCTATTCTTCATAGGACTGTGTCTTGGCTAGCCAAACAACAAAAGTAGCAAAAAACAAAAATATTGCTTCTTCTATTCCACACTGTCATCAACAGCGTTCAATAGTTTGGGCATTTTTTTTTTTTTTTTTTTGCATAGCGAGCAGGAAAAATTAACAATTGACCAAAAGTGCGTTGACAAGAAGTGCGTTTTCTAAGTGACAGAAAAAAAAATAATAATGATATGAATAATAATGAAAATGAAAGTTTTGAATTTAAAAATTATTCGAATCGAAAAAAAGCCATTATATTATCAAATCTATGAAATTGCGAAAATTGAAAGGTGATGGCAGATTTCGGATGAGGAAATGTTTCGACTTTAAGTACAAGATTTCTCAAAATCCTGACGTGATCAAGAAATTTTGATGCCAGATTTGTGAGCACATGAGCCTTGAGTTAATTAAAAACAGCTGCCAGGTTATTACTCAAATTTTGGCTATTGTACTGTCTTATTTTGATAAAAAAGATTCACAATGTTCTTTGATGCTACTACTGGCATTTTAACAACTTCAAAAGTTACGTTGGCCAAAATTTTCATCAATCTATTCAATAATTTTGTTCTTTTTACCTCATCTTAGCCGCTAAGTTTTTAAATAAAAATTCAACAATCGAAATCCATGTTCGGCCTTTTACAATCAATTTTTGAACGCTTCTGACCCTAGTTTTATCTCTTTATATTAAAACTAAAAATTAAGATCAAGAATATAGATAATTTCTGAGCCTTGTGCGCAGATATAGCATTTTGATGACTACTGGCTGATACGTCTTCTTCAAAAGAACTCATTAAATAAAAACGAATTTTTTTAGGCATCTTCGACCAAACTGTGTGTTGAACCACAGCGGGCGAACACTTGTCTGCTGGAGCTGCGCGCTCGAATTAAAAAAAATTTTATTGCTCGACACTTGGTCTCAATCAATATCTTGATTCAATTATATGTTTGTTTGTTGTTGTTGTTGTGGTTGTTGTTTTAGTTTACTGACTACCCAGTGGTCAATATATTGAAACTTGTTTTTAATGCTGGAGTTCGTTGAACGGATATTGCATGTTGTTGTTGTCTTGTTGTTGTTGTTGTTGGTTTTGTGCTTTAGTGTAGTTTTTCTTTTATTTTTTTATTGACTTTTATTGGCGAAGCTTAGTTAAGTAATCAGAGTTTCTGTGAATGGCTAACGCATAATAATTATATTTTTTTTTTTTTGCTTAATAAAAATTTTAATATTTAAATTTTTTTCATGGGTTTCGAATTTTTCATTATTTTTCCTGCGAATGCGTGCGTGTGAATAAAAATACAAATGTTGGCATGAAAAATAATTGCTGGCTTATAGCTTACAGGTTTTCCAACTCATTACTTTTTCCAACTTGACCATGTGGCTGATCTTGTATGTTGCACTTGGTGAGCGTTGAGTTGCTTATTTAGAGATTGTTGTTGTTGTTGTTGTTGCTTTAGCAAATTATGGGAAATCTATGAAGTCAACAAATAGTTATGGAAATCGAAAAGATGATTATGAGGATTTTATTGAAAACTGAAAGCATTGAAATGCGTGACGGTGCTCCATTAGAGGATATCGAGGGTCAAATGGGCAATATTTCTAAATTGAACACTGAAAAATTGTTAAACGTTGGTGTATGTATGGAAACTAGAGGATGTATCAAGAGGAGAATTGATTTTTTTTTTCAAACTATAGACGAGTAATTGTGTGAATGTCTTTTAAGCTTTTATTGCATTATAAAGTAGACACATGGAGATGGTATATGGAGTATGGAATACAATATCCATTAAATGGCTTTTTGAATATTTTCTTTTTTTTTTTCGTAAATTTCCATAAATTTTTGTGATATTTCGGCGATAATTACTTCAATATTTACTCTGAGAGTTGGAATTGTTTGCAGAACTTTTTCGTAACATAACCCCATAGGAAGAAGTCTAACCGTGTTAAATCGCAAGATCTTGGTAGCTAAATGGTGTTTCCAAAACGCAAAATTACGAGACCAGGGAACTTCGAGCGCAATTACTCGATTGTTTCGCGACTTTTATGGCACGTAGCATTATCCTGTTGAAAATTTGGGTTGCAGACAGCGTATAGCACTTAAAATCGGGAAGGACCTACCCGCTCCATTCGATATCAAGCAAGGTTTCATACAAGGTGATTTCCTATCGTGCGACTCTTTCAACTTAACGATAGAGAAGATCATCTGAGCTGCTGATCTGAGGCGTAGTGATACGATATTCCATAAAAGAGTATTATGCTGCTGGCGTATTCTGATGATTTTGATAACATTCGCCATAATAGTCGCGAAGTGCAGCAATTCAGTTCAGCATTCTCCAGATAAGCGAAACAGTCGAATCGAATGGGTCTTGCAATGAACGAAATTGTCAACAAACAAACCTAGTGTCAACAAGCAAACTGTCCCAGCGTCTTGGAAATCACGTCACTGTTAAAAACATCCCCTTCGGAGTTGTTAAGTCTTTGTCTACCTGGGATCAAGCATAAACTCCTGCAACGATGTCAGTTCTTAGATAAAACCAATAACTCTTGCCAACAGGTATTTCTCTGGGCTGAGTAGGCAATTGAGAAGTAGAGGTATTTCTCTACAAACAAAACTTACGCTCTATGTCACTTATCATGCCCGTCCTATTATATAGAGCCCAAAAATTAACGTTGAGCAGTTCTTATGAAAAGACTTTGGAAGCCTTCGAGAGAAAGATTCTTCGTAAATTCTTGGGCCCAATCTACGTCAATGGCGACTATGAGAGGTACATCGACATTGTTAAGCGCATCAAAATCGAGCGCATCGATGAAAAACAACGCTCCAGCGAAAAACTTATTCGATTCAGTGCCCGGTGATGGTCAATGCATAAGAGGATGCCCACATCTACGTTGAAAGGATCAAGCATTGAATAACCTCACGACGCTTGGTGTTTCCAACTAACGCCAATAAGAGCAAAACAGAAATGGCTGGCGCAAATACTTAGACGAGACCAAAACCGATCAACGATGGTAAACGCTAGAAAAGTAAATAAGTAAATAGAGGTAGTAAGAGTGCTTATATTTCATCATCGACCACAAAAATTGTTTATCTTGTATCTGTAGCGCACTCCATTAGCTGTAATGACACTTCTGCCGTTATTTTCGAAAATGTTCGGCCCTATGACGACTCCAGCCTACAACAAACAGTAACTAGTTATTACGGCATTGACATCTTCTGAATCACTTGTAGGTTTTTGGATCTCTAAATGCGGTAAATTTGCTAATTAAGATAGCCGCGAATATGAAAATGAGCTTCATCAGAAATATCTTTCTTTTTGAACTTCATACAAAAGTTGGCCCAAAATACAAGGAGTGCTTTACTTAGTTAGTTAGAACTATTTAAGAAAAATTAAAAAAACAGATGAAATCGGTTAATTCCTAGGGGTACCTCCCTTGAACCTATATTAATTTTTTACATGATTTTGTATGGGAGATACCGATCAAAACGAAACTCGGTCAAAATGCTAGAAAAATAGATTAATAGATGTGTACTGAAAATGGTCAAAATCGATTGAACCCTAGAAGTACCCACTTTGGACCTATATTAATAATTTGATTTTATATGGGAGGTACATACAAAGATTGGTCAATCTTAACGAAACTCAGTGAAAATAAAAAATGATCAATAGATGCGTATAAAAATGGTTAAAATCAGTTAAGCCCTAGGGGTACCTCTCTTTCAAAGGCGGCCTCGGTAGTCGAGTAGGTAGCATGCTCGACTACTACCCCAGAGGTCCCGGGTTCGATTCGCGACCAGGCCAAGGTCCTACGCTTTAAACCTTTCTGAATTTTCTATCCTCATTTCTAATCAACTGAAACTGAAAATTCATCAATGTTTACGATTTGAAGTTGTAGTTGTTGGTAGAGAAGTTTATGGATGAGTTTCCCTTATAACTAGAATTGACTAAAGAAGGTAAAGTCATAACACTTGCCTCTGATCCAAATTCACATGTTTCTTTGACTTTCCATCACGCTTAGAACATCCTACACATGTTTCACTTGATTACCCTTTCCGTCCCACTAATCTATCACCCCATTTCGATAAAAATTTGTGCGAAATGGCAATTTTGGACCTTTTTTCAAAATGAGGATAAAAAAAAAATTTTTTTTTTTCAAAAGGACCGATAAAATTCGGTGAATTTTTTACAGATACTTCAAGTCAATTAAACTTTCTTACGATATTTGTTTATATGAATGCGGGGCACAGTAGGAATTTCGTTGTTTGACTGCTTAGTTGGACCATTTTTTTTTTTTAATTTTCTATTATTTGATCATTTTAAAAATCTTGTTCAATTTAATTTTTTTTTTTTCTTCCAAGTAATTAAAATTTGTTTTGACGTGACGAAGTTACGTTATACTGCTCTAGTTTCCAAAAAAGTTGAAAAATGAATTTTTTAAAAATTCATCTGCGTTTCATTGAATTCTTACTCGCTGGGTATAAGAGCTATGATAAAAAAAATAGTATGACCGTAAAGGTTGATTCTTTGGCTATATTAAAAAAATAAAAAAAAAATTTAATACGGCATAGGGACGTAGTGGGAGCTGCGTAAGCAACGCAACTGAAAATTTGTTACATGGAATTATTACTCGCTGAGTATTAGTGCTAGGATTAAAAATACGATACGCCAATAAAGACCTACTGGAAGCCCTCACAACAAAATTAGACAAAAAATTTCTGACATCATGGGGACTCTGAGAGAGCCGCTCAAAGATCGATAACGCCACATTCATGCAGCGGCGTTGCATTGAATTTTTACTCAATGAGTATATAACCTACGATAAAAGTTTGAAAAGGAAAATAAAGTTTTTATACATGGCTTTACGACAAAAATAAAAAAAAATTTCCGGCGTCGTCAGGT
Source organism: Pherbina coryleti (assembly GCA_943735915.1). NCBI lineage: Eukaryota > Metazoa > Arthropoda > Insecta > Diptera > Sciomyzidae > Pherbina > Pherbina coryleti. The sequence continues at coordinate 54,351,646 of OX030950.1, forward strand.
CGTGAATATAGCAGCTTATGTAACAGAAATGTAATATCGTTGCATGGAATTATTACTCACTCAGGAGGAGTGCTACAGTAAATTTTGTTTTACGACAGCAGGGATGTGTTATTACGCTTCACAACTAAATTACAAAAAAAATTTTGTTGTCATGATTTCAGGGATGCAATCACATAATGCAGTAAAAATGCTACAGCCATGAAAAAACGTTGCATGGATTTTTAACTCTGTGACTACTGGTGCAACGGTAAATTTTAAGGAACGAAAACAAAGGTGAGGTCTTCGGGCATATGACAAAAATAAAAAAAAAATTTGACGGCGTGTCAAAAACCGCCAGGAAACCGCCTAATGTGACACATATGCATAACTTTTGCTGGATTAATTGAAATTAGAGCACACCCAATGGGGAAGCAAAAAAAAAATCTAAACGAAAAGCACCAACTCCAAATCCAACAACAACTCCAACACCAATACCAACACTAACATCAACACCAACACCATCACCAACACCAACACCAACACCAACACCAACACCAACACCAACACCGACACCAACACCAACACCAACACCAAAACCAACACCAACACCAACACCAACACCAACACCAACACCAACACCAACACCAACACCAACACCAACATCAACATCCAACACCAAAACCAACACCAACACCAACACCAACATCAACACCAACACCAACACCAACACCAATACCAACATCAACATCAACATCAACATCAACATCAACATCAACATCAACATCAACATCAACATCAACATCAACATCAACATCAACATCAACATCAACATCAACATCAACATCAACATCAACATCAACATCAACATCAACATCAACATCAACATCAACATCAACATCAACATCAACATTAACATCAACATCGACATCAACATCAACATCAGCATCAGCATCAACATCAATATCAACATCAACATCAACATCAACATCAACATCAACATCAACATCAACATCAACATCAACATCAACATCAACATCAACATCAACATCAACATCAACATCAACATCAACATCAACATCAACATCAACATCAACTTCAACATCAACATCAACATCATCATCAACATCTACATCTACATCAACATCAACATCAACATCAACATCAACATCAACATCAACATCAACATCAACATCAACATCAAGACCAACATGAACATCAAGACCAACATCAACAACAATCAACATCAACATCAACATCAACATAAACATCAACATCAACATCAACATCAACATCAACATCAACATCAACATCAACATCAACATCAACATCAACATCAACATCAACATCAACATCAACATCAACATCAACATCAACATCAACATCAACATCAACATCAACATCAACATCAACATCAACATCAACATCAACATCAACATCAACATCAACATCAACATCAACATCAACATCAACATCAACATCAACATCAACATCAACATCAACATCAACATCAACATCAACATCAACATCAACATCAACATCAACATCAACATTAACATTAACATCAACATCAACATCAACATCAACAGCAACATCAACATCAACATCAACATCAACATCAACATCAACATCAACATCAACATCAACATCAACATCAACATCAACATCAACATCAACATCAACATCAACATCAACTTCAACATCAACATCAACATCAACATCAACATCAACATCATCATCAACATCTACATCTACATCAACATCAACATCAACATCAACATCAACATCAACATCAACATCAACATCAACATCAACATCAACATCAACATCAACATCAACATCAACATCAACATCAACATCAACATCAACATCAACATACACATCAACATCAACATCAACATCAACATCAACATCAATATCAACATCAACATAACCATTAACATCAACATCAACGTCAACATCAACATCAACATCAACATCAACATCAACATCAACATCAACATCAACATCAACATCAACATCAACATCAACATCAACATCAACATCAACATCAACATCAACATCAACATCAACATCAACATCAACATCAACATCAACATCAACATCAACATCAACATCAACATCAACATCAACATCAACATCAACATCAACATCAACATCAACATCAACATCAACAACAACAACAACAACAACAACAACAACAGCAACAACAACAACAACAACAAAAACAACACCAACACTAACAACAAACAAGAAACTTCGTCACGTCAAAATCTACGGGTGTGTCCACGACACAGCCAACTCTTCTTTTTTTTTATAATTTTTATAAAAACCAAAAATAAAGTTATTTTGATGATTTTAAAATTTTGTTCACAAAAATATTTTTTCCTAGACGCTAAAAACAAAGAATCGACAACAATAAAATTGTCTAAAACTTCACATGGAATTCACAAATATTATTTTTTTGACGTAGAATACGTCATTCTCGGAGGTTGATAGTGTCGATATTTATATCACTTTTTGAGCCTTTGGTGGGCCTAAAGTACTGATCGTACAATGTTGATGTTAGCACTTGTTGGTCTGCTTGATCCTCAATGGGACAAAAATTCATGTTAGAACTCTCTAACTTATATAAATTTTACACAATAACATGAAATATAAAGCCAACATTTGATGTTTTTGTTTGCTTAAACTTGCTACCTATCTATCGACGGCTTTCCGGTTTGTTTTTAACAGACGCGAGTAGCCCAGTAATACTGAATAATATTGAGGGGCATGCTTTTTTAACAGAATCTGTTATTGAAATGTCAAAATTCCGCAGCTAATTAAATATCCGGGCATATTATCGACAGTGAAATTTTGACACATGGGTTGTTGAACTTGGTAGCATTGAACAAATTTTGTTTGCTTGTTAAAGTGTTCTACCTATTTATGGACAGTTTCCGGTTTTATCGACAAAACCATAAAATTTGTATGGGAGCCGCCCTAAGGAGTGGTCGGAGGGAATAGGTGTCAAAGGCAAAAATGTTCCTTTTGCAAAAGTAATAGGGGTTGGTGATACATATTAACCCTCTCCGGCACTATCTTAAAGGTCATATGCTCAGGTGTATGGAATAAATATTTTTAAAAAAGATGTCATCAAAAGCGAATTGAATAATTCTACGTCTTGTGTTACGACATAGTCGAAACTACTGTATCTTTTGTTTTTTTACTCATAATTTCTCATAATTAATAATAAATAGTAATTCTTTTTATTTGAAGTATTTCCTTTAAAACGATTCCCATTTTGTTGGGTTTCGAGACAAAAACATTTTTGATTTTTGTCCACTACACGATCAACTGTGCGCTGTATTGATTTGTCAGTATGGCCGTTGACTATCCATTTCAGGAAGCTAACTCAAGTATACCCGTCGTAAAAGAAGCTACGGCTACGCACAAATGCTTAAACTTCCTTTATTAAATATGTAAACAACAAAATATGCTGCGACCTTAATTGTATTCAAACCAAAATGTAGGTGTTTCGAAGACAACCGCCAAAAAGTCGAGTTGAAAGTTTCAACTTTCGTTGCGGTGTCCGTCTAAACATTGCTCTAACATCGCTCTGACGTCGCTCTCATCTCTTGATAAATCTTTATATATTGAAGGGATTTTTTTCATATAACTAACTTTCCATGTGCTCCGGCACATAAAGAGGAACGCTCACTGAATAGTTCATAACATTAGAACGAATTAAAAAATTGGATTTGATCAAAAAATAGATTTGATTTGGGAAAATATTTCTTAACATTGTGTTTTTAACATTAACACAATTTATAACATAAAAAATTTCAAGTTTTTATGTCATCTTAACCTATTTCCCCCCTTAACGAAATATGATAAATTTTACAGAAAAGTAAAACAAATTCCACCTTTTTGAATACTCGGTTAACTACTCCGTTTAAACAAATGGATTTCTTAAAAATATGCTTTCATTTTGAGAAAAATCAGTTTTTTTAAAATTTAAAAAAAGCCTTTAAAATTTTGGTCGGGTTAAATGGCCCAAAAACAAAAACTCAAACTCACATCACTTTTATTGAAAATACAATCGACAACATAGCCCATTATAAACTATAATACATGCACTAATCTAACAATATACCACACACTTTACTACCATGGAGTAAATGAGGAATTCTAGTGCTTGTTAAGGATATTTTAGTTAGTTTATAAAGTATTGTTAGAACAATTGGTGAGAATTTCAGAAACAATTGCATTCAAAGCATAGCACACAAATTATGTTGCATAATCCGCAAAGCAATCATAATACTCAACTTTACCTGTCAATAAAGATTGTTTGATTGATTAAGTGTTGTGGTACTCCTTAAGGTTCGAGATAAGAGTCGTTGTATTTAGAAGGGTGCTCAAGCATATTCGATCAAATATTAATGATGTTCTTGAGTTTGAATGGAGCTAGAGTTGTGCGAGAATAATGCAACCAACTGATGACATTTGGCGATAAAATATTGAATAACTAAAAGTTATGAATTCAATTATTTCTGTTGGTAGATGTGTGTGTGCTTGTAAATTGCATTAAGTCTAAAAATTTGCGTGCATTTGGGATCATCTGCCAAACTCTGATGTATGTTAATCATGTAGCCATGCGAACGAAGGTGTGCGTCATGCGCATAAATTATATTAAAACGCTGAGGTACTATGGTGAATGGTGAATGCAATCAAGCATGACAACAACAACAATAAGACAACAACAATACTCGTTGTTTATTGTTAATAAATTGTGAATTATTTTTGTTATTCGTTAAATAGTTTTTGAACAACTTTGTTTTTTCAGTCAAAAAAACCAAATATTTGAAAAGGGGGCAAATTGGGGCAACATTTTTTTGAGCAGAATTTGGCATATCTAACTCTTTTTTCCAAAAGCATTTTGTCGATTTTAAACGCAAAACTAATTACTATGGGAACATATTAGTTGGCATGATGCTCGAATTTTAAAGGGAGTGATTAAATAGGGCGTCCCAGGAGACCCAGGTTCGAACCCCAGCAGCGACAGAAAATTATTTGAATTAAAATAATTTTTCTGTACGGCCGCCACCTCTCTGCAGACAATGGCAAACCTCAGAGAGTAATCAAAATGTCATGTAAAAGCTTCTTGAGAACGAGAACATTCCGTTCATCGCCGTTCGGAGTCGGCGTTAAGCATGTAGGTCCGGTTCTCGGTCAATTGTGTACAAACTTAATAACACGCACAACACAATTGATCATAAGAAGCTAGGTCAAATTCCTTTCAAGGGCTGAAATGGCCAGTTATTTATTTGTTTTATTTTGATTAAATAGGGCGTTTTATAAACATTGAAAGAGATTCAACTCCTCAAGGAACAACTATTTATTTTTAACTATTTTTAATGTTTTTAGAGCACTTGAAATACAAAGATGTTAGTTTTTTTTTTCGTCGTTCTTTTCAGACTGTTTATTAACAGTCAATAAAATCAAGGCCGAATGCGTGCAACTTACAAAGTTGCTGTAGTCGTCGTTGTTGTTGTCGTTTACTTTAATTAGGTTGCAACAAGTGCAGCAGCAACAAATTGGTAGCAATCTACTAAAGCGGATCTAGCAGTGTTGTTAATGCGTAATCGACGCAATTCGTAAACGATTTGATGTTATGTGATTTGCTTTGACTCGAATATTTTTATTCATTTATTTTTTTTTTATCCAGCGTGTTACTCGATCAACGCATTAGCTGCAATGCGAAAGTGTTTTAATTAACTAATGCTAAAAATCTGTAATTGTACGCTGGAAATACTAGAGGCGGTCAGACCGAAGCAGACCATAACTTACCGGGCCATGAGCTGTTGTGAGCCATGACTCTGGAATTTTGATTTCAGTTTAGATGATTAAGTGAGGCACGTCGACTTGGTCGCTTGGTCAATCACAATCAATCGCCTTGGATTAAAGACAACTAAGCCCGCAGCTGTGCGTTGAACCTGCGTTCCGCCCAGTTTCTATTAAATCTGCGTAGATTGTGAACACGCAATCTGTGAGTTGCAATTTTTTTTTCTTCACCTTAAAGTGATTTTCTAAAATGAGGGTCTATTTTTTGTAGTTGTTGTTTTATTCTTGCACGACCACCACCTTCAAAGTGTTTGTCGGGCAAGCACTTGTGCCAACATTAGTGCTAAAACACAAGATCCAAATCGGCATTGCGCATGCGCAGGTAGTGTCGTGCGAACGCTTAACTTACTCGTATGTTAGTTGTTAGGGGCTAGTGATATATTTCTTAAGAAAGTGCTCTTTACTAATGATGAATATGAATATGAATATGAATATGAATATGAATATGAATATGAATATGAATATGAATATGAATATGAATATGAATATGAATATGAATATGAATATGAATATGAATATGAATATGAATATGAATATGAATATGAATATGAATATGAATATGAATATGAATATGAATATGAATATGAATATGAATATGAATATGAATATGAATATGAATATGAATATGAATATGAATATGAATATGAATATGAATATTAATATGAATATGAATATGAATATGAATATGAATATGAATATGAATATGAATATGAATATGAATATGAATATGAATGTGAATATGAATATGAATATGAATATGAATATGAATATGAATATGAATGTGAATATGAATATGAATATGAATATGAATATGAATATGAATATGAATATGAATATAATTATGAATATGAATATGAATATGAATAGGAATATGAATATGATTATGAGTATGAATATGAATATTAATATGAATATGAATATGAATATGAATATGAATATGAATATGAATATGAATATGAATATGAATATGAATATGAATATGAATATGAATATTAATATGAATATGAATATGAATATGAATATGAATATGAATATGAATATGAATATGAATATGAATATGAATATGAATGTGAATATGAATATGAATATGAATATGAATATGAATATGAATATGAATGTGAATATGAATATGAATATGAATATGAATATGTATATGAATATGAAATATGAATATGAATATGAATATGAATATGAGTATGAGTATGAATATGAATATGAATATGAGTATGAATATGAATATGAATATGAATGTGAATATGAATATGAATATGTATATGAATATGATTATGAATATGAATATGAATATGAATATGAATATGAATATGAATATGAATATGAATATGAATATGAATATGTATATGAATATGAATATGAATATGAATATGAATATGAATATGAATATGAATATGAATATGAATATGAATATGAATATGAATATGAATATGAATATGAATATGAATATGAATATGAATATAAATATGAATATAAATATGAATATGAATATGAATATGAATATGAATATGAATATGAATATGAATATGAATATGAATATGAATATGAACATGAATATGAATATAAATATGAATATGAATATGAATATGAATATGAATATGAATATGAATATGAATATGAATATGAATATGAATATGAATATGAATATGAATATGAATATGAATATAATTATGAATATGAATATGAATATGAATAGGAATATGAATATGATTATGAGTATGAATATGAATATTAATATGAATATGAATATGAATATGAATATGAATATGAATATGAATATGAATATGAATATGAATATGAGTATGAGTATGAATATGAATATGAATATGAATATGAATAGAAATATGAATATGAATATTTATAATTTTGAAGTATTTTTACAGCTATCTTAAAATAGCTGTAAACGCGCTTACATCCGCTGCTTATCTTAAATACTAATCAGCAAACGTGCGGTAATTCAAAGTCGTGCACTTAATCAATTTTAAAGATTTCATTTAATGCGTTTTATTAACACCAAAAAAAAAGCATAAGAAAAAATTGGAAAAAAGTACCAAACGCAATAAATTGTGTGAGCGGCCGCAAGTTCATTAATAATCAGTATCCATTAAAAAAAATCAAAAACTGCACTTTTAAATTTGTGGGGAGGACTTGAATCACCTGAACATGTGTTGATATTTTGTTACTGCAGTCATTGGACCACACTTTTTTTGTGCACCACCAGCTATAGCTTGTGCGAAGCCGTTGCGTCTGCGTTTGACATCTGGTTTGCCGTTCGCCAGTGGACAAAGCAAAGAGTGATTTGCGTTAGTCGCACGGCTTTGCTTTGAGGTGTAAATGCATGACTACTTTATGTCTTATACAAGTCATAATACGAATAAGGTATTAATTCAATGGAAGATTTTTGGTCCATTTTCTTTAATTCTTGTATACAATTTAAGAGATGAAATAAAATGAACGGTTAACGAAGTGTCTTGTTACACTCCATGGAGAAATTAGTGATTCGAGGACTAAGTGATTATAATGAAATTTTTACAAATTAAGTAGAGTGAAAGGACAAGGCATCGAAAAATTAAGGGCATCCTGTTGGCTAAGGTTCGGTTTTGAAGACTTCTATCAAGAGATTGACATATGTGCATATGAAATTGAGAGTTAAAATATATACATGCAATAACAATCGAGTTTAGCTACTACAGCTTTTTCGCACATTCTCAGCATTAACGCATTCAAAGTCACAACACAAAAATCTTTGAAAATTTCAACGATATTGATATTAGTGGCTCAAAATAAGTTAATGTGAGAAAAATTTACCCACCAAAATATGGTTGGGCTCAAGGACAACACAAGACATCACGACTAACCATGCAAAAACATAACCATGCAATTACACAATAGTTTTTAATCTACTCTTGAGTTGACCTTTCGACAAGTTAACTTCAAAAAAGCTACAATTGTTAACTAATTTACTCATACGGTTTAATGGAGCAGTTAACATATAATTTGTTCTACTAAATGGTAAGTAAATTAAATTGTTAGCATTTCTACTGCTTCTACGATTAGAGTTAAAATTTATAAGAGAAAGAAGTTCTGGAGAATCGAATACACCGGTGATGAGTTGGTGCAAATAGACGATATCTGCAGACTTCCTTCGCTCACTCAATGATTGCATTTTTAAAAGTTTTAAGCGATCCTCGTAAGGAGGAAGGTTAAAAATGTCAAATCCACTTAAGCCCCTTAGGGCAAACCGAACAAAGCATTTTTGGATTCTCTCTATTCTATCAACATGCACATTGTAACTTGGAGACCAAACTTGACTTGCGTACTCCAAGTGAGGACGCACTATTGCATAATACAACGTTGTAGTCGTAATCATGCTATTTAATTCTTTGGCCCAGCGTTTAATAAATCCAAGCATAGAAGATGCTTTTTTACAAATGTTATCAATATGAATGGTAAATGAAAGCTTAGAATCCATATATATTCCCAGATCTTTAACGACATCCACACGACATAAAGCAGTATCTTTTATTTTATAATCAAAAACTACATTATTCCTTTTTCGCGAAAAGGTCATAGTTTGGCATTTATCTGGATTAAGAAACATATTATTTTTAGAACACCAAACTTCAAAAGATTTCAGATCGGACTGGAGTAGGGCTGAATTGTCTTGAGAATTTATTTTTCTGTATATCTTCATATCATCCGCATAAATAAGCAGATGAGAGTTTTTAATGATATGGGTCACATCATTAATGGCTAAAATAAACAGAAGTGGACCAAGGTGACTTCCTTGAGGAACACCTGATAGCGCAATAAACTCAGTAGACAAAACCCCTCGGAATCGTATTTGATAAGATCGCTCTGTCAAATACGATTTAATCCAGTTTACAAAATATTGTGGAAATCCAATGGACTTAAGTTTAAATAGAATTAGATTGTGTGGTAACTTATCAAATGCTTTGCTAAAGTCAGTGTAGATACAGTCGACCTGGCAACCAGATTCAATGGTGTTTAAGCAAAAGGTTGTAAAATCGAGTAGATTAGATACCGTAGATCTGCCATTAACAAAACCATGCTGACGAGTTGTTATGACTTCACGGCAGTGAATTTTTACCCGATCATACACGATTCGCTCAAAAAGTTTTGGAATCGATGACAGTTTAGCAATGGGCCTGTAATTAATAACATCATTCCTGCAACCTTTTTTATAAATAGGACTAATAAATGATTTTTTCCAAAAGAGTGGAAAATAACTTTCGTTCATAGATTTATTAAATAACAAAGAAAGTGGTTGACACAAAATTGAACCGCATTGAGTTAACACTGCGGCAGGAATTCCATCAGGTCCAGCGCTAAAATCTTCATCGATCGAACTAATATATTTTAAAATATCCTCTGAGGTAAAGGATAAAGAGTCCAAAGAAACTCTGGGTGTAGAATTCATATGTTCAAAATACCCCTCATCAGGATCAAAGGAATCCGAACAAAATGACTCTTTAAAAAGATTTGCAAATAAACTACAAATAATGACGGGATCGTCAGTAATTCCATCAACAGTTTTAAATGATGAAGGGAATCCATCGGATTTCTTCTTTGTATTTATGAATCCCCAAAACTTCTTTGGATCAGACAGTATTCTCAACTTTATATTGTCTAAATATTCATTATATAATGCAGCTGAGCTATTTTCAAATTCCAGAAACAAACGTTTGTAGGTTTCCAGGTCATTTGAGTCTAAACTACAGATATATTTCTTCCATGCCCTATTCCTGTTGTTGCGAAGAGTTTTTAAATCCTTTGTGTACCAAGGGTACGCACAGTTTTTCGCAAATTTGAGGGTAAATGGTACGGACTGAGAGAACATAGTAAAGAGCTCCGTATAAAAAAAATTTATGGAATCATCAAGGTTATTTCCATCTAAGTACTCTAAAATAACATTTAGTTTGTTATGAAGTAAATGATTCAACTTCAAAAAGTCAGCTTTTTTAAAATTGAATTCATATACCTTATCGATTGAACTCGAATTAACTATGCTCTCTCTGTCCGATTTATACCAAATGCTCAATGGTGGATGGTATTCATCTACAATAGTCAGAGCATGGAGGGCCCTCTTTACAATCACATTGTTACTGTCTGTAGTTAAGACCAGGTCAAGAAGTCTTTCAAGACTATTATAAATACAACTAACTTGTTGTAAGTCAGAACATATATTGTCAACAAATATATGCTCTTGGCGAGTCTTCGAATTTGATGCACAAAAATATGTATCATCGTCGGAAGAATGCCATTTTAAGTCAGGCAGATTGAAATCGCCCAACAGTAAAATGTCGTCATTAACGTCAAGTAGATTTATTATATATTCTATGCAATCCGCAAGGCTTGCATAGACTTCTGCACTGCTCTTTGGGGGAACATATGCATTAATAACATATACATTGGAATTACAATGTAACACCTTAACGCATAACAGTTCAATATTGGAAGAGCAGGGAATATCAATTAAGGAACTGACAAAGGAATTCCTTACAGCTAAAAGGACACCACCACCAACAGCAGAAATATTGTCAGTGTGTCTGTCCCTTCTAAAAACTTGAAAACTATTGTCAAACAGTTCCAAGTCAATAATGCTTCCGTTCAGCCATGTTTCTGTTAACGCGATAATATCCTCAGAGAAATTCTGAGATGCCAAAAATATGTCGCGTGTTTTAGAACGTAATCCCCTTACATTTTGATAGTAAAGGGATAATCTATTTAGTTTTTTTGTGTCTGATGGGCGATTTTATTCGTCCTTCTAGACTTATTTTTAGGCGTAAACTCAGAAACGAGGATATTATCGGCCCACCTTTTAGAGTTTAGAACAGATGCGAACTCTTCAGCTGCAACCGTTAGAATAAAGGAGGCGTGGGAAGGCTTGTTGCCAATTTTTTTGCATGAACATAATGCATTTTGACTAAATAAAATATTTTGTTTGACAAACGTCAATATATTTTCAGTTGTTGTGTCGGGCTGAAGACGTGAAATGAATAAGCGTTTTCGCCTCGACACTGCCCTTAAATTAATTATTGGGTTATTGGGCTCAGTTGAAATCACATTTGGACTATTAGCCAATGGTGGAGTATAAGAAGGAGGTGAAGAAATAATTGTATTATTGTGTATTAAAGGCATAGCTGGGGGCTGCATAGCCTGAGGAGGGTTTGAAGACGTCCTACGACGCTTATTATTTTTATTTTTATTTTTATTCTTCCTCTTCTTTTTAGAAATATTCTGGTCTTCTTCAGACTGAATGTTTGTTTGCGTCCCGGAAGAGATTGTCTGAGACAAAGAAGGCGAAATTTTTTCCGGTGAAGAACATTCATCATATACGCTAATACTAGGTGCGGCACTAACTTCGCTAAAGAATGTTACAATTTCCCTAAAATTGTTATTTAACGAGTTAAGACTTTCTCCAAATAGCTTTATTTTAGAATAAAGCTCATCTGGGGAAAGGGCCCTGCACGAAGCACAGTACCAGCGAAGACCTGATCGGACAGACATTAAATCGTCTAAGCACGATTTGGAAATACCCGCACATCTCGAATGAAACATTTGCTCACATGGGCCAGAACAACTGAACATTGGGTTCAGAATATTCTGGCTTTTGCATAGCTCGTTTAGGGAACAAGCAGCAATATTTTCAACAGAAAAATAATCCATGTTACAAATTGAGCTGAACGTGCCTAAAGGGTTAAAAATCTGTTGCTATATATGTAGTGAGCGCACAGTTAAAAAACAAATACAACACTAACTACGCTTGATAATAACAAAACAGAGCACAAAGAAGAATAAAATAAAAACAATAACAAAAACACACTAAGCAAGCAAGCTAGCAAGCAAGCATGCAGACGAAACACACTAAAACAAGAATGTTATTAGCACAAATTATTAGCACAGCCCAATTAAATTATAACATTTATTAAATATATAAAAGAAAACTTGAACTTTTACCAAAATCACAACGTTTATAAATTGTATTTATAAAAACACTCACGAAATACTAGATACAAACAAAAAACAAACGCAATCGTTTAATCAATTTTAATTCAATTTCTCCTCTTTCCTCATAAAATTTCCACTGTTAATTCACAAATAAAGTAATCACTCACGAATTATAGAGTGTGGAAATCTTATTTTGTTGTTTGCTTCAATTATTTTCTTAATTTTATTTCCTTTATTGTTTTGCTTAGCAATGCATGTGTATCGTGATAATTAAATTTATTATTTCATTTTAATTCATTTTTCATAATTTCCGTGTAATTTTTTCCTTAATATTCTCATATTGGAAGCTATCATTTGTGTTTCCGGATAAGCCCGGACTTTGATGTTGCATTCAATAGAGACACGAGAGAAATTAATTAATTTTAATTTAAATAATAATAATATTTTTTATACATACAGTCAGTTTGAAAATGGGTTGAAGGAACTGGGCAAAGAAAAGTTGATACAGTGACACACATGTTTGAAAGCTATTCTATTTGAGACAGATTGCAAAAATTGCAAATCAAAGCTGTTAAGTTTCAAGTCGTATGACCAGGCCCGCAGAGAGCCAAGTTCGGGCCCGGGGGGAAACACCCCGCCCCCCCTCTCGGTGGGCCTGCGTATGACTAATTTTTATAAAATTTTAAGAGATTTTTCCTTTACCATTTTTGTAAATCCATTTCGTTCGAGTGGTTGGCGCGGTTTTCAACCGATTTTGACAAATTTCAAACTCAGATTATATGAGAATACAATTTATGTGCAAAATTCAGAATTAAAGTTATTAGAATAATTTTGTGAATTTGTGTTATGAAGTTTTTATGGAAGATAAACGTTGGCCTAATCCAATTACGTTGAATTTTCAAACTAGATTATATTTTTGTAAAGGCTGTATCAACAAGAGGTGTACGGTTTGCCATTTATAAACGCGCGAAATTTAAATTTAAATAAAACAATACAAATACAAATTTAAATTACAATGCCACACAGTATAAAAGAAAGAATGGAGTTCGTGGAATTTTATTACAAAAATAATCCACATTCAATCGCATTTACGATGAGCATAATTCTCCTTAAGAATATTTTCCTTGTAATCATGTGCCTTCTTAGACGTGTGTGTGCAACATTGAAAAAAAAATTCCATGAGACTGCTCAGTGCAAATGTAGACACCGAAGCTATTTCGTTACGTACGTTCGATCGAAAATATTGACTCAATTGGGGGGTTTCGCATGACCCAACATGCTGGATAACAACGTCATATGGAAAACTAACGGGATAGTTTGATTGAGCTTTCGAACAATCCAACATGTGTGACGACATTATTACTTGCAAACTTTCATGCACTGAACATATGACAACAGCGACATTACGACATCTGTCAAACTTCTTAACATGTATTTCTTATGGAGAGAATTTTGTCTAATGTCGCAATGTTGTGTTGCCAATATAGAACTGTTACCTAATTTGACAGCTTGTCGTTGCTGTTGTCATTAACTGTGAAACCTAAACAAGAGCGTCAGCGTTGTTTATCTGTCAAAAAATCGTCATGCTAATATGAATTGTATGAAGCAAACCATAACAAATCGACGGCAACGCTGAGCGGTTGGAAAATCCAATTTTGACAGAGCGTAAGGAAGTAAAGTTGGCTGCAGACTTCGAAAATATTGCTATTTCTGTGAAAAATTTGTTGGGTGCCTGCGCATCTGACATAAAGCCGCCGCTTTTATTTAGGGATGACAATTCAGCGTTAACGCAAGGCGGCTGGTAACGCGCCGCTCAACGCTCTTATTTAGGTTTCACAGTAATGTTTTCAGTGCATCAAGCAGTACTTTGACGCAATGGGACGAATTAATAAAGTGAGTGGAGTAGAGTGAACTCAGCTCAACTCGAGTAAACTATGATCGGTATGAATAAACCATATTAATAAAACTAACTCAACTCCACTCTACTCATGCTTTTCTTTGACATTGAGTGTTCACTCTGAATAAACATCGCGCCCTCAGTTTTTGTTTATTTCGTATTAATAAAAACTGAGATCACTCAGCAAAAGTTGAGTGTGTTATTTAGCTGCCTCAGCCTTACTCAATCTAAGCAAATGCCGTATTTGTCATTTATTTCCCATCATACACTTCACATTTCGTTTGGTTTCATTCGGTATTTTGGTGTTTTGGTTTTCAAGAAATAAAATGGCCAATTTGTTGAATTTTTTCTTTGATTCCGATGAAGAAGATGAAGGTGAAATACGTGCAGTTCAGAAGTATAAAACAAGAAGGTCAGGAGAAGATAAAAACTATCACCAATTATACCGTTTCACACGTGAAAATATTCATTATTTGGTGGATTGTTTTATGCCTTTTTATGAAGAAGCGCGTGGTGGTGCTCTATCGAACATGGAAAAAATGCAAACATTTCTTCAATATATGGGCGATCCACGTTTTTAGGTGAAATAAATAAACGTACTATATAACAAATTGAAAGAAAATGAAAACAAATCACATCTATTTTTATTAAATTGAAAACTTTTTTCAAAATAATGTAACGTGCTTGGTGACAGAAGAACTATTTAAAAAACAAACGTAGCTGTCTGACGGATGCTGTCATGAGTAAACACTCAAACTATGTTTTTTTTGCCCTCAGAGTGGAGTGGAGTTTTTTTAATACGGATTTCACACTCCACTTAACTAACATCGCACACTCAAAATGCACACTCAAGCACTTCACTCCAATCGTGCACTCAGTTTTTATTAATTCGTCCCAATGGCTAAAGAATTTTTAAATGTTATAAAGTTTTGGAGGACATAGTATTTTTGATTTTCCTTATTTTAGAATAGCTTTTGTACTTTTTGATGAATTCTAACTAAAATCCAGTATTGTAACCCAAGCGCGGATTTAGGAGAGAGGGGGGGGGGGGGGTTTGGGGGGGAATTCTAAAAGAACCTGTATTTAAATGTGATGTACTGATGTTTATTATGTCGGCTAAGAGTACCAAAAAGAAAAACATTGATTTTTTATAATTTACTTTATATATTCACACCCCTATGCTGTTTCTACACGTATTGCTAAAACACTGAGTTCTGTTCCAGTTTTTGTTTGCTTTTTGCTACATATTTTGCTAGATGTAAACAGTCATACATAAAACTACATACAACCGCAACCTGAAATCACAAAAACACTGCATTTTTCGGATCAAATATATGCAAACACTGCACAGTTTTAATATAAAAAACCCACAGTTTCGATAGTATCGGAAGTGTAGACTTAAAATTCCTTTTTATACAGTAATGGAGAAAAATTCTGGTTTTTGTTGTTTTTATTCATTTTTATGTTGGTTAAAATTAAGCGTGGTCAAAAGAGGTCAAAAAAAGGCGGAGGAGGCGTGGTCAAAACTAAGTATACCATAACCTAATATGGGATTCAAGTGTGCCGAATTTGAGTTAAATTCGTTCAGTCGTTAAGATTTGTTTTCGGATCAAATAAACAGAAAAATTACTTTTATTATTATAATTATCTCCACCCAAGCGTCACCTTGGGACATTTAACACAAAAAAATAATCCTGAGCAACACACAATCATATGGAATGAATATGGAGTGAAAGGTGGATAGCTTCAGTGGTTCAGCCGTGATGCTCTTATATACATTCGCACCAACGTCATTATATATTAGATAATTCGAATCTATTCTGATATGTAACAAATAGTTTCATAACAAAACGACCATGCACTTAGATAAAAAAGATTATGCCTAAAATGTTTGTATATTTATTCTTTGTTCTACGTTATAAAGACTAACCACTTTTAATATTTTTTATAAAAGTTATAGAACAATACATGTTTGAACCGTTTTTAAGCCCAATTTTGAGGCTTTAATTCAAAACCGACTGGCTAATTACCACTAGAGGTACAAATTTTTTTTTTGCAGATATTATTTTTTACCCTCATTCTTTATGAAAATGCGCGGGGAGCGAAGAAAAACACATTTTTGCTCATTTGGGTACTCTAGTTTATATATATAACGTACGTAAATATTTTTGAAAACCCCCCCCCCCCCGAAATATTTTCCTGGAATCGCCCCTGTTGTAACCGTCTGTCACATTTTTTTGTCTTTACACTTGTTTGTTGTTCACTCGCTATTAACTATTAAAATAAAAAAATGCATCGAGTTGGACCAGTATGTGTTCACATGTCGGACGGATAGATAGAAAATTGAAAAATTGTTCAGACCAATTGTCGTTTAAGCTAACGCATGGTACTACTTGTCGTCCAACATGACATGCCTATCAAACATGTTGAACCATGCGAAAGCCCCTAATAAATGTAAGTGTTGTAAATATTTATATCACCCAAGCACCTTAATACTAGCATCCTCTAATACAATCATGCCCACGTAGTTGCCCGCGTGGCCCTTCATACAAATTTTTGTCTATCTTAATTTTGTCTTTGCGATAAGCCAAAATTAAAGAATATCTGCAAAAAAACCGACACAAACCGACTCGTTCAGTGTTCAGCACATTTTCCAGCGAACTTTAAAATAACGCACACCGATGATGTCGATGCTGAAGCTGATTGTCCCGTTACTTGTGTGTCGAGTAATTTTTCGTGCAAGCATTGTTATTGTAATAGAAATTAATACTTGCCGCAGTGCATTGTCAAATAAAATTGAGTTCATTGATTTGTCATAATTGTAATATCCATGATACAATAAATACAGGTAGATTCGCTAGATTCGCTAGATTCGCTAGAATGTCAACACGAAGTTGACAACGCATATAAAATCTCAATGCTATGAAAAAGTTCATAGAAATTAAATGTAAGCAAACAACTTTTTTTATATGGATTTTGACAGTTATGGCAGTATTAAAAGAGAGCGCAGTCAGGTCTGCATCTACCTCTATTTTTTGTATCATGGTAATATCTATCAAACATTGAATATATTTAAAAAAAATATAAACCAAATTTTCTTACAGTGTACTTCATGACATGTGATTTTATTGCATTGTAATTGTTTTTTGTTTTGTTTGATTTTTTGCCAAACACAACAATGAGCAATATTTTGTGTTTGTTTTTTGTTTTTTAAAGTTTTGGCCCTCGCTTAAAATTTCTTGCCCCACTGCTCTAATATATACATGATTTTTGCTTGCGAAAAGCTCGCTTTTACAATTACAACTGAATATAATTGCAAAATGCGCTAAGCTAGAAAAAATTTCCGTTACAAAAAATATTACCCGAAGTGCATAGAACCGATATATAATCTATGATTTGACTTCTGAATTTTCAAAGAAGGTTTTCAGTTCTAGATTTGAATACAAATGTAAGTTTGCCTAAAGGCATTGTTATGCAATAGAGGGTTAAAGCCGGGCGTAGAATGATTGCGTATGCATTTGCGTTTGCGTCCGTCTATTCGCTGGCACAATTAGATTGGAAATACACGAAAGCTTAGGTACCGAGTAGAATGCTGACGGGCGCAAATTTTGTCAACGCAATTTACGCATAAAATGTAGAAAATATTTCAACTTTTCTTGCGAACAACGAGGAGAAGGAATAGAAACGAGTTACTTCTTTGCAATTTTCAGGGATGTCCCTTGATCATGAATTTTAATAAATTAAGATTTTGTTAAGTTATTACTTTTATTTTGTCAACATATCTTATTTTATGCTTAACAACGAAATATTTTTAAGACGTTAGCGTCAATGCAACTAAAATTGTATTTTAAGAATAAAGAAAATGTTCAATCATTTTGTATCCCTGCTCCAAGCTCAAATTTAACATATTTCATTGTACGCCTCACATATTTTGTTGCGGTAATTTCACCAGCGAATAGACGGACGTAAACGCATACGCAATCATTCTACTCCCGGTTATCTAACTCTCCATGTCCATACTGCAGTGCACATTTGACTTAAATTGTAGCCGGCGGACCACCTGATTGAATCTTGGAAAACATAAATTGTGACGGTGATTTTTGCAATAAAATGCGGAAAATTACCGCATCTGACAAATTGTGTGAATGTTTAGTTGGTGGAAAGGTCAAAACTAGACAAAATTTAATATTCTTTCATATGTCATGAATAAATTTTATTATTATTTTATTAAACTTAAAAAAAAAAAATTTGAGACACCCTGTTGTCCAAAACAGATTCCAAAAAATAAGATCTTGTTACGACCCTTAGAACTATATAATTTTTTTTTTTTTGTTGGGGACCCCATTAAATTTTTCAAAATATTTCAAAGCCCCAACCGGTGCTTCAAAATATTCTTGCTAAAAAGGAAGTACACTGTAAAACAAAAAATATTTTCTTTTTATTTTCTCGAAAAAAAAAATGTATGTGATTTCTTATGGATCATAAGAGGAAACGCCCTCTGAACAAAACCTATTTATTAAAGTGCTTTAACTGTTTTAAAAAAAGAATGAAAGTATAAGTACATCAGTTCTATCAGTTCAATAAATGAATTCGAAAAAGATACTTGGGCTAACTAGGTAGTCTTTGGTATAGCATTCATAAATACTTCAACACACTCCCAATTTTCTCAAAATTTTCCCATGTTCAAATAGCAAATTCTTTGCCAAATCAACTTGACAATATCTAAACTCTTGAACTTTTACACAAAAATTGTTTGCTTCATTTATGTAACATGAATGAGTGTTGCCACAGTTTTTGGAATTACGCTTGAATAATTTAAACGCATGGGAAACCAATATATGTATGTATGTTAAAGTCTAGACAGACATACGACTGCGCACCCAACTCAATTATGTTTAATCGCCCGATTGGAAATCGATTGAACAAGTATAAATAAACTATTGCACTGATCTTTGGCAATATGTTGACTGTCGATCATTAAAAATCAGCAACTACAGCAGGTTGATTGGAAAAGCACTTGTCGACGGAAATTATGTCGTTAAGTACTATGGCGGCAAAGCGTGGGAGCATGTGGGGGCCATATAAATCTTAAGCTATTCACAACTTTCACACGACACGATCGCATTCAACATCTGACTGGACTTTATTGTTAACACGTTAAAAATTTTATTGTCTTCTTTTTATTTCAGGCACTAGGACACATTAGCGGCTGCCACATCAATCCGGCAGTGACTGTGGGCTTCTTTATTGTTGGTGAAATGAGCCTATTGAAGAGCATCTTCTACATAATTGTGCAATGCATTGGTGCCATAGCCGGAGCTGCTGTTATCAATGTAAGAGGATTCTAGTTTCTGGAAACAGAAACAAAAAATAAAAAAACACACTACTTTTAACCTCTCAAAGCACACAGAGAGAAAAGGCACATGCACATTTCTCTTTGATCTAGCCTAGAGAACATCTGCTAGGAGCTGATTTTAAATTTATAACTAATTTACTTTTTTGTTTCTATAGGTAGCTATACCAGCGCCTATTGCCGGCACTGATCTTGGTGTTAATGGTTTCTCTTCACACATGACCGTTGGCCAAGCCATATTGATTGAGGCGCTGATTACTTTTATTTTGGTCTTTGTCGTCAAGGGCGTCTCTGATGCCGGTCGCCAAGATATTAAAGGCTCTGCGCCACTGGCTGTTGGTCTTGCTGTAGCAGCAGGTCATTTGTGCGCGGTAATTTTAAAACATAATTTTTTGTTTATTTATTTTTCTTCACTTTAATCATTTGTTTCTTAAAATTTCACTTTTAGGTTAAATTGACTGGTGCCAGCATGAATCCGGCGCGTTCTTTTGGTCCAGCAGTTGTACATAGCGTCTGGAGTGGTCATTGGGTCTACTGGGTTGGTCCCATAGTGGGTGGCATTTTAGCTGCATTCATCTATAGATTGGTCTTCAAGGTGCGCAAAGGCGACGATGAGGCCAACTCATACGATTTCTAAGAAATAAACTCAAAAAATCCAAAGTGAACGTCAATGTAAATAAACAGAAAAAATAAAAAATCCAAATCATTATTAATAATCATGACGAAATTTACTTAATTTTTCCAAAGTGGAAATACAAACAAAATCTCTTCAATGTTTAATGCAAAAATATTTATATCCAATATTAAAAAGAAATCACCTAAAAGCATGCTTCGAAAAATTCTTTGAGTGTTTCTTATATTATGAGGAAATATTTATTTTTTATAAAAATTTATTTGTTCAAAAATAAAAACATTTATATTCTAAGCACTTTATTTATAAGAAAAAAAAAATATAAAGTATAACATTCCACTTCATTGTCAACAAACGAACACATCTCGAACAAATCAAATGTTTGTTTCAATTAAGGATATTATTTCATATGGAAATGAATATTTATGCCTTCATATTTTATCAAATATATTTACTTATGTATTTAAATAGCACCGAACCAGTTATATATATGTATATGTTATAAAAAAAATTATTAGATTTTATGTAAATTTTAAACGAAATTGTTAAATAAATGTTAAAAAAAATACACGGTTTTTTGAAGAACGAAAGTCAAGACGAGAAACAAAAAAGTTAAATTTTTACTTCACATGATAAAAGAAATAATTTAAGATACAGGGTGGCTGATGAATATGGCTACATTAAAAACTCAAATAACTTTTTGTTTAATTCATGTAACTTATTATTTATTTATTCACTAGCTGATATACCCGGTGTTACTCGGGGGAAAAAACGTAAAATTTTTATGTTTAGGTTTTATTCGTTCAGAAGATAACGATTTTTAGACAGAAAAAAATAAGCTTTTGACGTTACTTACTTACTTACTTATCTGGCGCTTACAACCAAAGGTCGGTTTTGGCCTCGTATAAGAAATTGCGCCAGCCATTTCTGTTCTGCGCTTGCTGGCGCCAGTTGGAAACACCAAGTGTAGTCAGGTTATCCAACACCTGATCCTTCCAACGAAGATGTGGGCGTCCTCTTCTGCGTTGACCACCACCGGGCACCGAATCGAAAATTTTTTTCGCTGGAGCGTCGTTTTCCATTCGCTCAACATGACCTAGCCAGCGGAGCCGCTCGATTTTAATGCGCTTAACTATGTCTATGTCAGCGTACAGCCCATACAGCTCGTGGTTCCATCGAATTCGGTACTCGCCATTGACGCAGATTGGACCGAAGATCTTATGAAGGATCTTTCTCTCGACGCTTTTGACGTAAAGCGTATAGAAATATGCAAAATGGTTTTTTGGTCATTCTAAGGAAACGGCGTTATTAGAAAAAGACTTTGTACTAAAAATTTGTGCAATCTTGAAGATATGGGAATTTTTTTGGTGTCAAATTAATTAATCGAACTTTTTCGCTAAAAAAGTATGCTAGTTGGTTGATTTCCCTTACTTGTAAAAGGGTGAAAGAGGCGTGGTCAAAACTAATTATTTTTAATTTTTTTTTTTATTTTCAATTCTTTTTTATTTTAGGAAAATGCAACAAAACCAACTTTACTAAAAAGTTATGAAGACAAACATCTTTCAGTTGCAAAAGTTACGGTTTTAAAATTAAAAATGAAGAAATTTTTATTCGTTTAGAAGATTTGATTTTGATTATTAAATGCCAGAAAAAAGTTAGTTTTTGCAGTAAAGTATATTAAATATAGTTTCCAATGCCCGTGTCAGTTTTCAAGAAGAAATACCTGACCAATAAGTAACTCCATACTGATTTTCATTGTTATATGATATTTATTTCCCAAGCTATTCGAAATCAAAAATTTGTATGGGCGGAGCCACACCCCCTTGTTTAATGAACGTCTCAATTTTTTAGTAGAAGGATATCACCCAATAGTCATTCCATACTGAATTTCGTTGATATACGACATTTAGTTCCAAAGCAATCTGATATCAAATATTTAAAGTGTATGGGCGGAACCACACCCCCTTTTTCAAAGCCCATTCCAGTTTTTCAGTAAAAGGATATCCCCTAGTGGCAACTACGTACTGAATTTCATTATTATACGGTATTTAGTTTCAAAGTTATTCGATATCATAAATTTGAATTGTATGGGCGGTGCCACACCCCTTTGGCCTTTACTTGCTCAATTTTGCCAGACGAAAGAAACGACTAAATAGTACGTTCTAACCGAGTTTCATTAATGTGTGACTTATAGCTCGAAAGTTATACTGAAAATTTGGGCTGCTGAAAAAGTGCCACGCCCTACGTCCAACACCCATAAAATTTTACCAGTAGAGCGGCAAGTGAAAATTAAGGTCGAATACCGAATTCCGTTGCTGTGCGACCTATAATTCCAAAGCTATTCGATATAGAAGATTTTATTTGTATGGGAGGTGCCACGCCCCCTGAGTTTTTCCAATATTTCAATAGTTATTCTGCTATTCAGTATGAACACATGAATTAAGTTAATTTAAATGGTTTTCAAAATAATTGCATTTAAATGGCCTCCACGCGCGTTTACGCATATGCGACATCTTATCAAAAAGTTATTCATTACTGTCTGGAGGGTTGCAGCGGGAATTGCCTCAATTATCGTTCGAATAGATTGCTTTAAATCAGTGTCGGCCAAAAAAATACATACACAGTTCTTTCAGTTTTGTAGTAGTGTGCGCCCAAGTGAGAGCAAAGAATCTCTCTTTGGCTTACACTGTGAAAATTTCGCAAGAGGCTTAAAGAAATTTTTTATATGAAAGTGAATTGAAATTAATGAAATTTCTTACTAGGTAAATAATGTGCAATATTATTTATTGTTTAGGGGCCGCGTTATTAATAATAATTAATAATAACATTAATATTAATATTTTATTAATAATATCAATATGCATATATATATTATTAATATCAATATTACATATTTATTTGGAAAGTAATCTTTTACTAATAACATTTTACCGACTCCTAATAGTACTAATATTATTTATATTGCATATTACTTCAAAATAAAAAAAAAAAAACACTGGTAGCGCACCCTACTTTCTTCTGACAAATTAAGTTTTCGCTTCAAAACAATTTTTAAAGAAAAAATATGCTAATTTCCACATTTGGTTGAACATTTTTTTACGTGTAAGCATTTTAAATTACGTAATAAATTGCGCGCATAAGTTGCATAGAAGCGTGGTGTTAACTAGCCAAAAGCGAAACATCGACTGAGCGCTCTTGCTACGAATAATCGGCAGCGTCGGTGTAAAAGCACGACAGCCAGTTTTATGTCGGTGTAAAAAACCGAAGTTTCACGAAGCACGCGTGCATAGGCGTCGGCCGACACTGCTTTAAATCATTTAAATTTGTTGGTTTTATTTTAAACTTCTTGTTTGATAATCCCACAAGAAAAAGTCAGGCGCAGGCAGATCAGGAGATCTTGGGGCCAACGGAATGTGGAGTTTCTGGAAATCAGCTTAACAGGCCTGGCTATGTAGCAAGTTGCACCATCTTATTGAAACCATACAAGGTTGAATGGGATTCTCTTTCGGCGTAGTTCTGGAAAGAAAATCTCTTTCAGCATATTTAAGTAACGGTCTCCATTGACCGTAACAGTAAGACCGTTTTCTTCAAAGTAAGGGCCGACAATGAACCTTGATGAAACTGCACATCACACTGTGACGCAAAGTGGATGCAATTGCGTCTCATGCAGTACCTGTGGGTTAGAAGCACTCCATATTCGACAATTTTGTTTATTAACATTGCAGTTTAAATCGAAATGGGCCTCGTCAGACATAAAAATGCAGTTCAACATGTTTTAGTCCTCTTCCGCAATTTGAATGATCCACTCGCAAAATTCCAAGCGAATCGGCAAGTCTGCTGCATTCAATTTGCTTGTAAGTTTAAATCTTTATGCATAATTGTCTGCAGAGACTGTCTGCTGATACCCATTTGAACAGATAAGCTCCTTGTCGAAACACTAGGATTCGCTTGTATGGCAGCACCAACAGGAGCGATTGTTTCCCGTGCCCAAACTGAGGGTTTTCGATTGTAAGGCTTTCTTGCGATTGTGCCACGTTCGGCAAAATTATTCACGAGCCTCATAATGGTCCATCTGCTAGGAGGAGTGCAACTAAACGTTCGCCTATAATCTCTTTAGATGGAAACTACGGACTCCAATGCATGAAAGTGGCGCACAATCCAAATTCTGGTCTCGTTGTCCGAATTTTCCATTTTTGTTAAAATTAAAGATCACACGGAAAAGAAGTTATTACGTTTTTTTTTTTTGGTAGCACCTTTCATCAGCCACCCTGTATAAAAAAAATACCAAATACCCTCAAGAAACAACAAGAGTGTTGCCTTGCAAAAGGTGGGGCAAAAATTATTGATATCAAATTCAAGTTTCCGACCGACATCTTGAATTTAAGTTGCCAAAAAAAAAAAAGGTTCTCACAAAATATCTCTGAAATGGTAAGAAATTTATGTTATAGTAAGATATCAGAGAAAAATGTTGAGAGAAAATAAGGATTTCTTGGAGCTAATTATATGAAACACTGAAGTTGTCTATAGCAAAAAATGTAAATATTGACGTTATGATTAGACTGTTTAAAAGCTTTTAGTCAATGTTTACCAATTGTTAGCAGCTTACAACGCGTAAAGGAAGTATTTCAAAATGAAATATAGTGACAACGGCTGAAGTTTCTAAACCGAAACCACGATTTTGGATGTTAAAGATTAAGACAAGAAAACGATTTCTCATTATATTGGGGGTTGGAATTAATTTTAAAGGTTTTTTTTCGGTTTTTGAGCATTTATTTAGAAACAACGGTACAATGTATATTATTCAAAGTATTGTCCATCGTTAGCTACAACATTTTCCCATCTTTCTGGCAGCATATGGATTCCGCGCCGGAAGAACGACTTGGCTTTTGAGGCAAGCCACGAATCGACCCATTTTTTGGTATCCTCGTAAGAAGTGAAGCGCTGCTCAGCCAAGCCATGAGTCATCGATCTGAATAAGTGGTAGTCGGAAGGGGCTATGTCTGGGCTATAAGGCGGGTGGGGTAGCACATCCCAATTCAGCGCCTCCAACGTTTCCTTGACGGTTCTTGCAACATGTGGCCGTGCGTTGTCATGTTGAAAAACCACTTTGTCGTGTCTTTTGCCATATTCCGGCCGTTTAAGCTTTAATGCTCGGCTCAATTGCATCAATTGTTGTTGGTAGCGTTTTCTTGAAGGGTTTGACACAGGTCTTCATCGAGCAAAGCCTCCAATTCCTCATCTTCAAACTTTTTCGGCTGGCCCGGACGCTCTTTGTCTTCCGTATCAAAATCACCACTTTTAAACCGACGGAACCAGTACTCACAAGTAGAAATCGATGGAGCATAGTCCCCGTAAGCCTCAGTAAGCGTGCGTTGTGCTTCAACCGCTTTTTTCTTCAAATGGAAGCACAAAAGTAAACCTTCCCGCAAATTGCGTTTTGTTGGAACGAAAGTCGACATGTTCACAGAGAAAAAAATACATGTTGTTTACACTTCAGTGGAATGACACATACTGAAAAATGAAGCTTAGACAATGTGCTTTGAAATTAATATAGTCACAGGTGTGCCCGATGCGATCTATTGATAGTTACGCCATCTCTTAGAAAACCTTTAAAACTAATTCCAACATCCAATATGTGACGAGATAGAAGCTCCAAGCTGGAAACTAATACGAGAAAAATAGCCAGTTATCCTAAATGTTCGATTTATTTCCACTATGAAAATCTTCGTGGGACTACCAAATAATAACATTAATAGAGCAACCCCTAAAAGTATACCTCATAAAAATTGAAATTTGAGCAAGCAATTTACTTTCTGATTTAGCCTAAAAGCTTACTATGGAAAATAGCTTCAAATACAATCAATAGAACTAATTGCCCTCTTAAAAAAAAATTCAGCAACGCTGTGCCAGAGATAACATAAATTATAAATTTAATAATAAAGGGTGTTTTTTTTTTGGAGGCGGAAATTTAAATTAAAATAAGGCACAGGAAAATGTTTTTCCAAAAAATCCATGAAATAAACTTTATTTTAAAGAATTTTTCGACATATGTTTGAATATGAATTCAGGCATGTGGCAACAATTTTCAGACATTCCTCACAGTTAAACAGTCTGTATTTCAGCAATTACGCTTCGTTCGTCAAATGTTTCGTCAAATGACATGTGGCGTCCCAAGTGCGCTTTTTTGAATTTTAGGATGACATTTCAATCATATCAAACACTAATATAACTAGCGTTATGAAATTTTTTATCGATTATTTTTATCCCAAAATTAATTATTTGACAAAAAATAAGAGTTATATGTCCACTGCCACGCATACCTCCCATACATTGCATATTTTTTCAATAAGGCAGCGCGCATAGTGAAGCATATGAGCGTTTCGTTGCTGTGATGTGAGCGAAGCGTTTTGGTTGCGAAGAAACTGTTTACATGCTTGCTTATGAGGGTGCGCATAGTGAAGCATATGAGCGAAGCGTTTCGGTGCGTTTCAAAGCTGTTATCGCAAGAGTTTCGCAAGCAAACGCATCGCAGCACTTTTGGGAGCGTTTGCTTGCGATTGTACGTGTATTTTGTTCTTGTTTTTTTCTTGATAACTTTATTTTGTTATGTTTTTGTATCGAAGCAAGATAAAACAAACATGATTATGCATTTTATAAAGCTGACTTTCTTGAAGGAAAACACATGTTTCGAGTTAAAACAGTTGAATTGAACTTATTAAATATTTTTGTGTGGAAGGAATATGGATGATAAAAAATTAATATCGCCAGTTTTTGTTTGAGTTCCTTTATGGGATCAGAAACATAAGCATTACCACATAAGCATTTTTGTTGATAAATAGTGGAATAAAGTTTCCTAAGAAATTAAGGAAGAAAGTTGTTCTTAATTAATTTAT
The DNA here is from genome assembly GCA_943735915.1 of Pherbina coryleti. Lineage (NCBI taxonomy): Eukaryota > Metazoa > Arthropoda > Insecta > Diptera > Sciomyzidae > Pherbina > Pherbina coryleti. The sequence goes on from OX030950.1 coordinate 54,379,266, forward strand.
TACATTTTCGATATCATAAGAATTTTATGTATTTATTTCGTTCATTGACTTTCTTTTTATTTTAGTTTTTAACAATTTCGTACATATACTTTCTTGCAAAAACTCTTCTTCTGAAGATGACTCCATCGCACAGAAAAGCTTCACCGTGCGCACTCAAACGTTTTGCAAAACGCTTTCAACAGCACAGCACCTAAACGCTTCGCTCACAGCACAGCAACGAAACGCTCATATGCTTCACTATGCGCGCTTCCTAAGGAAAACTTTTTCGGATGAGTAGTTTAGGAGTTTTTTTGTGATATTTTTAGTGGTTTGAACCACAGAGCCCTCTGGTGTTCAAGAAAGAACAAAAAAATAGCACCAAAGAACTAACTCATCGTGTCCGAAAACCCTTACAAACATTTTCATGCTTATCTGATGAGAGGCTTAGGAGTTTAGGAATAGTTACCTTATGCACCACATTAGGTAACATGGCGGCCGTGGCGCAGTGGATAAAGTGCGTGGCCAATACGCTAGAGTACTTTGGTTCAATTTCCATCTGAGAGAAAACTTTTTCAATTGAATTAATTTTTCTGTTCGGTTGTCACCTCTCTGCAGACAATGGAAAATCTCAGAGAGTATATATTCTACCACGTAAAACTTCTTGAGAACATGCACATTAGCGTTCGGAGTCGGCATAAAACTAGTACACTAAGGGAAAAAAATATTAAATTTATCCAAAAACTTTTTTAATTTATCCAAAAAGCGAGTCATTTTTGCACCAATAACGTATTTATTTAAATCGACTACGTAAATATATAAAATTTATTTAAATACTTTTTTAATAAAATAAAATATTAAAATATTTAAAATAAAATTAATAAAAAATATATTAAAATTATGCACGAATATTTTTAAATATCTTTCCAATATTTACTATTTGATAATAAAACTATCGCATTTAAGGAAAATTTATATAAAAATATTGAAATTAAAAACAAATATATTAGAATGTTTCCCACGAGATGCGTCCATCAAATGGCATTTGTTAGTATATTTTATTTTCTTTTTTACTGTTTTTGTTCTCTAATTTATAATATTTTGACAGTAAACTAGAGAAACAAAAATTGAAAAATGAAATACCAAAAATATGCAGGCAAATGACAACCGGAGCAAGACATTTTTGAGAAAATGTCCGGTTGTCACTCAAACCCAATTTACTTTGCGATCATCAATCGCACTTACAAAGAAAATTGGCCAAACATGCGGCTATATTTTCCTTGCAACAATAACTAAATGAGAATTATAAGAACTAAGGTTGCAACTGCAAGAAATAAAATGCAGGAACAGAGTGCGATGCTGTTGCTGCTTGTCGGAATATGTGTGTACGTGTGCGATGCTGTTGCTGCTTGCTTGTATGGAATATGTGTGTATGTGTGGTATAAATAAAATTCAAATACGGGAAAAAAACGAGTTGTAAGGAAAACATTTGATTTATCCACGTAAATATTTAAATAAAGTTTATACTCAGGCGTGGATAATGCTAATATGCGTTATTTCCCTTAGTGTAGGTTCAGTTCTCGACCAATTGTGTACAAACATTGATTAACACGCACAACACAATTTGTTCTTAAGCAGCTCCGCCAAAGTCCTTTCAAGGGCTAAAGTGGCCAGTTTATTATTATTATTAAAAAATTAAAAAAAAACAGTTTATTAACAAATTTTTCTATTTTGTAAAGTGATTTATGATATGGATAAGGATAACCTCCCTTTGGGAGTGATAAATCTATTTTCCGCTCCGGGTGCCTGCAACCCTAGCTACACAACTGTATACAGAGGCAATATTTAGCAATCGCTGTTTTTTGTTTTTGTTTCTTATATATGCCTAGAACAATCTTTAATACGAAACGACTTATCGTAACACAATAACTGGATCTAGTTTTATCTTCAACAAATTCCAAATTCTAGTTTCTTCTAGTTTCCAAATACTGTGAATAACCCAAAAAAAATATGGAACTCATAGTACTTTCTAGACGGTCAAATATTGCCGCTACACTGCACATAATGAAAATACCGGCAGCAATAATACAGCAAACATTAAACAAGTATTTCAATATCTATATCTTATCTAAACAAACTAAATTTTATTATTAATACACAAACAAATTAGTCACAAACAAAATTGTGCGAAAGTAAAAAAAATAATTAAAAATCTTGGGTTTTTTCCTGTCATCTTTTTAACGTCTTCGTTATGCAAGCAAGTAAATGTTTTGTTTTCTTCTTTGATAGTTTTTCGATCAACCTGTATTGTCCGGTCTTAGCCGGGCATAATCAATTGAATTAAAATTTTTTATAAATTTGAATGAGAAATAACAAAATATTAATTGATTAATGAGATATAAAATAAAAAAAAATACTAGTTTTTTATGTGAGACCAATTTTTAAAGACACACGGAGGCAACCGTTCACCGCGCAGTGAACATGCAAGAACAATAAAAAAATGTTCCAAGGAATTATAACTCCACCACTGTAGGTTCTACGGTAAATAAAACGACAGTAGAGGTCTGGCTTTCAGCCACATGGTAAAAAAAAATTGATGGCGCCATAATTACTCTTAGAGAACCTCTATATACATCATCGTTGCATGGCGCTAAGGTTAATGTAAATGAGTCACATTAACAAAATGTGAATGCAAAATTAAAAGCAACAATGAAAGCAAAAGCAACAGTAAAAGCAAAAGCAAATTCCAAAAAAATTTAATATAAAAAAACAAATATACAAGAAATTAAATAACATCACGAATAATATAAAAATAAAAATAAAAACAAGTGTACAATTATTAGGACAAGAATTCTAGAAAGAATGAGGATAATGATTTGGAGAGAGATCTGGACCAGGAATAAAATAAGAAATAGGACAAACGATTGGAACAGGAAAGGACTTGGACAACCGAGCAAAGTCGATCTGTCATTATGTACATTTTTTTTTTCGAACTGAACTTTTCAATTTTTTATTTTTTAGTTTTACCTTTTTTTTCAGTCTAAGCTTTCTAAATTTATTTCTTCGTAGTGTTTTTTTAGTCAATAAGTTATAAGTAATTGTCCCAGTCCGTGTTCGTTCGTAATCCCTTTCCCACATGGATGCATCACAAAATACCAGAGACCAAAGAACAGTTAAAACAGTGGACTTCTCCGTTTGAACGTGCACCAAAGTAGGACAAAGTTGTTTTTTCAGCCACAATGACTGAAATGACAGGTAATGGTGTCATTCACATCGATTACCTTGAAAAAGGTAAAACAATCACCGACAAATATTATTCACAGCTGTTGGACATATTTGACATTGATTTGAAGCAAAAACGACAGTATTTGGTGAAGAAAAAGTGCTCTTCCACCATGATAACGCAACGACGCCCACGTCTGTAGTCGCCATGGCAAAACTTCATAAATTGGGCTAAGAACTTTTTTCACCATACTCCCCAGATTTAGACACCAATGGCTCGGCAGTAAGAGATTTGGGTCGAATGAAGAGGTAATCACTGAAATAAACGCCTATTTAAAGGACTTTGATAAAACATATTATTTGCAAGGAATGAAAAATTTGAAACACACTGGACAAAATGTAACACAAAAGGAGACAATGTTGAGCAAGAAAACACTTTTTTCCGAAAAAAATACCTTTTATCCAAAAAGTCACTAATATATCAAATTACCCTCGTATGCCTTTACCTCAGTCAATTCAAGGTAATAAGCTATTCTATACACAAACTTTTCTACCGCCAACTACATTTTTTGAGTCGTAACTGTTGATGTATTGTTAGTTTCATTTGGTTTGAAATGAGGAAAAAAAAATAAAGAATAATTAAAGCGTAGAACGATGACATTGGCCGGTATTACAACCCGGCTCCTCTGCGACTACCGCAGAAGCCTAACTTTCACAAATATACATTTGAAATTATGAAGATGTTTTTATAACTTGAATTTAGGTAAGAACGTCATAGACTTTAAGCAAGACCCATTATGCCTAGCATACCTAAAGCATAACTTTATTTGAGACGAAACGCAGACAAAATAACCTACCCCAACCAAACAAAAAGATAACAAACCAACAAACGCCACCCTGAGTGATCGTTTGAATTGGAGATGTGCTAAAAGAGCTTTTGTGAGTTTTTTTTTAATATTCGTGCATTCAAACGGTTGCCTATCTGTTGCTTTGGCTTTGAGGATATATAAGGGATATACCTTGGCGAACGTTCAAGTATTCAAGAATTTGAGTCTTCAGTGCAACACTATATTCTACGCTTATCACCGTGAAAGAAATCAGTTAGAAACAAATATTGGCTTAAATAGATTGACAAATTTTAGTAAATAATCATTAGTTTTTGCCTGTTTCAAATATTGAAATATAAACTTTTCTGAAATAGATACGTAGCGTTTTTATAATGGTAAGAAATTATTTAAATATATTTGCTTAATTTTTCCCAACAATTCTAAGGTGAACATTTTGTGTTTATTTCTTTTATATCCAGGCCAAACTTATTTTATGTGTTTTGATTGTGGGTTTAATTGGTGCTACCTTGGCGAAGTCTTTAACTGATGAACTGTCTCTATTAGAAGCAACAAAAGCATCACCAGCAAGACTAGCAAGACGAGCAACAATAGCAACACCAGCAACAGCAGCAACACCAGCAACAGCAGCAACAGCAGCCACAGCAGCAACAGCAGCAACAGCAGCAACTGCAGCAACAGCAGCCACAGCAGCCACAGCAGCAACAGCAGCAACAGCAGCCACAGCAGCAACACCAGCTAGACGAGCAAGGCAAGCAACAGCAGCCACAGCAGCAACAGCAGCAACAGCAGCAACACCAGCAACAGCAGCAACACCAGCTAGACGAGCAAGACAAGCAACAGCAGCAACAGCAGCCACAGCAGCAACAGCAGCAACACCAGCTAGACGAGCAAGGCAAGCAACAGCAGCAACAGCAGCCACAGCAGCAACAGCAGCAACACCAGCAACAGCAGCAACACCAGCTAGACGAGCAAGACAAGCAACAGCAGCAACAGCAGCAACAGCAGCAACAGCAGCAACAGCAGCCACAGCAGCAACACCAGCTAGACGAGCAAGGCAAGCAACAGCAGCAACAGCAGCCACAGCAGCAACAGCAGCAACAGCAGCAACACCAGCTAGACGAGCAAGACAAGCAACAGCAGCAACAGCAGCAACCGCAGCCACAGCAGCCACAGCAGCAACAGCAGCAACACCAGCTAGACGGGCAAGACAAGCAACAGCAGCAACACCAGCAACAGCAGCCACAGCAGCAACAGCAGCAACACCAGCTAGACGAGCAAGACAAGCAACAGCAGCAACAGCAGCAACGGCAGCAACAGCAGCCACAGCAGCCACAGCAGCAACACCAGCTAGACGAGCAAGACAAGCAACAGCAGCAACAGCAGCAACAGCAGCAACAGCAGCAACAGCAGCCACAGCAGCCACAGCAGCAACACCAGCTAGACGAGCAAGACAAGCAACAGCAGCAACAGCAGCAACGGCAGCCACAGCAGCAACAGCAGCAACACCAGCAACACCAGCAAGACGAGCAAGACAAGCAAAAACACAGAACACGCAGCAACATCGGCAAAACCAGCAACACCAGCAAAACCAGCAAGACAAGCAACAAAAGCAACACCACCAGCAGCAGCACAACCAGCAACAGCAGAAACAGCAGCAACAGCAGCAACAGCAGCAAAACCGGCAGAACAAGCAGCAATAGTAACGATTTGCAGTTTCTCAGTTTGCAACAAAAAAATCACCGGAAGAAATGCCTTTTCAAACACAAATTGAAAACTATCCCAATTTAGTAACCAATTTAGTGGCCAATTTAGTGGCCAATTTCGTTAAACGAACTCAATCACTCACTTCGGTCTGTTTGAATTGATGCAATTTCTTCTGTAATATTTTTCTTTTGAAGAGTTTTTTAAAATTCAATAAAGAAAAAACTAAAAATATTTTTAGTATCAGCTTTTTATTAAATGTATGTTTATATTTTTATATGTAGTTCGAATTAGCTCTGAAAAAGTACAAAAGGCGTTTAGTATAGATGAGTTCACTTTGCTTTTGTTTTCTACTCAAAAGTATTGCTGAGAAAAGTAAACTGGCTATTTTTTAAATTTGCTGCGAATAAGAAAAAATAATAAAAAAAAAAAAATAAAATAAAAATGTTTTTTAGACATTATCGTACAATCAGGATTTTAGGATCTTTGCTCCAGCACACTAAATTTTTATACTTTTAAAATGTTCACTTTAAAACTAGTAAAAAAAGAACCACTTTCAGGCTACTGCGAAAGCAACCAGTTTAAAAATGTTGGTCAAATATGCGGAAAGAGTATTGCTTATGGGGACAATTGTCTTTTGCTATGACATCAACCCACAAAAAGAGTCAGTTCGTAAAGGGTAATATAGTGGAACTAAAACTGGTCCTTTTTGGAACTAATTCATATTTGGTCCACTTTTCTACTGGGATTTTAATAATATCACGATTTCCATGTCACGCACTGTTACAGCTTGCGAATAATTGCAACTGATTTACTTAAGAAGAAATTTTTGCTAAAACCGGTTTGCAATTTTTATTAATTAATTTTATACTCTATTTAAAACGTGTAAAGATTTTATCAATCCACTTATGAATTTTGGTGATATTAAGAAAAATGTAGCGTACGCACGTGCTACAAAATTTTCCCTTTAAAAAATTGATGTCAGCTTCTATCTGAAATTTCTGCGAATTGACTTCAGATAGAATTTTCATATTTTTTTACAGCAATAAAGGGTTATCTTAGATTATATTAGAAGTTAAGTTATTTGAGAAAAAAAAATTATAAAACAATTTTTTCAACTTTAAACACCGTCACGCACATGTTACATTCGTCACGCACAATTACACCGTACGTTCATATTACTGTTACCTTCGACCATATCTACTAAAAACTGAAATACAAAACAAAAGGATTAAAAATTTCATATTTTCTTATTTTTTAATCTTCTTTATGTCATGACTACATACATTTAAGAAAAAAATTTGAAAATCAATTATTTTAATCGATAAAAACTATTCTATCTTCAATCCAAAAGTCGATGCTTTCAATCACTGGAATTGAAGGAGCTGGAACTTTGGGGACTCTTCAAATTCTTCAACAGATTTCATGTGGACCTATTCAGGTGTATCCTCACTTCTTATGCAAAAAAATTAGCCTGGCCTTTGAGAGAGTACCTGTAAAGGCTGCACCCGTACAGCACCAAGTTCAGTGTTTTTGTGAACATAATTCCTTAAAAACCCTTAAATGCCCAACAACACCGATTTCATTAAAAAAAAAATTTGTGCTAAATGATCCCCTGAACACGACCCCGTTTTTATTTTTTTTTAAACATTTTTGTTTACGAGTTATTAAAGAAAACATGGTTGTATCCAAAAAGATACAGTGGACATTCTAACGTATACCATCAATCAACTTGGTTGGAGTTCAAAGCAAAAAAGTGGAAAAGGATTATTTTTATGATAACTCTAAATTTGTTTGTTAAATGATACTTTAAAATTTTTTAATTGCTTAAAAGATATTTCATGTCAAAAAGCGAACTTTCGGTAAAAATTAAAAAATACTATTTTTTGAATTTGCCGGTCAATATTTCCCAAACTAACAAAGTTATGCCAATAATTAAATTTTTTTTTTTATATTTCCAACTTTCTGAGTGAAACTACATATCCAGCATTTTAATTTTTGCAATATTTTAAAATTAATAGCTTATTTTCTTGGTTGTATCCAAAAAGATACACTGGGCATTTAAGGGTTAAATTAAATAAAACTCACTTATGAGAATTCATATTGACATTGTCAATAGTTAACCGTCAATTTAGACGTTTGACCGTTTAATGAAGATGTAACGATGGAAAGTTTTTAAATGAAGGGTGTATTAATTTAAATTTCTTCTAGTTTTTTATTTTTGGTCACTTTGCTATATATGAGACCCCCATATCATTACTAATCATAATACATTTTAAAGCCCCTCCTCCCCTCTAAATTGGTAACGTAATTTATGAACGACCCCGTAGTGTGTAAAAACTACATTGTTGTATAGAAAAAAGTGTAACATGTGCGAAACGCGTGGAATTTTTTACAATGGAAATAGTAAAAAAAATGTTTTTCAATCTGGTTTGCCATCTCAATATCCACACATAACAGCATTTTCCGCAAAAAATTTCTTATATTAGAGTCTGCATTGAAACATATATCAATATTGTCACGCACATGCTACATATTTTCTTAATTTATTTAACTGCTCTTACCACGGTATATCGTTGCTAATTATTTATTCATATATATGTATGATTGTTAGGAAAATATTAAAAAAATTTAAGCAAATATTTTTTTTTAATTGTTGTAATAAACAGCGCACGCCCTCACGGCAAATATCAAAATAAAACTGCAAAATTTTCGCTCAACTTATTCACCACGCGAAAGTACAAAAAAACACAAAAAAACTACCGTTATCTTGAAAAATTCAACTTAAAACGTCTTGTCCGAATTCGATAGAATATATTCTATATAGTTTCTCTTCTCCCTTTACAATTTGATTTTTGACCTATGAGGTTGACTTTTTCGTGGAATTCGTGATATACAAATATGTACCTGAAAATGTAATTTGTTCCGTCAGTTTTTAAGACTGCGAAGTTAATAAGTTTTCTTTTTTACCTTAAGGGCGTCTCCACAAGCCTTAATTTATTGTTTTCCATCTGTCAATTGGCAATTATTGCCAATCGAGACCACTCAATTGCCATGGTTGGCAATTCATGGCTAGCAATATTGCTTTCCGTGTATTGCCGCAATAGATTTAACATTAGAACTGTCACTTCTGCAGTGTGAGAGGAAATTTTCATAATTCTGCAAGCGTGGGAGTGAAAACATCAATAAAATGGAGTGGTGCACAGCTGATATTTATAATAAAATAAATTTATACAGACATTTTGAGTGTTTATGCAACTACAGAAGTCCAAATTATAAGAGATTGGATTTAAAAAAATTATGCATGTCATTTCTAAGCGAGTCAAGCGCTCTAGCGCAGCGAACTGTGGTTTTTGACATTTTCAGAATGATTATTGCTTAACATGAAATGCCCACCATTGAAATTTTTTCATTGCCAGCAATGAAATTTGACAGATGGAAAGCAATGAATTATTGCCTGTCGAGACGCCGGGTTATGCCTGCATATCTAAATATGCCGACACCTGAAAATGTAATATTTTTGTTCTGTTTTTTTACAAATTCTTATTGTTTGTCATATGTTGTTTGTTTTTTTTTCGGAACACAAAAAAAAATAATAATAAAAACACTTAATCTCATCGAATTGGTTTCTTTTTGCATTTAGAAATTTAATATAGGGGTGACACCATGAGTATCCGCCCCGGGTTTCACCAAGCCTAGGAACGCCACTGCTCCGAACACAAGTCTTGATCTTCAAATCTTGACAAACCGTTTTGGAATATTTTCAACTAGCTGAAGAAGAAAAAAAAATACCTACCTTTAAAAATACCTAAATAAACAAATAGCTTTTTTTATTTTTTTATTTTATTTTATATTTTATTTTGAGTGGTATTTATATTAATCGTTCTCAACTAGACAACTTAAAACATGTTTATTCAAATTTAGAGTGTTGTTGATATACAGTTTGCATTTGCGAGCAGACAAAACAGGTTTTACGACGCAGCTTATCTCCTCCCCGTAAACAAGTTTTGCAGTCTCTCTTGCCTTTAAGTGTAAAGCGCCGCTTGTTTGCATAGTCAATGCATATGATGGAATATTGATTGGTTTGCCGAAAAACGATTTAACTGCCAAACGAGTAAAGAACTGCGAAATGATTTTGGGGGTTGTTTATGATATTTTCAATGCTTGCAGCAACCGATTTCTAATACCGATTCTAACCGATTTCGATAGTTTGTTCAGGAAAGTGCGTCTCGCATTACATGCAAATCACAAAAGAAGCCAATGCCATTACATCCAGTATGTTGCAAAAGAAGGCATAGGTCCATCGTCCGGTAGGCCGTTTTGCTGTGAAATGTGTTATCATTGTAGTGGTACTACCAGAACCACCACATACCGCTTTTGTTTTCATTATTATTAATATTCTCTTCTTTCTTTCTCTACCTTCCAAACGTTGCATACATCAATACTTGCTGATCGAAACTGGGTCAACTTTTGAAGTGATGTTAGTGAAGAATGATAGAAAAATAGATTGCGCAAATCGTCACGATAGACTTACGATATGGTTTGCTGTCAAGTCTTATTCAGAATGTAAAGAAATATGAAACAAGCCTGTAAGCAGTGGCAAAAAATTTTGAATATAAAAGATTAAGCAAGGTTTTCCTCTGTTTTATATTAAAATATGAACAAAGAATTATGTTCAAGTGCTGCGCATGCAAGTTTCCAAAAGTGCAAATTTCCAATCCAACTTGCACTTACAAAAGATTCAAGAAACAAACTTGGTCTAGCCTGACGTCGTGATCGTAAAAAATATTTTGTTCGTAGCCAGAAATGTCAAAATGAAAAATAAACAACATAACGGACCTGCGCAAAGCGTAATATATTTATCTATCATTCTTGCTTACTGCTGTACTTTTGCTGTTGTTTAGTTGTGCTCCCTGTTTGCAGTTAATAGTTTTTGATGTTTTAATTTTCAATGATGTTTGCTTGGAGCAATTTTAAATTGCTATCATATCAATAAAAACATGAAGAAGAAGAACCATTTTTGACAATTTTTAATTAAAGCAACAAGACAGCTTATACTGTTAAACTTTGTTTACGTTTCGCCAATTCTTGCTTTCTCACATCTTTCTCATAGCTTCGAGATTTTATATGAGTTGTCAATTTCGTTTTAAAAAACGCGGTAGTATGCTCTCATCTAGTGAGTTCACCTCTGTAATTAAACCATGGGCGTACCTTTTAATTGTATCATGATCGGGTATGGGCACCACTACATTTAAACCCAAGAATGAAAGAATAAGAGATTACGCTTTGCGCAGGTCCGTTACTTTTGCTAGTAGAGTTTGACAATCAGCTGTTCAGTTGAGTACGTCACAATATGTATTTAATTACTTTCAGAAACGTATTGAAATCGGTTGTGATTTGTTTAAAAATTGTGTGTTTTTTAAGTAGTTTTGCGAGTTTGCGAGATTAAAATTTAAAATATGAACTGTGCAGTCGCTAACTGTAAAAATAGTAGTAAAAAAACAGCGTCAGAGTGCAGCTTGTTTACTGTTCTTGTGGATCCAGAGCTGAAGAAAAAATGGATTCAATTCTGCCGGGAAAGCAAGGAATTCAGCTTCAAAACTTGCTATATTTACATGGACCTCTTTGCAAGTGAAGATTTCAGAACAGTCTGAAGTTTGCAATGGGTAGAATAGTTATTTATTTCGCTTTTTGTGTGTATATTAATCAAAGTGTATTTTAAACATTTCTAAGGCTTTGCAAAGAAAAGACTGCTAAAACGAGGAGCCGTGCCATCAATTAATAAGCGATTGAATGAAAATCCAGAGTGTTCCCAAAGTGTTCAACGTCATCACAAGAAAAAAATTGTTTCCGAACTTCTTCGGTGATGCCTCTGATGCCTCTGTATCACAAGAAGGTAATGAGTGTTACATGTTGTTCAAGATTATATTTATCTGAATTAAAATCAAAGTTGCGTTAATTGTTAAGACGCAATGAGGGGCAGTTGAGACGTAATTAGGGGGCAATTTCTTCTAGTGGAAATGTCGAGGTTGATGATACCTCTGACTTAAAAGTGTCTCACCCTACTCTTGCAGGTATTAAAAATTGTATAACATTAATACAATGTACAGTGTTGCGCAAAACAATAGCAACAAAATCAGTGCGCTGCTACAAAATCTTGTATCTTTTTTAATATTGGGGATACACAAAAATTATTAAAGGAACCAAAGCATATATTCATACATCATATAAAAAACAAATCATATATAAATTTGGTTTTGTTTTCTTTATTAAATTTAAAATTAATGTGACTTTATTGAATTTGTCTGAGTGCAAAACAAAAGCAACATAATTTATATTTGGTGTAAGACCCATTATTTTTGAATACCGCTGCACATTTGCGCGGCATCGACTCTATTAAATTAGATATAGTGGTATTAGGTATTTGTTCCCACTTAAGTTTCAAGGCTTCACACAGTGCAGTTTTATTGGAAAACCTTCGACCAAAAACTCTTTTCTTTAAAATCCCAAAAAGATTTTATATGTGATTCAAGTCTGGTGATGGTGTCGGGCAATCAAGGACTTGAATCCCATTGTCTCTAATGTAATCTTTGATGAGCTTTGAAGTGTGCTTCGGGTCGTTGACGTGCTAAAACGTACACTGAAGCGGCATATTCCACTTTGCATATGGTAGCATCTTGCTTTCTTAAATGTATTTATATAGAAATTGATCCATAATACCATCGATTTTATGAAATGGTCCGACTCCATCATAGAAAAAACAAGTCCAGACCATAATACCACCGGCTCCATGCTTAAAATTTATTTTGCAGTTTCGGACTTCAAGTCGTGTACTTGGGCGGCGCAATACCGTGGACATCCCATTTGAATTAATCAAGTTGAACTTTGATTCATCGCTAAACAAAACGGTTTTCCATTTTTTAACGGTCCAATTTAGGTTCTTTTTTGCAAAACTGAGTCTAAAAAACAATAAATTACACTCGTTGTCAAAATTTCAGACAAAATTGTTTAAATTATAACACCTCAACTTGTTTGTTCAAGATTAGCTGCAAGCAAAGGTTTCTTTGCCGGTCTGTAACTCCTTAAATTATCCTCAACGGCTCTTCTGCGAATAGTGCTGTGATGGATATCTAAATCAAGTGTCCGAACAACATCTTTGGAAGTGGCAAATGGATTTCGCTTGAACACGCCACAAATGTTCCTGTCATCACGCAGCGATGTTTTCCGCGGGCGCCCTCCTGAATATACCGTTGTTACGTCTTTTGTGATGTTATACTTTTATATTAATCTACAAACTATTGGCCGATTAATATTAAAATGCTTCGCGACAGATATTTGCGATTTTCTCATTTTATATTCGGAAATAATTTGTTATTTTAGAGTTTTACAGTATTTATCACGTGCCATTATAAATGGAACAGTCAATGGCACAATTAGGGCAAAAACAAATCTAAGCTTAAATGTTTATGACTCACAAACAACATGTGCTTTACAATAAAAGAACTTTTACCGTTGTTTTTTGGAACTTCTGTTCTCTTTTTACATTTTTTAAGTTTTGTTGCTTTTGTTTTGCACTCAAACAAATTGAATGTAGTCACATTAATATTAAATTTAATAAAAAAAAACAAAACCAAATTTGAATATGATTTGTTTTTTATATGATGTATGAGTATGTCCTTTGGTTCCTATAATAATTTTTGTGTGCTCCCAATATTAAAAAAGATACACGATTTTGTAACATCGCACTGATTTTGTTGCTATTGTTTTGCGCAACACTGTATATAAACACGTTCGTCACTTTTTCCACAGGTGCGATATTGCGACCCATTTAAATAGCAAACGAAATTGATCCGAAGGAGTTTGCCGATTTAGAATATAACGGTCTGGAAAATGTAGTCGGCCATATATGTCACAGACTACGCGATGAAATACCTACCAATTCTTTCAAAACTTATAAAGAGCCATCACTCACATGGGCCAAACACTTAAGTGAGGGTGATTTATCATTGCCCATTGCTAGCATAGTTTAATGTATGACCCCATTGAGACAATTGTTGTAGGACTGAATGGGGAAGACCGTTTAATAACTAAAAATTTCATAATAAACTCATAGATCAATCATCTTTTGTTCAATCTGATGTTAAAATTGAAAAAATATTTTTCAGAACAAGAATGTTTGCAAAAATTAATTAGAAATCTAAACCAAGAAATTTTAGAAAAAGCACACAAACGAAAACGAAAATATACAAAAATATGGACTTAATAAAATTTGTTTTATTATTTAAAACCTTGAATATATTATTAATTTGTGCTTTCAATACACAGGTAAAAGGTTTGTTTCGAAAGGAGTAGACATTTACCTTCTTCTTGATTTAATAAAGTGCTTCTCACTTTATTCTTTTAATTATACAAACTAAATTGTTGTTGTATAATTAAATGCAATGTTTATATTTCAGTGTAGAAATCATATGCAAAATGACAACTTGGCAAAACAGCGTTGATATTGTGACGTCATGCTCAGCTGTATGCTCAGAACGAGCATTTCTTGTACCCCAATCGGCACAATCTTTGTATTCTATTATTTTTGATCATGATCATGGTTGAATAAATAAATAAGGTTGTTGCATGGGTGAGAGCGAGTTCTCATAAATGTCAAATCAAAGTTCTCATAAATACAAAATCAGAAAGCGAAAATTGATAAAATGTAAAGCCGATTAAGTTGTTATTGTTGGTTTTCATTGATTTTGACAATTGTGGATACTAGAAGAGAGTACGATCAGCCCGGAGACAACCTTATTAATGAACTAGGATAATTTTTATCCGCCTAAGAAAAACAAAATGGCGACAGATTTTGTAACCTCGAAAATCAATTTTTTTTTTTCAAATGGCCGCTATTTTGTTTTTTTTCGGCGGATAAAAATTATCCTAGTTCAGGCGGTGGCCACTTAAGCAAGAATTAATTTTTTTTCCAATGTTCCAGACTGGTGATATCCTGCACACCGTCAATTTTTTGACATTTTTGTAAAAAAAATCAAACAACGTCAAAAACCGCTTCAGAAATTTTGAAAAAATTTTTTTGTATTCTTTAAATTTAAATAAATATATGTGCAAAATTTGAAAACGATTTGGAAACTATAAAAAAAAATTAACGAAAAAATTTTTTTTTAAAAATTTGTAACCTATATGTTACCTTTAGCCATTGTATTTTCTAAAGTAATGTACATTAGAGTGGGTCGGCCTCCATAAAAAAAAAATAAGTTTGAAAAACCCACCCCCTATTTCAAAGCTGACCTCAAATGGATTCCAAAATAAAAATAAAAATTTTTTTGGACCATCGGAAAAACAGCCGAAATGGTCTTTTTTCTATAACTTGAGCATTACATATCCGATCTTAAAAAATAATATGTCGTTAAAAAGTGCTTTACGAGTACTACATGTTCTTTTCAGATTATTTTTACTTCCAAGGTCATATTTGACTAATAAACCTCGTTAGCCCAATTTACCCCCACCTAAAATTGTTTTTTTTCCTCATAAAATTAAAGTCCTAAGCATTTTTTTGCATTATGTCCAAAAAAGTTATTCAATAACTTTAAAAACAAAGAAGTAATAATGGTTCAAATATTTGGTATAATGCTTTTTTCATTATGTATGAATTACTTTTTTTTAATTCAAACAAAATTGTAAATTAACTGAATTATTTTTAAAAATTAAATATTGAAATTAAAATAAAATATTTTTTTTAAGATATTTAGGTATAAGAACGAGTTAATAACGTTATTCAAACAAAATTGCCCACGAATCGTGACAATATATTCAAGTTTCCCAAAAAATAATTAATTAAAACTATATAATATCGATCCTTGTTACCAGGGCATAAGTTGTCAATAAATTATATAACTCAATCTTTATGGTTGTTACATGGCAACTCTGTAGATCAGTAACTCGTAACTCTCTCCTTTACTCAATAACTGATAATTATAATAATACGGTCTGATATCAGATGCCAACTGATTAACACAATAGTCATACAAATTCTTGAGTGCGCGTTAAAAATTTTTTTTGAAAAAAAAGAAATCAATAAAACAAAATTGCCTACTAAACGCTATGTTATTGAATATTTATTGTTTTTGAAACATAACTAACGGTCATTCAAGTGTCCCCAAAAAACCGTAAACTAAATAATTACACGGTGTTACAAAATGAAAAAAAAACAAAAAACTCGCCTCGAGACATAGAAGAGGTAGTGTGCCTGGTTGAACATAAGATAACTGCATACTTAGTTTTTTTAATATACCCTCAAAATCGGGATTTGTGGTCAAAAAACCGATTTTTGGTAGGTGCATGTATAGTTTGTTATGTAACTCCGTTATATCTAGCTCAATTTTAAAAATTTAAACATTGATAAACAGAAGAAAAATATACCTTTAATATAATATACAGACCGTTTTTTTAAAAAAAGAATTGACAAAGTTACAGGTAAAATCATTTGAAAATTTCTCATTTTTTTTTAATTTTTTCAACTTCAACAACGTTTTGTTCACAAATTTTGTTTTGTGGCACTATTAGTTTTAGCAGGATTCTGAAAGCCTGTTAAATTTTGCGTACAATAAGCTATAGTTTACTTCAATTGGCTGAAATACAAAAGCACTATCGAATTTTTAGTATTCACTAGCTTTAAAGCTAGTGTATTGCCCGGATGTGACGGAAGAGTTTGCAGTTTCAACACGCTCCGAATGAATGGCGTTTGTTTATTGAGGGATCTTGCAAGAGCATGATTTATTTAAAAACTTTTTGTGTGATTCTTGATATGTTAAATTCTGATATATGTAGGTTTGAAAGCTGTGCTATTACACAACAAAAATGAGTTACCATCGGTTCCTTGGGCTAATGCAACGAACATGAAAGAAACATTCGACAATGAAAAAAATACTTCGTTTTATAAATTACAACACGTTTAAATGGCAAATAGTCGCCGACTTAAAGGCTCTAACAATACTGTTTGGAATGCAAGGTGGATATACCAAGTATCCTTGCATTATTTGCGAATGGGATAGTCGTGCGACTAATAAATATAAGCAAAAGGAATGGCCACTGCGTGCTTCATTTCAAGTTGGCAAAAAAAAATGTTTTGAATACTCCACTGGTGCGACCTGAAAATGTAATCCTAGCGCCTCTTCATTTAAAATTAGGTTATATGAAAAAGTTTGTCAAGAAAATAAACTTTATTCATTTCGGTTATTCTAAGGTTTATTTGTGGGCCCACAAATTAAAAAATTTTCTTGGACACTGATTTCGTTTCTAAATTAAATCCAGTTAAAAAAAAGAGCTTGGAACTGTTTTATTTCGTTATGCATTTATTTCCTCGGCAGCAAGAAGAGTCGAAATTACTTAGATGTTGTAAATTAATTTTTAAGTGCCAACAAAGAAATGGGCTGCAATATGTCAATTAAAATACATCTTTTGCACTCCCATATAAACTTTTTCCCGAACGCCTTGGGCAGTTTAGTGATGAACAAGGAGAAAGGTTCCACCAGGAGATCTTCCATCTCCTATAGAAACCTGCTTTCAGGGAAAAAATTCCATAAACATGCTGGCAGACTACTGCTGGTCCCTAAAACGTGAAACCGATGCTAATATATATAAACGAAAAAGTACAAATAATATTTAAAAAAAAAAAAAATAAATTTTTGTATTTTATTACGAATACTAAAAATTCGATAGTGCATTTGTATTTCAGCCAATTGAAGTAAACGATAGCTTATTGTACGCAAAATTTAACAGGCTTTCAGAATCATGCTAAAACTAATAGTGCCACAAAACAAAATTTGTGAACAAAACGTTGTTGAAGTTGAAAAAATTAAAAAAAAATGAGAAATTTTCAAATGATTTTACCTGTAACTTTGTCAATTCTTTTTTTAAAAAAACGGTCTGTATATTATATTAAAGGTATATTTTTCTTCTGTTTATCAATGTTTAAATTTTTAAAATTGAGCTAGATATAACGGAGTTACATAACAAACTATACATGCACCTACCAAAAATCGGTTTTTTGACCACAAATCCCGATTTTGAGGGTATATTAAAAAAACTAAGTTTGCAGTTATCTTATGTTCAACCAGACCTACAACCTCTACTATGTCTCGAGCCGAGTTTATTTTCACTGTTACACCGTGTTATATATCAATAGTTGAAAAAGTTCTTCAAGAATTGTGGCAGCGTGCAAACATTCCGATAGTGGTAAAAACGACGGTTCGGAGGTATATAAATAGTCTCTTAAAAGAACATTATGATTTGCTAAAACATCCCTATAAATACGATGAAGTGGAATGGAACAAAATTTTTCTAATATCTCAGTGCAAATGTGGCATCGAAAAAAATGTGCGATGTAACTGCTCCAATTTTGATAAAATTCCCAAATACGCCCAACATTTTTATATTGATCAATGCGGAGCAAGGTTGTTGTCTATTTATAAATTACAAGAGCATGTTGAAGATGTTGAAATGGGTGATGTATCTGATAAAATGTCGGACATGCCTCTGATATCCAACTATTCCATCGGATATATTCCGTGCTCAAGCGAAGAAGATGATTGCGAGTTAATATTTTAATAATATTTTATTTTAATTTCATTACTTAATTTTCAAAAATAATTCAGTTAATTTTCAATTTTGCTTGAATTAAAAAAAAAATAATTCATACATAATGAAAAAAGCATTATACCAAATATTTGAACCATTATAACTTCTTTGTTTTTAAAGTTATTGATTAATTTTTTGGGACATAATGTAAACAAATTCTTCGGACTTTAATTCTAAAAAAAAAAATGAATTTTAGGGGGGGTAAATCGGGCTAACGAGGTTTACTAGTCAAATATGACCTTGGAAGTAAAAATGTTCTGAAAAGAAAATATAGTACTCGTAAAGCACTTTTAAACGACATATTATTTTTTAAGATCGGCTATGTTATGCTCAAGTTATAGAAAACAGACCATTTCGGCTGTTTTTCCGATGGTCCAAAAAAATTTTTATTTTTTATTTTGGAATCTATTCGAGGTCAGCTTTGAAATAGGGGGTGGTTTTTTCAAACTTTTTTTTCGACCCACTCTAATGTACATATATTGAATAAGCATGTTTCATAGTTTTTAGTTATTCCTGAGTGATGATATTAAAAACAAAAACAATTAACTTATTGAGTTCAATAATTTACGAAAACTTATGAAAGCGGCTTTTCCCAGAATTGCAACTCAATTAATTTCACATACACTTACATCATATTGGTTAAAACCTCGATTAAATGTCGAAATTTTATTTGTTACGCCAAACTAATAACGGAATTCCATTTTCTGAAAGGAACACACAAAAAAGTGCCTATCGACATAAAAAGTTAAAAAATTAAGGAAAAAGTTATTCAGAAATAAGTAAAATTGTTGATAGACCTCGTTCAACAATCCAATCTGTTGTAAACAATTTTAAACGAAATAAATCATTTGATATTGCATCTGGAAGAGGTAGGAAAAAATATTGTCGAAACGAGAGGAGCGATTAATTGAACGAATGGTAAAAGCGGACCCGAAAATTGGGGCCCCAAAAATTGCGGCAAGCCTTGCAGAACATCGAGGTCCATCCGTTAATCCGCAAACAATAAGAAATTGTTTACATTCACATCGTTGCGTGTCCCGCAAGAAACCGTTTATATCTAAAAACAATGCTCTTAAACGCTTAGCATATGCAAAAGAATATATAAATAAGCTTGAAGAGTTCTGGAAAAAAGTTGTTTTTGTTGATGAAAGCAAATTTAATATTTTTGGCTCAGATGGACGTCGTTTCCTTTGGTGAAGATCTAATATTTCTCTTAATAAAGAAAATTTTAAGCCAACCGTAAAACATGGAGGTGGAAATGTTATGGTATGGGGTGTCATGGCAGCTAACGATGTTGGAAACTTAGCTTTCGTTGAAACTACAATGGACAAATTTCAATATTTATCAATTTTAAAAAATAATTTAAGAGCCAGTGCTGAAAAATTAGAACTCGGTCGTGATTTCATGCTGGTCCAAGATAATAACCCCAAGCATATTCACTACTAATCAGAACTTGGCTTGTCTACAACTGCAAATCGACACTTCCACATCCCCCTCAATCACCGGACCTCAATTCTATTGAGCATCTTTGAGATTTGTTCGAGCATAAACTACGACAGCTTGAGATAACCAATCGAGAGCAGCTCAAAACAGTTATCCTAGAGGAATGGAATAAAATATCGAAGTACGATACATCCAAATTGGTGAAATCGATCAAACGCCATAACAGCTAATAAGTTCTTTATAAAAAATTTAAATTAAGATATTTAAGCAATGCATGTACAATTTTGTGAGTTCAAGTTAATTAGATTACTTTTTTAAATATTTTTCAGAAATGAAATGTAATTTTCAGAAAATGTTATAAATTGTTTTTAATGTAATAATAGCATACAATAAATATTAAAAAGTTTTAGATATTAAAAACATATTTTGTAAAAAATACAGATTTAAATGGAAAGTGAACTGCTGAATGTGCAATTGTTTGATTCAGTGTATTTTCATGCTAATTGGATGAGTGGTTTAGGAGTTTTTGCGATTTTTTTAAGTGGTTTATACCACAGTGCCTTCTGGTGTTTAAAAAAGAGCAAAATAAAAAACACCAAAGAACTCACCATATCCGAAAACTTTTTCAAACAAATTGTCATGCTAAAGTTTTGAAAGGTTTATGAATTTAGGACTTTTACGAGCAAAATACTTTTCAAACGTCTAAGAAACATAAAGTAAAGATACTATATTTTATGATAGTTATCGTCACCGACAGATATAAGGCCTTATGGACTAAATTTAATGTACTAAATTTTAATTAAATAAAAATTCCTTAAAGAATTCAGAGACATATTCCTACGAATTTTCTATTTTTTCATTTTTATATATATGTAAATATTTTCGATTTTTTTTTACACGTGAATTCAATGGTGGCTAAGGCGTAAATCAATATAAAATAACAAAATTTAAAGTTATACTTTTCACCTGAAGTTATAAATGTTTAGAGTTAAGTTTCTTTTTATTATTTGAATGAATTTTTTAATAGAAATAAGTTTCGTGTATTGCGAATTTTATAAGACTTTCTTAAGGGGGCATATAGGTTACAAATTTTAAAAAAAAAATGTTTTTTCGGAAGTTTTTTTTTTTCTTAGAAGGAAAAAGATATCGTCTTCAAACACATATATTTATTAACATTTAAAGAATACAAAAAAGGATGCTCCAGACTGGTGATATCCTGACACCGTTAATTTTTTGCATTTTTTAAAAAAAATCAAATAACGTCAAAAACCGCTGCAAAAATTCTGAAAATATTTTTTTTTGTATTTTTTAAATGTTATAAATACATGTGCAAAATTTTAAAACGATATCTTTTTTTCCTTCTGTGTTTTTTTTTAATTTCTAACTTATATGCCCCCTTAATAGAGCATAAAGTTTTTATTATTATTTCCATAAATAAATTAATTACATGTTGAAAACAATTACTTTTTTACAAAAATTTCAAAAAACTTTTGTCATCCTAAAATTGAAAAAATGGTTTAAAAGTGGAAAAAATATGAAAACTTATGGCCGATATTAAATATTTTTCTTTTTTAAGAACTGTCTAATTAGCATGTCTCCAAAAGGTCTTGGTGAAATCTTTACAGGATTTTTGTATAGAAACCATTAAAGTTGTTATATAACAAAGCGTTCAATAAATTCTTGGTAAAAAGAGGTATATACTTAAAATTAAGCAACACTAGTATCACCTTTGGTCGAGATTCGACCATTTAAAAATTGATTTTTTTTTGTATTTTTATTGAAACCATTTTTTTTTCTTTCTTCAATCATATGCAAACGTAACCGAACTCATACCACACCAAACGCACCACCAGCAGGAAATCACAAAACAGTAACTCAATTCTGATTTTCGATGTTCTGTGATTTTTACTTTCAAAGCTATTCGATATCAAAAATGTGGCTTATATATGCGGAGCCACACCCCTTTGTCCAATGCCCGTCACAGTACCCTACTTCCCTTATTCTACTTTCTAGTATAAATGCTTCCAAAGCTATTTGATAGATGAACTTTGAGTTGTATGAGTGTTTCTACGCCCCTTTGTCAAGGAAGGAAGTTCTTACCAAGTTTCATTGATTTGTGACTTATAGTTCAAAAGTTATACCGAAAATTTGGGCTGATGAAAAGTGCCTCGCCTCTATTTCAACGCCCATCAAATGTAACCAGTGGAATGGAACGTCTGATTTGAGCTCAAATTGCCCACCAAAGATTTCGGTGCACTCCTTTCCCCTACTCTTATTGATTTAAAAAAAAATTATCAAAATTGGTTGAGAAACATGGTATAATGTTTCTTAACTGTTCTGCGTACATCTATTTATATAGAGATATATAATAATAATATGTATAATATATAAATTAGATAAGGAAATGACATAGATTTGCGTATATAACTTTGGAGTAGTTTAAAATATTTGAAAAATTTTTTCACAGAAATAATTTTCTAAGCTGTAGAACTTTGTAAAAAAATACAAAAACAACATTTTGAAAAATGTAATTTTCATCAAAAAAATCATAGTGGGTAGCTCATGATTTTCGATGATAAAAACAATTAATTAAATTATATATCAAAATGAAGCAATTTTTGCAAATAAATGATATGTTATATGAAAGAGTGTGAGAGAAGGAAATAGAAAAAAAAATAAATTTCCAAAAAAAGAATATCTGGTCTAATTTTTGAGCAAAAATTGAATATTTTAGAGTTTTTTTGAAAACAATATAAGCAATGAATTGGTGAGATAACGGTAACATTTTCTTATTTCTCCAAAGTCATTTTATTAAACTTTCAGACTAAGAAAATTTAAGGGAAATCGATTGAAAAATGGCTGAGATATTGACATGCAAAATCAAAATTTGAAATATCAATTGTTTTTTTCTCATTCTGAGGCAATGATATTGCTTTAAAAAATGCATTGCATGGAAAAAATCTACAAGTTTCGAAATATCGCAATACTTTTGATGTCATAATAACGGGAAATTTTTTAACATACTATTCGTGGAAAGTATTAGCAAAAATGTTTTCGTATACCGTTTTTTTTCTCAACCAACGAATTTTCATACAAAAAACGTTGTACTGAAAACATCTATAGTTTTCAAGATATCACAATAATTTTGATGTCAAAATAACGGAAATTTTGCAAAATTTAATATTTGTAAGCAACTTTACCATCACAATATATATTGACACTTGTTACATGAAAAAGTGCTTATTGTAGGGTAACCGTAAACGGTGGTGAAAAATATCAAAGTATTTTTTGCACATCTTATGAATGTCTAAATTTCTCTCTTATATCATGTTTTTCCATCTCTTACAGTTTAGCTTTTAATTAATAAATGCTCTTTTTCCACTCTTATTTCAAAAGTCAAAGGTCACCAATCTAATATTCAACCGTATTGTGCAGGCAGACCTTTCATCCGATACCTCATTCTTCATTCTACCTCTTCCCAGTTCTGAGATCCCTAACTAAAATTAACATAAACTTTCAACGTTAATATTTCGGGTTAAAGGTCATCAATTTAAAATCTAACATAATTCGGCACATCTATGGTGCAGTACCTTTCGAATGATATACGTTTCATTGTCCTTATTTTAAAAAAAACATTGAAAAAGTGTACGACAACATTCGATGTTTGCGTATTAATATATAAGATGTGAACCACTGAAAAAAATGTGGTTTGGTTTCTTTAATCCTAAAGAAATAATATAAAATAAATAACATGCATAGTTAGGCTTAGAATTCATTACATTTCTTTTAAGCCAAATAACTTTTTATATATCAGACTCCACAATTTTTGGCAGAGAATAAGTATCTTCTGGTGCCGACGCACAGTACTTTGTCCCATAGGAGAAAATCAAGATTTTTGTTGTAACAGAACCTAATAAATTTGGTACCGTTTTTTAGATAATACTTTCACTAAGAAAAATCCAAATTTTTATTGGAATTGAATAAGTTTTGTAGCCACTATACCTCTTTAAAGTCAACCATTTTTATGTATTTTTATTGTTGTGGAATATTTGATTTAACACATCTTACAAAGAAAAAATTACTGTTAGCGCAATTTTAGCCGAATTCATTTGATTTTTGATTTTATTTCAAGAAAAATATTATTTAAATAAATGACTTTTAATATATTTTCAATTTAGCTTAAGAAAATAAATTGAAAAATTTCCAAAAAAATAAAAATTCTTTTAAATATTTTCCAAAACTTTGCAATTTTTGAGAGCAAATTAAAAAAAAACATAAAAAAACATCTCTTCCATTTTCAAACATATTGTTATACATGTATTTATCTTTCAGATTTCAAAATTTTTAAAGAATTTTTAAAAAAAAACTTTTCTTAACAAATAAAATAAAATTGTGATGTTATTTTAGACAAAAAAAAAATTAAAATAAAGGGTATGTTTCCTTAAAATACTCTTTTTAGCACATGATAAGGGAAAAATTAACACCAAATGAAATGGACCGATTTTGTAACACCGAAAATCGATCTTTTTTCAAATGGCCGCCATTTTGTTTTTTTTCGGCGTTTAAAAATTGTCTTAGTGCAGGCGGTGGCCACTTAAACAGGGATTAATTCGTTTTTTTTTTTATTTTTTCCTCAGATGCTTCAGGCTGGTAATATCCTGCACACCGTCAATTTTTTGGCAGTTTTTTAAAAAAATCAAAACGTCAAAAAACGCTTCAAAAAGTCTGAAAAAATTTTTTTTGTATTTTTTAAATGTTAATAAATATGTATATGCGCAAAATTTGAAAACGATATGAAAACAAAATTCCCGAAAAAAATTTTTCTTAAATTTGTAACCTATATGTCCCCTTTATATATTTTTTTTTATTTAGTTTAATTTACTCATATTAACTTGATTAAAAAAAATACCAACACAAATATTTTTTTTTTTGTTTTGCAAAACATTATTTTACATGTATATTAGCATTTTTGTCGAAAAAGTGCATAGGAAACTATATGCCTATCTTTTTTTAAAAAAAGATATTGCCAAATGGTTTTCAGTATTAAAAAGTTAAAGCCTTAATCATTTGAAATTTATTTTTTTTTTGTTTTTTTACCAGTTCTAATAACTTGAATATTAAATTTAATATAGAAAAATTTCGTTTTTTTTTTATTAAAACCTAATTTTTGGCGCAAATACTTGATATACGTAAAATTTGATTCAATATTTGAAATCAGCAACCAAAAATTCATAAACATGCAGAATTTCATAACAATCGAACGACTCCTTGTATTTTTTCCTCACTTTTGTATTTGTTCAAAGTACTGTGCGACGGTTGTGTGCTCGTTTAGATTAATATTATTATTAATATTATTAATTCATTTTTGAATTTATACTAAAACTTAAAAAAAATTTACCTGCCAAAACAGTTTTTATTAATGAAAAACTAAATGCGTTCTGTGTAAAAAAATCGAGTTGCTCAGTCTCAAAACTTAGTACTTTAGCAATTTTCCATAGTATAATTTCAGGCTTGGTTATTTAAGCTAAACACTTTGTTCAAAAGTATGACATGCATACAGTGTCTGGCTATTGCACTGTGTTATTGACCATTTGAAGCACACAAACGAATTTTTATACTTTTTTTTTTTGACAACAACAAATTATGAAAAAGATGAAAAGATTAGCATGTATTTATACCCATAAAAAGCTACAGCATTGAACTTAGCAGGTTTTTCATCATCCCTAAAAGTATACTCAAGTATATTTTAAAAGTTGCTATAATCGCTCATTCTTTGCAGAATGCAAAAGGTTCATTCAATTTGTTCAAATAATAGCGAAACGGGCAGCTTTTTTAAAAAAAAAATTTTTTTTATTGTTTCACAAAATAATTTAAAAATAATATCTTGCAATAACATGAACATCTTATTCTAACGGTGTTTGTTTTATTGAAACTGTTTTTTATGTTTTTTTTTTTTTATTAAACACTTTAAGATTCCTGACCTGTGGTTCTAATTTCTGGACGTTTCTTTATTTATTAAATTCATAAGTGATCTTTGCTCATTGTATATTTATATCACAAATGTGAAAACTCATATACAGTCTGTTAAGTAAGAGCGTGTACGGCATAGTTTATCTAAAAATTTATTTAACAAAATTTTTCTTTGCATACATTCATTATACATATTCCGAAGCACGACGCAATCATATTAATAAGATGTCCAATCACCACCAGCGTTAACAATCGATTGACATCTCCGTGGCATACTTTCCACTAAATTTTCGGCATATTCGACAGGAAAAGCTCTCCAAATGCGTCGAATTTCTCGGGAAAGTTGTTTTAAAGTATATGTGTGTCTCTCTCGAAGCTTCTGCTTGATGTAGCCCCAAACGTTTTTGATGGGATTTTCATCAGGCGATTGTGCAGGCTAATCTAATGCGACGATGCCTTTTTCGCACTTCCAGTCGGTGCAGAGGCGGCTGCGGTGTTTGGGGTCATTGTCCTTCTGTAGAATCCAGTCTTCGTTTTTTGTTATAAATTGGCATTTGACAGTCGGTAATAAAGCCTTCTCATAAATTTTGACCATTCTGGCAGCATTAAGGTTCTCGGTAAAGAGGTGCAAAGTGCCGAAACCCTTTTTGAGAAGCATCCCCATAGATGAATTTTAATGGGATGCTTAACGGTGCGCTGGACAAAATTACTTGAAGACGAAGACCAAGCCAGCGGTACGATTGAATAACCTCGAACACAAGATTCGTAGGAGAAGAGTAAATTACTCCAAACTCGATGAATGTTTTCTCCTGCCCAAGCAATTCTTTTAGTGACGTGTTTTTCGGACAACAATGGTTTCTTCATTATGCTTCGCCATTTCAAGTTATTTGCACGCAAATGATTACGAATAGCTACGTGCGATGTATTCAAACCTTTTTGCCTCAATTTCGCTTGCCATTGACGCAAGCTTAAGCCAGGATTCCACGATAAATAAACTCAATATAATTTTTTCATCCTTCTTGGTCACGTTCCCTGTTGAGTCACGATCGGGACCCACTTCCCGTGGGACCCGTTGCACCCACTTCTGGACATAAGCCTTTGACTTTTTCAAATACTTTGCCGCCGCTGCATAGGAAATTTCTGGTCCTTTTGAATGGTTGCAGAGGAAAACTGCCTCGAAGCGTTCTGCGTATGCAGCACTCATTATGCCTAGCACACTTTTCTGACAAAGTTTCGACCACCAATTTAACTTTTTTTACTAGTGCGTCAAGGGCAGAGGTTATGTCTACTTATTGACAAAATTTCAGGGTTGCACTATTTACCGACTGCGAATAATGCCGTACACGCTCTTACTCAAGAGACTGTACTTTAAGTAAAAAAAAACATTAAATTTTAATAAATAAAAATTCTTTGGCGGTAACATGAATTTTTTTTAACCACTTTCATTCTTTTCTTTTAAAAAAAACAACGTGAAAAAAAAGTCCACAAATTACCACCCTAGAACAAAGTGGTTCTAATTTGTGAGAGTCTACTGTAATGCTTTTGAGGTAATCACTTGAATTTGCGTCACGCAAAACTTCGCTTTCAATGCCATTGATCTATATTGAGAGACTATGTGGGAGGGGGACGTGGGAGGGGGTGAAAAATTAACCAAAAAAATGTTTTTCAACATAAATCTATATTATAATGTACAATTTTTTGTATAAATATACATTTTCTTTTAACAGGAGCTTGTAATTTAATATCAAAGCAATATGTTATTTCAATACCTACACTAAGGGAAAAAAATATTAAATTTATGCAAAAACTTTTTTAATTTAACCAAAAAGCTAGTCATTTTTGCACCAATAACGCATTTGCATAAATCGACTACGTAAATATTTAAAATTCATTTAAAAACTTTTTTAATTAAATAAAATATTAAAATATTGAAACAGAAATAATAAAAAAATAATAAAAAATATATTAAAATTATGCACGAATTTTTTAAATATCTTTTAAAAATTTACTATTTGAAAATAAAACTATCCCATCTAAAGGAAATTCATATAAAAAATATTGAAATTAAAAAACAATATATTCAAATATTTCTCACAAGCTGCGTCCATTAATGCCATTAGCATGGTTATTTTATTTTCTTTTTTCGTTCCTTAATATTATATTATTTTTGACAGTCGGTGCAATATTATGACACCATATGTCAAAAATAGTATAAAACTAAAGAACGAAAAAAGAAAAAAGAGAAAAGAAAATAAAGTAACCATGCTAATGGCCATGGTATAATAATACAAGGTAGCATTGACAGTTGCTTGGGAAAACATATTCTGTCAAAAAATATACTCAAAAAGAGAGCGTTCGCTGGTCGGCCATTGTTAATAAATGAAATCACAAACAACAAACGAATTTTCTGCCAGCATCAAGCCACAGGCATCAATCCACCGCTGGCGACGAGTTTCGTTATTAGGCACTGAATAAAATTTAACATCACGGACTGAAAAATTTTTCGCACAAATTACACAAGATCTTTTTATAACTTTCATCATTTTAAATGTTTATTTCTTTATGATTTGTTTATTTAAACGCACAATATTCTTATTAGTTTTTTATGTTTCGCAAACAGCTGTGTTTGACAGTTTATGTTTTCCTGTTGAAGAGAAAATAAGCAGTTGTCAATGCTACCATGTATTATTATACCATGGCTAATGACAATAATAAAGCAAACTAATCATGGTATAATAATACAAGGTAGCATTGACAGTTGCTTGGGAAAACATCTGCTGTCAAAAAATATACTCAAGAAGAGAGCGCTCACAATCCGCCATTGAAAACACAAGCAATGTTGAAAATGTTGAAGTGAAAAATACAACAACTTCAGCAGCTGCAGATTCATTTGAACAAACAGTTGTTTTTGACAGGAGATGTTTTCTTGCAGAAGAGAAAATAAGCAGTTGTCAATGCTACCTTCTATTATTATACCATGAAACTAATAAAGCAAAATATGCAGGCAAATGACAATCGGTACGACACATTCGTGGGAAAATGTCGAGTTGTCACTCCACCCTACATATAATTGCATTATTTCAGCACGCAATCGCTGTGTACCAGGGATGGAAAAGTAGGTACAATTGTACCTTTTTCCGACGTTTTTGACCTTAAAGGTACATTAGGTACAATAGCTTCATTTTAGGTACATTCCGCCTTCGATTGAACGAATTTTCCACTAAATAACTTAAAAATTATATTTTGTT
Source organism: Pherbina coryleti (assembly GCA_943735915.1). NCBI lineage: Eukaryota > Metazoa > Arthropoda > Insecta > Diptera > Sciomyzidae > Pherbina > Pherbina coryleti. Next base: position 54,408,313 of record OX030950.1, read on the forward strand.
CTTTAACAAGTAGTTAATTTAACAACTACTTGCTTTAAGACCAAAAATTTTGTTGTGGCAACTCTATTCTCTTTTCCATTCCACACTATTGTGAATAGTACACATAAAAAGAAGAAAAATAAGCTTTAAGAAGTCTTTCTTCCTTTCTTAAGCTTCAAGAACTCTTCCTTTCCTTAATTTCATTCCTTCATACAGAGCCGTTATTGTTGTTGGTTATTTTATTCATTAACATACTTGGCCTTGAGATCGATGATTGATTAATTGGAATCAAAATTTTAAGTGCGCAATTTTATCGCTTTATTCTTTTTTTTAAGACCAAAATAACAAAGTGATCTCAATGAAAAGAATTTCAGTTGCACATAGTGTTAATTTTTTGGTATTGTTATAAATATTTAATTTATGATCTTGATAATTTATGATTTATGAGCAAATGAAGTTCGGTAAAAGTCTTTCAAGGAGTGAAATGGCCAGTTGACTTTATGTTATTTATTTTTTGTATATTGAATTAACATACATTGTATTTATGTTTTAAACAAATATTTTTTTATAAAAACAAAATCAATTGTTTTTGTATATTTTTAGGTACATTTTTTAAATTATTTTAGGTACATTTATGCCCAAAAAGGTACATATTTTTTGAGATATTAGGTACATTTTAAAATTTTCATTTCTCATCCCTGCTGTGTACGTACGGCCAAATATCCCTGTTATACAACTCTTGCAACAAAAACGAAATGAGAATTATAAGAACTAAGGTTGCAACTGCAAGAGAACAGAGTGCGATGCTGTTGCTGCTTGTCGGAATATGTGTGTACGTGTGCGATGCTGTTGCTGCTTGCTTGTATGGAATATGTGTGTACGTGTGTGGTATAAATAAAATTCAAATACGGGAAAAAAACGTGTATATTTCCCGACGGAAAATTTCAAAAAACAAATTAAACTTTTCAATAAAATTAGACACGTCTTTTCTTCGATGGATCAAAAAACGACTTGAATTCTTTATTTGGCTGAGGCCGAACTTTCTTTGATTTTGTTGACATGAAAAGGAGGGAGTGAGAGGCACTCCCACATAAGGAACAACTGAAAATGAAGCAACTCAGCCGCTGTACAGAAGGTACAGGGTTGACCAGGAATGCGTTTACATTTGTAAACAAACGAGTTGTAGGGAAAATATTTGATTTATCCACGTAAATATTTAAATAAAATTGATACTAAGGCGTGGATAATGTTAATATGCATTATTTCCCTTAGTGTATGATTGAACTTATTAAGACAATTCACTATCTGGTGCAAATGGTCTTGCAGCATAGCATTTGCAAAATGGTAGAGTATATTTTTACTGGACCTTTACAAAATATACAGAAATGCACTTACTACGCTTTTGGAAATATGCAACACAAAAAACCCATAGTTTTTATGAACTATACGAATGCAATACGAATGCAATTGCACTCTGGCAGCTGATTGGGGGGAAAAAATAAAGGCAAAAAGAAGTGTTGCAAAGTAAGCCGAAAAATACCGTTCACAATTGATGGGAAATGTTTACAATTGCACGAATTTACATTCTAAAATATTATATTGACTGCACTTTTACATTGCAGCTGCCAAAGAGTGCAAAAATACCTAAAAACATTCCTCACAATGCGTTCCTATCAATAAAAACAAATTTAAAGGTTTGGTAAGGGATGCATCATCATAAAGATTAATAACAAATTTTCATATACTTTATATAGAGTAATAATTGAGTTGATGTCAAAATTATTGCATGTAATATATAGTTTTGCTATATGAATGCTTTTATGTAACTAAATAATAATAAAAAAAAAAGATACAGTATACCGTGTATACAGTAAAGAAGTGAAACTTCTTCTTTGTATACACTCTTTCTTTTCTAGAATAAGAACGATTTTAGTGTAAAGGCTCGATTATGCAATCGTAAAGCTACGCAACGTAACGTGGCGTAGAGTTCTATCTGGAATAGAACCCATCGCTGCACTAGGGAGAAAACTCAGAGCGTAGCTTTATTGAAAGTTTGAGAGCGAGAGTATGATCGTGAGAAAATCAAGTGTTGCATATTCCGCATATTAAGAGAATAATTTCTTAAAAAGGGATTTTTTTATTTTACATAACTACAATGAGCGATTTTTTTGCCAATGGGAGCTTCAGGTGCATTTATAAATTTGTTTTTCAAAAATTTTTTTGGCATATTAATAAGGAGTTTCACAGAACAATGTCACAACAATAAACCTACCTCAACTGTAAACTTGATCTTAACTTTCATTTTTATTTCTGCCTTAAAAACTAAAAATCAAAAATTACCGGTTATTTTGTACTCAAAAACTATGGGACAAATTTTAGTTATTATTTTTGCTTTAAAAAAAATTAAGCCTTATAAATACTTTTTTGTTCAAAACTTTAAATGTGAAAAGATAACTAAAACTTTCACACACACATTATACTTACTATTATTAATAGTAAATAGTTCGATATAAAATTATATAACTAAGATATGTATAAAATAGTTATCTATTGAAAGAACTTATTCCAACTTTTCTTGCGCACAGTGTCAAGTTGGCGTCTTGGAATTGCACAATTATCGCAACTTGCATTTGCGTAAACTTGCATAAACTTTTATCTTATATTCTTTCAGTTCTTCTTTGCTTGTAAAATACATTTTTAATGAAAAATCTATTCAAACAATATTTAAGGATACAAAGTGCATTAACCCACAATATCTAAGATTCAGAGAAATAAAGCTTTATGTTTAGAAGTTTAATTGCGTTTCTTCAACGTTAACTATGTCAATTGTCCGAATTTCTATTAGTTGCATTGAGCAAGGTCGTACTGTAGTTACTTTTTTCTCCATACAAACATTTTTGACTTTACACTAATAGTTCGGGTGTAGAATTAAATGCTAAGAAATTTTCGTTTCTACAGCATACTACGCCTTATTCAAGAATGATAGAAAAATAGATTACGCATTGCGCAGGTCCGTTATGTTGTTTACTTTTCATTTTGACATTTCTAGCTACGAACAAAGTATTTTTTACGATCATGACGTCACGCTAGACCAAGTTTGTTTCTTGAATCTTTTGCCATTGTTTCATATTTGTTCACATTTTTAACAAGATTTGACAGAAAGCCATATCGTAAGCTCATATCGTAAGTCTATCGTAACGTAGATGCGCAGATCGTAGAAAATTATTTTTACTATCTGCGCAATCAATTTTTCTATCATTCTTGGGCTTTATTCATAAACATTTTTTCATTCGCTGCTCATGTTTGTAAGGTTTGTGTCTGAACTAAAGAAAATCTCTACAAAAATTAAGAATTCCAATGGATTTGCAATGGCCGCCACATAAAAAAAATGCTGCAAAGGGCGCATATGGAGCATGTCTTTGATATTAAACGAAAAGACAAACAAAAAACATGGTTGCGAAAATGTTTATGAATAGCGTTTTCTTGTTTAAAGTTACACTGCCTCTAAAATGTGTTTATGAATAAGGCTGTTATATTTTCCCGCTAGGAGCGCTGTTTATTTTCCCGCTGGGCATCTACAGCAAAAGTAGTTTGATTAATTGGTATGTAGACAACATTTACATATGAAGACCTTAGTCCAGCATGTAGCACGTTGGCTTTATAAAACTGAGATTGCAGGTTCGATACTCAGCGCTGACAAAGAAATTTTTTTCAGTCTTTTATACAATGTATATCTCTCTCATTCTATCTACTGTACAACATATCTTTCTTCTCTATCGTGTAACGAAATGAAGTAAATTGACCTTGAAATTTCACTCCTCAATATTCTCATTCAAATTTCGAAGCGCCGCCTAAGAAGTTTCACTTCAAAAATTATTTACAGTCTACAATGAGGAATACAATATTTACAGACCTTTCAATCCATCTATGGAAGCCAAAGAGGTTAAGAACATTGATTTCGAATAAGTTATCGACAAGTTTGCATCTCTCAAAGCAAGAAAGAAGAAATTTTAAAACTTGTTGGTACCTTATAGTTTGCTTTTTTGAAGGAATATACTTAATAATTTTAATATTTTTTTCAGACTCTGAATCGATGTTTTTAAAAGAGCAAAAGTTAAATATACTCGATGCATTTAAAAAAATTTTAAACAAAAACAGTATACTTACAAATTTTTATTTTTCGTATAGAGATTTTAGATATGGATAAGGATAACCTACCTTTGAGGTATAAAGTCTATTTTCTTCCTGGGTGCCAGCAGTCCTAGCTATGCCACTGTATACAGAGACAATAAGCAGTACACGCGGGTTTTTGAAGCGAAGCTTTTTACGTCTCGTTCTGCGATTTGCTAGAGTGAAATCAGAAAAAACGACACTTTTTTCCGACACCTTTTTTCTTAGAATTGATATTGTTTTTTGATTGCATCAATTGAACCAGAAAATGTTAAATTAAAAATAATTTCTTGCCAGCTGCAGGAATTGAACCCACAACTCACAGTTCTATCGCTTGTTGGTACTTTCCTCTAACCATTACGCCAAAACCCTTTCTTTCATAATTTTGTTGATTCAGTGATAAACATTAGCTAAAGCTATGTTTCAGCAAATCACTATAATCTATTACTTTAGGAAAGGATTGTGTGTTGGCTATTCTAGGACTGTGTATTGGCTAACCAACCGACAAAAGTAGCAAACAAAAGGAACTAGAGCAAATATAACTAAATTTACCGATCTATGGTTTGAATCTTCGGTTTGTCCATGCGAACTAAAAGACCTAACGAACTAAAAGAACGAACGAACTAAAAGAACGAACGAACTAAAAGAAATATTCACTAAGGATTGTGTATTAGATGTTGTTTCTACTTCCTACTAAAGGTCGTTATAAATATCGTTAAAAATAAACAACCTGTAAGTTGATTAAATTGTAACAAAATGAATGATTTTTGTATATTTATTCCCTACAACTAAACAGGGGGCTTTAAGGGAGGGCCAAAGAGGGTTAATATATATGATATATTTACTTTGTTATTTTGAAGTTTTGAATTTAAAAATTATTTTAATCGAAAAAACGCTATTAAATTATCAAATCTATGAATTTGCGAAAATGATTCGCTTCTCTCGTGTGTCCAGTGACGCACCTGTTTTTTTTTTATATGTGTCTAGTACAATCTTTTATACGAAATGTTTAATTGTAGCACAACAACTGGATCTAGTTTTATCTTCAACAAATATTCTAATTTCCAAATACTGTAAATAATCCAAAAACAATATGGAACTCATAGTACTTTCTAGAAGTGTAAATATCTGCCGTGGAAAATACCGGCAGAATAATACAGCAAACATTAAACAAGTGTTTCAATGTCTATATCTCATTTAAGGCAACTAAATTTTATTATAAATACAAAAACAAATGAGTCACAAACAAAATTTTGCAAAAATAAAAAAAAAAAAATAAAAATGAAAAATCTTGGAGTTTTTCCTGTCATCTTTCTGATGTATTCATTGTGATATCTGTGTGTTGATATGAATTATGGAGAGCAAGCAAATGTTTTGTTTTCTACCTTGATAGTTTTACCATCTACCTGACTTGGCCGGTCTTAGCCGGGTGTTATTCTATTGTTAATTACTTGAATTAAGATTCTTTATAATTTTGAATGAGAAATAAAATATTAATTGATTAATGAAATATAAATAAAACTATATTTTATATTTTTTTTTATATTTTTATGTAAGACTAATTTTTTAAAAATTAAACTCTTAAAGATTTTAAAAACAATTTTTTAATTATATTCTAAGCAGCTCTTTTAGCATATAAAATACTTAATGTTCACAAACAAAACTGTACTAATTCGTTTTACAAGACCGAAAAAAAAACAACGAGTGATTTTCAAGGCCCGTTATATAAGGCTTTACATCTGAGACAAAACCCAAAAAAAACACCTACATTTAAATTAAATCCTCTTTAAATGTAGTAAGCTAAGAGCACAGTATATCATCCGACTATTAAGCCTATGTGCCACATCATTAGGGACATTTTTTGCCATGACAACGTTATGTCGTATCTCGAAAGTTTCCAAAAATGTTGGAAAAGTTGAAAATTGTTAGTGCCTGAACACACGAAGGCAACCGTTCACCGTGCAGTGAACATGCAACAACAATAAAAAAACGTTGCATGGAATTATAACTCCACCACTGTAGTTGCTACGGTAAATAAAACGACAGTAGAGGTCTGGCTTCTGTGGCGTAGTTGGTTAAAGTGCGTGGCCGCTATGTCAACGAACTTGGAGACCCAGGTTCGAACCCCAGCAGCGAAAGAAAATTATTTGAATTAAAATAATTTTTCTGTACGGCCGCCACCTCTCTGCAGACAATGGTTAACCTCAGGGAGTAATAAAAGTGACATGTAAAGCTTCTTGAGAACAAGAACATATTCCGTTCATCGCCGTTCGGAGTCGGCGTTAAACAAGTAGGTCCTGTTCTCGGTCAATTGTGTTCAAACTTAATAACACGCACAACACAATTGATCATAAGAAGCTAGGTCAAAGTCCTTTCAAGGGCTGAAATGGCCAGGTATTTATTTTTTTTTTTTATTTTTAGAGGTCTGGCTTTCAGCCACATGGTTAAAAACAAAAATGAATGGCGCCATAATTACTCTTAGGGAACCTCTAAATACATCATCGTTGCACGTCGCTAAGGTAAATCTTAATGTGTCACACAAAAGCAACAGTAAAAGCAAAAACAACAGTACAAACAAAAGCATAAGCAAATTCCAACAAAACTTAATATAAAAAAAACAAATATACAAGAAAACTTTTTAAATAAAAAAACATCAGAGATAACATAAAAATAAAAATAAAAATAAAAACAACTGTACAAATATTAGGACAATAATTATAGAAAGGATGAGGACAATGATTTGGAAAGAGATCAAGACCAGGAATAAAATAAGGAGTAGGACAAACGATTGGAACAGGAAAGGACTTGGACAACCAAGGAAAGTCGATCTGTCAATATATATATAATTTTTTTTCGAACTGAAATTTTAAATTTTCTATTTTGTAGTTTTACTTTTTTTTCTGTCTAAGCTTTCTAAATTTATTTCTTCGTAGTTTTTTTTTTAGTCAATAAGTTATAAGTAATTGTCCCAGTCCGTGTTCGTTCGTAATCCCTTTCCCACATGGATGCATTACAAAATATCAGGGACCAAGGAATAGTTAAAGCAGTGGACTTCTCCCTTCGAACGTGCACCAAAGTAGGACAAAGTTGTTTTGTCAGCCACCAAGGTAATGGCGACATTTTTTTGGGATGCATGCGAAGTCATTCACATCGATTACCTTGAAAAAGGTAAAACAATCACCGACAAATATTATTCCCAGCTGTTGGACATATTTGACATTGATTTGAAGCAAAAACGACCGCATTTGGTGCAGAAAAGGTGCTCTTCCACCATGATAACACAACGACGCCCACGTCTGTAGTCACCATGGCAAAAATTCATAAATTGTGCTACGAACTGCAACCCTTTTCACTATATTCTCCAGATTTAGACGCCAATAGCTCGGCAGTAAGAGATTTGGGTCGAATGAAGAGGCAATCACTGAAATAAATGCCTATGTAAAGGACCTTGATAAAACATATTATTTGCAAGGAATGAAAAATTGGAACAACACTGGAAAAAATGCAACACTAAAAGGAGACATTTTTGAGGTTTTCTTTCTCACTTTTTCTACTTTTTTCGGAAAAATACCTTTTATTCAAAAAGTCACTAACTTATCAAATTACCCTCGTATGCCTTTACCTCAGTCAATTCAAGGTAATAAGCGATTCTGTCCACAAACTTTCTCTACCGACAACTACAACTTTTGAGTCGTAAGTGTTGATGTATTGTTAGTTTAATTCTATTAGAAATGAAGAAAAATATAAAGAAAGATTGAAGCGTAGAACGATGGCCTGGCCGGTTTTCGAACCCAGATCCTCTGCGACTACCAAAGCCACCTAACTTTCACAAAGATATATTTGAAATTATGAAGAACTTTTTATAAGTTGGATTTATGTAAGAACTGGTCATAGACTTTGATCAAACCCCATTATGCCTATCAGACCTAAAGCATAACTTACTTTGAGATGAAACGCAGACAAAATAACCGACCCCAACCAAACAAACACGTGTTGCACTTCTTAATCAATAGCTAATTAAAAATTGAAGCTGTTTTAATACAAACGATAAAAATCATACAATTTGTTCAGTTTGAAATTTGTTTGTAAATTTCCTTAAAAAATGGAAAACTCATCGACTATAATCAATTTGCTTTGCAACTAGCATGTATTTATGTAGTTATTTATACGAATTAATACTTAAACTTATGCGTTACTATATTCGTTACTGAAAGTTCTTACATAAAAATAACTTTCTCGGGATTATTTATAAATTATTTGTAAACCTAAGAAAGAAGATGGAAGGTCATCATACTTGACGATAAGTATATACTGATTACTATTTATGATGATATATCGAATAAAATAAGTAAATATCAAATAGTTTAATTTTATTTTTATTTGATTTTTGATAAGTTTTTAAATAGCACTTTTAATTCCAACGTGATAAAATAACGTGATAAAATAAAATTTGCTACAGAAAAGATATCAACAAAGGGTAAACCAAGAAAAAAGAGAAAAGTCACCCATATCAATGCATCTTTAGAGAAAACAAACGCCACCCTGAGCGATCGTTTGAGTTGCAGATGTGCTAAGAGAGACTCAGAGCTTTCGTGAGTTTTTTAATACGCGAGCATTCAAACCGTTGCCTATCAGTTTTTTTGGCTGTGAGGATATATAAGGGATATACCTTGGCGAATATTCAAGTATTCAAGTCTTTGAATCTTCAGTGCAACAGTATATTCTACGCTTATCTACGAGAAAGCAATCAGTTTGAAACGAATATTGGCTTAAATAGATTGACAAATTTTACTAAATAATCATTAGTTTTTGCCTGTTTCAAATATTGAAATATAAACTTTTCTGAAATAGATACGTAGCGTTTTTATAATGGTAAGAAATTATTTAAATATATTTGTCTTCTAAAGTTTTCCAAACAATTCTAAGATTAACATTTTATTTTTCTATATTTCTTTTATATCCAGGCCAAACTTATTGTATGTGTTTTGACTGTGGGTTTAATTGTCGCTACCTTGGCGAAGCCTTTAACTGTTGACCTGTCTATATTAGAACCAACAAAAGCAACAGCAGCAACTCTAGCAACACTAGCAACAATAGCAACACCAGCAACACTAGCAACAATAGCAACACCAGCAACAGCAGCTACACCAGCAGGACAAGCAGCAATAGTAACAATAGCAACACCAGCAACAGCAGCTACACCAGCAGGACAAGCAGCAATAGTAACAATAGCAACACCAGCAACAGCAGCTACACCAGCAGGACAAGCAGCAATAGTAACAATAGCAACACCAGCAACAGCAGCAACACCCGCAGGACAAGCAGCAATAGTAACAATAGCAACTCCAGCAACAGCAGCTACACCAGCAGGACAAGCAGCAATAGTAACAATAGCAACACCAGCAACAGCAGCTACACCAGCAGGACAAGCAGCAATAGTAACAATAGCAACACCAGCAACAGCAGCTACACCAGCAGGACAAGCAGCAATAGTAACAATAGCAACACCAGCAACAGCAGCTACACCAGCAGGACAAGCAGCAATAGTAACAATAGCAACACCAGCAACAGCAGCTACACCAGCAGGACAAGCAGCAATAGTAACAATAGCAACACCAGCAACAGCAGCTACACCAGCAGGACAAGCAGCAATAGTAACAATAGCAACACCAGCAACAGCAGCTACACCAGCAGGACAAGCAGCAATAGTAACAATAGCAACACCAGCAACAGCAGCTACACCAGCAGGACAAGCAGCAATAGTAACAATAGCAACACCAGCAACAGCAGCAACACCAGCAAAACCAGCAGGACAAGCAGCAGTAGCAACGGCAGCAACACCAGCAACAGCAGCAACACCAGCAAAACCAGCAGGACAAGCAGCAGTAGCAACGGCAGCAACAGCAGCTACACCAGCAGGACAAGCAGCAGTAGCAACGGCAGCAACACCAGCAACAGCAGCTACACCAGCAGGACAAGCAGCAATAGTAACAATAGCAACACCAGCAACAGCAGCTACACCAGCAGGACAAGCAGCAATAGTAACAATAGCAACACCAGCAACAGCAGCTACACCAGCAGGACAAGCAGCAATAGTAACAATAGCAACACCAGCAACAGCAGCTACACCAGCAGGACAAGCAGCAATAGTAACAATAGCAACACCAGCAACAGCAGCTACACCAGCAGGACAAGCAGCAATAGTAACAATAGCAACACCAGCAACAGCAGCTACACCAGCAGGACAAGCAGCAATAGTAACAATAGCAACACCAGCAACAGCAGCAACACCAGCAAAACCAGCAGGACAAGCAGCAGTAGCAACGGCAGCAACACCAGCAACAGCAGCAACACCAGCAAAACCAGCAGGACAAGCAGCAGTAGCAACGGCAGCAACAGCAGCTACACCAGCAGGACAAGCAGCAGTAGCAACGGCAGCAACACCAGCAACAGCAGCTACACCAGCAGGACAAGCAGCAATAGTAACAATAGCAACACCAGCAACAGCAGCAACACCCGCAGGACAAGCAGCAGTAGCAACGGCAGCAACAGCAGCTACACCAGCAGGACAAGCAGCAGTAGCAACGGCAGCAACACCAGCAACAGCAGCTACACCAGCAGGACAAGCAGCAATAGTAACAATAGCAACACCAGCAACAGCAGCAACACCCGCAGGACAAGCAGCAATAGTAACAATAGCAACACCAGCAACAGCAGCTACACCAGCAGGACAAGCAGCAATAGTAACAATAGCAACACCAGCAACAGCAGCTACACCAGCAGGACAAGCAGCAATAGTAACAATAGCAACACCAGCAACAGCAGCTACACCAGCAGGACAAGCAGCAATAGTAACAATAGCAACACCAGCAACAGCAGCTACACCAGCAGGACAAGCAGCAATAGTAACAATAGCAACACCAGCAATAGCAGCTACACCAGCAGGACAAACAGCAATAGTAACAATAGCAACACCAGCAACAGCAGCTACACCAGCAGGACAAGCAGCAATAGTAACAATAGCAACACCAGCAACAGCAGCTACACCAGCAGGACAAGCAGCAATAGTAACAATAGCAACACCAGCAACAGCAGCAACACCAGCAAAACCAGCAGGACAAGCAGCAGTAGCAACGGCAGCAACAGCAGCAACACCAGCAACACCAGCAAAACCAGCAAAACCAGCAGGACAAGCAGCAGTAGCAACGGCAGCAACACCAGCAACAGCAGCTACACCAGCAGGACAAGCAGCAATAGTAACAATAGCAACACCAGCAACAGCAGCAACACCAGCAGGACAAGCAGCAATAGTAACAATAGCAACACCAGCAACAGCAGCAACACCCGCAGGACAAGCAGCAATAGTAACAATAGCAACACCAGCAACAGCAGCTACACCAGCAGGACAAGCAGCAATAGTAACAATAGCAACACCAGCAACAGCAGCAACACCAGCAAAACCAGCAGGACAAGCAGCAGTAGCAACGGCAGCAACAGCAGCAACACCAGCAAAACCAGCAGGACAAGCAGCAGTAGCAACGGCAGCAACAGCAGCTACACCAGCAGGACAAGCAGCAGTAGCAACGGCAGCAACACCAGCAACAGCAGCTACACCAGCAGGACAAGCAGCAATAGTAACAATAGCAACACCAGCAACAGCAGCAACACCCGCAGGACAAGCAGCAATAGTAACAATAGCAACACCAGCAACAGCAGCTACACCAGCTGGACAAGCAGCAATAGTAACAATAGCAACACCAGCAACAGCAGCAACACCAGCAAAACCAGCAGGACAAGCAGCAGTAGCAACGACAGCAACAGCAGCAACACCAGCAACAGCAGCAACACCAGCAAAACCAGCAGGACAAGCAGCAGTAGCAACGGCAGCAACAGCAGCTACACCAGCAGGACAAGCAGCAGTAGCAACGGCAGCAACACCAGCAACAGCAGCTACACCAGCAGGACAAGCAGCAATAGTAACAATAGCAACACCAGCAACAGCAGCAACACCCGCAGGACAAGCAGCAATAGTAACAATAGCAACACCAGCAACAGCAGCTACACCAGCAGGACAAGCAGCAATAGTAACAATAGCAACACCAGCAACAGCAGCTACACCAGCAGGACAAGCAGCAATAGTAACAATAGCAACACCAGCAACAGCAGCAACACTAGCAAAACCAGCAGGACAAGCAGCAGTAGCAACGGCAGCAACAGCAGCAACACCAGCAACAGCAGCAACACCAGCAAAACCAGCAGGACAAGCAGCAGTAGCAACGGCAGCAACAGCAGCTACACCAGCAGGACAAGCAGCAGTAGCAACGGCAGCAACACCAGCAACAGCAGCTACACCAGCAGGACAAGCAGCAATAGTAACAATAGCAACACCAGCAACAGCAGCAACACCCGCAGGACAAGCAGCAATAGTAACAATAGCAACACCAGCAACAGCAGCTACACCAGCAGGACAAGCAGCAATAGTAACAATAGCAACACCAGCAACAGCAGCTACACCAGCAGGACAAGCAGCAATAGTAACAATAGCAACACCAGCAACAGCAGCAACACCAGCAAAACCAGCAGGACAACAAGCAATAGCAACGGCTGTGTAAGCCTACAATTCGTAAACAAGCAAATTAGTATCCGAACACTCCAAAATTTAACAACACTCTCTGCTACTACAAATCCCACCAAGGATTTCCACAGATGAGATGGAAGTGTATAAAGATCACATTTCTCAGTTTGCAACAAAAAAATTACCGAAAGAAATGCCTTTTCAAACACAAATTGAAAACTATCCTAATTGAGTGTCCAATTTCGTTAAACGAACTCAATCACTCACTTCGTTCTGTTTGAATTAATGCAATTTCTTCTGCAATATTTTTCTTCTGTAGAGTTTTTTAAAGTTCAATAAAGGAAAAATTAAAACTATTTTTACCAACAATTTTTTTATTATATATTATGTATGTTAATTAATATCCCAGCAGTTATTTTGGAGTCAATTGAAAAAGTGAACTAGTTCATTTCCAGCTCAGTTCGAAGTAGCTCTGAAAAAGTACAAAATGCGTTTAGTGTAGATCAGTTAAAGGAAATGTAGATACAATTATTCACGACTGTTCTATCCAAACTTGTAAGTGGATAGTTTATTGTGAATGAAGTACAAAACTGAATGTACTTAGAACGCACAAGCGAAATTAAAGTCTTAAATATCTTAAACAGTCTCAGGACCAGTACAGGACCTGGTTGCGACAACCTTCGACCAAAAGATTTGAAAAAGCATTCCACTGTAATGGCACCTTTAATTTCAAAGTTTGTAAATATGTCTCTTGATGAAGCAAAAATTCCTAAATCACTTAAAGAGTCCATAGTACGTCCAATATGGAAAGGAGGAACAAAATCTGAGTATGTTAACTACCGGCCAATATCAATATTACCAGTTATTAAAAAAGTTCTTGAAGAGATCGTAGGGAGAAGACTTACAGAGTTTATTACGAAGTATAAAATCATAGATCCAAACCAATTTCGATTCCAAAAGGACAAAAACATAAAAAAATTATTAGGAAACTTTGCGAGCTATCTGAATAAAGGTCTAAGCAGAAATTTTCATGGCATTGTTCTATTTATAGATTTTAGCAAAGTTTTTAACACAATAAAACACGAAAATTGATGTCAACGCTCCAAAGGTCTGGGATTCGTGACACTCTAAAATGGTTTGAAGACTATCTTAGCTTCAGAACAAATCGTGTAAGAATTGATAACACACTGAGTGAGGAAAAAAATAACTCATGGCGTTATATCATAAATTGGGGCCAAAATTGAAACTCGACCATTTAAAAATTGATTTTTTTTATTAAAAACATTTCTTTTTTCTTTCTACACTCATGTGCAAAAGTAAACGAACTCGTACCGCACCATACACACCACCAGCAAGAAAATTACAAAATAGTAACTCCATTCTGAGTTTCCATATTCAGTGATTTTTACTTTCAAAGCTATTCGATATCAGAAATTTGGCTTATATTTGCGGAGCCACACCTCTTTGTCCCATGTCCATCCCAGTTCCCTAAAACCCATATTCTACTTTCTAGTAGAAGGATATCACCAAGTAGGAACTCCATATTGAGTTTCATAGTTATACGGCATTTACTTCCAAAGCTATTATATATAAAAACTTTGGATTGTATGGGTGATGCCACGCCCCCTTATCTAATGCTCGTTCAATTTTTCCAGTCGAAGAACACGACTAAATAGGAAGTTCCTACCGAATTTGATTGATTTGTGACTTAAAGTTCAAAAGTAATACCAAAAATTTGGGCCACTGAAAAGTGCCACGCCATAGCGTAGCATTTGCGTACGCAGATGATACTGCCATAATAGTTACGCATAAAAATATAGAAATGCCGCGATATGGAATGCAACGAGAAATTGATACTCTTGGTGCTAGGCTAAGAGATTGGTGATTGGTGCTACGACAATGGGCTAATTATTAATGTTAACAAAACAAAATTAATGTACATTAAGCAGCCACATATAGCATACAATAATATAGAAATATATGGAACAATATTTTGGAACATCATGGACCAAATCAGAATGGGAAAGTAGGATCCATAGGCTAAGTAGTGGAAACCTTAAGAGCAAAACTGTACTTTTCATCAAAGGTTTCCCCTTTAATGCAAATAAGTCATGGTTGCAAAACTATTTTAAAAAATACAATATTAACAATCATGATTGCCAGAAGACGTCTTCCAAATACGCCAAATATAGTAGTTTCAAATTAAGTATACCCACTAAACACACATGGATGTTTTTGAATCGTCCTGGTGGGATGCTACGAAATGGAAACATATGGAATACTGAGTGGACCGAAAAACCAGAAAGGAAGCAGAAAAAACTTAACAATAAGCCTATTGGTTAAAAAATTGTTAAACCAACTTCCAGAATCCTTAATAAACACTCCCCTGATTCTAATTGGTCCTTCAAAACTTACATCTTCCCTGCTTTCTCCTCCTACAAGCATAAATCTTCACATCCATCTGACATTCCTAAGCCGATCCCAAGAAACTCCTCTAACTCAACATATCCTAAACATAAGCGCGTCTCATTTAATCTCTCACCTTCAACAAGTTTCACCCCAAATCATCAATCTTCAGGAAAAATACCCTCCTCCCAGGTCCAATATCCGAACTTTGTCCGATCCCATATTCTTAATCCTTCAAAATCTCAGCCTATATCTAGCATATCTGCACGATAAATCTGATTCGATATGCATCGATGGATCTACAAAAACAAGTGTTATAGTTGCTATACAGCAAGAAGGCCTTCCGATTAATCCAATCGAACTTAAGAAAATCTTCATTAGTTTTCATGAAAGCTTCAATATCTCTCCAAAGGAAGTTGAGAATGATTTGTCAGCATTTGCCTCTCATACCACATCAAAGCGTCTTTGGCATCTGAACAAAACTCGGTCAAATTTCAAAAACTACTATTGCTCCTAACAAGATTCCACAAGTAGTACCCAAAGATCCGTGCCAATCTGCCCCCGCAAAGAATTCCATAAAAATATTTTACCACAATTGTGGTGGTATGCGAGGCAAATTAAATAAACTTTTTATTGACGCAAAATCATGCCTCTTCAATGTTATAGTTGTCACGGAAACCTGGCTAAATGATTCATTCAAAAATGAAGAAATTCTCGACCACAATTGGACAGTCTACCGAAATGATAGAGATTACTCCCACAATGGTCATTCCCGTGGAGGGGGGGTTTTTAATCGCAACACACACCTACTTTTCAAGTAAAATTGTTGAAACCACCTCCCACAAGCTTTATGAACACCAAATAATCAGAGTCTGTTCACTTAATAATCAATATATTTATATGGGTGTTGTCTATATTCCTCCCAATTCTATCGAATCTACATACAGTGAGTTATGTGAGACCATTTCATCAATAACCGCGTCCATGAATGAAGAAGATATACTTGTTATCTTTGGCGATTTTACTTACTTACTTACTTACTTATCTGGCGCTTACAAACGAAGGTCGGTTTTGGCCTCGTATAAGAAATTGCGCCAGCCATTTCTATTTTGCGCTTGCTGGCGCCAGTTGGAAACACCAAGTGTAGTCAGGTTATCCAACACCTGATCCTTCCAACGAAGATGTGGGCGTCCTCTTCTGCGTTGACCACCACCGGGCACCGAATCGAATATTTTTTTCGCTGGAGCGTCGTTTTCCATTCGCTCAACATGACCTAGCCAGCGGAGCCACTCGATTTTAATGCGCTTAACTATGTCTATGTCAGCGTACAGCTCATACAGCTCGTGGTTCCATCGAATTCGGTACTCGCCATTGACGCAGATTGGACCGAAGAACTTACGAAGGATCTTTCTCTCGAAGGCTCCCAAAGTCTTTTCATCAGAACTGCTCAACGTCCAAGTTTGTGCTGCATATAATAGGACGGGCATGATTAGTGACTTATAGAGCGTGAGTTTTGTTCGTCGAGAGAGGGCTCTGCTTCTCAATTGCCTACTCAGCCCAAAGTAACACCTGTTGGCAAGAGTTATCCTTCGCTTTATCTCAATACTGACATCGTTGAAAGAGTTTACGTTGGATCCCAGGTAGACGAAGTCCTTAACAACCTCGAAGGACATGTTGTCAACAGTGACGTGGTTTCCAAGACGCTGGGACTGTTTATTTGTTGACACTAGGTATTTCGTCTTATCTGCGTTCACTACAAGACCCATTCGACTCGACTCTTTCGCTAACCTGGAGAATGCTGCACTGACTTCGCGCGTATTATGGCCAATGATATCGATATCATCAGCATACGCCAGCAGCATAATACTTTTGTAGAATATCGTGCCACTGCGTCTCAAATCAGCAGCTCGGATGATCTTCTCCATCATTAGGTTGAAAAAGTCGCACGATAAGGAATCACCTTCTCTGAAACCTCGTTTGGTATCGAATGGAGGAGTGAGGTCCTTCCCGATTTTAACTGTGCTGCTGGTGTTGCTCAGTGTCATTCTGCAAAGGCGGATGAGCTTTGCAGGAATACCAAATTCAGACATGGTGGAATATAGATGATTCCTTATTGGACTGTCGAAGGCGGCTTTGTAATCGACAAAAAGATGGTGTGTGTCGATTTGTTTTTCTAGGGTCTTCTCCAAGATTTGTCGTAGCGTAAATATCTGGTCTATAGTGGATTTTCCAGGTCTGAAGCCACACTGATAAGGTCCAATCAGCTGGTTTACGATGGGCTTCAGTCTTTCACATAGTACGCTCGACAGAACCTTATATGCGATATTCAGAAGGCTTATCCCACGGTAGTTGGCGCAAATTGTGGGATCGCCTTTCTTGTGGATTGGGCAGAGCACACTGAGGTTCCAATCGTTTGGAATGCATTCTTCCGACCATATTCTGCATAGAAGCTCATGAATGCATTTAAATAGAGCTTCGCCTCCATTCTTGAAGAGCTCAGCAGGTAAGCCATCGGCTCCTGCGGCTTTGTTGTTTTTAAGCCGAGCTATAGCTTTCAAGACTTCACTATGGTCGGGCAGCGGAACTCCCAACGCTGTTGTCCAAAATTGGGGATTCCGGAATATCATCTCTATTGGCGGGATTGTTGTCGTCGTCGCCATTCAGAAGCCTAGAGAAGTGTTCCCTCCACATCATCAGTGTACTCTGGATATCTGTCACTAGATTCCCATTTTCATCCTTGCAGGAAGAGGCCCCGGTCTTGAAACCATCGGCCAGGCGTCTTATTTTTTCGAAAAATTTTCGGACCTCATTCCTGTCACCATGCATCTTAATTTTCTCGCACTCACGCATTTCCGCTTCCCTTTTCTTTCGCCTGAAAATGCGTCTCCCTTCCCTCCTCTTCTCTTTGTATCGCTCTTTAGCAGCACGCGTTAAAACCGACTGCAGGGTGGCTTTGTAGGCGGCGTCTTTTTCTGCAGTGGCGTCGCGACACTCTTGGTCGTGCCACTGGTTTCGGCGAGGGCGGTGATCGCCAATCACCTCTTCGGCAGCCGTACGCATAGAGTGGGAAATATGATTCCACTGCGCGCATATATCGTCGATCGGAGGAGTGCTTTCTTGAAGCAGGAGTGAGAGTCGAGTAGCGAAGTCTTCAGCTGTTTGCTTTGATTGCAGCTTTTCGACGTCTAGCTTTCTCTGTGCTGGATTGCGGGCATTCTTGGTTGCGCACAGGCCTTTACGGATCTTGGCTGCGACAAGATAATGATCCGAGTCTATATTGGCACCACGGATCGTGCGTACATCTAAAACACTGGAAGAGTGCCTTCCGTCAATCAAAACGTGATCAATTTGGTTGCGCGTCTTTTGATCAGGAGACAGCCAAGTTGCTTTATGAATATTGATGCTTGAATCTAGTGCTACTAACGACCATGTTTCGCGCTGCGGCAAAGTCAATCAGCCTCATTCCGTTATCGGAGGTATTGTCGTGGAGGCTGAACTTTCCGACTGTTGGACCAAAGATATTTTCTTTTCCCACCTTGGCGTTGAAGTCACCAAGCACGATCTGTATGTCGTGGCGGGGGCTGCGCTCATAGGCATCTTCAAGGCGCTCGTAGAAGCTGTCTTTGGTCTCATCGTCTTTGTCTTCTGTCGGAGCGTGCGCACAAATCAGGCTTATGTTGAAAAATCTTGCTTTGACACGGATCATGGCAAGTCTTTCGTTCACAGGTGTGAATCGCAGAACATGATGTCGTAGTCTCTTGCCAACCACGAATCCGCATCCAAATTCGTGCTTCTCCGCATGGCCGCTGTAGTAGATATCACAGGATGCTTGCCGTGAGCAACCCTGTCCCTTCCATCGCATTTCTTGGATTGCAGTGATATCAGCCTTGTATCTTTCTAAGATATCTATCAGTTGGATAGAGGCACCATCCCAATTAAGGGTTCGGACGTTCCAGGTGCATATCCGTAAATCATTGTCAGTTTTTCGTTTGCGGTAGTCGTCATCAGATTTGGGGATCATTTTTATCTTATTTCTTTTTCGTTTCATTGAAATTTGTTTTTACGTGGTGGGCATCAAACCCAACGCGCAACCCTTTAAAGGCAGGGGGAGCCCGCCGCTCAGATTAGCCGTCAAACTAACGGTTGCCAGTTTGCCGTTTTTAGAGGACACCACGCAGAGGATTGAGTCGATTTGAGACGAGTTCGACATGGATAATGCTGGCCTCACCAGGTTGAGGCAGTCAGACACGTTGCCATGTGAAGATCGCCCCCTTGACCCTCACGCGTTGCCTTGTGAGGATCGTCCTCCACGATTTTAACCGACCAAATATTTCCTTTGTCATTGATGAAAATGACAACTATCTCCTCCCGGTAGACCTCTCTAACTCGATTGATTTTACTTTAATTAGTACCTTCTATGGCAACGACTTACAGCAAGTAAATAGGACTCCAAACCAGAATGGCAGATGGCTAGACTTAGTTTGCACTAATGCCTCATCAATGACAAAGGAAATATTTGGTCGGTTAAAATCGCCAAAGATAACAAGTATATCTTCTTCATTCATGGACGCGGTTATTGATGAAATGGTCTCACACAACTCACTGTATGTAGATTCGATAGAATTGGGAGGAATATAGACAACACCCATATAAATATATTGATTATTAAGTGAACAGACTCTGATTATTTGGTGTTCATAAAGTTTGTGGGAGGTGGTTTCAACAATTTTACTTGAAAAGTAGGTGTGTGTTGCGATTAAAACCCCCCCTCCACGGGAATGACCAGTGTGGGAGTAATCTCTATCATTTCGGTAGACTGTCCAATTGTGGTCGAGAATTTCTTCATTTTTGAATGAATCATTTAGCCAGGTTTCCGTGACAACTATAACATTGAAGAGGCATGATTTTGCGTCAATAAAAAGTTTATTTAATTTGCCTCGCATACCACCACAATTGTGGTAAAATATTTTTATGGAATTCTTTGCGGAGGCAGATTGGCACGGATCTTTGGGTACTACTTGTGGAATCTTGTTAGGAGCAATAGTAGTTTTTGAAATTTGACCGAGTTTTGTTCAGATGCCAAAGACGCTTTGATGTGGTATGAGAGGCAAATGCTGACAAATCATTCTCAACTTCCTTTGGAGAGATATTGAAGCTTTCATGAAAACTAATGAAGATTTTCTTAAGTTCGATTGGATTAATCGGAAGGCCTTCTTGCTGTATAGCAACTATAACACTTGTTTTTGTAGATCCATCGATGCATATCGAATCAGATTTATCGTGCAGATATGCTAGATATAGGCTGAGATTTTGAAGGATTAAGAATATGGGATCGGACAAAGTTCGGATATTGGACCTGGGAGGAGGGTATTTTTCCTGAAGATTGATGATTTGGGGTGAAACTTGTTGAAGGTGAGAGATTAAATGAGACGCGCTTATGTTTAGGATATGTTGAGTTAGAGGAGTTTCTTGGGATCGGCTTAGGAATGTCAGATGGATGTGAAGATTTATGCTTGTAGGAGGAGAAAGCAGGGAAGATGTAAGTTTTGAAGGACCAATTAGAATCAGGGGAGTGTTTATTAAGGATTCTGGAAGTTGGTTTAACAATTTTTTAACCAATAGGCTTATTGTTAAGTTTTTTCTGCTTCCTTTCTGGTTTTTCGGTCCACTCAGTATTCCATATGTTTCCATTTCGTAGCATCCCACCAGGACGATTCAAAAACATCCATGTGTGTTTAGTGGGTATACTTAATTTGAAACTACTATATTTGGCGTATTTGGAAGACGTCTTCTGGCAATCATGATTGTTAATATTGTATTTTTTAAAATAGTTTTGCAACCATGACTTATTTGCATTAAAGGGGAAACCTTTGATGAAAAGTACAGTTTTGCTCTTAAGGTTTCCACTACTTAGCCTATGGATCCTACTTTCCCATTCTGATTTGGTCCATGATGTTCCAAAATATTGTTCCATATATTTCTATATTATTGTATGCTATATGTGGCTGCTTAATGTACATTAATTTTGTTTTGTTAACATTAATAATTAGCCCATTGTCGTAGCACCAATCACCAATCTCTTAGCCTAGCACCAAGAGTATCAATTTCTCGTTGCATTCCATATCGCGGCATTTCTATATTTTTATGCGTAACTATTATGGCAGTATCATCTGCGTACGCAAATGCTACGCTATGGCGTGGCACTTTTCAGTGGCCCAAATTTTTGGTATTACTTTTGAACTTTAAGTCACAAATCAATCAAATTCGGTAGGAACTTCCTATTTAGTCGTGTTCTTCGACTGGAAAAATTGAACGAGCATTAGATAAGGGGGCGTGGCATCACCCATACAATCCAAAGTTTTTATATATAATAGCTTTGGAAGTAAATGCCGTATAACTATGAAACTCAATATGGAGTTCCTACTTGGTGATATCCTTCTACTAGAAAGTAGAATATGCGTTTTAGGGAACTGGGATGGACATGGGACAAAGAGGTGTGGCTCCGCAAATATAAGCCAAATTTCTGATATCGAATAGCTTTGAAAGTAAAAATCACTGAATATGGAAACTCAGAATGGAGTTACTATTTTGTAATTTTCTTGCTGGTGGTGTGTATGGTGCGGTACGAGTTCGTTTACTTTTGCACATGAGTGTAGAAAGAAAAAAGAAATGTTTTTAATAAAAAAAATCAATTTTTAAATGGTCGAGTTTCAATTTTGGCCCCAATTTATGATATAACGCCATGAGTTATTTTTTTCCTCACTCAGTGTGTTATCAATTCTTACACGATTTGTTCTGAAGCTAAGATAGTCTTCAAACCATTTTAGAGTGTCACGAATCCCAGACCTTTGGAGCGTTGACATCAATTTTCGTGTTTTATTGTGTTAAAAACTTTGCTAAAATCTATAAATAGAACAATGCCATGAAAATTTCTGCTTAGACCTTTATTCAGATAGCTCGCAAAGTTTCCTAATAATTTTTTTATGTTTTTGTCCTTTTGGAATCGAAATTGGTTTGGATCTATGATTTTATACTTCGTAATAAACTCTGTAAGTCTTCTCCCTACGATCTCTTCAAGAACTTTTTTAATAACTGGTAATATTGATATTGGCCGGTAGTTAACATACTCAGATTTTGTTCCTCCTTTCCATATTGGACGTACTATGGACTCTTTAAGTGATTTAGGAATTTTTGCTTCATCAAGAGACATATTTACAAACTTTGAAATTAAAGGTGCCATTACAGTGGAATGCTTTTTCAAATCTTTTGGTCGAAGGTTGTCGCAACCAGGTCCTGTACTGGTCCTGAGACTGTTTAAGATATTTAAGACTTTAATTTCGCTTGTGCGTTCTAAGTACATTCAGTTTTGTACTTCATTCACAATAAACTATCCACTTACAAGTTTGGATAGAACAGTCGTGAATAATTGTATCTACATTTCCTTTAACTGATCTACACTAAACGCATTTTGTACTTTTTCAGAGCTACTTCGAACTGAGCTGGAAATGAACTAGTTCACTTTTTCAATTGACTCCAAAATAACTGCTGGGATATTAATTAACATACATAATATATAATAAAAAAATTGTTGGTAAAAATAGTTTTAATTTTTCCTTTATTGAACTTTAAAAAACTCTACAGAAGAAAAATATTGCAGAAGAAATTGCATTAATTCAAACAGAACGAAGTGAGTGATTGAGTTCGTTTAACGAAATTGGACACTCAATTAGGATAGTTTTCAATTTGTGTTTGAAAAGGCATTTCTTTCGGTAATTTTTTTGTTGCAAACTGAGAAATGTGATCTTTATACACTTCCATCTCATCTGTGGAAATCCTTGGTGGGATTTGTAGTAGCAGAGAGTGTTGTTAAATTTTGGAGTGTTCGGATACTAATTTGCTTGTTTACGAATTGTAGGCTTACACAGCCGTTGCTATTGCTTGTTGTCCTGCTGGTTTTGCTGGTGTTGCTGCTGTTGCTGGTGTTGCTATTGTTACTATTGCTGCTTGTCCTGCTGGTGTAGCTGCTGTTGCTGGTGTTGCTATTGTTACTATTGCTGCTTGTCCTGCTGGTGTAGCTGCTGTTGCTGGTGTTGCTATTGTTACTATTGCTGCTTGTCCTGCGGGTGTTGCTGCTGTTGCTGGTGTTGCTATTGTTACTATTGCTGCTTGTCCTGCTGGTGTAGCTGCTGTTGCTGGTGTTGCTGCCGTTGCTACTGCTGCTTGTCCTGCTGGTGTAGCTGCTGTTGCTGCCGTTGCTACTGCTGCTTGTCCTGCTGGTTTTGCTGGTGTTGCTGCTGTTGCTGGTGTTGCTGCTGTTGCTGCCGTTGCTACTGCTGCTTGTCCTGCTGGTTTTGCTGGTGTTGCTGCTGTTGCTGGTGTTGCTATTGTTACTATTGCTGCTTGTCCTGCTGGTGTAGCTGCTGTTGCTGGTGTTGCTATTGTTACTATTGCTGCTTGTCCTGCTGGTGTAGCTGCTGTTGCTGGTGTTGCTATTGTTACTATTGCTGCTTGTCCTGCTGGTGTAGCTGCTGTTGCTGGTGTTGCTATTGTTACTATTGCTGCTTGTCCTGCTGGTGTAGCTGCTGTTGCTGGTGTTGCTATTGTTACTATTGCTGCTTGTCCTGCTGGTGTAGCTGCTGTTGCTGGTGTTGCTATTGTTACTATTGCTGCTTGTCCTGCTGGTGTAGCTGCTGTTGCTGGAGTTGCTATTGTTACTATTGCTGCTTGTCCTGCGGGTGTTGCTGCTGTTGCTGGTGTTGCTATTGTTACTATTGCTGCTTGTCCTGCTGGTGTAGCTGCTGTTGCTATTGTTACTATTGCTGCTTGTCCTGCTGGTGTTGCTGCTGTTGCTGGTGTTGCTATTGTTACTATTGCTGCTTGTCCTGCTGGTGTAGCTGCTGTTGCTGGTGTTGCTATTGTTGCTAGTGTTGCTGGTGTTGCTATTGTTGCTAGTGTTGCTAGAGTTGCTGCTGTTGCTTTTGTTGGTTCTAATATAGACAGGTCAACAGTTAAAGGCTTCGCCAAGGTAGCGACAATTAAACCCACAGTCAAAACACATACAATAAGTTTGGCCTGGATATAAAAGAAATATAGAAAAATAAAATGTTAATCTTAGAATTGTTTGGAAAACTTTAGAAGACAAATATATTTAAATAATTTCTTACCATTATAAAAACGCTACGTATCTATTTCAGAAAAGTTTATATTTCAATATTTGAAACAGGCAAAAACTAATGATTATTTAGTAAAATTTGTCAATCTATTTAAGCCAATATTCGTTTCAAACTGATTGCTTTCTCGTAGATAAGCGTAGAATATACTGTTGCACTGAAGATTCAAAGACTTGAATACTTGAATATTCGCCAAGGTATATCCCTTATATATCCTCACAGCCAAAAAAACTGATAGGCAACGGTTTGAATGCTCGCGTATTAAAAAACTCACGAAAGCTCTGAGTCTCTCTTAGCACATCTGCAACTCAAACGATCGCTCAGGGTGGCGTTTGTTTTCTCTAAAGATGCATTGATATGGGTGACTTTTCTCTTTTTTCTTGGTTTACCCTTTGTTGATATCTTTTCTGTAGCAAATTTTATTTTATCACGTTATTTTATCACGTTGGAATTAAAAGTGCTATTTAAAAACTTATCAAAAATCAAATAAAAATAAAATTAAACTATTTGATATTTACTTATTTTATTCGATATATCATCATAAATAGTAATCAGTATATACTTATCGTCAAGTATGATGACCTTCCATCTTCTTTCTTAGGTTTACAAATAATTTATAAATAATCCCGAGAAAGTTATTTTTATGTAAGAACTTTCAGTAACGAATATAGTAACGCATAAGTTTAAGTATTAATTCGTATAAATAACTACATAAATACATGCTAGTTGCAAAGCAAATTGATTATAGTCGATGAGTTTTCCATTTTTTAAGGAAATTTACAAACAAATTTCAAACTGAACAAATTGTATGATTTTTATCGTTTGTATTAAAACAGCTTCAATTTTTAATTAGCTATTGATTAAGAAGTGCAACACGTGTTTGTTTGGTTGGGGTCGGTTATTTTGTCTGCGTTTCATCTCAAAGTAAGTTATGCTTTAGGTCTGATAGGCATAATGGGGTTTGATCAAAGTCTATGACCAGTTCTTACATAAATCCAACTTATAAAAAGTTCTTCATAATTTCAAATATATCTTTGTGAAAGTTAGGTGGCTTTGGTAGTCGCAGAGGATCTGGGTTCGAAAACCGGCCAGGCCATCGTTCTACGCTTCAATCTTTCTTTATATTTTTCTTCATTTCTAATAGAATTAAACTAACAATACATCAACACTTACGACTCAAAAGTTGTAGTTGTCGGTAGAGAAAGTTTGTGGACAGAATCGCTTATTACCTTGAATTGACTGAGGTAAAGGCATACGAGGGTAATTTGATAAGTTAGTGACTTTTTGAATAAAAGGTATTTTTCCGAAAAAAGTAGAAAAAGTGAGAAAGAAAACCTCAAAAATGTCTCCTTTTAGTGTTGCATTTTTTCCAGTGTTGTTCCAATTTTTCATTCCTTGCAAATAATATGTTTTATCAAGGTCCTTTACATAGGCATTTATTTCAGTGATTGCCTCTTCATTCGACCCAAATCTCTTACTGCCGAGCTATTGGCGTCTAAATCTGGAGAATATAGTGAAAAGGGTTGCAGTTCGTAGCACAATTTATGAATTTTTGCCATGGCGACTACAGACGTGGGCGTCGTTGTGTTATCATGGTGGAAGAGCAATTTTTCTTCACCAAATGCGGTCGTTTTTGCTTCAAATCAATGTCAAATATGTCCAACAGCTGGGAATAATATTTGTCGGTGATTGTTTTACCTTTTTCAAGGTAATCGATGTGGATGACTTCGCATGCATCCCAAAAAAATGTCGCCATTACCTTGGTGGCTGACAAAACAACTTTGTCCTACTTTGGTGCACGTTCGAAGGGAGAAGTCCACTGCTTTAACTATTCCTTGGTCCCTGATATTTTGTAATGCATCCATGTCGGAAAGGGACTGGGACAATTACTTATAACTTACTGACTAAAACAACACTACGAAGAAATAAATTTAGAAAGCTTAGACAGAAAAAAAGTAAAACTAAAAAATAGAAAATTAAAAAGTTCAGTTCGAAAAAAAAAATATACATAATAACATACCGACTTTCCTTGGAAGTCCTTTCCTGTTCCAATCGTTTGTCCTACTTCTTATTTTATTCCTGGTCCTGATCTCTCTCCAACTCATTGTCCTCATCTTTTCTATTATTCTTGTCCTAATTTTTGTACACTTGGTTTTTAATTTTATTATTAGTTTTTATTTCTATTTTTATTTTTATTTTTATTTTTATTTTTATTTTTATTTTTATATTATCTCTGATGTTTTTTATTTAATAAGTTTTCTTGTATATTTGTTTTTTTATATTAAGTTTTTTTGGAATTTGCATTTACTTTTGTTTTTTGTTTTGTGCAACGATGATTTATTTAGAGGTTCCCTAAGAGTAATTATGGCGCCATTAATTTTTGTTTGTAATCATGTGACTGAAAGCCAGACCTCTACTGTCGTTTTATTTACCGTAGCACCTACAGTGGTGGAGTTATAATTCCATGCAACGTTTTTTTATTGTTGCATGTTCACTGCGCGGTGAACGGTTGCCTCCGTGTGTCAAGGCACCAACAATTTTCAGCTTTCTTGGAAACTTTCGAGATAAAACAAAACATTGTGCTGGCAAAATAAGCAAAAAATGTCCCTAATGATGAAGCACATAGGCTTAATAATCGGATGAAATACTGTGCTGCCAAAAGTTTACCACATTTAAAGAGGATTTAATTTAAGTGTAGGTGTTTTTTTCTGAGTTTTGTTTGAGTTAACATTAATTATTTTATATGCTTTGGGAGTTTTGGTTTTAAAAATTTGGTCTCACATAAAAATATAGTTTTTTATTTTTCATTAATCAACTAATATTTTGTTATTTCTCAATAAAATTTAAAAAGAATTAACAATAAAATAACTCCTGGCTAAGACCGGCCAAGTCAGGTCGATGGAAAAACTATCAAATAGGAAAACAAAACATTTGCTTGCTCTTCACAATTCACATCAACACATAGATATCACAATGAAGACGTCAGAGAGATGACAGGAAAAACCCCAAGATTTTTAATTTTTTTTTTTCTAATTTTCGCACAATTTTGTTTGCGTATCAATAATAAAATTTAGTTGGCTTAAATGAGATATAGACATTGAAACACTTGTTTAATGTTTGCTGCTGGTATTTTCATTATGTGGACTGTAGCGGCAATATTTGCTCGTCTAGAAAGTACTATGAGTTCCATATTTTTTTGGATTATTCACAGTATTTGGTAACTAGAATATTTGTACAAGACAAAACTAGGCCCAGTTGTTGTGCTGCGATAAGTCATTTCGTATAAAAGATTTTTCTAGACACATAAAAAACAAGAAAAAAAAGGTGTACTACTATATATTGTCTTTGCATACAGTGGCGTAGCTAGGGTTGCTGGCACCCAGGGCGGAAAATAGATTGAACACTCCCAAAGGGAGATTATCCTTGTCCATATCTAAAATACCTATACAAAAATTAAAAAATTGTAAATATAACATTTTTCTTTAAAATTTTTTAATTTAATAATAATTTTATTAAGATGCATCGAGTATATTTAACTTTTGCTCTTTTAAAAACATCGATTCGGAGTCTGAAAAAATATTAAAATTATTGAGTGATATTCCTGCATGAAAGCAAACTTTAAAGTACCATCAAGTTTTAAAATTTCTTCTTTCTTGCTTTAAGAGATGCAAACTTTTCGATAACTTAATCGAAATCAATTTTCTTAACCTCTTTGGCTTCAATAGATAGTTTGAAGGTCTGTAAATCTTGTATGCCCCATTGTAGAAAGTAAATAATTTTTTATTAATTTTAGTTTGGAAAAGCTTCTTTCTCATCCAACAGATCCGCAAATCGTTAAAAATAATTTTAAGTCAGATTCGGCAACGACTTTTTGAATCCCATTCATAAATAAATTTTAAAACAAGCTTTCACTATAAACTAGAGCTCGCGATTTTCTAGAGATTTTTTCCGGGTACCCGGGTACTCGAAACACGAAATAAAGCCCAGATATATCGAAAGCCTACACGCAAAGAAAAAAAACGTTTATCGCCAGTTTGCCGCAAGCGAACTTCGTTTATCGTGCTTGAAATCGTTATTTGCAAACCTTTGAACAGTTGTCATAATAACATTTCAGTTGCGTGAAAAGCGTCATATAGTTGCAGGAAATTAATTTCGTTTGTCATAAACGCCAGAGATTTTTAAATTGCAGCAATTGAAAACTTCGTTTTTCCCAACTGAATATTTTGTTTAATTTTAACCGACTTCAAAAAGGAGGAGGTTCTCAATAGACATGTGCATGAATGTGTTTGAAAAAAAATTTCAACAGTGATCACTTGTGCAGTGAACCAGTTTTAGTTCAGCATCCAAATTACTGCACAGTATAATAAAGCACTCTCTCAATAGAATAAGAAAAATTGCAGTATTTGGTCGCTTCTCTTCGAATGGTGTGCATTGCTTATATTTTTCAAGTACTGCTCTCTTAAACCAATCAAAACGAGCACAGCAATTAAATACTCAAAATACAGTGGGTGCACGAGTTAAATGAATGAATTCATTGCATTTTTTTGTTTTTTTTTTTTTGTGATTCCATCTTCTGTCAAACTACTGGACCGATTTTGAAGATCAAGATCTCTTAAGATCTCTTAAAAACGTTGAATGAGATTTGATTATTTAAGTTGTTGTTAAATTATTTGAAGAATAACGGTGAATTTTGTTTGTTGCTGTGCGCAGCTTTTCAATGGTAATAATAGCAATAACAACTGTTCCCTTGTATGTATCGATGTAAAAATTTAAATGTTAAACAATCATTACCACATAGTTATTGAATGAAACATGTTGCTTCTCGATTAAATAAATAAAACAATTGCTTTAACTTACATTTTATATTTCGGACTAAAAAGTGAATCTGCAATTTTAGAAATGGAAGATTTAAGTGTATGATTTTTTCTTAATTATTAGTTTTTTGTGTATTTATGTGAATATATTTTCTTAAAAATATAGGAGACAACGAGTGATTCCATTATACACAGAAAATAAAAGAATTGATTTATTACCTAAACTAGTTTAGCTAATGTGAAAGTTTCTATTTCACCTAATCTTTTCAACAACTTTTCTACTTACACAGTTAATTTAACAATCATGCATTAGGTAATTCACCTAATTACAATTAGTTAATTCAACTAAAATTTTGCTTATTAAATCATCTAATTCTTCTAGTTATTTTACCTAATGCAAGTTGTCGATTTGTTCGTACACTAGGGAAATAACGCATATTAGCATTATCCACGCCTCAGTATAAATTTTATATAAATATATACGTGGATAAATCAAATGCTTTCCTTACAACTTGTGTTTTTCCCGTATTTGAATTTTATAGGAGCACAGCGCTCTCCTATAAAAAACATAAATAAAAACAAAGTGAGAAAATTTTACAAAAAGTAAAGTCTAACGCGAGAATTGAACTCGGGCCGCTTGCGTTATAGTCAAACGCTTTACCGCTGTGCTGTTTCGCCGTTTGATAACTTGTGAACAAAATGTATATAAAAATATGAGGTCCACAACTCTGAAATTATGGGCATCTACAGCAATTTGATTAATTGGTATGTAGCGTAAATTCCTATATTGGAAATTTAGCTCAATAGATAAGGCGTTGGTTGTTGAAATCTTGAAATCACAGGTTCGATTCTCAGCGGTGGCAAAGAAATTTTTCAGTCATTTATACAATGTATATATCTCTCTCATTCTATCTACTATAAAACAAATCTTTCTTCTGTATGATGTGACGAAATGAAGTAAAGTCACATAAGGAAAGTTTCACTTCAAAATAGAAATTGCAAAACAAAAAACATTTTTTTTGCATATTTTTTGCACGGCATTCCCACTCTTAAGTGGGAATGCTATTTAAATAATTAGATGATTTTTCTACACTTAGTAGGTGGCTTGCCTAATCTGAAGTGGTCATAGTTTAAAAAAAATTAGCTTATTCTTCTAATAAATTATGTGTCTTATCTATTTTATGGTTGAAGGTACACCTAAATATTTAGGTTTTTTTAGCTACTCTCGCAGTTAAACTACCCAATATAATTGCATATAATTAACATTTAGAAATTGGTAGCGCACCTAATCAAATTCGTTGACTGAAAATCACCGGATTACTTTAGCTGAATTGACTACATTTTTAGGTAAAAGTTCTACTCTTTTTTTTCTGTGTATTAAGTCATTCCAGTGATAGTGGATCCTTAAGTTCTGCAGCCATAAAAGCAAAAATTTTAAATGGAGAACTCAAAATAAGCAACAAGAGAGGTAGGAGTAAGGTATGGGAAGTTTTTGGAAAAATAGAATTTGTAACATCAGGTGAAGAAATTTCATATATGGTTGCTTGCAAGACTTGTAAAAATATTTACAAAATTAATGATAAAAGTACATCAAATTTAGTTAAACATAGATGCTATGTTCTCTTTAGAAATATAAATAATGTTTCCACTCAAAAAAAAGAAGTAGATCGTGAAGTCAAAAATAAAGGATTGCACATAATCACAAAATGGGTTATAGAAAACTGCCGATCTTTTAATATGACTGCTGACTCAGGTTTTAAAACCGTTGTAGAATTCCTCGTTTCAGTGGGAGCTAAGTATGGAGAGAATGTAGATGTGGAACAATTACTGCCTAATCGCACTACTATTTCGAGAAATGTTGAGAAAGTTTACAATATTTATTATACCCAAATAAAAGACGAGATCACTTCCTTAAAAAAATTCGGATTTGGTCTCACATCAGATTGATGGAGCGATAATTTCTTACGAACTGCATATATTTCTGTTACTGCTCACTTTATTAAGAATGGGCTGTTAGTCAATAGGCTTTTAGGAGTTAAGTCTATTGAAGGTGACAAATGTACCGGTAAATTTCTTTGACCTTTTTTTATAAGATGTTAATTTCAAAATAATTTATTTTAGCTCAAAACATAAAAATAAAAGTTATCAAATTGTTAAATTCTTTCGATTGTGAACTTAACGAAAAGGTTATTGTTGTGACTGACCGAGGTGCTAATATGATTGCGGCTTTTCGCTCATATAACCACATAAGCTGCGTTAACCATCTTCTGCACAACACAGTAGAAAAAGCAATAAAAGAGGTCCCCGAATTAGATGAAATGTGCAATTTGTGTACTAAGTTGGTGAAATATTTTAAAAAATCTGGAAGTAATTCAGCGCTACAAACAACCCTAAAAAGCTTTTGCCCTACCCGATGGAATACTATTTATTATTTATTAAAATCTGTAGAAAAAAATTGGGTTGAAATAAAAACATTTTGCGAATCTTATAAAAAACAAGTGTAAGTTCTGATGAACACTTATTTGGAGTCAATTGCTGGTGAACATAGTCAAAGTGAGCCAACAGAAATCGTTATATCATCGTACAATGCAGAACTTTTTAATGACTTTGTGCCACCCACAGATAGTATAACGAATTGCGAAGACAAAATCGAGAACGAAATACGTATGTATGAAAGTACAAATGTTGTCTTCCATGACGATTTCAATGTCTTGCAGTGGTGGAATCTGCACCAAGCTGAGTTTCCACTCTTATACAGGTTATCTTGCCAAATATTAGCAACGCCAGCAAGCAGTGCGGCGTCAGAGAGAACCTTTTCTCTAGCCAGAAATTTAATAGCAGAGAAGCGGTCAGTAATTGCGACAAATTCCAATTCTGTGCATCAAATAATGTTCCCACATTCTAATATGAAAAAAATGACATTTTTAACATATTGATAAATTAAATTTAAATAAATTTAATTTCGATTTAAATGTTTTAAATTTTGTTTTATTTTTAACGATTATGACACATAAAAATGCAGTTAATAAACAACTATTTAGTTGTTTATTTCAAATTAAGAAATTACACATCAATAAAGATCATATAATTGTCAATTATTCAAATGAATCTTCTTATACGCAGCTTGATACTTTAATATTGAAAATCAATGCGTGTGCTTGTATAAACTCAAAAATACTGGGTTCACCTAGTGCATTGAACACTATATTTCATATGCTTGAACTATTTTGCACATCTCTTTCATAGGTACACTTCAACAACGTTTCGTTTCAATATTTGCTTACGATCTCTCTTTTATTTTTGTACCTACATATATCTATGTAGTTTTTATTTGACAAAAATAGCAACTATTTTTTAATAAATGAAATAAAGGTACTTATGCTGTACTACCCACTGAACTATAAACGAAGGTTTTGCGTAAGGTGAGAGTTTTTCGAAAGTGTTTGGGCAAAATTTTTTTTAATTTTTGATTTTTTATTTTGTTGCTTAAAAGTGCTTGCTATAGAAGATTAAATTCGTGAAAATATTTCCCAAAAATAAAAACTGAACTTCTTTTTCGAAATTCATAAAAAACTTATTTAGTTTTCTATGGTTCTTTTTTAAGTAATTTTCGAACAAAAAAGGTTAATTTTTGAGAGACATTTTAGTCCGAAGAATGATACAAAAAAGTTTCTACTCGAAATGGTTCATAAATTCATTCGAAAACGGTAATTTAAATTCACTGGGCAAAATTATGTTTCGAGTTTTTCTTTCAATCTTTTTAACACATGTTTTATATCTTTTAAAGATTATTTCTATATTTGTACTTAATGCTTTTAGATTTTTTTGGGCATTTCGTACAATAAGCCTTGTTGAATTTCCTATCTTTTTTTAAATACTTCCAGTCTTCTGAGTTCATGTCAAGCTGTTGATAATTCAATATATTTTTTAAAAAAGAATGCATTATGAACTAAAAATCATGTTTAACATACATTAATTACGCCAGCCGCTTGTAAATGTTGTTTTAACAAGAGAAAGCAAAAAGAAATGACTAATGAAAGGAATGAAAACAATGAAAGCATATGCTTAAACGAGCTCAAATAAAGCAAAATGAAATACATAGAAGCCAGAGATAAGAAATGTTAGAAACGTTAGTGAAATGTAAAAACGTAAAATTTTACAATTTTCAATTGTGGATTTATATATTTCTTAACTATTCGAGCAGTCGAATAATTCGAGCCAAAAAAACTGGCTTTCGAATTATTCGAAAATTGCGATTTTTAAAAAAAACCGGTTCAAATAATAAAAAAAAAACCGAAACGCCGAATAATTTGAACCGGTTTTGCATACCCTAGTTGATCCACTAATTCAAAATTACCCAAATCCAATTGCACCCGAACGAAATCAATAGTAGTTGGCTAATCTCATTTTTCACTCTTCGATCTTGAGATTATCGTTCACAAACTCTTAATTGGAATGACAAAACGAAAATGTCATATTGAGCAATGGCAAATGGATCAACCACGCTACGGCTGATCGAATTACCAACAAATGTCAAAGTCGATGTGCAGAGCAATGTGTTTTCGAACAAATGTACTAAAACCGGATTTTCTTGGATTTCCAATATTCCTGGAAATTTTTCAGAATTTTCCTACATAGTGTCCTTCCTTGGGCCAATACCAATCCATCAAGCTTAAAATTGTGTAAATCGAACAACCCGTTCTCGAGCTATGCGTGCACACACGGACGCAGTCTTTTTTATATATAAGATGTTCGGAATACCCGAAAAGTTAGAAACTATCCGGGTAGCTGGAAATACCCGAGTGCCCGAATGCCAGGACATTTTCCTTAAGCTTCAAGTATCAAGAATATGTGGTTAAAATTTCAAGTCAATATCTCAAAAAATAAGAAAGTTATAACCTAGCGAGTAAACCGCCTTCAAGAGCGCGCATTGCTGGCCCTTATTTTCAAACGCGATTTTCTCGAAACCATGTTTTCAAAGTCGGTGACCAAGATTTCTCGAAACTCAGTGAACCGATCGTTTTGATTTTTTTGCAGGCTTATTTTATTGATAATAATCTCGTACTTATCATAGGATTTTTTTTTTAGCTTCGTTCATTAGATATATGAAAATAATGACGAATTTTTGGTCGAAAATCGTTACTTTACGTTCGGAAGTCCGCCATTTTGTAAAAAATCAATATTTTCAAAATCGGCTATGACAAATACGAGTTTTATGTATCTAGTTTAACAATATTTTTCATTTTTTTGTTTCAGATGAATTTAGAAGCAGCAATCTTTGTCACCGCATTTCACCTTTTTTTCACAGCGCTGTATAAAAAATTCTATATCTACCTTAATATTAAATTTTTTATAAGAAAAACTAACATACTCTTAAATGTGTATATTTTTAAGTATGAAAACCCTCATTTAAAAATATTCCTTAGGATTCCTTAAAAAAATTCACACACATGGCCTTTTTCCCGGCCTCTGGATATATAGTCCCCCTTAATCGAGCAACCCCTAAAAGTATGCTTATGAAAAGCAAAATGTGAGCAATAAATTTACTTTCTGATTTAGTCTAAAAGCTTACCAAAGCTAAAAAATATATCAATAGAACAAATGACAGACTTAAAAAAAAACTCAGTAAGCTATGCTAGAGATAACCTTAAGTATGAATTTAATAATAAAGGGTGTTTTTTTAGAGGCGGAACTTTAAATTAAAATAAAGCACAGGAAAATGTTTTTAAAATCTATGAAATAAACTCTATTTTGAAGAATTTTTCGACATATGTTTGAATACGAATTCGAGCATGTGGCGGCAGCGACTGACGCGTACATAGCGGACGCGAACTTCGTTCGTCAAATGACATGTGGCACCGCACGTGCGCTTTTTTCAATTTTAGGATGACATTTCAAGTATCTCAAACACTAAAATAGCTAGTATCATGATATTTTTTACCAATAATTTTTTTTCCAAAATTAATAATTTAACAAAAAATAAGATTTACGTCGCTTATATTTTCAATAAGGAAAACCCCATAACGTTGTTTATATTCATTAAAGGGAAATAATGAATTCATGCCAAAAATTATTAAGATCAGTGAACCTTTATATAAAATTTTTCAATATAGAAAATTTCATGCTTATTATATACATAGATGAGCGGCTTAGGAGCTTTTTGCGATTTTTCAAGTGATTTATTTCAAGGACGCTGACATGTCCTTTATTGTTCATACACTCAGAAAAAAATCTGCATTTGAAATCAACATTTTAGCATTTTGACATAAAAACTTTTGATTTTACCATACAAATTTTCAAATTAAAGTAAAAACTTTTGTTTCAAGAAATAAAAATTATGAAATAAGAAATAAAATTGTTTTCTCAAAAACTGTAAAATGTTGATTCAAAGTGTTAAAAATTGTTAAAATAAAACCTTTGAAAACAAGCTTTTAATGTCTTAAATGAAAAAAAAAAACATTGAATTGAATTTAACTCCGTTATGTTTCACAGATTATTAATTTTATCGATAAATTCTTCAATGCATATAAAGATGAAATGAATACGTCAATCGTTAAATACGTTAAAAATTTTAAAATTATAAGCAAGCATTGGTTTTGTTGCATCTTTTTTTCTTCGATTAGTTCGTTCGTGTGTTTTCTAGAAAAACAGTTAGAGCAAAAGTAAAGTGGAAAATAAAAAAAAATAAATGATGGTGTCACTGCAAGATCTGCTTCTGGAATGGGCCTTGCAAGAAATCTACGAATTATTGTGTTGTAAGTATGGCGCTTGCTTAAACCTGAACAATTTTGTTTTTACATTTGTACCATTTTATTTCAAAAAGCTAAAAGATATTAAATCAACATTTTAAAATTTTAAAAAAACATTTTGTAGTATTTGATTATAAAATAACCCATTTTGTTTCAACAATTTTTTCAAAACTTTTACATATTGATTTAAAAGGGGCATTTTTTAAAACAATAGCTTCAGCCATT
This sequence comes from Pherbina coryleti, assembly GCA_943735915.1. NCBI lineage: Eukaryota > Metazoa > Arthropoda > Insecta > Diptera > Sciomyzidae > Pherbina > Pherbina coryleti. The sequence continues at coordinate 54,444,401 of OX030950.1, forward strand.
TCAATACAAAAGAATAAACTTTTGAGCATGAAACAAAATGTAAAACTGGCAGATATACCAATGAAAAATTTTGATTTTACCAATGTTTTTTTCTGAGTGTAGTTATATAGTTTCTATCACAGTGTCCTCTGGTCCAAAATAAATACCACCAAAGAACTCACCGTACCCGAAAACCCTTACAAAGACTTTTCATGCTTATGTGATAAGTGGTTTACGAGCGTAAAAGTAGTTTACGAGCAAAATAATTTTTTAAAAGTTTTTAGAAATTAAGTATTTCTTCTTATGTGCCACATATTTTTTAAGAAACATAAATAAAAGATACTATATTTTATGATAGTTATAGTCACCGACTAATATAAAGTGATATGGACTAGATATTGGTCCCTAAATTTTAGTGATATTAAAATTCCTTAAAGAATTCAGCAACATATTTCCAATTTCTATTTTTTTTTTTTATAAATATTTTCTTTTTGTTTTTTACTAAATTCAATGGTGCCAATAACTGGCCATTTCAGCCCTTGAAAGGACTTTGACCTAGCTTCTTATGATCAATTGTGTTGTGCGTGTTATTAAGTTTGTACACAATTGACCGAGAAATGGACCTACAGGCTTAACGCCGACTCCGAACGGCGATGAACGAAATGTTCTTATTCTCAAGAAGCTTTACATGGCATTTTGATTTCTCTCTGAGGTTTGCCATTGTCTGCAGAGAGGTGGCGGCCGTACAGAAAAATTCAAATAATTTTCTGTCGCTGCTGGGATTCGAACCTGGGTTTCCAAAGTTCGTTGACATAGCGGCCACGCACTTTAACCAACTACGCCACGGACGCCGCCTAAGACCTAACTCAATATAAAATAACATAATTTACAGTTATACTTTTCGCTTGAAGTTATAAATGTTTTATATTGCCCTTCATTTCTTGATTTGAATGCTCTATTTTTTTTTATAGAAATATGTAAGTTTCGTGTGTGGCGAATTTTATACAAATATATAAAACGAGCATCAAGTTTTTATTATTTTTTTAATAATATTCAATTAATTACATGTTGAAAAAAAAAGTATTTTCTTACAAAAATTTTAAATAATTTACTTTTGTCATCCTGATATTGAAAAAAAACCATCCTGCTGAAATTACATGTCTGTAACATTAATGCCTTCCAGTTGAAGCATGAAAGAGTAAGCAATCATGTCTCTGTACTGCTCGCCGTTGACATATTGCTTATTCATTCATTATTCTCTTACCTTCTGACTATTATGATTTTTTAAGACATATGGACAAGGATAACACCGTATCTTATTGATTTTCTGCACTCAAAATGAGGTGGTTTTGCTTATTGACATGCCCATTGCCAAAAATTAGCCCATCACTGAACAGAATATTGCGATTAATATAATTTGCAGCTCATTAAAAAAGCGTTGTTCTTGTCAAACCAAATTAACCACAAAACAACCGAGAAATGACAAACAGGTTGTCAATTAGAGCTCTTGCCAATTAGAGCTCTTCACCTCTAAGGAAATAAAAAACACCCTATATATATGATAAGTCTTATCTATCGGTGCCATAAACCAAGACAGAGTAAAGATAAGAAGAAAACTAATCAGAAAAAAGTTAAAAAAGGATATATTTGCTTATAAATGCTTCTAATTATTGACTGGAAGAAAAGATGCTTCCAGGGTAACCGCTTAAATTTACATAAAGCAAAAGTTCGCTATCAATGTCGTTTACCTAAGTATATTTCAAGTGTGTCTACATTCAACAAAATTGTAATGCTATGCTGCGAAATTATGAACCAATTGAACAGAAAAGGTGGAATTTTTGGAAAACAATGCTAACAACAATTGATATGTCTAGAACAATCTTTTATACATTTGTCTTGAACAAATATTCTAGGTTCCAAATACTGTGAATAACTTTAAAAAATATGGAAACTCATCGTAATTTCTAGAAGTGCAAATATTGTCGTCACACTACACATAATGAAAATACCGGCATCAATAATACAGCAAACATTAAACAAGTGTTTCAATGTCTATATCCTCGTTTAAGCCAACTTAATTTTGTTATTGATACACATTTGCGACTAAATAAATGAGTCACAAAACAAAATGGTGCGAAAATAAAAACAAAAAATTGGAATAATCTTGGGATTTTCCTCTTATCTTTTTGACGTCTTCGTTATGATGTTTATGTCACGATATGAATTATGGAGAGCAAGCAAGTTTTTTATTTTCTTCTTTGATAATTTTTTCCATCCAGCTGGCTTGTCCGGTCTCAGCCGGGATTTTATCTATCTATATATATCTATATATATAAAAATAAGTTTCATTGTGTATGAAATTGATGTTCTCGGTAATGCGTGAACTGATTTTGTTTCTGGTTTTTTTTCTCACATTTCCCATGAAAGGTGACGTCAATACGAAGTTTTTTTTGTATAAATGGTCCTTGTATGTGTATTGGTTCATGAATTATACGCATTTTAGTGAACTTATCAACAATACAGGTGTGAAAAAATACAGGTGCGCACATATGGTGTATATGGGGAAATATTTGCAAGGGTAATTGGAAATAAATGGAATATTGGAATAATTTGACAAGTCTCACTTTAGTTTGCATTTGCGCGAAAAATATAGGTATAGTAAAAATTTTCCATACCCCTGTTTTTCCATACCCCCTTTACCGCCTACAAATCAATAAAAATGCTATATTAAAGACTTTTTTGGTCGTATTAGACTAAAATTTGGTAAATAAGTTCGTATGGTTACTGTCGGCAACTATACTAAAACTGGGCGTGGTGTAACGATATATACGCCCACTTTTTATAAATCATTATTATTCCTGAGTTCTACATGTTTTGATAGTGGAACTTGATATGTAGACGTTATGGGCCCAAGAGGTAGTTATTATATATTTGAGCGAACATTAGACAAGGGGGAATTTGGCCACACAGGCCAAATTTATGATATGGAATTACTTTGGAACTAAATGTCGTATGTAACTATGCAATAGACTCCTAAACTACTCATCCGGTTAGCATGAAAATTTGTGTAAGAAGTTTTTTGGTACGGTGCGTGTTTGTGGGCTATCAATTTTTATCCACCTTGAACAACAGAGGGCGCTGTACTACAAATTTTTTAGAAAACTGCCTAAAACTCACAAACCTCTTATGCGATTAGAATGAAAACTGGTATACAGTGGTTTCATGTAGGTTGAGTGTTTTTCTGCAATCTTTTTTGACCTATCTTGAACTAAAGAGGGCGCTGTAGTACAAATTTTTTGCAAAACCACCTAAAACTCGCAAACCGCTCATGCGATTAGAATAAAAATTGGTATATAGTAGTTCTCAGGTACGATGAGTTTTTTGACAGTATCTTCTTTAAACCACCAGATGGTGCTGTAGTACAAATTTTTTACAAAATCGCATATTTTTAGTTGTTACATATATTTCTTAAATTTAGTAAAATTAAAAAATTTCCGTTATTTTGACATCAAAAACATGAACATATCTTGAAAACTATATAAAGTTTTACTACAACGATATATTTAATGCAACATCGTGCTCAAAAATGAGGAAAACACAATCAGAAATTTAATTTTGTGACTTTCGATTCAAATATTTCCGCTGATTTTTTATCCTTCCCACTAATCTATCACCCCATTTCGAACCAAGGCAGACTTGACTGAATAGGTATTCCACCTGAAATCCTTGGTTCAAAGCTAAAAAAAAAAAAAAAAAAAGAAAAATATATATGTATTTTAAATATTTTTTCAAAAAAGGTGTGAAATTTTGGAGTTTTCCTCAAAAAAGGCTCAAAATTTGTTTTTGTTGTAAAAATAATTTAAATTCAAATTCGCAAATTTTTAACTCTATTTAAAAACTATAACATTTATAAGCAAAAGTTATTTAAATTTTACGCAAAAATTAAAAACTATTTTTGTGATTAAAAAAACAAGGCCTAGCCTTGATTATTTCGAACAAAATTTTTTTCCAATATTGTGTTTTTATATTTTTGAAAAAATAAAAAAGCTAAAAAATTAATTATTTAGAAAAAATTATCTTAGTATCTCTTACCAATCAAAAGTTATAGTCAATAATCTTTATCCAAAATATCTATACAAAAAGCAAAACGCTGTCTGTGTGATGGCTGGAAACTTCAAAATTACTGAGCCGATAGAGCTGAAATTTTGGCAGTACATTTTTTTCAAGTACGAGATGGTTTAAATTTCTGTCACACCCCCTTTTATCGCCCACGAATCAATAAAAATGCTATATTACTTACGGTTTTCGTCGATTTGGCTACATTTTGATAATTTAGTTTGTATGCTCACTGTCGGCAACTGTACTAAAACTGGGTAATGTCCATCTATGTTACTAGAAAACTGGGATGGACATTATATAAGTGGCTCCGCCCATACAATTAAATTTTGTATTATCGAATAGCTTTGAAAGTAAAGTAGCAGTACTTACATACAAACTCAAAATGGAGATACTATTTGGTGATCTCCTGCTACTGGTAAACTGTAACGGGCAGTGGAAAATGACAGTGGTTTCAAACGTTGAGACTAAGAAAAGTTTTGAATACACTTATTATGTTCCTATATAGTTGCAGGGTGTAGCAACGCGCACCGGGAAAAGGCTAGTTGTTAATAAAAAACATTTTATGTACATATATTTTATTGAAAATAAAATATGAATTGATTGAAGTTATATTAAAAAAAATTCTTATATTTTTTTTAAATGATACCAATTTTTAAAAACCAAAACTGTTGAAGATCTAAAAATAAAAAAGATTTTTTTTCAAAACAGACTTTTTAGCATATAAAATAATTATGTTTACGAAAAAAAACTCCACTAATCCGTTTCACAAGGCCCAAGTCTGACACAAAACTCACAAAATACCCTCAATTCAGAATTAAATCCATGAGATAATTTCTTATGTGTGGTATACTGTTAAATGGTCCTAATATTACTTAGATTTCTCTGCAGTGTATATTTCAGTCGACCATTTGGTCTATGTCCCACATCATTAGCGACAGTTTTTGCTTGTTTTGATGTCACAAATTTTGAAAGTTTCCAAAACACATCAGTTTTGTATGGAATTAGTACTCGTTAAGTAAAGGTGCCAAAAGAAAAGTTATGGTACGACTGACAGTAAAAGTCAATCTTTTGAATTTATGAAAAAATAAAAAAAAAATTAAAAACATCATCGGCACGCCGAGGAAGCTGATTAAGCAACGAAAATGCAACTTTGTTACATGAAATTCTAGCTCACTATGTATGAGTGCTACTAGAAAAAGTATTATATACCAGTAAAGGATGGTTCTTAAGCCCACGGTAAAAATAAACAAAAAAAAATCCTGATGTCTAAGGCCGCGGAGAGAGCCGCTCCAACATTGAAAATGCAGCAATCATGCAAAGGCGTTGCATGAAATTCTATCTTGGTAAGTATTTACGCTTCTTTAAATGTCCAAAACGCAAATGACAATTTTGTACTTGACCTTACGGAAAAAAATAAAAAAATAAATTACGATTTCGTCAGGTGCGGCGCTGGCAACTTATGCGACAGAAATGCAATATTGTTGCATGGTCCTATTGCGCGCACAGTAAAAATGCTACAGTTAATTTTCTTTTACGTTATAATGAATGTTTCCTTGTACCTTATAACGAAAAAAAAAATTGTTGTCGCCATGACACCGTGCACGCAACCGCTTAGTGCAGTGAACGTGCAACAACAATGAAAAAACGTTGCAGAAAATATTACTCCGCGACTATGGGTGCTACGGTTAATTTTAAAAACGACAGTAGAGGTGGGGTTTGCGGCCACACGATAAAATAAAAAAAAAAATAATGGCGTCATAATTACCTTTGAACCTCCTTTGAATACATCATCGTTGCATGGCTCAAAGGCAAATGTTAATGTGTGACACAAAAACAAAAGCAAAAGCAAATGCCAAAACCAAACAAAAAGATAACAAACCAACACGTATTGCACTTCTTGATCAATAGCCAATTAAAAAGTGGAGTTGTCTCCAGCCCAACAATAGAAACAATCTTTAAAAAATAGAAAAATTATCTGATTATACAATTTGTTCAGAGTGAATCATTATAAATTTCCTTAAATAATAGAGACTCATCCACTATAATCACATTGTTTATCAACTAGCATGTATTTATGTAGTTATTAATACAAATGAATACTCATACTTTTTTCAATACACGTCCATATATTCGTTACTCAATTCAAAAGTTCTTACATAAAAAATACTTTCTTGAAATTATTTATAAATTATTTGTAAGCCTAAGATGGAAACTGGAAGGTCACTTATACTTGACGACCCATATTGATAAGTATTTATAATTATAGATTGAATAGAATAAATAATTTAACATGAAACAGTTCTATTTAATTTTTATTTTACATCAAATCCAGACAGCTGGGTACAATTTAGCATGCGGAACTGATGTTGAAACCCAAAATTGAAATCTCTAGTAAGAAACATGACACATCTAAATGGAAAATTCAATAGCGCGTTTCACTTATGCGCCGTTAAGGCAGAACAGCACCAGCAATGAGCCTACTTGTCAGTGGGTGCCAAAATAGCGGCGTCAAAAGCAAGTATAAAAAATATGCAAAACATTCGAGGGCAGTAGCGATAAGTTTTTTAATGAGCAGATGCAATTCCAACTAAAAATAACGTGACTTCGAAATAAACACTGCAAGATCAACAAAATATCAAAAAAATTTAAAATAAAATTTGCTACAGAAAAAATATCAACAAAGTTTATACCTAGAAAAAAGAGACAAGTCACCTCTGTGAATGTATCTCTAGTGAAAGCAAACGCCACCCTGAGCGATCGTTTGAGTTGGAGATGTGCTAAGAGAGGCTCAGAGCTTTCGTGTGTTTATTTTAATATTCGAACATTGAAACTGTGGCGTATCAGTTGCTTTGGCTTTGAGGAAGTTTTATGGTTAATGCTTTTTCATAATCAATACAGCTGTAAGGGATATTCGTACTCGGCGAGTTTTTGAGTTTTCAGTGCAGCAGTATTTTATAAGCTTATCTACATGAAAGCGATCAGTTTGAAACGAACATTGGCTTAAATAGGTTGACAAATTTTGCTAAGTAATCATCAGTTTTTGCCTGCTTCAAATATAAAAAAATAACTTCTGAAAAAGATTAATACGTTGCGTTTTGATAATGGTACAGAATTATACAGAAAATGTGCTAACATTTTTCCAACCAATTCTAAGGTGCACATTTTTTTTTTAATCCAGGCTAAACTTATTTTATATGTTTTTGTTGTGAGTTTGATTGCTGCTACCTTGGCGCAGGATTTTGAGCCGCCTCTATTGGAAGGTCCCACAACAACAACATTGGAGCCAACAACAACAGCAACGGAAACACCAGTAACAGAAACACCAGTAACAGAAACACCAGCAACAAAAACACCAGCAACAGAAACACCAGCAACAAAAACACCAGCAACAGAAACACCAGCAACGGAAACACCAGCTAAAACAACTGATGCCCCAAGTACGAAAACACCAGAGACAACAACTATTGCAACAACAACGATAGCTACAATAGAACCTGTAACTGATTCACCTTTTCCAACAACCCAAAAAACAACAACGACACCAAAAGCAACAACAAGTAGTACTACAACTCGTAAACCAGCAATTTGGTATCCGAACATTCCAAATTTTAACAATATCTGTTACTACAAGACTCAGCAAGGATTTCCACAGATGAGATGGATATGTGGGCGTAAGTATAAAGATAACATTTCTCAATGTGTAACAGCTTAATATTCGCACATTTGGGCAGGGGCTTCAATATCTTATTTGGAGTTTCTGGACCGAATTCAACGACGTGTGATATATCAGATAGGGTATGAAAATATTTCATCTTCTCTCAATATTTCATCTTGGACATTTGACGCAGTGTTGGTTGGCTTTGTCTTCTGTATAAGTACTACCATGGGAAGTGTTTAAGAGATTAGATGACTTAGCGCCATCAACTCATGTGTTTCCCAAGTCTATTCGGGCAGCTCACCAAGCCCATCCCTATAACATTGCCTTGATTCTCTATTGGGCATTACCGTGATAATTGGTTCTTTGGTCATACAGCAAAATTATGGAACAATCTCCCTGCGAGCGTGTTCCCAAACAGTTTTGAGCTGTGTAAATTTAAAACAAATTTTCACCGACACTACTCTATCTTTCCACCCTCCAACTAACTATCATACTAATTCCGAATCAACACAATGCTTTCGCATTCTTGGGATACATCCCCTGTGCGTTGGTTTCGTTTAAAAAAAAAAACAAAACAGCTCTAAATCGTCCTTTTCATGTTAAAGCTTTTATTGTTAAAATATCATTTAAAAATGTGATTCTTATTCATAAACACTTTATAGCTGCTTTATAATTAAACTTTCAAACTTTTGATTTGATGTAGGAAGAGTGTCAATAATGATTCGTAGAAAGTTTTAAAAAAATGCAATAATTGTTATTTTTTTTTTAGTTTTTTCTTAATGAGAACACAAAATTTAACAAATGCTTTATAAAGGATTTATAACAGATCTCAACCATTCTTCATATAATTTCTATGAAATTATTTATGAACCCCTTTATAAAAGCTTTTTATAGTTATTGAACGTTTAAGAATAATGTTTTTCGACATGTGTCTTATATAGGATTTATTACCCAGCAAACATTATGACTCTTAAAAGACTCTTTTAGAACTCATATAAATGAGTCTTTTAGAACTCATATTAATTAGTCTTTTTGGACTCAAAATTAAGACTCTTTTAAGACTCATAATAAAGAATGTTTAAATACTCATAATAAATATTTTTTTATAACTCATATAAATTAGTTTTTTGGACTCAAAATCAAGACTCTTTTAATAACCATATTTAATACTCTTTTAAGAATCATGTAATGGAATCTTTAAAGACTCATACTGAAGACCCTTTCAGACCTGAAATATATTTATTAAATTTATTAAAACGTAAATGGTGGTATATTAATTTTGTCACTCCATTTGTAACGCCCATAAGTAGGCGTGGCAGGTATAGAAAAGTATATACATTCTTGATCAGCATCACCACCCGAGTCGATTTAGCCATGTCCGTCTGTCTGTCCGTCTGTGATCACGATTACAGCCGTAATTTTCAAGCTATCATCACGAAATTCGATATTTAAGCTTTTATTTAAAAAATAAAGGTCACGTTCGAAAATGAGCCAAATCAGATGAAAACCACGCCTACCTCCCATATAAAGTGACTTGATCAAAACGGTAAAATCTCTTAGAATTCCACAAAAATTAATATATGGACTAGAAATTGTGCATATGAGTTTTCCTATTTAACATACACTTTGAGTATGAAATGTAACCAAATCGGATAAAAACCACGCCTACCTCCCATACAAAGTGACTTTATCAAAAATGTAAAATCTCCTTAAATTCCACAAAAATTAACATATGGACCTGAAATTTTGCATATGAACTTTGATATACAACATGTATACTCTGTGTATGAAATTCAACCAAATCGAGTGAAAACCACACCCACCTCCCATACAAAGTGACTTCATGAAAAAACAAAAACGAATAGTTTCTGTTAAAACTATGACGAAAATGTTTCTACAAATAAACCTTATTTTTACCGCTTAAGATTCGGAATAATTTTTGGTTCGGACGTGGGGATATTTTACCTTCAGCCCAGTCGAAGATCATTTCTTACTAGTTTTATATTAAAATTTATTTAAAATATTTAATAATTGAAGAAATTACAAAAATATCTTTTTTTTAAACATTTCAAATAAAAAGTAATTGTAGAAAAATTTAAAGTTAAAAATTTCACTTTGTCATATTAACGCGTATCCCTTCATCCGATTCTGTTAACTCCTCAACTTCACGCTGAACGACTGAAAGATAAATGATGACATATTGGAGCATTCACTTCAAAAAAATATTCACATTCGCACAAATTAACATCACATTACAAATTACAGAGGATGAGCCGTGATGGTCAGACATACATATGCACCAACGTTCTTATATATTAAGAAGACAAAAATATAACTTTAAAGTTTATAAAATCCTCTCAGATCCTAATTATCGAGTTCTCATAAAACACTCGTATATAAAACTCTTTTATGAGGCCTTTTTATAATTACGCATAAATCAGGGAATATAAGTATAATCCTTTTGTGAGTCTTTGTCTTATTTAGGACTTGTATATGAGTTCTTTTTGTGAGAACTCATAAAGCAAGCATAATAATGACACTTCTAAGGGCCTTATTTTTGAGCAATCATTTTACAATCAAATCAAAAACTTCTTTAGGAGTCTTTTAATTGCGTCCTCATAAAACATGCACAAAAAATACTCTTTTTAGAGTACAATTTTTGAGCAATCATTTTATAATTATATCAAAGATTCCTTTAGGAGCGTTTTAATAGCGTACTCATAAAACACGTATAAAAAAATAATCTTTTTAGAGTCTTATTTTTGAGCCATCATTTTATAATTATATCAAAGACTCCTTTAGGATTTTTTTACTGTGTACTAATAAAACACGCATAAAAAATACTCTTTTTAGAGTCTTATTTCTGAAAAATAATTTTACCATCATATCAAAGACTCCTTTAAGAGTCTTTTTTTTAAGGCACTCAGAAAATGTTTGCGGGTAAGTCATTCATAACATTTTTGTACAAGTAAATGAGACCTATAACATAGGGTGATCAAATAAGAAGAATGAGAAAAGAAATTAAAAAACAACAGTGTGAGACTTCTGGAAAGTAAATAATAGGAAAGTAAAAATAAATTTTTATTTTGGAAAAATATAATACCAATAATCCTTAACCCATTAGTGATAAATATTAGATGTACGTATTGCAAATGTGAGGAAATGGTACTTTCTTCAAAAAAATGTTACCATAAATATAAAAATTATATACGATTTGTCTATTGAGCCAAATCCGCAGGTCCATAAAACACAAAAAGAAAATAAATATGTTACTCGTATACAAAAAACATCATCATTTTGATGGCAAATCTGGATAAAGGTGAAAAACTCTCAAAATAATAAAACTTTATGTAGTTTTTGCGACTTATGAGGATTTTTCTGCGATTGTATGAATCCCCTTAACAGCATCTTTAGGTAACCACTTAAAATTAAATTTCCTTATTTTGTTTTTTTTTTTTACATTTTAATATTATCTGAAAATTACTTCATTTATATAAACTTTTTTTCTTAAATTACAGGATTTAAATTTGTGACTCCCATCCAGTGCTTCCATTGCTGTCTTTATTCGAACAGCTACTTTGCCGGATGCCAAAGAGTTCAGAATCATTTCTGTCAGACGAACAATATACGCAACGATTATGATTTCAATTATTTTAAGTAAGAGAATCTCATAAATAATTAAAAATTAAAAATCATTTATAATTGAAATATTTTTAATTTTGAGCTGTTGATAGATATTGAATTTAAATTTGACAGCTATTAAAGTTAAAATTATAAAGCCAAAAATAATTATTTTTGAAAAATATTATTTTAACCATTTGATTGATATAAAAAACTTATGCATGTCAATTTTAAGCCAAATAAATTTTAAATCACTATTAATTTCGATATAACATAAAATCATGTTATTATTTTCTTATATTTTAAAAGAAAAAAAAATCAATTCAAATTGTAGAAATTGCCAAAATGTAAAAAACAGTCCCTCAAGTGCTGCTGACATTGACAGAAATCGGTAAAGGGTGGTGCCAGAACCTCATACATTATCTTTAGCAAATCGATAAATTTAGCCAAGGCCTTCGAATAGTCACCAGCATCATAGAGTCGCTTAGCGGTGCGTGTCATCATTTCAGTGTCCTGCAATGCATTAAACAAAAATGCACAGCAATTTCTCCATACAAGATATAAATGAATTTAAGAAACACTCACCTGCATAACTTTAAGGCCTTTGAATATATTTGTGCTCTCGCCGCAGGTGACACATTTAATCATGAAATCATTGCAGGTGGGTGGCACCTCTATAATAGCTGAGCACTTGTTGGGTGCATCGCAGCGAAAACGTATGAAATCCGTTGATAGATTTTCAAATTTAGGCCAATTCTCAATGCAGGCATCGCACGAGCAATCAAACCAATATAGTTCCTTAAGCTTAGCTTGTCGTTCCTCGCGTGTTTCTTGTGTAAACATAGGTCCGTAATTCTCACAGATTGGCAGACCAGCTTCGATGGGTTTCACGGTATTGACATGAATTGTAGTGCCACGGAAATATCTAAAAGTACAAAAGTTTAAACAACATTTAATTGAAACATGCGGTAAACTGCGTATATCAAAGCCAAGTTGAGTTCACCTAACAACACCAGGATCACACGAATGATTAAACAACGCCAATGTGGGATAGAGAGCACCACCAATAAACACCGTTCGCTCATTTCCATCAACTTGTGACTTATGCAACTCGGAAACCTCATGAGTGTTAAACTGTATGAACTGCAAGCTACGCAACAGAAAACCACCAATAGTAAGCATATCATCAGCTTTGCCGGTTGATCCGAAATAATTGCCCTCTTGTAGGCACTTTGTTAGAAACCGCGCCATCAATGCATGTTGAAAGAAATTTGAGGCGGAGCGACCCTCCTGATGGCTCACCAAATGCGAGACGCGTCTGTAATCATCCTTAGCAAACCTGAACGAGTGAGTTGTAAAAAATTAGAAAATCTTCTCAGTTTGTTCTAAATTTTTACTCACTTGCTTATTTCGTCTATGTTATACTCCATATCGATCTGTGAGCGTAGCTTCAAAAAATATTCAGTTGGCTTACTTGCAATGATTCGCAGTGCAAGATGACAATTAATGGAGGCACCAGAGCGCCAAATGATCGGCAATATGCCGCATTCGTATTGATGATACGATGAGGAGGCAAGTTTGAGACATTTTTCTGAACAGTAAACTACATCAACACAATTCGGACAGGCCACAGGAATGGCAGTTCTTCATAGAAGAAAAGAGAATAGAAGAGAAGAGAGAAATTATTTTTATATAACAAATATTTTTCAAAATAATAAACTAATATTTACGAAATTGTTTTATATGCAGGGTGCGAAATCTTTTATGACAGTATGTGTCATATACTTATGTTCTATATGAGGTATTTTTATTTAATTTGGTAGCCGCCTCTACTTAGAGCATATCGGGCGTTATAGCAATAATTTCGGCACGAATTTTTGCCTTGAGCTCGTCAATGGTGTGAAGCTTGCTGGCGTACACTTTGTTTTTTAAAAACAACCCCACAAAAATAAGTTCGCAGAGGTCAAACCTGTAGATCTGGTGTTTTAGCGCGAAGCGATTTTTAGTTAAAATTGTACTGAATTAAAGTTTCAAAAAACTGTCTACTCAAATCAATCATCTCATCAATTTCAAAGTTATTCACTGTTTACACACCGACATAAGGTGCACCTTGTATAATATTTTATTTATTTTGAGCACATCAAGTTTTTCCGTTTAAATCTTGCCATAATGGAGGAGAGGTGCGCGGACATAAACGTGAGAGCGTACAAGTATTTTCTTTTTATGTTTAAACCAAGGATTTCAGGTGTGTTTTTTAGGTCGAAAATTGGTGGACATTTAGAAATGCGCCACACTCGAACAAGCTACGGTAACCACATGTCCGAGCCAATTTTTAGTATTTAATTTCATAATTTTATTTTAGTTCAAAGTTTTTTCACCTCAAAAAAAAATCCTGTTCAGTCAATTCTGGATCGATTCGAAATTTGGAGATGGGTAATAGGAAAAGAAAGGGAGAAAAAGTGAAGGATGTTCTATGGTAGAAAGCTGTAGAAACATATGAATTTAAACCTGTGGTTATTGTTTTGCCTTTACCTCAGTCAATTTAAGTTATAAAGCAATCCCTACTTTTAGGCCCCTTTCTTAAATTGAGTTTTGATAAACACAGAAAGAACGTTGACTTTTAATGAGTTTCATCTTGCAAAATTGTACTGGGGAACTCATGAGTTTATTTTGCGTTCAATTCCAAAACTCAACTTTGTACTGGAAACTCAAACTAAACTCTCTGTGTAGACATGGCATTACAGTTCCTACTTTACTAATGTTAAGCATAAACGTAATATTCTAAGGCCGCGTTTGCGCTGAAGCTGAAGATGGCAAATGCTGCTGAAAAACGCTTCATATACAATCTTATGAAAAAAACAAATTAAACTATAAAATGCCGAGGAAGTGTTCAATTTGCAAAAAAGCTTGTAAAAATTTTAACCCAAAATCAACTGCGGAACATGAACATTATGAAACTCAAGATAAACAGCTGATTTTGACAACTAGCTCGCTTTTCTCTGCTTTCTACTTCATTGCTCTCCGAGTCGTTCCTACCTTATAATTCTACCATGGGTTTTCGATACTTTTTTTATCTCACTTGTTTTTTATTTCTGATATCTATTTTTTTGTGTCGAACTTTCAACCGTTGTTATATTCATTTTTTCAAGTATGGTAGATAAACAAGGTAGATAAACAATAAACATTTTTTATTTTTTAATCTAAGGATAGACGTTAGACTTACCGCACAAAGCAGTGCTCACAATGGGTCTTGGAGAATTTTTCCAATAAAACAGCTGCAAATGGTTTCTCCACAAGAATCTCTTCGCCAACCTTGACATCCACGGCAGCTCTAGCAAAGCGGCCCTCATCTTTATTCTGATCAATGCGTACAGATGTACTAAAGAATTCCTTTTCATCCGGTATAGCCATTGTCAGTTCGACAGGGCCCAATTTTTTCTGTTTCTCGGCTTGTTTGGTTGTACGTGGATCCTTTTCCAGCATCTTAAGCATGGTCATAGCATCGAGATTGAGTTTTCCACGCTTTTCGGATGATAGCTTAGCATCATCCATTGCTGTTATGCATTTTCTAGATTTTTTTTTTTTCAATAAAAAATGACAAAAGTTTTCTTACGTATCAAAGCACTAAAATGTATAAACTTACTTGAAGCTTGCTATTGTATTTGGGTAATCCTTCTTTGCCATATAGCAGCGTGCTTGACGCTCATATAACTTATAGATCAATTCATTGGGATAACCCAAATCTATGGAGCGTTTGATATCAATTAGCGTTTCATCATATTTTTCCAAATGATAGAGAGTTGCTGAGCGATTGGCCAAAATTATAGCCTTCTCGTTATCTTAAGCAGAAATTTCACAAAAATAAATATTTGAAATAAATTTAAGAATCTCTAAAATTAATTCTTGGAATTTTCGGCTTTAAATGTTTCATTTTTACCTTTATCTCTGGGCAAGGCTACGTAGCTTTTAGTATAGAGCACCATAGCCTCCAGCCATTTCTTGCCTTTGAAAGCCAGGTTGCCCTTTTCTTTAAAATCTGCTGCAGCTGCGGCATTTTTACCGTCAAAAGTACGCCGCACCAACAAATTTTTATCACCATCTCGTACACATGCCAACTGTTCCACAAAAGCCATGCGTTCGAAATCATCGCCACACTTAACAATACATTCTATTTGCCCATCGAATTTATCCGGTTGCGAATTCTTTAAGTTCAAATAATAATCAGGAAAGAATCCATTTTTCTCTGTTAAAACCATTATCTTTTAAGGTGTTGAAGAAATATTAAAATATTTCTAGAAAAAATATTTTTCCGAAAAACTAGAGAACTTTTCTTTTAGGATAACTGCAGAAAACTGAATGAAGAAAATTTTGAGATAATTAGTTCGTCGTGTGGTGGATACATTTCTGTCAAAAGATGGGTATATTTTTAGATTTACAGAGTATTAAGTTTGAGCACTGCTCACTCAGAAAAAGTAATGAAGAGCATGATTTGAGAAAAATTAATGCAAGCAACTTTGAAATATTTATTCGAGAAAAAAAAGCATTTCAAAATTTTTAAGAAACTATAAATGAAGGATTTAACTTTTTTAATAAATAGATTAAAGCTAAAATATACAAAAAGATGAAATTATCTTTTTACCTCTTAGAATAAAAGACAAAATTTTCAACTCAACAATTCAATCGCTTTGAACTGAATTTTTTATTAGTTAAGTACTGGTTAAGAACAGTTACTTATTTAAGAAGAAGTCGATGTCCGGTCTAGATCCAGTATCTAAAAACACTAAAGTTCATTATGAGATTTGAGGGGCCAGGTCAAGAACTAGAATATTATTGGAACTCAAGATGGACGCCCCGAGTCAAAATTCGATTATTAATAAAAGCCATTGAACTGAGCTTTCCTTGAGGGATAAATAGGTTTGGGTCTACGTATTTCAAATGATTTTCTTGTATTTTTTTACAAATAAGGATGGTGTATCATTTTCTGAAACCTTGTAAACATTTAGTTAATATATTTGAGTAAATATACTAATTTTTTTAAGCATTTCCTGGAAAAATACGGAAGATATCAGCTGCCATGCATCGTAGATCACCATCAGACTTTCACGTCACAGTTTTCATCTGAAATCAATAAAGCTTTAAATTTACTTTGAGGACATTTTTTTTCTTCTATATGAACCTTACATACTCCTCAAAATTGAAAAATTTACTTTTCACTGTATAATTTTAGCAATTTTCTTAGAATAAAAAAAAAATTCAAGCAATGACTATAAATTTTCGAAATCATTGGCAAAAAAATGTTTAAGTTAGAGTGAACACAAAAAAAAATTGTTTCGAGAAAAACACGTTTAAAAAAATTAACCAAAGAATAATATTCAAGGCAGTAATGAATTTATTTAAACTACTCATTGGCTTATCAGCGATTCCAGCACCATATAGCAATTCTGTTTCTTCTTCATATCCTTTGATTTGAGTTTGCATCTCCAAGTAAATAAATGACTATCTGCGTGACCGCTTCATTTTACATGCCCGGCACTTTAGGGCACTTTAGGGCATTTGTTCTGAGGACATTAGAACAAATTTAAATTTTTATTTAAAAATTTGTGAATATATTTTTAAATGGTTTTACTTACAACTTGTGGAATATTTAATATTTATTATTATTTTTACGACAACTGCTTAGTTTTTTTTTTTATTATTTATTACTTCAAATTTTATTTGTTAATAACTATTAAATCATTGAAAGTCTCAAATAAGGCGCATCAAAATGTAGTGGAAAGGTTAACCTAAGTTTATGATTATGGAGGTCAAAATATCGATTATTCAGACTGCTGGGTTAAATATAGGGTATTGGGGTTTCAAATTCGAGATTAAAATTTCGAAATGCGGCGGCCGTGGCCGAACGCGTCGGAGTGCGTGGATCATTCAATACCAATTTTACGAAGCACAAATCTTTTTTTATAAATTTGAAAATTCAAGATGGATATAAATATCAAGTCAAATTTCTGGAAATCCAAAACCATTCCCGCGTCGATTACCAACTCAAATTATTTAATCTTTTACTAAGATCCTAGTTATTCTAGTTAATATACATATATGTGTGTAAGCAGTACCTTTTTTCGACCCATATTCAAAGAAATACAATATAACAGAAATGGCTTGAGTTAACTCTTAAATAAAATAACGAGATACAAAGTGAATTATGATAAATAACTCGAAATTCTTGCAACGCACAGAAAAAACTATAGTTTATGATAATTGTTATATTGATTACCTAATGTCAGATTGTTATAAATATATATACCAATAATCGTATAATTCATTAATTGATAAATATTAGACTTAAACATATTTAATTGGAGCAAAGCTAAAGTAATTGCCTCTAGCATCTAGCTCAATCCAGTGTGATATGCGTCGACAACCAACAAGCAAGAACACAAAACGGTGGCCAGTCGACTGCCATAGGCAACAACTAGAACATTTTAAGCTGTTTCTTCGCTTGGCTCTTTTCAAATTTACGCTCTCGTGCCAGCAGGAACTCACGACGCACCTCGCTAGAGCGCACATCTAAGATGCAATTTAATTTTTTGTGTATATGATCAGCGGTTTGCAGATCGGCTTCAAAGTCATAGTGTTTGAAACGTATGTGTGGATGTATGCCACCAGCAGAGGTCGAGCTAGAACTCGAAAATATAGCAAATGGTGAGGTGAGCGTCGGATAGTGACCGGGACTTGTTGGCGAGTGTAGTGCTATGGGATTTCCACCTACATTGCTGCCCGCAGCAATGGTTAATGTTGATGATTTTGCTTCTGCTATTAATGCGGCATTCGCAGTTGCTGATGTAGAGGAAAGCGTAGACGAGGAAGACTTGAGCCAAATTCTTAATATGGCTTTAAGATTGCGACGCTCAACAATTTCACAAAAAGCTATGGAATCGATGGTATACGTGACCGCTTTCTGTTTGGTCCAAAATTTGGCATTTTTGTGCTGATCGATTTCAATACGTTCACCGGATATGCCAAGTGTGACTTCGGTTTTAAAAAAGCGCTTGTCGATAATGTGCAAGCGATAGGTGCGATACATGGGAGCTTCTAGCATTTCATTGTGACTCAGCATATGTTCTTCGTAGTTAACCATCGAACTTTCAGCGGTGTTGGCACCATTGTTGCCATCGGCATCTGTATTGCTGCTATTGAAATCAAAGGATTGCAACATAGTGTTCGCCGAAGAACGAGCTCCTCGATCCTCTTCCGAGCTCATGGACTTTGTAGTCATATTGTTATTGTTATTGTTGTTGTGGTAGTCGATGCGTGTCACAGATGCCAAAGGACGACGTTCGGCCAGTGTGAGATGAGAAAAGCCGAACTTAGAGCATGGCTCACGATTATCCAAAGGCGGAAAATCATCCATATCATCATTATCCTCGGTCATGTACAGACCATAATGACGTATAGACTTCAGGGGAATTGCAGGAAATTGTATGGTGGCTTTATAGCAAACAAGTCCAATCACCTATGAACGTGTAGAAATTTGCGTTTAATTTATATTGAGATTGAGTAGATCTAAAAAATACCTCTAGAATTTTCGCATTTTCCAAAACACAAATCTTAATGGGATAGTTGCGCTTTTTCTCTGGCAACATGCTTAGAAACACATTTATGCGTTTTGTCTTCATGCCCGTCTGTGAGGTTCCATCGAAGCGTGCGTATTCCATGAACTTATTTTGTGACTGCTTTGGGCTGTTGGCTAGTTGCAATGCCAGCTTGCTTTTAACAGTGGTTGTCGCTGCTTTACTACTCGGAAGCTTACCCGGCGACGCACCCTCACTATCCTCATCATTGCCTCTATCACTGCTGCTGCTTTCCTCTGAATGTTGTTGTCGAGCTTTTACTACTTTGCGCACAAATAAATCATTACGTTCCGGTCCCATCACTTCATCGTCGTAATTGATGCTCTTTGTGCGTGCCGCTTTGCGCCTGGCGATATCCATCTTTTCCAATTTCTGGGCAGTGTTTGATCGAAAGCGATGTGCACCCACTTCTGGGTACATTTGTATATCAAATGATTGTGTTGACAGATCTATGTCTTCATCGTCACTTTGATCCAGTCCAGGATAGCATATATAGTCGACTTCCTGCAGCGGAGGATCCATAGAGCGTTGTAGATTCTTGTTTCCATTATTCACAGCTGCAGTTCCATTGAGGCCAGCAGATTTGCGTTGAGTGTTAGTTTGAGGATGTGTTGTTGCTGATTGAAATTTTCGCAAGAAATGTTTTGGCAGATCATCGCTCACCATTACGGTCTCGCACATGCCGGTATCATCGGTAGATATGAAAGAGTTTCTTATGTGCGAAAGCAGCCAGTGCTGGTTTGAATAAGTCGCCATCTCACTATTGGAGTATTTTAAATTACAAAAATGATTTATGTTGAAAATTAATTTTGCACAGCATTAAAATTTATTTTTGGAGATTCTGGTTTTAGGATAATCACTATTTTAAGCTGTCAGACCTGTCAATGGTTTTTAAAACGCTGAAACAGGGTGAAACGCTGTATTTTATTTAAAAAACCGTGAATTAATTTGTGTATCGTTATTAATAAAAAAGCTGAGCTCGCGGCTGAGACAGAATTGGCAAAAATAGACAGAATTGTCAAAAAATCACCGAACAACAGCAAAAATCATGATACAATTATAAGATAGGCCCAGGAAAAACACACTCTCTATGACTACAAATCAAAACAATAACAAAGGCGTAGGTATAATGTCAAAATACAATACAAAGCGATGCAAATAAATTGGTTACTGAACAATCGAACTAATACCTACTACACATTGATCCATTTAAACTCGTTTAAGTGTTTTTTCTCGTTTAAATATCTGCTAAACTATGTTTAAAATTCGTTTAGTCAAAACTTGTGTTCCGAAACTCGTTTATCGCAGTTAAACGAGTTATAGCAGCTGATTTTGACATTCCTCTTTCTACACTTTCGTTGAGAACTATAGCGCTCTCACTCGAGCAAACATTCTGAAATTTACGATTATAGTGTTGTTCACTTATCCATATTAAACTAGTAAACTAGTAAACAAAAATATTGAGTGTGTCATCCCCAATGATTATATTTTAAACTACAAAAGATAATCAAGGTTTCCTATGCCAATGTGTCGCAGGTATAAGAAGTCGAATGAAAATTATACAAAAAATTCACTTTTATTTGCTTCGTTGAAAGCTAACATACAATTCATTTTGTACTATATCTTAAAACATAACTCATTTTGTTAAATTTTTAGGGATTTTACTTACTTTTCTTACATTATTCCACATAAAAACTGGATACTCAATACCCAATATCCAGATTCATACTGTTAAAAGTAAATTATACATCCCTATCGCTGAACGAATAAACGTCAATTGTTAAAAATTACATTATACCTACGCCAATGTTTTGATTTTCTTTGCTTTGCTTTGCTTTTTCATTTTTTTCTCCGAATTGGGGTAGGCCCAATCATGAGCAAAAATAAGCATACAATTATTTGGAGAAGATTAAGATTTCTGGGGTGCCATGATTTGACATTGGTTTCGTGAAGTTCTTTCAATAAAAATAAGAATTGCAGATTTGTTTATTTATCGATTTGTTTTCAAGTTATCTATTTTTTCAGATGATTTTTTATAAGATCTTTTTAGATCTTTTTCTTAGTATATAACTGATATTGGAACCGATTTATGGAAATTCATTATGGAAAGTAAAATATTAGAACTTAAAAATGTATCTTTAATTTGGTATTATGGTGTTTTTTATGATTAAATATTTACAGCCGTATTCATAAAAATATCTTAAAATAGCTTTAAAACCTTCAATGGTTAAAAAGCTTTTTAATGTTAAAAGTCTTTTAAAATTTTGTTATTCATAAATATGTTGTAGCTGCTTTGTAGTTAAAATAGGAACACTTTCGATTTTATGTGGGAAGAGTGTCAATAATGGTTGACATGGTATGTATTTGATAAATTCAATGACTTTTCATTTATTTGTCACAATTTCGTCAACATTTTCATGTTTAAACATCAATATTTTTTCGAAGCTACCCTCTGCACTGAAAAAATTGTCATTTTATTATCTTATTTTGTAAATATTTTGAAATGTTTTGACAAATTTTCTTGTTTTTGTTTTCATTTTGTTTTGAATTTTTTTTTTATTTTGAATTTTTTTGACATATTTTCCAAATTTTTTTAATATTTTTAATTATTTTTGACAATATTTCTGCTCAAACGAGAGCAAATAATTTTATAACATGATACAATTATACAAGGTAGGAGTGATAGTTTTCTCGTCTTGCGCTAACTGTCAAAAATAGTATAAATTGGAGAACGAAAAAAGAAGAAAAGAAAATAGAAAACAAAATATACAGGCAAATGACAGTCGCTGCAAGGTACTGGTGAGAAAAAAGCTAGTTGTCACTCCTACCTTGTATAATTGTATCATGATTTTATAAGCTTTATGAGGGTTTATTGAACGTTCAGCCATTTTTAAAAATCCTCTCATTTATAAACAAACATTTTCAATAATTTTTTTGACATTTTCTTTGTTTTTGATATATTTTGAAACGATTTCATATATTTTTGACATAATTTGTTCTCAGATGAAAACAAAATAAAATTTAAAAATGCTTTATCGAGGGTTTATTGAAGGTTTCATCCATTTTTAAAATTCTCTCATTTATAAAGCATTTAAAAGAGACTTTTAACGCTATTGAACGCTTATGAATAATGTTTTTCAATATTTTTTGTTTTTTTCCTTATGAAGGCTTTATAAGAGGTTCATAATTTTTTATGAATACAGCCGTATATTTTTACCACCTCAATAATGGAAATTGTTTCAGATAATTTTGGTTTTATCAGTTATAAAAAGAAAACATTAGATAAAATCTTATAAAGTTCGATGCTTTGCGAAAATATATTTAATTTGTATTTTTTTTTCTGAGAGATAATTTATTATCTTTCAAATAACGTGTCAATAACTTGATTCATTGGATGATGGTAAAGATATTGTTTTTTAACAGATCCTGAAGCAAGGAAAAAATTTTAAAATCGTCGTTAACTAGTTGAGGTATTGATTTTTTGTTCGACCAAACGTATTTTTTGTTCGACTCATCGTATTTTTTGTTCTTCTGATCATACAATAATTATAAAGTAGTCTTGACCATGATACAATTATTAAGTAGCCTCATTTGAAAATGGCTGCTTAATTGTTAAATTTTGCAACAACAAAGCTGTAGGAGCTACAAACGGCAGAAACAACAACAACAATTAGAAAAACTCAAAATTACCAGCTGCTTTTGAAAAGTAGCACGCCCTGTATCATAGTCTTGACAACTGGTTTTTTTTCACGAGCTGCGTTCATCAAATGTTATTTTCCAGTATATTTTACTTTCTATTTTTAGGTTTGTTCACGTACTTTACTTGTAAAAACTTGCAGGGAGAGAGTAAAAGAAGAATTGAGATAAAAATATTTACAAAGAGAAAAATAGCAGAAAAAGTACGTGAACAGAAAACTAGTAGAAACTTGCAAGTTAACAGATGATCAAACGAATTGACATCATATGCTGTTTTTTCTGCTATAATAAATGGTTATAAATTATTGAAATCATTTCTTGGGTCTCACCAACATTAACATTATACTTACATTTTCCTCAGCATCACAAATGTTTCTTTTTCCATCCATTTTAATACGAAATCAACAAGAAATAACTTTTGACAGCTTGTTTTTTTTTGACAAACAGTTTTTTTCGGTAGTTGCAAGTAGAAATTTTGCTAGCAGAAACTTGTAGCTACTTTTTTCTCTCTCACTATTTTACGCTCTCGTTGTCCTCTCTCGTTGCAATTTTTTCGAGTACGTGAACGCTTTACTGGTAAAAACTTGTAACAATTTGTACAAATTTTTTGTTAGTGAACAAACCTTTTGTTTTTACTTTTTCGTTCTTTAATTCATAATACTTTTGAGTTGATGCAAGACGAAAAAACTCTCACTCCTACCTTGTATAATTATATCATGGTTCTTCTTAACAAAAAAACACTTTCAAATCGCAGCGTCACATTAATCGTAATCGTGCCATTATTTTATAAAGAGATTAACTTCTTTATTCTTCCCATGATACAATAATACAAGGTAAGAGTGACACTTTATTCGTCTTGCACCAACTGTCAAAAAAAGTATAAATTAGAAAACGAAAAAAGTACAAAAAAAATAGAAATTAAAATATACAGGCAAATGACAGTCGGTACAAGACACTCGAGCGAAAATAGCCAGTTGTCACTCCTACCTTGTATAATTGTATTATGGTTCTGCCATGCAAAAACTGAACACAGCTCAAGCTACAAGCCCAAAGTCTGCGAACATTGCACTCATCTGACTTTACTAATATTGACTTTACTTTTCGTATTACCTGCAAAAGTTAAGTAACTCGCCGCTGGCAAAACGGAAAAAAGCAAAATATATAAATTTACACAATGTCTGCGAAGCGACAAGCAACCACAAACCTTAACCACGAGAATTGGGACCGTGAGGAGGAACCAGAGGAACGTGGAACATTTCGTGCAGCACCAGAGGATGAGTTGAACAAACGTGTTATCAAAAAAGCGCGTCGGCTGATAACCGGCACTGCATCGGACGCCGCTGATGGTGTCGGCGGAGCTAGCAAAAGTGTTTTCAGTGGTTTTGCAGGTTTGCAATATTCACCTCAATTATACCGAATTTTTAATATAAAATACAATTAAGGTTTTGGAAAAACAACAACCAACAGTAGCGGAAGTCAAGGAGCTGCTGATGCTTCTCCATTTTCATTCTTAGCAAAGCTTCCAACTGCTTCAACAAGTACTACTAGTAGCAGCGACATTGTAACTACAAGCAAACCGACTTTTAGCTTTGGTGGTGCAGCAACGGCCACCACTGCGATCAGTGCTGATACTAATATATTAGATAAGAAAACAATAGCTACAACGGAAACGAGCGATAAATCGACATCTTATTATGCCAAATTAAAGGGACTCAATCAGGCTGTTAGTGATTGGATAAAAACGCACGTGGATAAGAATCCGTTATGCATTCTTTCGCCAGTTTTCAAAGATTACGAAAACTATTTAAAGGAAATAGAAACGGACGAAAAGAAATGCACCACGGCAACAGTCGATAGTAGTAGCGCAAGATCGTCTGCACCAACTCTTGGTACTTTTAAATTTTCTGCGTCATCAACGACAGCTGTAACTACAGCGCTTACATCATCAACTGGAGCTAAGAGCACATCTACAGGCAATATTTTCGGTAACATTGATAAACCAGCTTCAAGCGAAACAACAAAAACAAATGGTTTTAGTTTTGGCCTGAAGACTGATGATAAATCGACTGTACCCGCCTCCTCCTCAACCTTGGCTGGTTTCAGCTTTGGCAAACCTATAAGCTCTACAGGCAGCACCGACGAGAAAAAACCTGCTGCAACTACTGGATTTAGTTTTACTCCTGGAGCCACACCTTTTTCATTTGGCAACATTAAACCTCCAGCTGCAGTGCCAACATCAACATCAAATGCAGAAGACGATGATGAAGAGGACCATCCACCTAAAGTTGAATTCAAACAGGTATACATATATTACATTTTATACGTAGGGACAATACACTTTAATAACGGTTTTAATTTAATCTATATTGTAAGGTTGTAGAAGATGACGCTGTTTTCTCCAAGAAATGTAAGGTTTTCGTTAAGAAAGATGGAAACTTTGCCGATCGAGGCGTTGGCACTGTATACTTAAAACCCGTCAAGGATTCGGAAAAAACACAACTATTGGTGCGTGCCGACACAAACCTTGGCAATATTTTAGTGAACTTAATTCTGAGTGAAGCAATACCAGCTCAACGAATGGGCAAAAACAATGTTATGCTAGTCTGTGTTCCCACGCCGGATGCAACAAAACCAACACCAATGTTGCTACGAGTTAAAACGGCGGAAGAGGCCGATGAATTGCTAGAAATTATTGAAAAATATAAAAAATAGCCTTTTTTTATTACAAATACTTTAATATGAAGTAAACTTACAAAAAATAAAGTGAATGGAATTTAAAATTACCTTCAAAGTAATCTATGCGTTATAAATAAACGAATATAAATAAAAATAAAAAAACAGTTCAGATCTAAAATTTTATTGGACTTTGGGATTTGGGTCGTCGTATGATACACTTCAATACACGTTATAGATAGATCATATATTTCGCCTATTCGAAAAATTCCCCTACAGTGGATTATTTGAAGTCCAATAAAATATCTCACAAGATATAAAGAACAAATCTAATAAGATGCCGGGACTACATTTTTTTTTTGCACCAAGTATTTCAACTTATCTGCTAGATCAATACGGCTCGACTCTTTTGACTTGTAGTTTTCATTAAGTTTATAATTTTGAATATGCTTGAAGATATATATTTGCACAAAAAAAAAAACGAAATAATACACAACAATTTAACTTCAAAACACAAAAAAAAAAAATTGAGTGGAATTAATTTAATGAAAAAAGTTTTGCATCAAGCAAATCGTTATATTTTACTTGTAGATATTGTTTATCCGTAGCTGTGGAATCGTCTAAAGAACATATATACTTGTTGGGAATTCCAGAAATTTCCTTCTGACCATCTACAAATAAAATAAAGAGAAATTTAATTCAAACCTTGCTGATATTTGACTGCACTATTTACCGATCACGACGAGTTTTAATGTTTTTGTTCGTTTATTTATATATCGACACTTGCCAGCAATAAAACCTGACCTTTTACCATCTAAGCGATATAGCTGAAAATGCACAAGACAGCAAAGGTGATAGTTAAATACTTTTATGCTAAGAATATTACTTTAAATATGATTATTTCATCGGGAACCGGCAATGCTTCCAATACAATGCTAAAAGGCAGCATTTCGTCAATAGACAATTTCTCACCCGGACCATCTGCTGTTTGATTGCCAACGTTTACAATAATAGTACTCTGTTGAGATTCTAAGACATGGTAATATTTTATCAATACGACTTCTGCTCATTTGCTTGCTATGATCATTTAAATACCATCATCCGAAGCATTGAGATCAATTATTTCAGAAACGCCTTCATCCTGCTCGTCAGATCCATTTTTATCGTTTTCTTCTTCCGACTCATCATCATTTTCGCTCTCTATAGCAATGACGCTCGAATCATCCTTTGTAGTTGTTGTCTCCTGTTCATTTAGCTCTATATTGTTTGAAATACTTTTTTCCATTTCATTACAAACTGTTTCGTTTACATTTGAAGACTCTTCATTTATCTTGTTTTCGACAGAAGGGTCGACGCTTGGGATAATTAAAAGTTCTTGTATTATTACTGGCGATCTTGATTTGATTCTAGCTGACTCTACGACAACATCTGATTGTGTTTCTTTAGTTTCTGGAGTAGCTTGGGGAGCAGTTTTTTCAGTTTCTAGAGAAGTAGGAACAGTCTTCTTCAGTGAAAAAACTCTTGGTTTATCATATGATACTTCAGACACAGGACATCGAAATATAATTTTGGTTGGTATTTCATTTGCTTCATTTTCTGTGGTTGTGGAGACAGTTTCACCTGTATCATCAAAATAAGAATGGCCTGATTGTATTATTTTTTGCTTGCTTTGATTTCGAAGCGATGAAGCTGGAAGGCCCGAGCATGATCTTAACTTATTGCAGGTTATTGATTTGGTTGGGGCAGCATCATCAGTGCCGCCAAGTATTAAATTTTCGCTATCATCCACAGTTTCATTGTTTTTAGTAAGTGATTGATTATTTTTGTTTTTATTTTTGCGTCTCCGTTTTTTTGTGACCTCACTTCTTTCAGGCACAGGGCTCATTTTCTTTTGACAGGACGCATCATTTACAACGATGGACGGTGCTTCTAATTCTTCTACATTGGTACCCAAATTGGTATTTCCTTGTTTTTGGTTTTCATACTTGAGACCCAGTTGCTCACTTGTGCTAGTTATTTCGTCAACTGTACTATTCTTTATTGTAGCACTAAACGGCATGACACTCTTTGAACGTTTCGCATTATTTGGTGTTGAGCTAGTAAATAACGTTTCTTTCGAAACTAATTCCCGTTTCCGTTTTTTTACTTTTTCTCCATAATTTACCGAAACTTCATTATAGGACTTATCTTTTTTTCGCTTCTTTTTCATGTCATCGGCCGGAATGAATGCTCTGCAAATATTATAAAGTTATGTTTTATTTGTTAATAAATTCTTTATATACTGAGCTTACCTTAGAACATCACTTGTTTTTATCACTAGAATTGGTTCCTGAGGCGGTACGAAGCATCCTTCATTTGTTATAAAGCGTACATTATCCACCTCAAATATTTGCTCCACACGTTGTTGCAAGCTTTTCACACTCTCCCAAGCTGGATCAACCAGAATATGGGCAAGTTTTCGTTCATCATCGAAAAAAGCCGATAGATCGACTTTAATTCGGAACTTTTTCATTGTTTTTTACACAAAAATTATTTAATCAAACAGAAATTACACTATAACGAGACAAAAATATTATTACCAAATAATCTAGTGATGAGTTAATTATGATAACAGTTTAACAATCGTTAACAATAAACATCAACAATCGATTTTTTCAGTTCGTCATACATTTTTTTTTCTCTATTTTTGTCATGAGGGTTCAAACCCAGCCTGAACTTGCGTGTAATATTTTTTATCGTTGCACATATTCACGGTGAGTTATAATTCCATGAAACATGAAGCCCCATAAATTTGAAGTTTGTTTGTACAGGCAGCTTCCTCCGCGTCTCGATGTCGTCTCTCTATTTTTTTTTGTTTTTTTTTTTTTTTGTAAATATTCGAATGATAACCATTTACTGTCATGTTAATGCATTTATCATAACACTTTATAACTGTTACCGTTTTAGTCCAATTAACCAGTTTTGGTGCAAGAACCTTTCCCGTACTCGAAAAAATGACAAGACAGTGCAATCGAGACTAAAAAAGAGACTGTCAAAAGTTGCAAGTTTTCCGGCAAAAATGGTAGAAGTATCAAACTGCTTATGAGCTGGTAAAAACTAGCAAAGAAATTGCAAAAAATCAAAAGTTCTTTGAAATAAATGGTTAATTGTGTAAAAACTAAATATAAATGTTAATATAAGAATTAGTTCCAGTTATTTTTAAAAATCCTTAGCACATTAAACAAACGATTTTATTTGACAGTTTCCACAATTTAGTTTCCGAAAAGCGTTTCCGTACTTTTTTGTTTTCTTCATGGTTGAATTAATAAGCTTGACTCGGACATGGTGTAATAATAATAAGGTGTTGGTGAGTTTTTCACAACACCACGAATAGCTTTCTTTCTGTCAAAAAATTGTGAGCGAAAGAGCGGAACTGTTGATAGTTGTCAAATTGTATAATTTGTTCGAGTTGCTGGATGATGATTTGTTATAGTTTTTAAAGTTTTTATGCGAATTCAGTATAAATTAATATTTAATGCAATTAATTGTGCCGTGTTGTGTTGACAAAAAGTTATTACAGATGCCTTCGCCTATTTGCCAAGCTCGCCATTGAATGGTTTTGTCGTTTTATCAAAAACGTACGCTGAAAGGTGCCGATGACATGAAGCTTTGGCCAGCATGCAAATTGTCTTGCATTCACATCAAGAAAATATGGAATGCCATGAAATAATGATCAATACCTCAACTGATAATAGCCATCAAAAGAAGTGGACATGGCATTGAGTTTCGATCGACTGCACGTTAGCTTATTTATTTTCACTCCAATTCACCATCAGCTATTTTTGACAGAAGCGGGGCGAAATAAATTTATCTATTGAGACAGAAGTGTCAAACTAGCACCTTAGTATTATTACCCCATGGTCTCGG
Organism: Pherbina coryleti; assembly: GCA_943735915.1. NCBI lineage: Eukaryota > Metazoa > Arthropoda > Insecta > Diptera > Sciomyzidae > Pherbina > Pherbina coryleti. The sequence continues at coordinate 54,473,681 of OX030950.1, forward strand.
AGCATGGTATAATAATACAAGGTAGCATTGACAGTTGCTTGGGAAATCATATACTGTCAAAAAATATACTCAAAAAGAGAGCGCTCACAATCCGCCATTGAAAACACAAGCAATGTTGAAAACGTTGAAGTGAAAAAAAAAACAACAACCACAGCAGCTGCTGATGTATTTCCACAAAAAGCTGTTTTTGACAGTTTATGTTTTCCTGTTGAAGAGAAAATAAGCAGTTGTCAATGCTACCATGCATTATTATACCATGGTCTCGGAGCTGATCATACTCTCTTCTCAGCACCCACAATTGTCAAAATCAATAAAAAGCAACAACAATAACTTCACCGGCTTTATATTTTATCAATTTTAGCATTCACAAGGTATATTCAACAAGGTAGTGTTAGTTGTTGAAATTCTCTCTTGTGGTGGGTACAGCACCTGTCAAAATCGGCTGTTTACGAATAAAAGCACAGTTTTTTTTTCTTTTTTTATATTCCTCTTGTGTTTGGCAGCTGCTGTACCCACCTCTCCGACACGAATCTACCTTGTTAAATATGCCTATAGCATTCAGATTTTGTATGAGCTGTCAACTTCGCTTTGTCATTTAAGGGCACTCGCTCTCACCCTTGTGACAACCTTATTAATTCAACCATGGTTTTCTGTATTTTTGAGAGATATCTCTCGTATTCTCATGTAATTGACAGTTTTACCATTTTGAAGTCCAAAAAGGCTGAAGGATTTTGGAATGTTTTTTTTAACCTTTTTGGAAATATTTAGTTAGTAAGAACCCATGGTATAATACTACGAGGTGGCATTGACAACTGCTTATTTTCTCTTCTACAAGAAAACAACTTCTGTCAAAAACAGCTTTTGTGAAAATGCATCTGAAGCTGCTGAGGTTGTTGTTTTTTTTTCACTTCGACGTTTTCAACATTGTGTTTTCAATGGCTGATTGTCAGCGCTCTCTTTTTGAGTATATTTTTTGACAGGAGATGGTTTCCCAAGCAACTGTCAATGCTACCTTGTATTATTATACCATGGTAAGAACCTTTTAATAATAATCATTAAAAAAGTATAAAGAAACTTTTCAAGTATTCTATGCCGCACAATAATTTTAATTTAATTCATCTAACTTAACATTTTCTTAACCACTGTGTTACCGAATGGTAACTAAGTGGAAAAGTATTTTTCCTATAAATACGGGATCTAATTTATTTGAAAGTTGTATTCTGAGGACAAGAATTGAACATCACGTATGTTTCACTTAACTTTTAATCAACAAACCTAGCTGTGCAATTCTTGAAGAGTATGCACAGTACCGAAAAGATCCGAAAGGACTGAAATACCGAAAAGTATTATATTAATATACTTGATAATTTTTATAATTTATAAAACTCCCGTTTGAGTATTTTCATAATCATAATTCAAAAGAGAATGCACGGATTTTTATAGTAGGTCTGTTTCCGTACGCACACTGTGTAACTTGTGGGACGCTATTTTCTGTTTCCGTACTTTCTGTGCTTAAAATGGGAGAAGAAGAACAAGCATAAAATCGCTCTCTCGAGCACACAAAGTGCACAGAGAGTGCTAGAACTCGAGACTTCGAGTAAAGTAAGAACAAGCATCAAGAAGAATAAGCATCAATAAGAAGAAGCAAATGTCAAATTACATTTCATAATTGTTTATGTTTTGCGATAAATAAATGCACAAATTGTGTGCCTAAAAAGAAATTTACGTACAATAAATAAATAATAATAAATTAAAATTAAGTAATTGTTCAGTTTTGCATTAAAAATGGCTTTTAATAATTTGAGTGAAAGTGTTTTAAATTTTGTGCTGCCGTCTGCAGTCAAAATCAGCTGTTTTGTGCTCGAAACTTACTAGAAGCTGTTTCCGTACTTTTGCAACTATTCTCACATTTCGTTTTTACTCTCTAGCACACGTTTTACACAAATCTTACACAGTGTAAAGTACGGAAACATACCTAGTTAATAACTCGTTGAATAGGTAGCCACCCATAGTGCTTTAGTTATGTACGAAAATATCACAAGTTTTTCAGGATTTTGCAACTTTGGAGCCCTATAACTTCTTAACAACTAAAGAGAGCGGCCTAAAATTTTTTTCGGCCTAAGAAGTTCTTAATACATATATTCCACAAAGAAAAATATAAAATTTGAGTTTCCGTTCATCTTCAATTATGCCCAAAACCCAAAACTTAATTTTCGGAACCTAGAACCGATGGTAGGAAAACAACTAGAATAAATAACTTTTAATGACTTCAAGAAAAACGACTTCAGTTCATTAATAAAAGATATTTTTTAATACAATAAGTTTAATATAAAAATAGTTGTAACTGATAGGAAAGTTTATAATAAGTTTTTTTAAATCACTTTACTTTTGATGTTTGCTTAAAGAATCTTCTTATGATTTAACGTGTATGCTAACATAGTTTAATATTTATTAAAATTGTTGTGATGCGAATAGATTTCATTTGTATTACATGTTAAAACTAATTTGAAAATGTGTCCAGGTCAGTCCATGACCGAGTGAAAGTTCTTTATCTCATCGAAATGTTTGAACTCAAGCGGGATTGTTTTTAGGGCAGCTCTTTAATAATTTTTTTTTAGATGACAGCTGTACTTGTACACGTTTTCTCCAGACTTTTTCACTCGGTCTTTACTGGCACAAACATCTTTAATATATTAAGAAGTAAATATTCGAATATTTCAACAATAAAAATATGCATATAGAAAAAATAAAACAAATTATATTTAATGAAAAATATCAAAAATTAATACAAATGTAATCTTTGGCATTTGCATTTATAAGAGTACAATAATAAACCGAGTTTGTTTTACGGATTAGTTTCGGATTCCTTAACAACCATTTTTTGCAAGTAACAAATTATCACTTTGATATTTAGTAAGTAAATGAGATGAATTTTCTGTTTTCTTTTAATTTTAACAACTTGTTTTAAATATGTATCGAAGAAAAGTATGTAACTTCAGAACGCTTATGATAATATTGTGATGTACCTTTTATTCATATACAGATATATATATATATGTTAGGTAGTTAAGTGCAAAAACATTTAACATTTTTATACAGTTATCAAGTAATTGTTTTTTTTTTTTTTAATTTTTTAAAACAATCGACCTTTCTAACAATAACTTTACTTATACAAATGATACACAAAAGTTCAGAAAGAGCTCAGGCTCAGTGATTTTTTTCAGCTATTGCTTCAAATGCGCAATCAACATCGAGTAATTTTAATAATTTTCTCACAAAGTAGACGTTAATGTATATTATTGATATTGATAGTGAACACAAAAGGAATTGAACAACAAAATTGCTGTTGGTTTTTAAAATATAATTTCTCTTGACCTAGTTTGCTAGAACTTTATAATCTTGTTTTAACAATAACTCATTATAGCGAAGAGTCCATTCACTCCATTTCGTAATGATTCATAACCTTGAAATTTTAAGAAAAAACAACTCTTCAAAGCCCATTCGTGCTTCTTAAATTTTAGTACTAAAATACCAATTCTCTTTGCTCACTCAAATATTCCTGCAGTTTCGGCGGTATTGGCAGTTTGTGAATCTCTTCTTTTGTGTTGTGACGCTGTATAACGCGCCGACACAAATCTTGCAATTGTGGCATCTTTAAATAACGACTAAGTGGATATTTTAAGATGACCGGAAATGGTGGTTGCATCTCGTTTGGAACACGTACGAAACATACAAAATTGTCGTTTGTGCAACGGAAAAGAATGTCTTCAATCATTTCCACAATCGACTCGTATTGCAGCTCTTCAAAGTGCCAATAACTATCTCGATATTCCAGACGATAGTGGAGTGTTACATTCACTATGCGAAAGCTTAGCGTGAACTGCGAGCCACTTGTTTCCGAATCACGCACCAGAAATGAACCAGTCGGCTTGTCGGTCAATTGCTTTTGAGCATCGCGTCTTGAGATCTCACCCCAGTACCAAACTTGCCTGTAAACAACAGCAAAATAAGTACATTAATAAACAAAAGTAATTTATCCCAGATATGCATGACACATAACTGACTGAAATTAAATTTCAACTATTAAGCAATCTATTACTAAGCAAACATTATTGTACGGTAATTTTATGGCATTGGTTCTTTTGTGTATTTTATTTAGTAAATAAGGCATATCTGGGTTAATTACATACCCCAGCATCTCCGATGAGGCTTTGTACATGATTTGATTTGGCTCGGCATCACGTTCAAGCCACTTCTTCGCAACAAAACGTTTATAGTGCAGTGTAAATGGTACTAGTTCGTGTCCATCCGGACAGACAGGATTGCTACTATTTAAATTCGGTTGCGTCAATGGCAGCAGTTGGGGGTCGCGTGTTGGTGAACTCGTTACAAACTCAGCAGATGCATCTGTGGTAGCTCCGCTTTCTGCCTCGCGTCTTTTTCGGCGACGCAATGAGAGCATATGTAAGCTCATCTTTTGTTTAAATCGTTGGAACGCACTTTTTTCCGCCTTGTGCCTGCTGCGACTTGACTCATCGCTTGCTGATTGCGATACGGATTCGAGAGTTGTACCGGTGCGTGTGGCATCATCATTGTTGTTGTTATTCAAATTGTGATGCTGCGTTGGTAGTCGTAGCTCTTCTGCTGCTGTCTCTAACGAGGATTCAGACAGTGATGTTTTTCTTCGTCTTGTCAAGGAATGGAACCAATTGCGTTTGTCACCATATTTCTTACTTCTTGCACCTGTAGCGGGGGTGCTGGTGGAGATTGTTGCGTTGTGTGGAACACCGTTGTTTTCCTGCATAGCTATGTTTAGAAGTTATAAATAAACTTTTGGTGGAACTTGAGTATTTTTTATTCTATGCAATGCATTTTTTCAATGCATTTAGGATCGTTGCATCAACGTCTAGTGTGAGTTGTGATAAGATTAGAAGTTTGATTAATAATCAATGTTTTAATTCATTGCATTTTAATATTGCAGCATGATTAAATCACAGAAAAATGTTAAAATATTGCGAGATAAGACAATACAAAACACCACACAAAATCAAAGAATTCATCGACTTTAATGACATTTCAATTCGCCGCGACGAGCTAAATTAAGAGCGGTGATGCCAGCTTATTTTGGCTTGATTTGGCACAGTCATAAATGCCAGATTTGTCGGATCAATCATATATGAGGGATATTTTCACTGCTGTGGTATTGAGACTTATGCCGTGGTTATGCTTACCAAACATGATTGCCGAACATTTTTTGTTGTTATTGTTTCACGTATAAACTGAGAAATGAACTTTTTCTCAAATTCATTCTCTCGCTCTCAGACCGAACATTTTTGATTGCTAATCGAAGCACCAAACATGCCGAACTACCGGTGTTGCCTGCAGCCATTTTGTATAATAGCATCAAAAAAGTAGTAAAAAGTATTAAAAAGTATAATTAATTTTGTGCTTAAGCAACCCTTACCACAAAGTGCAAGCAAGACGGAAAAATTTGTGTGCAATAAATTTAAATTTTATTTCTTTCTAATTTTAAACACTTTCTGATCTCATTTTCCTCCATTTCTTCACAATACATGTGCTCGTCTTACATTTTTTCGACTGCCACATAGCTTCAGTAACTTCGATTGTATGTTGCAAAATGATTCGACGTTGGTTTTTTTCAAAATATAATGCCCCTTGCATAAACAATTCCATTATGAATTAATTCTTAATTTAGTTTTTCATTTTATAATAAATAGGTAGTATGTATAAAACTACAAAACTTTGTGTTTTGACACATTATTACATGTAATGCAATTGTTCAACAAACATAGCATAACCACACAACAAACATTTCAGAGAAGAGAAGAAAATGAACACCAAACATGTTTGGTAAGCATAACCACGGCATTATCGTTTGTGGTATCTGTAGCTCGTTTCTGTAACTTTTGCGATAAGAGAATTCTTTTATTGCGATTGGTTATGTTATGATAAAAAATGTCTCATGGAATCAATCTCAATATGAAATATTTCAGCTTATATAATCAAAAATATGTTCACTTTATTACATGTAATATTGTGTAAATAATATATTCATACATATACTCTCACAAACAAACAAACAATTTTCTCACCACGTTAGAACATATTTACAGAAACACTTTGGCTGTTACATTCCTAGGAAAATAAAAATGAAATATTCGAGATAAGTCACCGATTTATTTTATTTTATTACAGAAACAGTGTAAGTGAGAATGACGACATAGTGACTTCAAAGTGAGAAAATCTGATGAGAACTGCGTTGAGAAAAGCTACAGAAACGAGCTAAAATTGTGCCTGCTGAACGTAATCATTGCATCGATGAAATATATATGAAACACAGGGTGATACACACAAAAAAGTGGCTTTTTCTACTTTTATCTATTGGTATTTGTGTGGCGAAAAGCTACTTTTTATGTTGCATTTAGTTTTTTTTTTTTTTATTTTAATTCAGCATAATGTATGTTCAATAAATAATTTAATGCTCCATGGCCCTTTAAAGGCTCTAGAGGAGCTTGCCTCATTGGCATATCTTATAAAATCTACATATTTGTTTTTCTTAATACATATTTACAGTTAAATACTTATACGAAATAATTATTCTCTCCAATATTGCTCAGCGGTCAATTGTGTACAAACTTAATAACACGCACAACACAATTGATCATAAGAAGCTATGTCAAAGTCCTTTCAAGGGCTGAAATGGCCAGTTATTTATTTATTTATTTTTATTTTTAATATTGCTCAGCATGTGTTAGTTCACTTTTTGTTTGAATGCGCCTATTACCGCAGGTTTCCAACTTTTCTAGCGCTTCGTGTTGCTTTTGTCAAAATAAAAATGCGTGTAAGTATGAGCTTAACACAAAGTTTTATTCGCTTTAAAAAACTGAAAAAGTAATAAGTTAGAGTTAAATTACAAGATTTCTTCTTACTTACTTTGGTCACCGATGCTGCCGTTAATTTAAATAGAATGAATAATAACATAATAGCTATATGAGCATAAGGCAATAAGTAACACAACAGCTATATGAGCATAAGGCAATACAATAACACAACAGCTATATGAGCATAAGGTAATAAAGTAACACAACAGCTATATGAGCATAATCAAACAAGGTTGATGGTGACCAAAGCGATTGTATGAAAGTAATGTTTTGGGCTTACACAATGCAATTACAATAAATCACCATAACAAGTGGCTGCGTTGACAACATTCTCCCCCCCGGTATTGCGACCCATGGGAGTTAATACCTCACACGATTGATCATCGCTGCCACGAGCATCGCCGACATCCAGAACTGCTATTTTAGCTGCAGGTCGGTGATATTCACCACTTGCTGTGCGCACGATTGCGCTTCTTACTTGTCCGTCCTTTGCTTGAACTGTGCTAGTCACTATTCCTTTCGGCCAACAATGGCGTGGTAGATTCGAGTCCACTATTATCACGATGTCTCCTGTTTCGATGGGTTTGGCTTTTTTGAACCAATTTGTTCGTCTAGTGAGTGAAGGTAGTACTTCAGCAACCCATCTTTTCCAGAACTTGTCTGCAAGCAGTTGTGATTGGCGCCATGAGTACTTTGTATATTTGTCTGTCGCGTCGAAGATGCCTGGAGGCTTGGAGCCGGATGATGAACCCAACAGGAAATGATTCGGAGTGAGTGCTTCTTGTTCTGCGGTGTCCAGGGACAGATACGTGAGTGGTCGGCTATTAATTATACTCTCGACTTCGAGCAGCAGATTGTTGAGGGTCTCATCCGTCATCTTTGTTTCTGGTGTAACTATTTGATTCAACACAGTCTTGATGGAGCGCACCATTCGTTCCCATGCCCCTCCCATGTGAGGGCTTGCAGGTGGGATAAAAGTCCATTTAGTGTACGGACTTGTAAATTCCGCTTGAAGGCCTTGGAAATCGACTTGTTGATGGGCTTCTTGGAGCTCTTTCTCAGCAGCTTTCAAGTTGGTGCCATTGTCACTGTATATGTGTATTGGTGTGCCTCTTCGTGCGATAAAATTTCGTATAACAATAGCACATGAGCTCATGCTTAAGCTATGCGCTACCTCTACATGAATGGCGCGGCATGTTAGACATGTAAAAACAGCACCGTATCGCTTCTCTTGACGTCTGCCAATGGTTACTACAAATGGGCCAAAAAAGTCTATTCCGATGTACGAGAAGGGTCTTGTGAACGCCGACAGGCGAGCTTGTGGTAATGGTCCCATTTCTGGTGGCTTTGGGAGAAGCTGACGAACTTTGCATAGCTGGCAATTGCTTCGAATTTTACGTAAAAGTGTGCGCAAACTTATAATATGGAAAATCTGAAAAAGCTCATTGATCACAGTCTCGTGGTTAACATGTTTGTATCGTCTGTGGTACCAGTCGACTAAAAGGCTTGTTATGGGGTGATCTTTTGGCATTATAATAGGATTTTTTGTGGCGTCACCTATTATCGTAGCCTTTTCTAAACGGCCCCTTATACGAATTATCATATCTTTGTCTATAAACGGGGACAATTTTCTTAGTGGACTTGACTTAGGCAATACAACGTTGGCATTCTGAAGTAGTAGGCGTTTTTCGGAGGTAAAGGCTTGGGTCTGGGCAAGGCGGTACAAAAAATGTTGGCTCCAAACCAAGTCTTCAGTTTTCAAACTGCTATTGATATTTCTATTTGGTTCGGACTTTGCTGTTTTTTTTGAAGCTATTGCTAATTTTAGACACGCGATGAATTTTCTCACGTAGGCCATGCATCTGAGTAGGCGCTCCCACTTAGAAAATCGGGTAAAGTCAACAATGGGGTATTCGACGTTTTCCTGTACAGCCAGTAGATGTGCTTTGGAAGCTAGTTTTAGTTCAGCATCTTGTTCTTTGGATTTATCAAGTATTGCTTTGCTTGGCCACAGTTCTGGAGGCTTCCGCAGAAATGTTGGCCCTGTGAACCAAGGGCTAGTTAAGTCAAAATTGGGTTGTTGGCTCCATTTAGTGGCTAAATCGGCTACATTCTGTTTTGATGGGACATAGTTCCAGTTCGAAATCGTGGTCGTTTCTTGAATTTCTCCTATGCGGTACATGACAAACTGTTTGTATTTCCTTGGGTCTGATTGTAACCATAATAAAACTGTTTTCGAATCAGACCAGTAATGCGTCGATTCAATTTTCAAATCATTGGCCTTGACAATAGCATTCCCTAGGCGAGCTCCGATTACTGCGGCAAGGAGTTCCATACGAGGAATTGATAGGGGGCGTAAAGGTGCAACTTTTGTCTTAGCACAAACTAGAGAAATTTCTACTTCTATTCCATTCGTAATTCTAAAATAGGCCACTGCAGCGTATGCGCTTTCGCTTGCATCGACGAAAACATGTAATTCGACCATGCTCCTGTCTCGTCGCAAACGGCTAAAGTAGCACCTAGGTATGTGAATGTTTGGTACCTTGGAGAGGAAAGAAAGCCATCGTCTCCATGAATCAATGTGTGTGTCAGGTATGGTTTCGTCCCAGGAAATTCCACTGCGCCAAATCTCTTGAAGCAGTATTTTCATGTAGATACAAAAGAAAGACAAAAAACCTAGTGGATCAAAAATTGACATGAGGAGCCTGAGTAATTCTCGTTTTGTTGGCAACTTATCGCCACGCAATATCTCCTCACTTGCTTTGGTATATTTTAAATTAAAAGTAAATGTGTCACTTGTGGTCTCCCACCACATTCCAAGTACCTTGTCTGCCTCCACAACTTGCTCAACAGTTCTCCCCGCTTGACAGAATTTGACTGGAGTGCCTGCATCTTCAAGACACCTTGTTACCTCCGTTGAGTTTGATAACCAATTTCTTATATGAAAATTTGCATGCTTGTGCACCTCGCGAACATCTCTTGCAAGCTCGACGGCTTCTTGGACAGAATCGATGCTATCCAGCATATCATCAACATAGTGTCTTTCTATAATCGATTTAACAGCTCTAGGGTACTGTTCTTTGTGCTCTATAGCATTTCTATTCTTGACATATTGAGCTAAGGAAGGAGAGCAGCTTGCTCCAAAACTCATAACTTGCAAAACGTAAACTTTTGGTGAAAGGCTGGAATCACCATTTCGCCATAAAAACCGTTGAGATTGCTGATCATCTGTATGAACGGCTACACGATGAAACATTTCACATATATCTCCAGATATGCCAATTTTCCCAACTCGGAAGTTAAATAGAACATCAGTAAGCGATGTTAAAAGATCGGGGCCCTTTTCAAGGCATCCATTTAGTGATGTGCCATTGCATTCCGCGGCTGCATCCCACACTACTCTTATCTTTTGCGGCTTGTTTGGATTTTTTACCACAAACAATGGTAAGTACCACTTTCGAGGGTAATGCGTGTTTATTTCGGAATCACTCAATTTTCGGATATACCCTTTTGCTTCTAATCCCACGATATGATTGTTCACTTGGTTCTTTAATTCGTTGTCCTTGCTTAATCGTGATTCGAAACAGCTAAGTCTGCGCAGAGCTAAGGCGTGGTTATCTGGCAAGGTTAGATTATTTTTCTTCCACAACAATCTTGTTACGAAGCGGTCACCATCTCGTTGCACGTACTCTTCTAACTTTACATTTTCGAATAGACTTTTCCCTTGTTGTTGTGTTACGGAATACTCATTCTCGACCTTCATGTTCTCTAACATTAATTTTTGCAGAGCGATGTCATCGTCACATTCGCATATGTGCAGTTGAAGATTCGCATTGATATGCGTGGAATCACTATCTCGGTTCAGCTCACCATATATTGTCCAGCCCAATCTTGTTTTTGTAGCTGCAGGTTCATCTAGTCTTCCCTCACGGAATTTTAATGGCATGGCTACACATCTGTTATTAAGACCAATAATGACACTTGGGACTATATTTTGATATGACTCAACCGGGAGCCCCTTCAGATGTTTATATTTTTTTGAAAGCTCTGGTAGTATTAATGTTTGAGATGGAAGATCAAGCTTATTTACCGAACGTACGTCGCGCAAGGAATATTTTTTGTTTTCTTTTCCCTTTGAAGATATTTGCAAATCAACAAGCTCAGAATCTTTCTCAGTTCGTACGATGCCATCTGTCCATCTTAGACAAAGATCAGACTTTCTGCCTTTTACCTGAAGCTGATCCAGAACGCCTTTTTCAATTAGCGTCGGAGCTGAGCCATCGTCAAGAAATGCGTAAACATCAACGGAAGAGCCTTTTCCATAAATAGTTATGGGTACGATTCTAAAAAGTATTCTTGAGGTCTGGAGCTGATGAACAGCAACAACTGCCGGCGAAGCGCAATTTTCATCTTTAACGATATCAGACTTGTGCAAAAGAGGATGATGTTTAGCTGTACAACTGTTGATACCACATTCTTTGCGCTCTTGACAATAATTTAAATTGTGACATTTTAAACATGTTCGACAAAGCCTTTTATTACGCACTGTGTTCCATCTGTCATTATAAGAAAGATTCTTAAACTTGTCACATTTTACTATTAAATGCGCTTCATTACAAACGACACAACTTGACGGATTTGGAGGGCCCTGACCCTCATTTGAGCCAACTGCACCCCTGCCCTTGTCCTCATGGAAATTTAGACGATGAGCTTTACGCTTTTCAGGATCTGCTTGAGTCGAGTTAACGACTGAAAATGGAATTACGCTACTGGCTGCTTCCGCAAGTTTAAATAGCCAGTTGCTAAAGATTGTCAAGTTAACATTGGTTATTGATTGCGAAAAAATAGCCCATTCAAGACGCATTTGAGCAGGAAGCTTATCAATAAGCTCTTGTATAAGCATGGGATTATTCAGGTGTGAATGAAGGCCTGATACCTCCATTGTAGCAGCTATATTTTTGACTTCTAATGAAAAATTCACAAGCGTCTGAAGCTTATTCAAGTTCACACCTGGTGATGATCGAAGGCTTGTAAGTAAATTGTAAATAATGTGTTCTGGCTTACCAAAGGCCATTCGCAAAGTTGAAATAATTTCAGGAACTAATGCTGGCAACATAAGCTTGCTGCCTACGTAATCAAATGCTTTTCCCTTAAGCGCTCGTTGCAGCCGAAGCAGATTCTCGTCGTTACTGAATCCGCACAATCTAGTAGAATTCTCATAGCTACTGATAAATAGTGGCCACTCCTCTGGCCGACCACTAAACATTGGCAAATCTCTTGGAGCTACTTGTCGCGCATACATTTGCGCAGAGATACTTGGTGGTGCAACTGAAATTTGATGCGCTGCACGCGCACCCCCCTGATTTACGTTTCTGGAATCATCTATGTTATTGCAGAAGACAGCGTCACCCCTAGAGTACATCTTCGCATCTTGTTGAGTACCTGAATTAATTCCCATAAAGCCTTTTTCGCCCCCATGCAACGAACCACAACCTAACACCTCATTGCCTTTGTCTATATAACCCATGCCATCAGCCCACTGTTCTACACGTTGCACATTTTCCATAGCTATTTCGTGAGCTTCACTTTCAACATCAGACTCGTCTGAACTTTCTTGCATGTGCAACAGTGCATACTTTTTTTTAATATAAGCCATATCTGCTTTTTTTTCTTCTTCTAGTTGCAATAGTTGCAACTCCATTTTACGTCGTGCTTTTGAGGTGTCGCATTTGCTTATATTTGTAGACTTATTTATAAGTTTCATACATACCGAAGCTCTATCTGACGCCTCCAGGTGCCCACCTGAGATTGCTGTTGCTATTGGAGACTGAAATTCGTCGTTATGTGACGCCTCGGACTGCTGCTTTTTATCTTCCCTGGTCGATATCGATGAATCGGAGCACTTCTTGCAAATCCAGTCTTTATTGACAACATCATCAGATACTTGAACGCACTCAAAATGAAACCACTCATCGCACTTATCGCACTGAACCATGCGCATATTATCTGACTGCTTACAAACGGAACAACTTCCATTCTGCATCTTTTTATTCCGAGCACCCTGTCTTGTGCCAACCATTGCTAATCGTTGCGTACGCGTTGAAACAATAGTTTGCAATTCTTAGAATTGGCCTAGAATGTTCTGCTTGCTTATCCTTGAGCAGCGCTTATATCAAATTTTTTAAAGATATTACCGCAGGTTTCCAACTTTTCTAGCGCTTCGTGTTGCTTTTGTCAAAATAAAAATGCGTGTAAGTATGAGCTTAACACAAAGTTTTATTCGCTTTAAAAAACTGAAAAAGTAATAAGTTAGAGTTAAATTACAAGATTTCTTCTTACTTACTTTGGTCACCGATGCTGCCGTTAATTTAAATAGAATGAATAATAACATAATAGCTATATGAGCATAAGGCAATAAGTAACACAACAGCTATATGAGCATAAGGCAATACAATAACACAACAGCTATATGAGCATAAGGTAATAAAGTAACACAACAGCTATATGAGCATAATCAAACAAGGTTGATGGTGACCAAAGCGATTGTATGAAAGTAATGTTTTGGGCTTACACAATGCAATTACAATAAATCACCATAACAAGTGGCTGCGTTGACAACAGCGCCTACTGCTTTTTTTATACTACTCGAGTTTTTACAATCCGCCGGTAAGTTATTCTTTTTTATTTATTTATTTATTTATTTATTTATTTACTCGCCGCAACTAGGGTTGTGTTACCTCTGGTGTTGATATTATGCATAGGGTATACAAGTTGACTTGTGTTGTAGTTGAAGTGGATGGATTTGTTGAACACAAGGATCAATAGCTGGTATTTATATAGACCTTTTATAGGCAGCAGCGATCTAAAGTTTGTTGAATACAGCAAGTCTCTAATAGTACATTCGCACTGGCCCGAAATTGCTTAAATTTTTGAGATGATTTCGGTCGAAATTGTGAGTGTTCATACTGAATTGAAATAATTTTGTTTGACGTTTATTTGTTTACTTTTTCATTGTTTATAAAAACATTGTATCGTTTATTTGTTTACTTTTTAATTGTTTACAAAAACCTTGTATCGTTTATTGATATCTTTGTAATATATCAACAAAATACGGGACTAATGATGAAGCTGAATGAAATATTCAGCAGAAAATACACGAAAGACAACGCCTGTGATTAAAAGAAAGAATGAAGAACCTGCAAATAAATATCTTCAACTTAAAAAGACTGCAGTTGATGCTTCTGGTCTTTGCAGCCAGACTTGTATCGCAATGTCCTCATCCATTCTTGTGGACACCACACAATTCATTCACGTTCCCGTCCATACATTTAAAAGGAGCTTCTTGGCTCCAGGAGACCACAAATGCCTTTTTTAAAATTCGTCTTTCTTTTTTATAAATTATCAAAACTTCGAATAAACAAAAAATTCAAAGAGACGTTAAAATTATTAATATTTTGACGGATTATTTTGATTGACAATATATTTATTGGCAGTGCTGCCAAATTTGGTATCAACATACCTGGGTTGCCTTACAATTTAACTCAATTTCGTGGTCAATTTTGATGAAATTGAGATTGGATCCTAATTTCATTTGAAAGAATTTGTATGGCTAAATTAAGTAATTTCAACTCAATTTCAGCCGAAATTGAGAATATGCTCGAAATTGCGCAGTTTCGGCCCAGTGCGAACGTACTATAAGGTACATCCTCGGCAATTGAAAAATTTGTTTGATGTCTTTATTCTGTAGTCTTTGCAGTTTTTTTAGCTCAACTGTGTTTTTAAAAGCCCAGCACATATAAGTTAGATGTGAGTGGAAAAGAGAATAAAGTTGGCTTCCATACTCCTGCGGGGTGAGAATATTAAGAATTTAGTTTTGTTGGTGTTCATAGAGATTTTGTTGAAACGGAAGAATTCCTGCAGCATCGAGATGTCGTATTCTATTTGTGCTCTTAGAACTATTCTACTTCTGGTTGGGTAAAACAGGGCGATGTCATCAGCGAATAAGAACAGTTTGCCATTTAACGCGATATTTTTGATATCGTTAATGAAAATCAGGAAAAGGATCGGCCCAAGTACGATCTCCTGGGGGACACCACAAAAAGTTTTTTCGGGTTCACTGCGAACATTCCAGTTGAAAACAGTTTGGTATCCATCCTCCAGGTAGTTACTCATCAAGTCTAGTGTTTTGCCGCAGAACCCAGCATAACGCAGTTTTGCAATAAGATGTCATGGTTGACACATTCAAATGCCTTCTGTAGGTCGATAAACAAACCTCCAACCTCCGTACAACCTCTGTCCAGAGCCGAGCAAATGTCGTCCACAGCTTGAGTCAGAGCTGCTTGCATACCGGACCCATTCCGGAATCCATATTGATGGTTATACAAGAAATTTATATTTTCCAGGTGTTCACATATCTGTTTTTTTATTAATTTCTCCACCAAAAATTTTAAAAAAAGCTGCTTTTTCCTCTAGCAAGAATGCCTTATAGTCTTGGTTCAAAACTGCGATGAGTTACCCGGTCTTATTCTTTATTTTTTTTTTAGAATTTGAACTAAACTTTCATGATTTTTATAAACAATTCATATCCAGATTATTTTTCATAAGAAAGAAATATAGCAATTATTTTATGATGTTTACAATGCAATGAACCAAAGCAAACACATTCTAAACTTTTTAGTTCACGCTTTGACTCAAGCGAATAAGAAAGTCAGGAATATGTTTTAATCTGGATTTTAACTAAGCACAGGCAAGCACCTTTCTCTGTAGCATTAAAAAATCTCGTAATTGAATGCGGGATAAGAACCACCAAGGTTCGATAAAATTTGACAACTTGCAGTAGTTTTGGTGCTGCGAACATCTTAAAGCTACACTAGTTTTTACTGTCATTTTAATAAACAAACGTCAAGTTTCTGGTTCATATTTTTTCAGAGCATATCCTAAAATTTTCATTGAACAAAATCTAAGCAAAGATGTCTGCAATTCTTTCATATGCAATTCGTCGTAAAATAGCGACTGAAGCTCTAAAAAGATCTCCTGGAACAGCTGCCACTGCTGGTGAACATTCCGGTAAATAAAATTAAAATATTGCAAATATCTGCTAAAAAATCCAAGCAGATTAAGGTTAAGGTTATGTAATGTTTGGTAAAGCTCCTGGAATATTTTGCTCACCCATCGATATGCAGTGTCAACAATTACGTGATTTAATTATTTTCAGGTGGATACAAAGTATGGAAACGTTTGTCGTTATTTGTTGCTATGCCCGCTGTTGGTTTGTGCATGCTGAACGCCTATTTGAAGCATCAGGAAGAGCACGACTTACCACGTCAGGAATTTATTAAATACGACTATCTGGTTAGACGTGAGAAACGTTTCCCATGGGGTGATGGTACCAAGAGTTTATTCCATAACCCACATGTCAACCCATTGCCCGATGGCTATGAGCACTAGAAATATATGATGGATACTGCCGAATAGGAAAGAGGTGGAAGCAGCAGTGCAAATCATTGGTGATTGGATGTGTAGGAGAGAGTAACATAATTTCATAATATATAAATGTTTATTCTGCTGGTTGTTGTTAATCACAAATAAAAAATATTAAATAAATTTTAACAACTAACATCTTTATTCAACAAATTTCTATAAATTACTTATGACAGTAATTGATAATTTTTTTTAAATGATAAAATTAAAATGCAATTCGATAACGTAGAGACTTGAATTACAAAATATAACAAAAACAACCACTTACTTAAGTGGCTTGACTTTGAGGGGCCGTCTAAAAATCTCGTGTCACTAAACATGAATAAAATTTACCATCTCTCCCCTAAAACGAATGATCGATCGATTTATGGATGAGTCCTCATTAAGGGGGGTAAGGTTTGACAACTTTTTGTTTTTAATTTATTTTTGTTTCTGAAAGTACAACATCTGAAGAATATTGTATTAAATTTTTAGGTCATTCGGAATAAAACTGACGAAGTTACAGTAGGTTGAATGACCGTACCTCTAACTAGTGTTGCTTAGTGTACAAAACTTTAAATTTTCCCAAACATGTAATTTTTAAAGTCGGTGACCAGCCTACAGAAAAAACTACTGAACCGATCGTTTTGAAATTGTACACATAATTGTACGTTTGTACACATATTCTACATGTAAGTAGCTCTCAAGTGACATCGAGTTTTTTTAAATTTTTTAATTACTAACAATTTTACAATAACAAATAGGTAGATTTTTTCGTCAAAAATCGTCATTTTGGCTTAGAAATGGTGCCAAAAATTGAAAAATTAAAAAAAAACTCGACGTCACTGGAGAGAAGGTAATAAACTAAAGAAAGCATTTTGATTTTTTGGTTTCAGATGATCCAGTGATGCTGTAGGCTGGTCACCGCAAAAAGACTTTTTTTCGAGGCACCTGCGGAGATCTTCAATAAATCCGTTATTTCTCTCTTATTTTTTAACGAAAATTTTTTAAATATATTTAAAATATTGTACTTTTATATAATAATAAGTAAAATAAACCTACTGTTATAGTTTTTTCTAAAAAAAAATCATGAAATAGGACCTTTTTTAGACGAAACAAACCTTACCCCGCCCTTAAAGGTAGATGTGCATGCTCAAACTTCAAGTCCAATAATTCTGCTTTGTCTGAAGTTTATAAAAATTAAATTTTTTTTTTTATCGCGTCACTTTGTAAGCGCGTTAGGCGTGGGTCTTATCCGATTTTAGAGACTACTGTTTTTATAACGTTACTTTGAGAGGAAGGTAGGTGTAGTTTCTATCCGATATGACTCAATTTCATACTGAATTCTTTTATTAGCTAAGATAAAGTTTTGGCAAAATAAAATAGTTAATTTCACTCAATTTTTTTATTTAAATAAATTTTTAAAAAATAATTCGTGCAGTGAAGCAGAAAATTTAGTTTTTAATTTTGAGTAGTTTTATTATAAGATCGGAACCAACTTGTATAAAATTCACTTTCGAAATTGAATCGAAGTTCAGAGTTTGATGGGGAAAGTATCTAAACTTTCAAAAGTTTATATAAATATATAAAAGTATATATTTTTTTTTGTTTAAATGTTAATTGAAATATGGACAAATAATAACAATTTTGAACCCCGCGGTGACCGGATGTTGATATAGAATTGCAAGATCAAAACATTATTTTGAAGCGAAGCTTTTTACGCCTCGTTCTGCGATTTGCTAGAGTGAAATCAGAAAAAACGACACTTTTTTCCGACACCTTTTTTCTTAGAATTGATATTGTTTTTTGCTTGCATCAATTGAACCAGAAAATGTTAAATTAAAAATAATTTCTTGCCCGCTGCAGGAATTGAACTCACAACTCACAGTTTTATCGTCTGTTGGTACTTTCCTCTAACCATTAAGCTAAAACCTTTCTTATGCAACTAAAAAATCGTTTAAAAAGCACTTCAACAAATAGTTCAAAAAGCTCTTTTATGTGTTAGTCCAAGGAGCGCTGTGTTAACAAAAAACAAATAGATAAAAGCAAAGCGAGAAAATTTTATTCTTTGTCACATGCGAGGATTGAACTCAGACTGCTGGCATTACTGCAAAATGTCTTGCCACTCTATTACTCTATACTATTATTTCCTTGCTTTATTACTTGTGAACAAAATACATATACACAAAAATTGAAATTAATGCGAACAGCTGATTCATTTCAACGAAAATGTCAAAATTTCGGTGTAATCATGCTCCAATAGAAACAGCAATTTTACACCACATCTCAATTGAAAATGTATGTTATGCGTAATATGGCAAAAAAGTTCAGTTGAGGTGTCTTAAGTCAAGTCAACTTAAGTTGAGTTGTCGTACCTAATAGGGGCCTAAATTTACCGAGCTATGGTTTGAATCTTCGGTTTGTCCATGCGAACTAAAAGACCTAACGAACTTAAAGAACGAACGAACTAAAAGAAATATTCACTAAGGATTGTGTATTAGATGTTGTTTCTACTTCCTACTAAAGGTCGTTATAAATATCGTTAAAAATAAACAACCTGTAAGTTGATTAAATTGTAACAAAATTAATGATTTTTGTATATTTATTCCCTACAACTGAACAGGGGGCTTTAAGGGAGGGCCGAAGAGGGTTAATATATATGATATATATACTTTGTTATTTTAAAGTTTTGAATTTAAAAATTATTTTAATCGAAAAAACGCTATTAAATTATCAAATCTATGAATTTGCGAAAATGCTTCGCTTCTCTCGTGTGTCCAGTGACGCACCTGTGTTTTTTTTCTACTAGTTTATTCGCACATTCTAATCATTAACCGATTTAAGCATCCGCAAAGACGTCGTTCAGTGCCCACCGAAGAAACAATCGCTGCCGTAGAGTTTAATATTAAGGAGAACCCAATTGAGTCGATTCGACGAATTTTTTACGTGGAAAATTTGACTTGATACAGAAGACGTAAAATCCGAGCCAGTCGCAACGGGGATATGCCCGATATCCTATTATATCCTTCTGATAAAGCCAATTTTCAGTTTGAAATTGTGTAATCTCAGTATTTTATTTCGATTCAAAGTTCTGAACCTATAAAAAACACCCTATACTATCACTAGATACTATTTCATCAACATTTTATACGTTCACGGGTTTATTTATGTAGCCCAAATATTTTTATTATTTATTCATTTATAAGTCTTAATTTGTTACGTTTATTAATTTATATAATAAACATTTGTATGTAAAAATAAAGTTTACAAGACAGAAAAAAACATTGTTTTAAAAAGAAAAGTTTATTTTTTTTTTTATTTCATATAACGTATTTGATACTTAAATCCAAAACTATAAGGATTTGAAATAGATAAAATAAGTCGGTATTTTATTTAAAATTGTAAAATCACCATACAATCAAGTCAAAAAGTTAGTCATATTTTTTATTCTGTGCTTAAATCATATTAATACCATTTCATGAAATAGCTAAATAAAAATAAACAATTTAAAACCAAAAAAGTCGGCTCAATACCAAAACAATTGCTTAATAGCTTGCATTTTATTTGGGCGCTTTAGTCAAAACCATATTACCATCCTTCATACGTATCCGACCATCTTTGGCCATAGCTGCAGCTTCTGCTTTAGTTATCGTTATCTTTTGCACCTTTACTTTCTTGTCGCCAAGCATAATTTTAACAGTTTTTTGTGTTCCTAAAGGTGTTTTTTGTTGAGTAGAAACCAAACTGTTGCGTGATGACGCAGCAGCATTAGAGCTGGTTGGTGAGTTTTTAACTAGAACTTGTTGCATATTGTTTGAAGGAGTACTTTTATTTGGTGTAACCTTTTTGGCGTCATTTGCATCTCGTCCTTCGTTCGACAAACGCGCATTATTTCGTGTTTCACGTTGTTGCGATGTTTGCTTTGGAAGGGATTTGGTAGGATTTTCAGCGGCAACATTGTTCTCGATGCTAGAAGGATTGCGTCGCACAGAGACTCCTCTTGGCAACATTTTTAATACCGTATTGATTGAGGTGTCCGCTGGATTCCCCAATTTTGGTGAAGATTTTTCTGTAGCAGAATCTACTTTCTCGATTTTTATTGGTACCGGCATTTGCGATGCCTGAGCGACTTTTCGACGTGATTGTGGCGAAATATCATTAATTTGTTGTGTCTTGGGTCGCTCTATAGCCTTACTGATTTTCTGTGTGGTTGAGGCAATGACTTTGCGTATTTTAGTGGATGGGGCAACGTATTCTTCTTCTTCCACAACTTCATTGGCCACAATAATTTTTTCATCGAGCTCCATAAAATTCTTCTCATTACAAGTATTGAATTTAGGCTGAAAAACGATTTCATTCAGGATTTGGGGTTGATCGGATATCTGAGTGGCTATTATGATGAAGTAAAAGAAGTGAGAAAAATGTTCATTAAAAAAAATTGTAAAACTTTATTTTCTTTGGAATTGTGTTTTGAAACGTCAGGAGATTTTCACTTTCAAGCACATTGTGCCATAAGGAATCGTTGAAATATGAAATTGTGTATAAAATGAAAGAGGACATTCTATATTTTGAAATTAGGCTAACATCTTTAATATATCTGATCAAAATCTGAACATTTTTGCAATTCAACTTACCCCACTCATTTTCTTGTTTGAACATGCCCGCATCGCTTATAACATGCCGTTCATCTGAAATTTCATCCTCTAAAAATTCTTCAATAATGCGCAATCCGTCGCCGTCACCATCCTTTGTAAATTTATGTTGCTGCCTGTCTTGGTCATCTTCATGGTATGCAGCCATATCTCTAACGTGATCAGTATCCGTATGTTCCTGCAGCCGATCGGATGTCATGAAAATCAAATCACAAAATTCACAAGCATACGCATCACCTTCAGCATGCTCTTTAATATGCACTGTGACGCTCTGTATATCCTCGAAAACCTCTTTGCATAGCGGACAGACAAGTGTCTGGGTTGCATGCACGGCCGAGTGGTAGATGAGGTCATCGCGTGTCTTGAACACCTTGTCACAGTCGCTGCACATGAAAGAAACCGTGCCATTCTTATGCGAACGCAGATGGCGGGTCAGGTGGTGTGATAGTAAATATGACTTTGGACAGAACTTGCATGGATATGGACGAAGCCCAGCGTGCGCTGAAAGATGCCGTGCCAATTTGCTAGGTGTTGAGAAGCTTAGATCACAGTACTGGCAAGGATAGGGCTGCTCTCGTGAATGTATGACCTCATGCCGCTCTAAGCCCTGCTTGAAAGCGAAGGACTTGTTGCACACACCGCAATTATACGGACGATTCTTTTGATGACGCTCTGCATGCTTTTCCATCTGTTCCTTTGATAGGAACGGCTTTTCGCAATGAATGCAAATGAACTTGGGTATGTCTGTGTGAGTTTTTTCATGACGATGCAATAATGTTGCACGTGTGAATCCCTTTTCACATACGGTACATTTGAAAGGACGATCTCCAGTGTGAATGAGATTGTGCTTTTGTAAATCGTATTTAGAGAAGAAGGATTTATCGCATTCTGAACATTGAAAGCTGCGATTGCGAGTATGGTTCACCATGTGTATATCCCGCAGTTGTCGTAGGGGGAAAGAACGCTCACAGTGCGGACATGGAAACACTATAGATTCCACTGCAGTGACACTTGTTACTGGCTTCAAAGACTCAGGCTGTTCATATGGAGTATCGGGGTCTAGTATTTCTGTGACCATGGCCATTTTGCCATCAACATCGCGCTTCAATTGAGGAGCACTTAGACGCGGTTCAAGCACGATCTCTGCATCTTTGTTCAAAATACGTATTGAGGATTTGTTGAGCAGTTTTGGCTTGGATTTCGTTGCCTGTTGTGTTGGCTGTGTAGATGATGCCACAACTATAGAATTTGATTCATTTTCTATAAATTCAACTTGCTCCTCATCAGCTGCAGCTATTAGCCGTTGCACATCATCCATAGAGAGTTCTTCATTATTTTCTACTTTATTAAGGAAATTAGTGGTTTCCTCATCAAGCTTTTCCTTCTTCATACGCATCGGTACTGGTGGTTCAGGAGAATCAGCTGGATCAACATTAAGTATCTTTTTTGGAGCGATACCTTCTACATTTTTTTGTTGGCTGTTGTTGACAACGGCTGGCGCAGCTTGTTGTGTCAATTTTGTGATCGTAGTTGGGGATTTTTGTTGCTGTGCTGCTGCTGTCATAGCCGGCAAAAGTTCTTTAGGGAACTTTGGCTTGGCCAATGGAATCGGCCACTTGCCTGTGAGCGGAAATTGTCTAAGTAGTGTTTCGGCACGCTTGCACATCTGCTTGAAGCGGTATGCATGCTCAAACAACAGGCGACAATCACAGCAAACCTTTGAAGGCATTCCATCGTTGTTGAAGACCTACATAGTAAGCAAAATTATTTTAGTCGACAATGAATTACTTGTACAATAAAATTTGTTATTTTTTTACCGCTCAAATTGGCGGCGCAGCACTTCTTAAAGTAAAATAAATTGACTGTTATTTAGAATTCTAAATTAAAATATAATTAATTACATTTATTTTGTATCATTTAAATTAAGAAATAAATAGTCTGTTTATCAACCACCTTGACGGCAACATTGCTTTGGATTTATTTCTTTTTAGATGAGTGTTCTTTAAGAGAAATTTTGTGTATGGGCTAAATTAGCCAAATGTTGTATCTATTCAGAAACGCACCACCTTAGCCAACGATAAATTAGTCGAGACTCAAAGGCTTGGTATAGCAGCTGATGGTGTGCCATCACGTATTTTTCTTAGTGGCAGCTAATTGAATTTATATTGTTTGTATTTTTTTTTAAAAGGAATTCCATAAAAGTGTTAACTATTGTGTCGTTCCATTTTTCCCTGTCAGTTAATTACCTCAATTGAAACGCAAGCCATGACTTGTACTGCCAGCGGAGCCGATGACTTCAGACGAGCATTTCGTTGGTAGATGCTGCCGAGTTTTTCAAGTTGCTGGGTCAAGCAGAATCGACAGATTTGCTTTGTTTTCAATTCACTTTCGAGTGATTCTTTCAGCGGTTCTTCAGTGGACATGTTTTCTTTATAGTTTTAATTTCTTACTACTTAAGCTTTTTTATAATTTTTAGCAAACACTTTTTATTATAAATTAATAAATTGTTGCGATTTCACTTGGATATCTGCACTAAACGCAAAATTATTTTGGTTCGTATAAATATCTATATGAATGCAAGATGGTGGATCATGGCTTGGGTGAAAAACCAAGTTTCGATGGGCAACGCAAGCAAGTGCGCACTGCTAACCTTGGTAAGAGCCACATTTAGATGGCGTTGTGTTAGCTAGAGTTTAGTGTTTGTTTTATCAATATAATTATTTAAGATTTAATTATTTCCATTTATTTTTAGTTTATGTAAGAATGTTAGAAATTGGAAGCACAGAAAATTAGAAATAAATACTAAAGCTTTCGTTTTATATCCTTGTCAATCATACACTTTAATTTCTGATAATAAGAATCGTAATCCGGACAATTTGTATACAGACAGATGGCGCCCGTGTTCCCTGAAAAGTACAGTGCATGGCCTAAACTTGGCCAACCTAGAATATATTAATAAATTTGAGTAATTTTTATTTAAATTTAGAAGAAAATAGTATGTAATAAAGTTTCAAAGACTTCTTCATAAAATTAAATGGGACAAAATCGCACAACTGTTGCCAATTATAATATGCTTGAAATAGATCTTCCTCGTGCGCATGATACAATTATACAGGTAGGTTTGACAACGGGCTATTTCACGAGATCGTTCATGGATTGTCAAAATTAAATGAATATGTTTATTTTTTTTTGTTTGCTTTGTTTTGTATGATTTTTGACAATTCATGTTCGATTGAAAACTGTCACACCTACCTGATTAATTATACCATGCCTCGTGCGCAATGCTTCAGCAGTTCGTCTGTAGTGGTCATCAAGTCAGCAAACACCTCCTTGGACAATCGGAAGTTCTGTAGAAATCTATAAACAAATTTTCAAATGTTATAGATGTCAAAACTAATTTAACCCTGCATTCGTAATATTCGTAAATTTTACGTGTACGCTGCATAAAAAGTCCCATTACTTTTTATCGTTATGCCCTATCGCTGTGTGTGCTCGGCAGTGTTTTCTTTATATTTTCATTCAATAAAATCAATACAGAGATAAAACGAGTTTTTATTAAACATTTATTTAAAATAACATACCTAAACGGTGTAGTACGTAAAATTTACGTACATTATGAATAGCGTAGGGTAAACTGTCTTACGATTCTAGGGTTCGCTTACGTGGTGGAATTAATTTGGGTAAATAAATCAAAGGGTTGGAAACCTTCTTCTACTGGTCAGTTCTACTGGGTACTTCCGGCCAGTTCCATCAAGCTTTTATCCTGTTCTGATGAATCGTCGAACCATAATTCTATCCACTTAATCTTCAAACAAACCGAATTTGCTTTCAAAATGACAATTAGTTAATAGAAATATATTATCGTGAACAAGCTGAACACATCCCAGAAAAATAAAAAACTCAATTTGGATTAAACCGAACTAGGTGATAGTGATCAGAAATCTTTTGCTTATTTTTCTTAAAAAGTCGAATTTTAAGTGTTATTTTTGACCGAAAAAGTAAAAGTAATATTTTAACTTTTATTTTTGACTGAAAAAATGTTGACTGTTATTTTTGACCGAAAAAATTAAAGTCAAATTTCAACTGTTATTTTGAACAAAAAAAAAATCGGTCAAAAATACCAATTATAGTTATAAAATCGGAGTAGCGTCCGACGAAACCATGGTCTAGTCAGCTTGGTTTGTTCTGCAAAGAACTTTGTTGTAGTAGCAACCTGTTGCTTCATGAATTATTTGGCATAAAGCTCTTAATATAATTCTATTATATATATATATTTTATAATAACTACTATATTTTAACTTTTTTTTTAAAAAGTCAAATAAATAAAAAGCTTTTAAGATTATTATTCCTCAGCTAACAAGCATCACACTGCCATGGTTGAATAAATAAGGTTGTCGCATGGGTGAGAGCGAGTTTCCATAAATGTCAAATCGAAGTTGACAACTCATACAAAACCTAAATGTGGAAATTGATAACATGCAAAGCCGATGAAGTTGTTGTTGTAGTTTTTCATTGATTTTGACAATTATGGGTACTGAGAAGAGAGTACGATCAGCCACGAGACAACCTTATTTATTCAACCATGCGCACTGCTTTATTGAAATATCGAAAAGACACATTTTTCCACCTGACTTTTTGAATTGAAATTTCGAAAATAAGTTATTTTCGGTCTCTGCTTTTTTCACTTAGGTTCGGCATTTTGACATTGAGAAGTTAAGAACTTATTGGCAACATTAAACATTAAAAATAGCCAGTTGTCACTCCAACCTTGTAATTATTGCATCATAACTTTGTTTACCAAAACATGAGATTTATTCAATAACTTTTGTCTGTGGGTATATGAACCCATTCAATAGGCTATTTGAATTCCCTTGTCTCAGATATAAATTCACTTTTTTTCTATAGCTTTCACCGAGATTAGACATCCTGCACATGTTTCAAATGATTTCAAATTTGTTTCTACTTGTCAGTCACCAATTTTCGAAACAAGGCTAGATTGACTGAATAGATGAAACGAAAGAAGTGCATATAAACTTGAAAAAGTCTGGTTTTGAGCTATGCAAATGGAAATCTAATAGAAAGATCCTTGTTTCCGAAATGGACTCAATTAATGTGAGTTCAATAGTGTTTTCGGGGAAAGATAAGGGATTAGAAAAGACATCTGTCTTAGGCCTTTAATGGTTAATAGAGCAAGATCAGTTCACTTTCATAGTGAAAACACCAGAACTTGCAGGAAAGATTACTAAAAGGAAGATTGTTAGTTGTGTAGCACAACTTTATGATCGAAATGGATATATTTCACCAGTGCTTATAACAGGAAAGATAGTGATTCAAAACCTTTGGCAACTCAACTGTGGCTGGGATGAAGCTGTCCCAGTAGAGATTAGAGATAAATGGAAAGTATTTTGGAAAGATATAGAACAGTTGCAAAGATTTAGGATAGATAGATGGATAGGCACGACTGGTGAAGCTTCGGTGCAGATTCATCGCTTCTCAGATGCATCTACAGCAGCTTATGGTGCTGTGATTTACATTCGGACAGAGCACATTAACGAAAAGATAATGAGTAGTTTACTTGTTTCTAAGACGCGAGTAGCACCTTTGATAACTCTTACAATTCCAAGGTTGGAGTTGGCTGCAGCTGAATTGCTATCGCGACTGCTGGTGTCAGTGAAACAGTCAATGGAATAGTCAAATGTAAAGTATATGTTATGGACAGATTCATCTGTGGCACTTCATTGGATGAGGAAATTACCATGCACGTTGATAACATATGTAGCTAATTGCGTTGCTTCTATTCAGTCAAACACTGAGGTAAGAAGCTGAAATTAAAAAAAAAAGAAGATACTCTCAATATATATTTTTTTTTAAGTTAAAAAAATATACATATTTATTTATTTTTAAAAAATGTTCCTACAAATGAAATAATTTATCCAGATCCATTTCTTATTAGAGTTTTTGATGCACAAAGTTTATATATCGGCGGTGTTCGCTGGATTCTACTAATAAGAATTTAAAAATATAAATCTCTATTTAAGCAGTAAAAGAGAATTTGTCTGCTATTCTTAATTATAAGAAAGGCCATATTAGTCCAATATGAGTTAAAAAAGTATCGGAAAATTCATTAGCTTGATATTTTAGCACATTAGCTTTGACTTGATATTTTAGCACACAGTCACTATTAAATTTTAGGGATAAGTGGAAAAGAAAAACAACTAACTCCCAAACAAGTGACATAGTGTTTTAATACAGT
This sequence comes from Pherbina coryleti, assembly GCA_943735915.1. Taxonomy (NCBI): domain Eukaryota; kingdom Metazoa; phylum Arthropoda; class Insecta; order Diptera; family Sciomyzidae; genus Pherbina; species Pherbina coryleti. Next base: position 54,500,947 of record OX030950.1, read on the forward strand.
AAGTCAAAATGGATACATTGACTAAATATTTTTCACACAAATTTTGATCTTTACATTGTTATAACCGTGACAGTATACCTTATTAAATTCAACTCTAGAGCAGATACGAAAAAATTTATTTATGATTTTTGATACAAAAACAAAAAACATAAAACAAAATTTATTTCCTATTTTTGATTGCATTTATAAATTAACCATTAATAACTCTGATCAGAGGTAGCAAATATTTCAATTTCATATCTATTTTGGTGATTTTGGTAATCAAATCATGATTTTATTCGAAAAATCTTCATTTTATGCGTCACGAAAAATAAAGAAACCAGGTTTTTTCAGGCATCATGCATGTTTCGTAAAAAGTGATTTTTATTTAATAGTAGATAGTATTTTATTTATTATACAAAGTGTTCTTAAGAATTGCATATAACGTCCATTAGTTTTAGAGAAATTTTACAGTTTTTGTTTTTGTTTTTACATTCAATCATAAATAATTAATGTTATTAAAATAGGCGCTGTGCTTATGTTAAACTAAAACAGATACATATAGTATATTTATTGTTGATAGATATGTATATATATATATATATACATATATACATATTTCTTTGTTAAATTGAACATTTCAGTTTTGTTCGATTGAATGCATACTTGTATCTTATATAAAAATTTCTACAAGAAAGCGAAGGAGCATGCATTTTATTACAATGGAAATAAATATGCTGTGCATTGGTTTCACTTTTAGCATCTTTTCTCAGCTAATTGGTTGAATGAAAAAAAAAATTAAAAATAAAAAAATAGTCCTCGATTAAGGATATTTTGCAGCGATCGATGATGGTTAAAATTTAAATATACAGTCGAACAGAAACTTACATATTTCTAAATTAAAATCAAAAAGTTTTTACCAGCGAAATTTGTTAACAATGACATTAATTCTTCACTTGCGATTTCCGGTTGTTGCTTTGGGAGCGCCAGAAGAATTTAAAGTTGGAAAATTTGTTTTATGACTGTGCAATTTCTTATGGTTTTCAAAATCGCTGCTTAGCAAAACTTGTTTGCATATGGAGCAAACATCTAAATTCGGCAGTTTTTTACGTTGATCGGCTGAAAGGTTTTTCAAGCGTTGCGAATGAACCAAAAACAGGGCCTTGTATGATAAATTAAGAAGAGAAGAGTAACAATTTAGTTTAATTCTTGTTTAAACTTGTTAATGAAATAGAATGCAATTGGCTTACTTGTTGCTTGCTGATGTCTGGCAAAAGCGCCAGTAATTCGGGAAAAATTTTATCAAATTTATCCTTTAAGGCTGCTTGACAATGCTCATAGTAGGCAGGCGCTTTATAGACACCCTCTCGAAATTTTTGCGATATCTGTCTAAACTCATCTAGAGCCTCTGGAGTGTTTAAGCTTTCCTTAAAATGCCCGACCAGTTTCTTAACGTGCAAAAATTTATTTAGAAGCTATACAAAAATTATAAATGCATAAAAATTACCTGATTTCTGGTTATGGCCTCTGGAGGCTGTATATAGCTATGCGTGGGAACAATGCTATAACTCTCTCCAAGTGAACTGGTAAATGTCAAATTATTCGGTGATTTTGCGACGGAATTGACAATAACGTTTGATTGAAATCCTGGTGGCGGTTTCATTACCAAACTTCCGCCATTAGTGTTTGAAGAAATAAAACCTGGAGGTGGACGCGCTGCGCTTGTGTTTGTATCATTGTTATGGTGTGAGGTTGTAGCAGCTGTTTTGTTTAGGTTTGCATTTTCTGGCTTATTTTCATTGTTGTTATTTTTTTCCTTATTTAATTTATTACTTGTCTTAGAGACGGAATCTACTAGTGGTGGAGAGTCTTGTTGTTTGCCGTCTTTCTTTTTGCTCTCCTTTTTTTGTGCCAATCCTTCATTTGTGTTATTTATATGCGTTGCAGATGTTCCCATAGGTAATTTAGTATGTTTAGGCAAAAAAGGTGCTGGAGCTACCTTCGATTTTCGATTCTCTACCTCGCGCTGTTTTTTATCATTGGTTGAACTTTTTAACCATGAGGAAGTATTAGGTCTGCTGCTGCTGCTTCCACTACCACCACCACCTAATGATGGAAAATCGAGCGTAGTCAATTTCGGCGCATTTAAATCCGCAGCAGCTTTTCTTGCCTTAGCATCAAGTTCCTCTTTTTGAACGAGCTGAAGTTTTTGAAATGTACTAGGATTTGCTACTGAAACGTAATCATCAACCAAAATACGATGCTTGGCAGACACATTTTCCATTTGTACATTAGAACCTGAAGGTAACATATCTTCGTCCAATTGACGATTTGTTGTTGCAGCGTGTTTCTTAGATTTTCCTGCTACCTGAAATGTGGAAGAATTGGAAATTGGAACATAGTCGTCTACATGTGGGCGATTTTTTGGTGTAGGAGCAGCACTACGCAAATTAGAACTTGATGGTAACTCATTGGCATTTCGGCTGGCAGCTACAGCGTATTTTTTTGGTTTACCAGCCGGCAATGCGGGAAAATCGAGAGCATTTGATTTATTGCTATTGGCATGATGGTTATTGTTGTTGTTACTAGTTGTAGCCGTAGGCCGATTAGATACATGAATAACCATACCAGTGGCGTTGTTATTGCCATTGTTGTTAGTATTTGAAGAGCGCGCTTTCGTGCCAGCCGTCGATGGTGCAGATTTTTTCAAAACATTAGAAATTTGCGCCTGACGCAGTGGCCCTGTAACAGATGTGCTTGGAACTGCAACAAATAGAGAGTATAGTATAGATAGTTAGCGTAGAATTTTCGAGCATACTTTCTCCAACACCTCCACCTCCCAAAGCGGGAAAATTTTCTTTTGTTCTGGCAAGTCCTGCGGTACCTCGGTTACGCATCGATATTAGCGAAGGACGCACTAATGACATGGCCGGACCACTAGCACCGCCTAGTGAGGGAAAGTCCTGTTCGTTTTGTGCATCAATTGTGAGGGAGCGTTGATTTTGTTGTGTATTATATTGTGACATAATTTCTTCGTCTAACTCTTCGTTCATTTCCTCATTTCTTTAAATTAAAGTAAATAAAATATTAAATATAAAAGTAGACAAATTTTGTCGAGAAATAAATGTTAACTTTTGTAATGCAGAAGATTTTCTCCCTCATTATCATTTTCGTTTACTATCTTTTGAGTACGTAACTTTCATTTACTTTTAAATTATTGTAAAGAAAAAGAAAATTAAAAAAATATTTGGTAAATATCTGGTAACAACCAAAAATATTTATAGTTTGATTAGAGGTTCATTAATGCTGTTGTCTAAGTGTTGTGACAATTTTTCAATTTCTTACCCTCTGGAGCGCAAACTTGCTATACCCTGCTCGGGTTGTCCGGAACGGCCGCGACGTCCGAGTGTTATCTCAAGCTGCAGCGTTCGAGCCTGTTTAACCTGCTGCTTATTTAAAGACTTGCCATGCACATTGGCCACATGTGCCTTGTAATCAATCTCTGAACGAAAGGCACCAGTAAACTGCTCTGTAGAGCACTTACCTTCTTCGCAAAGAAAATGATCTTTCCGAAAGTGCTCAGCCAAGGCGTTATAATCTCTATAGAAGAGAAAGATTTAATTAACTTTTTTTATATTTTAATTGTATATCATGCACTCACTTATAAAAATCATTATAACCATCCGCATCGCAGAAATGGCAAAAGTAGTGGTCACGTCGTAGATGACGAAATAGTTCATCACGATCTAAGTAGCGACAATTGCAATATTCGCAAATCGGATGTCCACGATGGGATTTATTATCAGCATCACCTTTCACCCGATGCAAACCTAATTCAGCTTGAGTGTAACAACGCCGTTCGAAAGTAAAGATTTTCAAGTGTTCTGTACACAGATCACAATAGTGAAGATCGTGTTCCTTGCGTACATGACTTTTTAGGCCATTAAAGGTGCGATAGGGTGGTGCATTACATCTAAATAGGGAGAAGTTTGTTAGTTTTTACGACACTATATATTTAAACTATTAGCCTACTTCGGACATTGATGGTCCAACAGATCGAAGAACGCTTGCTGTATCTTATTAGTGTAGAATCCGATTTTGTATTTTTTGCTATAGTACTCGGAACGATTCTTGCTCTCTAACTCACGATAGGGCAATTTTTCATACGTAAATATTACCTAAAATTATAACGCCAGTAATTATACCATAGTTTGATTTCTAAATCTGTCTAACCTTCGATAGCACATGCCTGCATATCGGGCACTCGTTTTGTTGACAAAGCACCCGCATGCGTGTCGAACACTCATAACAAACAGGATGATCACATTCGCCAATTGAATAGATTTCGACATCCTTGAAGCAAACAACGCATGCGTTGTCATCGGACGAAATATTATTACCACTTGAGGGAGTAGCTTCAACTTCCTTTAATGCTTCTACTGCTCCTGCATTGCCACGCGATTCCGGAATATTATCCAGGTTTAGTTTCGGTGATTCTTCGGACATATTTTATCTAGAAAAGAGAAAACGGAAAACCTTGTGAAATTGCGACTACCGTAGGCATATTTTTCGTTTGTCTCCAACTTTTACGAATCCGGTTCTAAGACTTCCTCGAAATTTATGCTGATAGTATTTTTTATCTTGAATTTCTATAGATAAACTTTAATTAGATTTACTTTCTGAAACAAAATTTCACTCCAAAATCCACGGTTTTGTGCTCCTGCAAAAAAGTGACAGCGTGTATTGACAGTTAAGAACAGGTGCTGAATGTTGCTGAATATAAAGTGTCAAAACCAGTACTACCAGCTCGAAATTTATTTAACTTTTTGAGAGATATAACTTTTCTTAGGCCATGATATCATTATACAGGAGTGATAGATCTTTCGTCTTGTACCAACTGACAATAATAGTATAAATTAAGGAACGAAAAAAGTAAAAAAGAAAATAAAAATTACAATATACAGGCAAAAGACATTTGGTGGACACAGCTTGTGAGAAAATAGCCATTTGTCACTCCTTCTTTGTAATGATTGTATCATGCATTAAGGCCTGACTATAATAGCCACATACTGGTACACTGATCTGTCAAAATTAAAGCGAACTCATGTAAACATATCGACTCATAACCGCCAAAATATCTTAAGCGACATAATATCCGATTTATGTTTTTTGATGAAAATCGATAATTTGCGATGGTTTACATCGTCTGTCAAAATTTCATAGGTGTACGAAATTAGATTATGAATTTAAACCAAAAGCAATTTTAGCTTAAGTACACACTACATGTTTGTTTACATTTTTCATGACAGCAAAGTGTCGCTTAAGATGAAATTCTCTAAAAGAAATTAATCAATATAAGAGATAAAATTATTAAAATAAAATTAATAGCAAAGAGATAAGAGATAAAAGATAAAATTAATAGCAAAGATAATTAAAAAAAACCTTCTCCTGTAAAATTTTCTTTTTGGCGCTTAAGATATTTTGGCGGTTATGAGTCGATATGATCATACCCATAATTAAAATTGACAAAGTTTCGTTAAGTTTCGTTGACTTTCATGTAAATTTTTGGGCCAATTTCAATTTGAATAACTTTTTTAAATTTATGTAGAGGTTTTTGACCATTAATTTATAGTTGCAATTTTTAGATTTTGAAAAATAAAAATTTAATTTTTTCCCGACGTTTCGTCACTTTCATTTTATTTTTGTAGAGTGATTCAAACCGCTCACAGCATAGGCAAATGCAACACAATTGTTTATTAAAATTAATAGAAGTAAAAATTTAACTAAACAACGAAGACTTCGCTTCATTAGCTATTTTTATATTCCTTTGCATATTCGTTTTGAAGAAATGTCACAAATAAGCAATAATAAAAACAAAATATTTTGTGACACTTCTCAAAGTCAGCATATGGTTATTATGGGCATTTTTTATTCTGCTTGCTTTTCGTTTTAGTTTTTGCATTAGCATATGTCAACATGTGATTACTATAGTCAGGCCTTTAGGCTTATAGAAATAACTATATATACCCAAAAAAATTTTGTTGTGTTATTAACAATGTCAGTGTTGTGCAATTTATTTTAGAAAATGTTAATAATATTAAATGATTCTCGTTATAGCAACCAAATTGTTTTTGTTGAAATATTTTCATTCATATACAACTTACAATTGTGTTTTTAATTCGAAGATATACGTGTTGTTGAAAAAAGTTGAATCATCTTGTTATATTAACAACAAAACTTGTAGAGTAAAGCCCCATTTCCACTAACGCGTGATATGCGTTGCGTTAATTTTGCGCAAAAAAATCAATGCTTGAAAACATACGTAACTGGTTCCAATAAACAGCATGCGTGTGCACGCAGCGTAAAATTTTCGAAAAATTGAATGTTTCAAGTGCGTGAAAATTTGACAGCTATTGAAATAGAAACAGCTGTTTACTTTTAGCAAGAACTAACTACAAGGTAATTAGTACTAGTGTGAATACTTTTCAATCAAAATTAACAATATGTCCTCACATTTGTTTTTTTTTAAATATGAGTGTTTAGTTGCGTGATTTGTGTCATGCCTTGATTGTAAAAATTCGAAGTTCAGTCGAACTCAAACAAAACATCTCAAGCAAAAACCTACTTACAAAATTTTCTGAGCCGGGTACTGTTCAAAATTATGCTTAACTAAGCAGAAATGCGGCAATCATATGATAATGTTCTATTGGAAATTGATTTTTTCTGCAGCGTAAAATGCAACGCATCTCACGAGTTATTGGAAATGGTGCTTTTAAATTTTTAGTAACAAAATAGAACTACAGACTTTTTATTTTAAACTCGATCTTTTTCTATCAAAGATATTCTCGTCGGTTGTCAAAGCAATTCCATATCTATTGACAATACCCAAAACTTTGCATTGACAAGATTTCTTGATGGACGTTTGTCAACAAGATTCGGTTGAAAACACTTTTATTTAAATATAAAAAGTTTTTTCGGTGTACATACATTATACTTAAAGTAAATTATTGATATAAAATATTTTTATTTCGATTCTTATTCTATTACAAAATAGTAGAACTAATAATTCAAATTGATATTTATCAAATTGCATGCAGCCTACGTCATAGCTGCCAATTAATGTGAATTTGACTAGAAGTATGTGTGATCAACTTCAAAGCAAAACCCTGTCACCACAGCGTTAGGGTTCAATAAAGTGACGTTAAAACATAATTAAATAGCTGACGATATGACTTAAAATATGAATTCAAATATTTATACGTTTATGAAAATGTTTATACTAACTAATTTGTTTTTTTTTTTTTGAGATTTGATGTTACTCTGTACACAGAGAATTATTTGGCCAATTTAACTAAAAATTATAACGCCATCACCAAACTAATTTGTTTCTTAAGATATGTATTAAAATGTGAATTATTATCCCTGATATTCAGCCAAACAAGTAACGAGTTGCTAAAACTGTTACTCGTTACTTATCACTTATTATCAGGGTTGCGTTTTAGCTAAATAAAAAAGTACCTTCAAAATAAAAAATTGGAATTTACACAATTTTTTCTAATAGAATTCTTTTTTTACATATTAAAAAACCTTTTTTAACAATAAATCAAATTTAAATAAAACAAGGCCTTTGTTTTTCCGTATTATTTCGTTTATGTTATGTAAATTATTATGTGGAAGAATACATGGCCTAATTGAAGATGAACGAAAACTCAAAATTTATAATTTTTTTTTGTGGAATATATGTATTAAGACCTTCTGATCTCAAATATGAAAAAATTTCATGCCGCTCTCAATTGATTTAGAAGTTATAGGGCTTGAAAATTTGGGAAATGGGCCGCAAAAACTTGTGATTTTTTTAAATTTTCCTACAAAACTTAGCATTATGGTATCAAATGAAAGGTTATGTTATTACCTATTCAACGAGCTATTCATATTTTTTATATACAGATTCGAATTCCTGCATTGTCTAGTTTATTCGCATTTTTCTTAAATTAATCATTATATTTGATGTTTATACTTACGTTAAGGTTATTTCGTAAAAGTGTGAACCACCAAGTGTGCATAATATGTAAAATGCTATATCTTCAAGAGTAATGCATGGATTTTAAAGATTGATTTCTCGTTGGATAAGTAATAGTATTATCTCTCTTTTCATACCCATAATGCTAGGTTTTGTAGGAAAATTAAAAAAAATCACAAGCTTTAGGGGTAAATTTTTCAAATTTCCAGCCCTGTAACTTCTAAACCACTTGAGAGCGGCGAGAAATTTTTTCACCATTAGCTTTTTAGCTCCAAGTACACATTTTCAAAAAAAAAGGTAAAAAAAATTCCATTTTCACTCATCTTCAATTGTTTCCAAACTTGAAAAAGTGCTTACAATTCTTGGCTTTTTAATCAATTCTTAAAAGTGTTAGAGTCAAAAGTACCCAAAAATAAACTTATATCATTATGAACAATTATTTTGTGCATCATTCTCAAAAATAAAACCGTATTATATATATAGTACAAAAGTACATTATTTTGCAACTCCGTTTATTATTCATTCGCTTAATTGAGCAAACTGCGTTTTCATTTTTGCAGTTTAGTTTTCTTGACTAACCTTATTGTTGTTGTTTCCAATCGTTCGTCCGTTTTCGTGTACCCACCGCTAGTAGCCAAAGAAAAATTTTTAATAAAAAGTTACTCACCTTTTTAATAACAATGTAAATTTAACAAAATTTCAATTAAGATTAAGATTACGATCAAAAGAACGATATCGCAGACGTTTTAACTTGAGTGCTGCAATTATACGATAGTGTTGTGAGGTCTTGCTTGATTGTGATTTTCAGACGGTGGACATTGAGCAACAACGCGTTCCTACAGTAAAAATAAAATTTAGCAAATGAAACAAACGAAAAGTAGTTCGGGGAAAATTTTGTAAAGATTTGAAATAATAAAAAAATCAATTAATAAACAATTGTTAAAACTTCAGAATACAATACGAACACAAGGATAACCAGTGAAAAATACGATGGGCACGAAAACTGGGTGTCATCTACAATTGTACAACAACAACAACATAACTACGCTTGTTCATAATTTCTCTACTCTCCAATTCGGATTGCGATTCCACCGCGACTGAATTACGTACAACTAAATTGAATTGAAAATGTTTGATAAAATAAGCGAAATACCGAAAATGTCACTAGTGATAAAAAATTTTGTATTAACACAATCAACTGTTCAAAGAATGGTGAAAAAATTTTTGCAAAAATTTTAATAAAAAAAACTATATATTCTAAACAAAGAGATAAGCAGAAAAAAAGTAAGAAAACCCAGGTGTTAATAAGGTAAAACAAATTTTTGTCTGATTAAAACTGTTCAATATCCCAGTTTTTCTTTAGATTGTGCAGTTTGTGTGCGTGTGTGTGTATGTCATAGTGATCCTGCGACTAATAGTCTAAAATATTTCTTTCGGCTGTACTACAGTTTCCGCCAAAAGAGTCTTCAACATAATTGCAAGTATTACTTGCATCAAGTTGATCTTTGGTTGCCATAAAGTTATAAAAAATGCCACCCGCACTAATTGGCATCGCGGAATTCGTTGAGGAGACGCGCGATGATTATAATTCACCTACAACATCGACATTTGCATCGAGGATGCCGGATTGTCGTCAGACCATCTCGGTGTTGGAAGAGGTAAGTTTTGACTTGGCTTAATTATAATAGCATTAAATACTTTCTTTTCCGAATCAAGTTTCAAGTTATAAGCCATTATTTTATAGCTGAATTTTATACAATGTCGATTAAGTTGGATTTAAATACTGGGTAGAAATGGATGAACTCAACTTTGCTTGTTGGTAACATGTCAGAGCTTCATAAGAACCATTGCAATTAAGAAAAACGTAGCAATAAATTAAAAAAAAAAACGGTAACGGGTTGCAGTAAAAATTTCTAATAAAAACTTATTTGGCTTCATTATTTTTGAAGCTATAGTCGTAATTAATTTTCCAAAATATAACAAGCACTTTAAACGTCATTTGATAACCAGAAAAATAAGAACTAGAAAAAAGGAATCCTAAAATTAAACAAATTGGAAATTTTTTTACTGATATACAGTATCAAATATCATATTAATAGAGATCAATCAGCGAAAAATAATTGGCGGCATTCTGTTGTCGGCATTCTGTTGTGTTCCATAAATTCTCACAAATAAAACCAATTGAAATTTATTCCAATGAATTACAAAAACTTGAAATTTTGAATTCAAAATTCACACTAAAATCTTGAAGGATTACAGTTGTCTATCATTTGTGGACCAAAATTTTTTATGACACGCACAACATAACTGACCAAAGAAGCTTGGTCAAAGTTCTTTCTAGTGCTGAAATGACAAACTTCTTTTTCGTTACAAATTTCACATGCGCCTGCTTCATAAGCTCCAATTATAAATTAACTTTTTCTCAAACTAATAAGTAGAGCAGAATTAGTTTTAAATACCATCTTATAAATATATTTTCTGTTAAACAGACATTGTTTGATCTACCAAAATGGTGAAAAGTGTATGAAGTCAACATTAGTATATAAAAAATGTTATATATTTGCAAAGGAAATTATACTGATAAGATTTGATATATTTTTTTTTCAAGAAATTCATCGATTTAAATAGGACCCAGTTTGATGCTTTATTTACCTACCACATTCGTAGATAGGATAAAGTACGTATCATTATAAAGGTGTTTTTTTAAACATAATTTGATATTTGGTATCATTTGGTATCACACTGTAGGTAATAAGATTGTCCAGATGTATGGTTTATAAAAATGTACCTATTTTTTTTTAATATCTCCCAATCTAGAGGTCAATAGTTTAAAAATACTAACTATTACATATTGAAAGAAAACAACGAAAAAATTCCAAAAAAGCGACTAAAAGTGACCAACTCTCGAAAACATGAAATCACTCGTTTGGTGAAACAATAAACGAATAATTGTATTTGAATTGTAATTGAACTTTTTTTTGTTATTGAGTTTTACTCGATTTCTTATTTTTATTTTTAGTCTGTCATTAAAATATTAAAAAATTGTTGTCTTAAATAATTTTTGACTTCACTAAAAATCACCCGGACGACAGCATAGACATGAATATATCCCACAATATTCGCTTTATTTAGTTTTGAAGTCATGTCTTCGCTAAACAGAGCTCTAGACAGTTTAGCATTTACATATATCACAGAAAGCCTATCGCAATCAATCTCTACTTGATTTGTGGTCAAAGTGTCGCTAGCATAACAGTAAATTTTTGAATTTTATTAAACCGTAAGAATTAAAATTAAAAATTGATTAAAAAAATTCTTAAATAATTAAACAATTTTGATAACTTACTTTTTTGTGCCATTAAAGAAATAATATAATAAATAATAAACTGACCATTTCAGCCCTTGAAAGGACTTTGACTGAAATTCTTATGATCAAATTGTAATAATATATTTATATAAAATAATAACCTCACAAAAATGTATTTGTTGTTGAATTGCTTTTTAGAAAAATAGCTCACCTAAGGTAGCTTATAGCAAAATTTTATTGCATAATTTATTTATTTAACCAAAAACTAAGTGTGTATTTAAAAGTAAATATTTTATATCAAAATAACGATTTGGCTTTTTTAGCCCTTGAAGGGACTTTTAACTTCTTGTGATCAGATTGTGTTTTGTAAATAACTGTTTTACACAAATGATCGATTTATATAATTAAATAGAATTATGTTTTTATTAAGTTTACGGGTATTCATTACTTTTTTTCGGACGAAAACCTTGCTTGAAAATACCAAGGTATCTTGTCTTAAAATACAAACGTCGGATAATTTGTTAATTGTAAAAAAATTATAGCCATATGCTTAAAACCGCCAAATCAAAATCTATAAAACACATCAGTATAAAAATTCCAAAAGCACCCGCTATAAAAATGTTCTATTCTTAAATGATTTTAATACTTTGTGATTTTTCTCCAACAAATTCTTGGAATTGTTGCTTGGCTTTGTGCCAAAAAATCATGTGGATGGGCTCATATTTTATGTTCTTGTTGTTATTGTTGTTGTGTTTGTTTGTTTATACACAGAAATTCTTTGCAGCAAAGCAAGGTGGTTCATAGAAATATTTATATATAGTATTTTCAAAATAAATTCAGCGAATGCATAACTGCAGCGATATTTATGTTTAAAAAACTATCAATGGAAGAGACTTAATTTATTATTTCCAGATGTTCTTTTGTGATCTATATATGTCTTTTAATGCTACTTGTTATACTTGCTTAGCTTAGGGCTTATTTTTATATTTATCTTCTTTGTTAACTCAAGCCAAGTGGTTTTTTTTCTGCATTCTAAATCGTATCTTATTTATATCCGTGCTGAAATTATTATTAAAAAAATCAAATGTATTTTCGTTATTCGTTGACTTAACACCTTCGTTTCTTCTTTCGTCATTTAAATAACTTAGGTGGAAGCATTACCCAAGCTGCTTAGTTCAAAGTCGATATTTGAATTGATGACGTCAATGGTAAAAGTTTTCTATAGAAGTTTTTTCTTTGTTATCTACACAGCGTTGAATTTTATTGCAATAACAATAATTATTCGAATCAACGTATGAATGTAAATTTTTTTTCTAAATATAAATCTGAACGAATGCATACCCAGTCAATGACAAAATCAATAAAATAAAATCAAACAAAACAGCTTAAAACGTTATGTTTGATTAAGTTCAAATTTAATTTATCCCTGACTTGAACGAACAAGCAAGAGTCTCCCACTAGTTTTTAATACAATTCATAACAAAACCATGCAACGTCACCGCACCGCTAGATTGTTTGTTTTAGTTAGGCACATTTTTGCTTTAAGTCTTCATTTAAGCCCAGCTGAGTAATCAGTTACTTTATTGCGGATTTCTCCTTAAATTTAAAGTCTCGAATTTTACCAATGGCTCCACGTCGTAGAATGGCATATTTCGAAGTCGGTCACGATCGACTGAATAACGTGCATTTGTTAAACAAGTTCAAATATTATTAGTTAAGCGAATTAAATCTAATTGAAATGTAAATTCAATAATTTTCAATTTATAATAATGACTATGTATGAACGATCTTTATGTACATATCTATATAGTTAAATGTTTCACTTGGTACTGCTAAGTGTTGGTTTTTTTTTGTTGTTCTTAAGTGTGAACTTCTAAGTGCTCTTCGCATTCTATATCTCTTGCTGAAATCAGTGATTCCAAAACTTTTAAGGTTTAAGTATCACACTGAACTTTAGTGCATTTATCAATCATATCAATCCACGTGAAAAAATTGCAAGCAACGAAACTCAAATGGAAAAGATCTGTAAAGTTTTGGTGAATCCGAGCAAATATCGATCAAAAAATTTAACGCAAAAATTTTAACACACACAACACAACACAAGTTGATCATAAGAAGGACTCGGTCAAAGTCCTTTAAAGTGCTGAAATGGTAAATTTATTATATATATTACTTATTTACAATCTCACAAGTCATTGAAAGGAATGGCAAAACTTAACTTATTACGCTTTGAATTGCTCCCTATCCACCTTATTCTCCAGATATGGCCCCCAGCGACTTTTATCTCTTTCCCAAACTCAAAAGATAGCTCATGAAAAAAGATGTACATCAAATGAAGAAGTTTTATTGAAAACTGATACGTATTTTTAAGAGTTGGACTCATGCTCTTGTACTTGACGTTTCAACGAAATTATAAGTTCACAATAACATGTTCATATGTTTAGCGTTTAACGCTATAAAAGGACCATTCAAATGCCATTTTTCATATTTATGGGGGAATTTTAATTTTTTTTTTGGTTAATTTTTCAAAAAATTTTTGGACTTTTTTCGTTTTCTGAAATTTTCGGTGAAATTTCGTTTTTTCGTTTTAGGCGATTTTTCATCAATTTTTGAGTCATTTTTCATTTGAGTGTTATTTTAATTTTTTTTTTGCGATTTTTTTGGGCGATTTTGAGGAGAGCCTGTTATAATTTTAAAACAAACATGTTCGATTCAACTTAAATTTTTCATTTTTAATTTAGAAACTTTTTAATTCTCACCTAATGTGAGATTAGATTATGTTAAAAAGGGTGTCAATAATGAAATCCTTCCTTGATTTGATTCATAATATACAGGTATTAAAACAAAATTAATTAGCTGTTTTGTTTTTTTTTTTTAATCATAGACTCTTATCTATATTACTCTGAAATTAAAATTAATAAATAATATATGTGTCATATATGTAGCCAATTACCAACCCAGTTTTCGCTAATTACTTTCAGTGTGTTTGTGTTATGAATATTTTTTTCACAAATTAAGAAGGCTTTAACCTCAGTTTCCCAACGACATATGCTCTCAAATTTCATTTTAATGTTTAATTTTGTTATTCTGTGAAGTTTTCCTTGTCAGAACAAAAGAGAGATACTGATATATTAATATAATTTTTTTTTTACCGTGGTTGAATGCGTTTTAGATGTGTGGAACGTTCACGTCTACAATCTCGAAGGTCTGAGTTCGATTCCAGTTGCTGTTGAATATGTTCCACTACATTATTCTTTGTGCAACCATCAACTTCACTATAATTGCGAATCTCAGGGTAATAAATAATGTCATGTTTAGCTGTTTGAATACATATAAGATGTTTAGAGTGAGCAAAAAATGTAGATAACCTCTCGATAATTTGGTTTTAATAAACATTTTAAGAACACTGTTGATTTTTCGTAGCTCGGTCATATCTTTTCTAGGATACAAATTTCAATATTTTTATACCCCACGTTTAAAAAACGTAAAAGGGGTTGAAAATTTGTTGCTTTTTTTAAAATTTTAGTTTTTTAAATTATGTATAGAGAAAAGATATGTTCATTGCACATTTCGAGTTGCAATCAAGAAATCTAAAGCTGATTTCTACATTTTCGTGAAAATGAATTTCGGTATCGTCAAGAAATGACGTTAGCTTTCAGTTTCTTTTAACATCGATTCGTTACGCTGTATCCTGCTATGTCTAATTCATTTTTTTATTGGTTTGTTAATTTTGTGATGTATTCCTAGAAAATTTATTTGATAGAGGTACTCCTGTTAATTTTATTTCTTCTTGAATTTTTTCACGAATTTCTTGAATTTTGTTCGTTATGTCTATATCCATACTTTTGGAAGAAATCTATGAAAACTGGATTAAATTTGATAAAAAATTTACATTTCTGGGACTCTTGGTTGAGGAGATGTACCAAGAAATAATAATTTGATAAAAACTTATATATCAGGCCCTCCATATTTCCTACGGGGTCATGTTTAGCATAAAATTAAATGTTGAAAAACAACTTTCCAATGATGGATGTCTTCGACTCTTGGTTGAGAAGATGTATGAAAAATAGGTTAAATTTGATAAAAACATTTTATATCAGATCCTCAACATATCATATGTGGTCCTGTTTAGCATCAATTTAACGGTTGAAAACACCTTTCCTAATGGTGATACTTTGAGCTCTCTACTAATCTTGTTTATGGGGTGTTATTAGGACAATTTCCGTTTATATATGAATTTGTTTAAAAAAATATAGAATCTATAAATCATCGAGCTTGGCTTATTTTATCGAAGTTCGCCTTTTTCCTAAGATTTTCACTTCAAGAGACAAAATAATTGCTATTTTCTTTATTAAGTAAGCAGCAGTCCCAGAGAAAGCCAAACTATAATTGCAGAATATTCAAAATAAAATGAGTTCGGTTTTTAAATCATAAATTGAATTTAAAAAAAAACACCTCAAGAAAAACGTTAAAAAATATATTTTCAACAAAGAACAACCGCAGAAACAATTTTTAAAAGTAAGTAATAAAAACAAAAAATTAAATAAAACGTTACAAAATGATATAAAAAATGGTACGAAAAGTATTTTTACTAAAGTTTATCTCAATTTGAAAAAATGTTTTTATTACGGTCAGTCATCGTTTCTTGTCAAATGCTTCCTTCAAATAGTCACTGTGGAAAATCGACTCAAAAGTTTGCGAAGCACTGGAGTAATCGCCTTAAAAACACAAAACATTATAAAAAAAAGATCATCAGTAACTAGAGTATTCATTTGTCAATCTCTGAAAAGTCTAATACATAAGCTCCATTATTAAACGGAACCAAAAGATTAAATTAAATCTTCTTTACTGTAGTTTAAGAAGTACTGCAGTAATATTCACCTATACTTCAGGTCATCAATCGATTGTGTTTTAACCAGTGACAGTACCGGTTTATATAAAAAAAGGCAAATATTAACAGTTGTCGTTTAAGTTTTATTTTTCCCTACAGAAATAAACTGTACTTTTAACTTTTATTTTATTGGTCGAAAATAACAGTTATTTTGTTCTTTGTTTTTTTTTTCGGTCAAAAATATCAGGTAATTTTTATGTTTTTAAAGCCTAAATAATGGTACCACGAAAATAAAATTATAAATAACAAAAACTTTTGTTATTTTTGTAACCATGAGAAATGTTAATTTCAAGTTTTGATAAAACATTGTTTTTAATTATAATAAACACTTTGCAAGTAAAGGAATGATATCATACTTGAAATATAAAGGAATGGTAACAGAATCCATGATATCGTATTAGACAATTCGAAAGCGTTAGATAGTTGAGGCTACAAAGATATTAACTGTTTCGGTGAACTGGGTTCGAGACAACGAGTTCGTTACTTTGAGGAATGTTTAGTCGTGATCCGTAAGAATTTATGCGTCACTTGCTTTCCCATCCACCATATTCTTCAGATACGAGTATGGCACTCAACGACCATTATCGTTTTTCCGGAAAAGATTTACATCAAATGAAGAATTTCAATTCGAAACCGATACGTATTTGAATAGTTGTACAAAAGAGAGTACAAATACTATTAAAATGTTAAAAGATCGCTATACTAAGTGTATTGATCTAAAAGAAAAGTTAAACGATCAGTTCAAAGACTTATGAACTACCTTGTCAATTTGGACTATTTTTCGTACGTTGGTCTGAAAAACTATTCTACTCAAAATTAACATAATAAAGAGCTCACAAATTGTGCCCGCTCATCATTGTCAAGTGACAAAGAGTGTTTTTAATATCAAGACAAAAGCAATAACTTCAATAATAGCCAATTAAAATTAAAAATTTAGCTGCCATTTATATTCAGCTATTTAAATTTTAAACCAACAGAAGCAACACTTTGTTTTATGAAAACATTTGTAAATTCTATGATTATATTACTCTATGTGTGAAATAAATACACTTTTTTATACCTGCTCCCCGCAGCTGTTAACAGTTAGTCATAGAAAAATGAAATATCGCAAAAACCAGCTGTATTATTTTATCAAAATTAAATACTCAGTAACTGAGATAAGTTTTGCAAAATAATCTTTTAAAAATAGAACAATCAGCGTCACAATTACAAACAAATATAAAATGTGTGCTGAGTTCTTTTAGCACCTTGCCATAGGTTCGATTTAATTTTTGTTTACATAAAATTAATATTTTAACAAATTACTCTAACATAAATCATCACAAACACTTCTTTAGATCTAATGAGCTATTTTTGACAGAGCAAAAATTATAAAATATATGTCTTTGTGTATGTAAATATATGTGTATTTTAATAACTAGAGAGCTATATAAAGGTGGTGATTATGTGTGTGGGTTAAAAATTGGAAATAAAATTTCTCCATTCTATGAGTTATTGTCTTCTTTACATTTAAGGCAATTAATTAGCTTACATCTAATTTAGTTAAATGCTTTTATGGAGTGGCGAAATATATACTCAAGCCCTTTGCTCTCTCTCCATCCCCTTGTTGGGGTGTGTTTCTTCGTGATGTTCGTGTTTAATAAAAATAAAACATTGACCATGAACTTTTCTTTGCGTGATTAAAATCAAAACATGTTTGATTTTAGGTTATTTCATTTAATATTTGTATGAATAATTAATTAGTGAATATTTCAGTTTTCAGCTGAGATACATTTAAATATAGTTGGTTATTTGTTTGAAATTCCCTAAAAGTAAGTGAAAAGATAAACTAATAGAAAAACATTCAGTTTAGAATTAAAAATATGGTGCTATTTGCTAAATATGGTGATATTAAATGTCTTGGCAAAATTTAGAACAAACTAGTTTTAGATTCTAAATACTTGCTAATATAGCAATAAGTAAAAGTTGTGGTTTGAAGATATAGAAATATATTGATAAATTTTGCATATTTAACTACCCAGTGAACCAAAAATATATATATATATTTTTTTTAAGCAATTTTAAAAATTATTATTTTTTTGGGGAAAAAAGTTAATTTTCGATTCTTGCAAATGACCCATTTTTGAATCATTGCTGGATTTAAATGACTCTCAGAAACGAACTTTTGTATTTTTCACAAACGAGTTCGCACACGAATAAAAATTGATCCTTTTTTTGTGCTCTTCTTATCTACCTAGAATTCTATTAAGTCAAAGAGTCAAAAGACTTAGGGAGAGAGAGACAGAGAAATACAACTAAATTTGTGCATATGAATTTTATCATAGTTTTTATTGATGAACCGACCATACAAATTATTTTACAAACTACAAAGTAAAGATTTTTATATAAAAATAAAAAGTATGATGACGTTTGTAGTATAAGTGATGACCTTTTTTCATTCACAATATCACTAGCTGAAGAAAAAAGCCTCTCACTCTCATTCTGTCATTGTTAAGCTTTTAAAAACTAAACTTATCTAACAATCTTTAACAACATTCACTCTATGCCACCGTTTCTGAAATGAATTCTTTTAAATTTCCCATTTTTCAAAGTGTATAGATTTCTTCGAGAAAACAATCCCAAATGAGAATAAAGAATATTTTTGTAATATTTTATTATATTTTTTATTTGTTGTAATTCTCTACACTATTTTTTATTTCATTGAAATTAAATAAAAAAAATAATTAAAACCTGTTTGGAAAGATTTTAAACTCTTTTTATTGAATATTAAAAAAAACAATTTAACCCAAAAAAGTTCAACCCAACGGGTAGTTCTTTTTTTAAAACCCTGTTTTTTTCCAGCCCTGAATGATAGGTCTTGGTTTATGAATGATTGATTTTTAAATGTAATAAATCTGTTGTAATGTAAATGTAATCTTATACCACAAACGGTATCATACCTTTTATTTTTACCAAAAAATCATTAGTTTAAACAGAAATTTATTACCAATAAAATATGAACTGACGCAAAACTCTGACTTTTCGCCAAAAGTTCGCTTTTGTTTAAGTGGTTAGTAGCAGGGGCTTAAAAGTTCTTCTATTTATCTGTTTATTTTTAATAGGAGCTTAATACCATCAAAAAGCATATCCCGTATATCCACTTTCTTTCAAAGCAGCTGCCTCAACAGGATTATATTATTTACTCAGATTTTATTTCTATTTTCTGTGCTTTTTTGATTCAAACTACAAGTAATCGACCCGGTTTGTGTCACTATGTCAAACCTTATATTTTCGATATCATATTCTGCTATAGCAGCACAAGTAGCTGGGTTGGCATGAGATTACATTAATTTTGCATCAAACAATCAAATACGACACAAGGTCAATGCAGTTATTATAAAGCTTATAATAACAACCTATTAAAAACGACAAATTAAAAGAAAAGAAAAAAAAAATAAATTCCGCTACAAAAGAACGTCAGTAAAAATGTATTTTAATTATTGTTTTTAAGAATATATCTATGGCGTCATTCTTGTTTAAAATAAACATTTACAAACGATATTTATTTTATTTTTGCTTGTTTTTTAAGAAGTGGCGTATAAACAGAAGGGTGCCTGGTCCCCCTTTCAGCATCAAGAGACAAACAGTTTAATCCTTAACGGTTTAAACAGATCGGACATTGTTACCGTTTACAAAAATGTTTGTTATTTTAATAAAAACTTCCATAAATTTTTTTTTTAATTTTTTAAAAATTTTTATTTAATATTTTTTATAATCATATCATAAAACGTATAACACAAGTCAATACTTTGCTATGATTTTCGAAGTTATAACGATTTCCTTTGAAAACTTAAACTACAACATTTAAAGTTTTTACTAGCAATCTATACACTGATAAATATGTTAACCCCTTAAACGAAAAATCTATGAAAACCACTGCTTTTGAGTGTAGAAAATTGTAAATTCTACCATTTCAATAAAAAACAAGTTTATTTAAATAAAATCATTTTGTGTGTGCAAGTTTGTGTTATGTACAAAATTTACTTCTGGGGAAATATTTTCGCATAATTATGGCCTAAAAAGTAAAAATAAATTTTATGACTTATATTATGATTTTTCTTTTAACGTCAGTAGAAATAAGGTTTGCGTATCCGACGAGATTCAGTTTTTTAAGCTGTTAGTAATGAATGTGAGGTAATTTAACTTTCGCTATTTTATGCAAAGTGTTGTAGAATTATTTGGTTGATTTTTTTTTTTTAACTTTACAAACCTTATAACATTAACCCATGTTTTGCTGATACCGATACAACCTTTCAAAATTTCAACAGTATAGTTTGTTTAAATGTTAAAATGTTTAAAATGTTCACGTAAGAAGTAATTAACGATCCATCATGCACTCTCACACCATCACTGAACATATTCCGTGCTTCGCTAGGGACAAGGGTTTTCTTTTCTCATTCGTTATTGGTCTTTCGTCATTGGGTTGTGATATCCCGGACATCTGATCCGATTACGTAATGTTTGCTTACAAATATCGTACAAATATCGCAGGTTTTCAGTAGCTTCCGTCATGCTGTAACACCTCTTTGGCGTACTTAAGACGTATTTTTCGATTCCATTCATTACCAAAAAAACTTTCGTCAGGCGGCTTTTCCGTGAAATCCAGCTTCTATGTATAGTTTCTAGATGAACTAAAACTGAAGTTTTTTGTTTATGCTCGAAAACCAATTAAGATGGTATTTTTCTGCGCTTTCGTTTAATTTCTCTTACTATTGTAAGAGGTACAAGGTGGTACACTTGAAAGTTTGAGGCTGTAGGGTCATATGAACTTACTGCCTACTTGAATTTTTGAATATACCTCAACAATCATATTTTACATTAAAAAAAAAAAGAATATCGCTAGAATAAAATATGTCTTCTACTCGTTCATTTACATTCTTACTTAAAAATTATTTTCCATATTATAGTGGATTTCAATGAAGAATTCAATCTGCACCGGTGAATTGTTGAATTCAATGAACTTCATCGCCCCAAATATCTTGACAAACAAAAATATTCACATTTTTATATTCAAAATTAATACCAAATAATACATTTTCTCGCTTCGAATTTAATTCACTTGAATTAATTTGTTATTTAGAAATTCTGTTACAGATTTTCGTTAAGCTTTTGTCTTCGACATAGTAATTCCTTGAGTGAAAACGTTTCTAAAATCAGCCAAATAGTTTTAAAAAAATTTATGACAAAACGAACCATTATCGCTCTTCACATCATAGTTACATAATCTGAACCTATAAAACTCATTAGCCATACTTCGGGATCATGGAAGCATGAAAAAGATTTCTTGTCGATTTTAAACGTTACATATTATGCTGACTGAAGCTCTCAGTTTGATTTACCAAGCTGTCGAAGTGAATAGAAAAGATCTTATATAAATTTTATTATGATTACGATTAACTCAACTAGTAACTCAATTTTATTGTTAACATTTATATTTCTATTAATTTTCAGCGTTTGGAATTTGATCGAGAAGGATTAACCAAATTGAAGAAGTCGGTGAAAGCGATACACAACTCTGGAAACAGTAATTAAAAAGTGTACTTTTTCATGCAACATAATCTAAAAATTTGAATGATTTATTTTTCAGCCCATGTTGACAATGAAATGTTTCTGGTGCGTGCCTTGGAACGACTTGGTGGCAAGGTAATTGATCAAGATGAACCGGATATCGGAGCAGCATTCCTTAAATTTTCAGTTGTTACAAAAGAACTCAGTGCTTTGATGAAAACACTGGTGAGTGGCATGAACATTAATCTTAATTTATGTGCGATTTTCAGAGTGATGTATATTTTTCTTACAGATGCAGAATATCAATAACATTGTTATGTTCCCTGTCGACTCAATGTTGAAAAGTGAACTGCGCGGCGTTAAGGGTGAAATGAAGCGTCCTTTTGACAAAGCTGCTAAGGATTATGAAGCAAAATTCATGAAGATCGAAAAAGAAAAGAAGGCACAGGCAAAAGAGGCTGGTATGGTGCGTACAGAAGTTGATGCAGGTGTCGTTGCTGATGAAATGGAAAAGGAACGTCGGCTATATCAGTTGCAAACATGCGAGGTAATATACTACATTTGGATACTTTGGCCAAAAATGTTATATAAACTTTTTAAACTGAAATCCCAAACATTTCGCATATGTTGTGGTGACAGTGACTGATAACTTTGGCATAGCATATATACATAAGTTATCTAAAAAACCACAATCTAAAAACCGCTTTATTGGATCTAATCTCAAATAAAAAGAATATTGCTTAAAAATTTTAGATTTAATTTTTAAATTGTTTTGCCTTTTACCTGTTTCTAAATATTTAAAAATACTTTTCATTGTTATATCATAGTATTTGCTGAAATATAAAGAAATCAAAACAAAAACTGGCATCGAATTGTTGCAGCATTTTATCGAGTACTATCACGCGCTCAACAAGTAAGTCCAAACTTGCAATCCGTGCTTTGAATGTGAAATTTAAGAAGAATACAATTACTTTTTCTTTATTTATTTGAACAGCTATTTCAAAGATGGCTTACAGACAATAGAGCACTTTGGCACATACATCAGCGATTTAAGCAACAAGCTGCAGGAGATCAAGCAGAAGCAAGACGAGGATCGTCGCAATTTATTGGATTTGCGAACATTATTACGCAGTACGCCGGATTTCGAGCGTGTGGAAAATGTACCAAATGAACGAGGTGCAGCTGGCTATTCATTGCATCAGTTGCAGGGTGATAAGCATCATGGTGTTACACGTTCCGGGCATTTGTTGAAGAAAAGTGAGGGCAAAGTGCGCCGTGTGTGGCAGAAGCGACGTTGTCGAGTAACCAGTGATGGATTTTTGGATATATGCCATGCAGACGAAACGAAACCACCGACAAGAGTTAATTTGCTGACATGTCAAATTAAACCGGTTCCGGATGACAAAAGAGGCTTTGATTTAATCAGTTGTAAGCATTTAGTTCTGTTTGTTATTTTGAATATAAAAGTTATATATTATTTACTAACCTTTATGTATTTCCTACATTCTAAACATACCATAATTTTTAACAGATAATCGTCCATACCATTTTCAAGCCGAAGATGAAATCGATCAAAAAGCTTGGATGGCTGTTTTGGTAAATTGTAAAGAGAAGGCGTTAACCAAAGCATTCCAACATGCGAATCCGCAAATGAGTCCCAGTTTAGTTGAACTACAGAAGACTGTTATACGGTACGTCCAAATGTTGCCCGGTAACGATCAATGCTGCGATTGTGGCTCACGCAACGATGTCACCTGGATAAGCTTGAATTTTGGTGTACTTGTATGCATTCAATGCTCGGGTGTGCATCGTGATCTGGGTGTGCATCATTCGCGCATACAAAGCTTGACGTTGGATAATCTAACAACAGCTAATTTATTGATTGCTCGTGCTATGGGCAACAGCACGCTTAATGAAATCATGGAGGCTACATTGGGCAAGGGCAAACTTCTGCCGGAGAGCACAATGTATGTATTAATCAGTTGTGGATTAAATTCAACCTATTGCAATAATTTCGTGTTTATTTACAGGGAGGAGCGATACGATTTTATACGCGCCAAGTACGTTGCAAAGCGCTATATAATGCGCACCTGTGCCGATGACAACGATTTGCGTTGTGATCTCGAACAGGCAATTGTCAATGCTGACATGAGTCAGTTGCTGCAAGTTTGGGCCGAGGGCGCTGACCTAACGTGCTGTTTACCCTCATCAGATGCTGGTGAAACAGCGCTTCATTTAGCTGTGCTGCGTGAAATGGGCTCAACGTTGCACATTGTTGATTTCCTTATACAAAACATGCCACCAAAGGGTCTCAACAAGGCCACAAATCCACCGGGTATGCTTGATGTAACCGGCAAAAATACCGCTTTGCATTTGTGTGCGTTGCATGATCGTCGCGAATGCATGAAGCTGCTGTTGCGTTCCGGCGCTGATTATGAGTTGCGTAATTCACAGAATAAAACTGCACTCGACATTGCCAAAGAAATGGGACACAGTGGATGCAAGGAATTGGTAAGTTGTTATTAATTCTCTTCAACTATAAACATAAGAAAAGTGTAACTGGACTCGAATCTGGACATAAAATATTCTCATTTATATGGAACTTCATATGCCAAAAACAAAAAAATTACCGGATGACACAAACTGTTTTTATAAACATTTTTATATATTTTCTATGTTTTCAATTCCGAATAAAACCTTTGTTTATTTATAAACATTAATTCCAACATTTGCTATATATCTTATGCTTATAGATTGACTGTGCCATGAAACGCGAAAAAAGCGCATTTGATCACATAAACACTGATTGGAATCTACCCAATGAGGATGGGTCTACTGATTTTTCAGATGATGATACGGTCATTGATGAACGCGTAAGTAACAGCTTAAATTAAAGTGTGTACAACGCATATACTATATTAAGGAATTACAAAATAATTTTTTCCATTAGAAATCACGTTCGCGACCGCCTAGCTTTGCAGGTGGCGATTCCCCAGTGCTACGCTCACGTTCCTCTACATGTGATTCCATACAAAGTGGATCTAGTCCTATTGCTAACTGTCCAAATCGACAATTAACAATAACATCAAATGCTCCGCCATATACTCAGGCTGCAGGGACATCGCCCAAACAGCATCTTACGTTATCGGGTACTGGTGTTGGTGGTCAATTTTTGGGTAGTGTCGGTGGCGCCGGCAGTGGCGGTGGAGGCGGCTCAAGTCCTAGTTCAACATCTAGCCAAAGTGGCAGAGGTGGCGGCAGCGGAGCAGTTGGAACACACCGTACTAGCGGTGAATTAGTTCATATGACTGGTGCTCGAAAGTCAACATCTACAGGTATGCATAAAATAATTTTAAAATTGTCCATCAATAGATCCCTCAGCATAAAATATCTTCTCATTTTAGCAAACATGAATTCGCTTAAAAAACGCAATGCGCCTGCACCTCCACCGACTACAACGCAAACAGTATCAAACTCATTTTATGGTACGCTACCACATCCACCCAGACATTCACAGATTTACGATACAAATGATATACGCACAATAAATCATAAGACTCAATCTATAGACATAGTCTATGGAACTTTGCCCCATTTACGATCGGTTGATAGCAGTCCACGTATACCCGGTGGCGGAGGTAGCAGCAGCAACAGCAGTAACTCTCATTATTATGATCGATTTGACAAGAATAATCAGGATCCTGGTGGTGTAGGTCACATCATGCCAATGACAACATTTGGCCATAAACGTTCGCCTAGTGGAGAGTCACTTAATCGTAATTTTCACTTGGCTGGAGCAAAGTTAGTGTTGCCACCAGCTGGCGAAATACCAACTCTAAAGCACGTAGATAAGTCATTTATATCACGTCCAAAGATTCCGCCGCCAGGACCGCCACATGCAGGTAATATTTAATAATGCATATTTCAAGCTTTAAATTAATAAAAAAAAATAATTTCAACAGAACGTGAGATCTCAAATGGACAATCAAACGAGAGCATTAGTTCTATGGATGAGGGTCCCATAGCACCGCCCAGAAAGGTATTAACAAAAGAAAAATAAAAGCAAAAACAAGCATACTTTATATATAAAGGATAACTAACTTTTAAACATTAAAAATTAAGAACTTGAACATTACCAAAAAAGAAATCTATCTAAAATTAAAATAACATCAATTGTGATTTACAGCGCAAAAATTCAAAGATATTGAAGTTATCGCAGCCCAGCGAAGAAACGGTAAACGTGTAATTTTAGCTGCTTTTATTTTAAAATGTTTGGCGATTTACTCGTAACACAAAACATACTATATATTTACATATCTTAACTGCTGTCTTGCTCAATATTTCAATTTTAACAAAAGATAAAGACAACTTGAATCTATCTTCACGTATCAGGGATACACACTTCTTGAATGTTTTAAACAAGGTTTATTGATTTAATTCAAAGTTTTCTTCAGCTTTACCTTGTCGGTTGTGAGAAATACACGTAGTTTACGACTCTTGACATTTTTTGATAGATTTTATTCAAGAAAGCAATATTTTTAAATTGGAATTCCCTTTAAAAAAAAAAACTTATTTATATCTGAAATGTATAAAAAATTTCTTTTGTTGTTGTTTCGCATGCTTACACTCTTGTTGTATTATTCTTTTCTATGGGTAGATAGGAATGAGAGGTTTTTCGAGGGATAAGAATCAGACTCTCAAGTGTTTTGAATAACTTAGGATAGGCCCGTAGTCAGCGTTTTCCATGTAGGGTGATTTTTATATATATAAAAAAAACAAATATAAACATGAAGAAGAGGAACAAACAGTTTCCATTAAGAATTCGAACACTTTACATCTTAATTCAGGAAACAATCAGGTTTAATTAATTCAGTATTAATAACATTAGACTAAAGACCTGACCTATTTTTTGCTGTCCAATTCTGAAGAGAAAGTCTTGAGTATCTTGATAATAATAAAAAAAAATGTCGAAGTAATTATTCAAATATACTGGTAATAGAATTAGCACATGTCAAATAATCGGACTTGAGATTTGATCTGCTTGGGCATATCCCTATAGAACCTCGCAACACCGAAATAATTCGTTGTACGATTGTAAAATAAAATTTTGGAGTAATCTCCCCGCGAACGTATTGCGTGCAAATTTAAAGCAAATGTTAACCGTCACTATTTCATCCATCCACCCACTACCAAGACTTTTTCAAACAACTATATAATAAACAAATTTTGTATAGATTCATTAAATCTAATAATTGTAATAATTTATAAAAGTTATAATCTTCTATCTTGTGAGCTTTAGTATACCCTCGTTAACTACCCTACTCCCTTGGCTATGTGCCTGACTTGGGGCCACGCAGTCATTTCGTAGGCAAAACTAATTATTGTAAAAGCCTTCATTACATTGTGTTGTCCAAACAATAATAGAACTAAAAATAATGGAAAATTTTGGCTTTTTAAAATGCATTACATTGTGTTTCGTTAACACATTGAACTTTTTTTCGAAAGACTAATCGTATTAACAAAAGTGTTTATTATTATAATTTCAAATTCGTTTTAAATTTTATTTGTATTCAATTGTGTGTTCCTTAAAAATGTCTTTGTTTATAATTGGTGCGAACTTAATTCAACAATTTATTTCGCTATAGCTCATGAATCAGTCGACAAATTTCACCGAATATGAATCTTGGCAAAATGATATGGATTCCTCGGGTGGTAGATTAGATCATTCAGCTGAATCGAATGTGTCATCAAGCGATAATGATCGCATCAACTCATCACCTGACAATCAACAAATCAAAGGCGCCAATAGCAGTTCCAAACAGTTAAATTTCGTGAGTACAATTTTTTATTTGTAATTTTTGCATCTTAATGTAGCAATTGAAAATTTTAAAATTGCATTTATAGAATGGTCATCGACGCTGCCGCGCCTTATACGACTGTGCTGCCGACAACGATGATGAACTAGAGTTTAAAGAGGGAGAAATTTTGATTGTGCTCAATGAACGAACAGACGATGAAAATTGGATGGAAGGTATCATTGATGGCAATCCCAGCCGAAGAGGTATGTTTCCTGTTAGCTTTGTGCACATGCTACCGGATTAAAAGTAAATCAGCAAAATAAGAAGAAAAAATCAAATGATGCGAAAATATTAAAAAACGCACATTCGTCGTTATCTACTACAGTTGAATGTAATTTGATCCTATTCGTATAATTTATTATTACAAACTAATTTTTAATGACTATCTTTGTAAAATTATTAGGAATTATTTTATACAGTGTCAGCTGCAACTGCTTAAGTGCAAATTTGTAATTAATACGTTTTTAAATATTTACTACATGCGTGTTTTTAATTAAGTTGTTTTGTGTGTGTAACAATCTATGATATTCTTTATGTACTCATTCTTGAATTAGTAGTAATTCATACATACGTATGGCACAAAAAACAAGCTATCACATAATCACGAAACTAAAGTATTATTTATTTAAAATGAATGTGTAAAAATTCTGCAGAACTCATGTGAATACAAAAGAAATGTTTGTTGATGTTCTATTAATTATTAAACTTGAAATGATAAAAGTCCATAAATATGTTGTTTTGTTTTGTATTAACTTTTTCATTTGTTGTGTTATTTTTTTTTTTTTTTGTTTGTTTTTTTTGTAGTAGAAGTGACAACATATTTTAGTATAAAGTTGCCATAAGCATGCATAACGACCTGGTCGTATAAAATTAAAATGAAAATAAAACGAATACTGAGCAATGTTAAAAACAAAAACAAGAACAAAAAATAACAAATTCTATGTAAAGATGTACTGGCAGTTAAAAAAACAAAATTATATATCAAAGTTATTTCAGTGTTGTGCAAAGAAATATTGAAAGTTATAAATTATAAATGAAATGAAAACTATATAAAACAAGTATTGTGTATAAAAAACAAAATAAACATATATCAAGGAAGTATAACAGTAAAAACAAAAACAAATTATATAGCTTCTTTAACTTTTTCTTTCATTAAACATAAATTCAAAACAGATTTAAATACTCAATTCTAGTAGCGCCTTGGTGCATCTTTGGTCAGTTTTTATTACTTCCTACAAAAAAAGTCAAGTAGCAAATCAATTTAAATATTAGCTCGGATTAATTCAATTTCATTAACTACATAGTTTTTTGTCAAAGACATACATTTTATATATTTCGCCTAGCTTTGGAAAAATTATGTTTGTATAATCAAACATTAGTTTTTAAGCGTATTTTTATATTGATTATTTATAAATCTCAAATGACTAAATTTTGCACCGATTTATCAACTTTATCAATTTCAGTATTTCACTAGAAACGATTTATCACAAAGGGAAATTTTCTTTTTATCAAAGAGTAAAAAAAAAAAATTAAAGTAGCATCTATTAATATTGCAACAATTTTTGTAGGTCTTTTGCATGTTGAGTTTATTAATTATTTTGTTGTTCTTTTTCTATGGCTCTTATGTTATATATTTACTTTCCTTTCGATGACACCATCTTGAATTACGTTTTCCAAATGCCAATGTATTATTATTTATTTATTTTAACTATGAAACTATGATAAATAAATAAACACTATATAAAATATAAAAATGTTGTTTTTCTTCCCCACTTCACTATCCATAACTCAAATTGATTATTAAAGTATAACAGGTCATACAATAAGTCCGTAGGATGAGTAAGAAAAAAACAAAATTTTAATAAAACTCGATAATATTATTCAACATAGTTGCCTTCGAGAGCGATACAACGAGTATAGCGATTTTCCAACTTTTCGATACCACTTATAGTACAATTTCTCTTTCTCGTCAAAATAGGCCTCAGTTTCAGCGATTACTTCATCATTGGACTTGATTTCTTTCCAGCAAGCATTCTCTTAAGATCTGAAAACAAGAAAAAGTCGCTGGGGGCTAAATCTGGAGAATACGGTGGGTAGGTAAGCAATTCGAAGCCCAATTCATTCAATTTTGCCATTGATTTGTGACACGGTGCATTGTCTTGGTGAAACAACACTTTTTTCTTTTGCAAATGTGGCCGTTTCTTTGCGATTTCAGCCTTCAATCGATCCAAAAGTGCACAGTAATAGTCGCTGTTGATGATGGTTCCTTATTGGAGATATTCGATAAATATTATTCCTTTCGCATTCCAAAATACAGACGCCTTAACTTTACAGGCCGACTGTTGGGTCTTTGCTCGCTTTAGATTCGGTTCGTCGAGGAAAGTACGAGGCATACCAAGTATAAAGCAATACGAAATATGGAACGTAGTTGGTACCATCTAGTTTATATGAAATTTTCATACAAATCAAATGGTACCATAGAAATGAAAGATAAGGAAGTGGTGTTGTGCTCATATACAGGGTGAGTCCAAAACATCAATTGCAAAGCAACCTACAAAGTTATACATTCTTTAATGCAACTGTGTAAACTTTGACGATATCACGTGATACATGACGTACATGCATGGTATAATAATACAAGGTAGCATTGACAGTTGCTTGGGAAACCATCTCCTGTCAAAAAATATACTCAAAGAAAGAGCGCTCACAATCCAAAGTGAAAAAAAAACAAAAACCTCAGCAACTGTAGATGCATTGTCACAAAAACTTGTTTTTGACAGCAGATACCATGATGTACATATCCCAAATTGTATCGTAAAAGTTATCGATGCGCAATCAGAAGCATACTGCCCATCGCTAAGGTTTATGATGCTTCGACATTTGATTTGCAATAATGGCCGACATCGAAGAGTAAGAATATATTTTTTATATATTAGAGGTAGTTTGTTACTTAATTTACTATTAGAAATCATAATTTTAGAGAAAAAAAAAAATTGATTTGTACACAACCATGGTATAATGAAAACAAGGTAGAATCATATCAGAGAGGCAGACTACCGCAACTGTCAAAACGAAATTGACTGCCCATAGAATATCTGAAAGCGATTATTTTTTTATTTTTTTTTGTTTTTCAAATTACTATTGAAAGACAATTTTGGCTATGAGGAAGAAAGCGCAGTCCGAAATGCGTCTACCTCTGTTCTACCATGTACATTCTATTTTTTTTTTTGTTTGATTTGTTTTTATTTGAGATCAAAAACTTAAAAACTAAAATACATAGGAAGTGTCAAGTGGTAATCTATGAGAACCTTATCATGACTAAAAATTAAATTAAATTTTCAATTTAACATATAAGAAATATAAATAAGTACAACGGCAAAAATTAAATAAAAAGCCCATGTGTTAAATTAAAGCTTTGAGACAATCGTGAATTAAAAATACCATGTACATTCTACCATGTACACAACGTGTTCCATAACGTCAAACTGTATACAATGTTTTTTTTTACAAAGTTTACGGAATGTAAACAAATTCAAATTCTGTTCACATCCATGGTATAATAATACAAGGTAGCATTGACAATTGCTTGGGAAATCATATACTGTCAAAAAATATACTCAAAAAGAGAGCGCTCACAATCCGCCATTGAAAACACCAGCAATGTTGAAAACGTTGAAGTGAAAAAAACAACAACCACGGCAGCTGCTGATGTATTTCTAAAAAAAAACTGTTTTTGACAGTTTATGTTTTCCTGTTGAAGAGAAAATAGGCAGTTGTCAATGCTACCATGTATTATTATACCATGGTTCACATCGGTTTAGTTTTTCAAAAAAGAGAGTGTTATTTATATTATATTGGTTCTTTTAATAGCATGTTCACATTGAGCTAAAATTAAGTAATTTCGACCTTTTGTGTAATTTCGTCGGAAATGATATAATTTAAATGGTTATTTCCCATTGGTTAATTTCTAAATTACCTCAAACAAGCTAATTTCATTGAAATTACTCACGAAATAAGGCCAATATTTACTTGCAGCCCTGAAATCTGAAAATTGTGTGCATGGTAGAATTATAAGGTAGGGCCGGGTCGCTCAGTGCCCTCACGCGAGTTATATTCTTTCAAACTTTTTCCCAATAGTTTTATATATATATATTTATTAAAAACAAACACAGCAACTTTATTTTGTGTACTTTTTATTTTAGCTCCAAACTCAGACTGAGACTGCCTTCGTTCATCAAGCTAATCTCAGCCTCTCCTTAAACATCTATGTTTTGTTTTTATGTATCTATTATATGTATCTGTTATTACTGTGGCGGAATACACATCAGTTAGAATATGCTGACTTTGTGCATTCCGTCACGTTTCTTAGCTTGATCATATAATGGTACCGTGATAGGCAGCATTATATGTTCAGCCTGAGGATTGTATGTAACTCCTCCCAGGTTGCTTTTAGGATTCTCCTGAATCCTTTTATTTAAAATTTTTACATTTACATTTCTTTTTCTTAGCCAAAACAAAACTAATATTATTACAATTATACCAATTAATACGGCACTTATACTATAAGAAACATTTTTGTGGTACTTTAATTCCTGTATATGTTTTATATTTTCAAAGTTATTTAATACAATTTCATCAAAACTCATTTGGCTTTCGTATGTTTGATTTAACATTTTGACAGGATAGGTATATTTTTCTACAAATTCAATTTTGTTGTTATAATATTTTTGGTTTTTTATCTGCAATTTACAATTCGAAAAATTAATAATATAGTTTTTATATAATGTAAAATTACGTTTGTCACAATTCTGTATCAGTTTTTCATTATGCGCATTTTTTATTAGAAGTGTATCATCCTTTATGTCTTTTACTTTAGTTTGATTATTATACTTAAAAATACAACTATTTGAAAAAATACAATTTTTTGTTATTTTTAACTTTTTGAACATCATGTTTTCGATGTACTTATAATTTTTAAAATTTACAGTCACAATAGTTTCATCTTTTTCCTCTATTTGCAAATTTTCCTTATTTGGTAGTGGTGTTATCAACTTTAAGTCTGTAGTAACATAACTGCTTGGTATCTGTATAGCAAATATTATTGACTCGTTTTTGTATGATAAAACTCCTAATTTCGCAAGTTTAAGCTTGTAGAAATCTATATTAAAATATTCTATTTCTTCTTTGGTTAGCATTCCTGGATGTATTAAGTTGTGTTTTGCTGCAGCTATATTATCCTGTATTTCTTTAATCTTTCCTTCCAAATACCGTAGTTTATTCATCTGGTCATTAAACCATAATTGTTTCATTAATTCCTTATTTACTGCCTGTGTTTTATTAATTGAGCTCAAAATTTTGATTCTATCGTTTTCTATTGTTGTTTTCATTATATTCATCGTGTTATTGAAATATTCGTTGATGAATATTTGTTTATTTATATTTGTAATTGCATTATGATTATTTTCCTCTATTATTTTCATATGATCTACAATATCTTGCCTATCCTCATCATCCATTACGCCGAACATCCATTTATACATGGAGCCTACGACATTTACTAAACCTCTTTTCTTTCTTCTTTCCTCACTCGGGGTAATAGATTTTAATTTTGCTTTAATTATTTTTATCTCATTTAGGAGAAGTTCTTTATTGTTTATTTCGGTTTTCATTATGTTTTCTTTAAACTGATCTATTACTCTAGCTATTTCCTGTGGTCGTATAACATGTAACACTGTATTTACCTCATTTACTATTTCAACCACCCCCATTTGTATTATGGTATAGCCTGCTTCTTCGGTTATTGGGGTTACTTGTAAGCGCCCTCTTGCTGTAATTGTTGTTGCAATTAAAATCACGATCGTCAATATTACCTGCAAATTATAATTATATAATCACTCAGCTTAAATGATTCGATACTTATAAACTAAATTTGAATGGATATTTTCATTGTACTTTTCAATGAATAGGATCACCAGCCATCGCCCTAGTACTAAATCTATCATCATCCTCATTATTATTGGAGGTTTCAATGTTTGCGAATTTATATGGTCTTTTTATATTGGCAATATGGACATTTTTCAATGGATTACTTCTATAATACGGTTGGTCTTTGTGTCTAACTCTACGGTAATTTTTTATAAAGCCGCTTGGTTTGCCATTTTTGTATTATTTGTTTTTATTCAATTTCTTTTTTTTTTTTTATCTGTGTTAACACCACTACTAACCATTCACAGCTAAAACAAAATCTGTACACCTTACGGCAAAATTTTAATTACATTAAAAAATTCAAATCTTATTATTAACTACAATTAACAATTTATGTTGCAAAAATTGATTTTTATTACGATTTAAAATGCATTCTTACTTTTATCCTCATTTTCAAACTGATCCTAGGTATGTTGATATGCTGATCCGATTTATACTTCTGAATTTCACAATGATGTCCGTCTTATATTCTGTAGTATGCTCCGCTTCTGCTTGCAAGTATGTTGATATGTTGATCCGATTTATACTTCTGAATTTCACAATGATGTCCGTCTTATATTCTGTAGTATGCTCCGCTTCTGCTTGCAAGTATGTTGATCCGATTTATACTTCTGAATTTCACAATGATGTCCGTCTTATATTCTGTAGTATACTCTGCTTCTGCTTGCAAGTATGTTGATATGTTGATCCGATTTATACTTCTGAATTTCACAATGATGTCCGTCTTATATTCTGTAGTATACTCTGCTTCTGCTTGCAAGTATGTTGATATGTTGATCCGATTTATACTTCTGAATTTCACAATTCTTTTTCGTGTACTTTAATTTACTTTAATAAGTGCTCGCATCGCTCATCGACTGCGCCAGTTATATTCTTTCAAACTTTTTCCCAATAATTTTATATATATATATATTTATTAAAAACAACACAGCAACTTTATTTTGTGTACTTTTTATTTTAGCTCCAAACTCAGACTGAGACTGCCTTCGTTCATCAAGCTAATCTCAGCCTCTCCTTAAACATCTATGTTTTGTTCTTATGTATCTATTATATGTATCTGTTATTACTGTGGCGGAATACACATCAGTTAGAATATGCTGACTTTGTGCATTCCGTCACGTTTCTTAGCTTGATCATATAATGGTACCGTGATAGGCAGCATTATATGTTCAGCCTGAGGATTGTATGTAACTCGCGTCAACGAATAGTGGATAGTGAAAAGGTCGGGTAGTTGTCAAAATGACGAAGTTGGGGGAAATGTCAAATGAAAAAAGAAATATCATGTTTTCAATTTGTAAATAGTGCGGACACGTGTGTTAAGTTTGTGTTAATTTGAGTGGAAATATTGTAAAAACATTGTAAATAAATCTATAAAATGCCGCGGAAGTGTTAAATTTGAAAAAAAGCTTGTAAAAAGTTTAACCTAAAATCAACTGCGAAACATGAACATAAAGAAACTCGATATGAACAGCTGATTTTGACAACTAGCCCCCTTTTTCGCTGCTTTCCACTCCATTCTTCTCCGAGTCGGCCCTACCTTATAATTCTACCATGATTGTGTGCATTGAACACAACTTTTTTTGACACAATAAGAATCTTGTTATCAAAAAGATTGTTGTTTTTAAATTGAATAAATTTTCAATATTGAATCTTGGAGTTTTTTTTTCATATGATTTATATCATTTATTACAGAATCTACACATTTTTCTGTATCTTCAAGCTAATTAAAATAAAAAAGGACAACTCTTGAAATTTTCTCTGGATTCATGCTGCTGTATTGTGTTCAAAAATTATACATGATAATAATTAATTGACAAAAAAAATTAAACGTCAAACAAAATTATCAAAACCCAGTTTGAACACTTTTCCGCAATTTCGAAATTATCTCACGAAATTACATAAAAGTATAATTTGCAATAAAATACGTTTTTTGAAAAATAAAAACTCGTTTCTTGTCTTCGAGTTTTACATTTGTACTCACGAAGTTTTGATTTTCGGTGTTTGTCAGACTACGACGTCAGCTGCAGAGGGTTAAATAAGGATCGATGCGTCTATTTTACCCATTTTTTTAACAAGCTTGCTTATTTGTTATAAGGCTCAAAATTATATATTAGCAGCCGTATTTATAAAAATATCTTAAAATAGCTTTAAAACCTTCAATAGTTAAAAAGCTTTTTAATGTTAAAAATTCTTTTAAAATTTTGTTGTTGATAAACATGTAGTAGCTGCTTTGTAGTTAAAATAGGAACACTTTCGATTTCAAGTAGGAAGAGTGTCAATAATGGTTTGTGTATTTGATCAATTCAATTACTATGTTTCCATGGCGAGTTAACTCGGGCTTTATTCGGGGTTAACTCGCTATGGAAACGCGAGTTGAGTTGAGTTTCGTTAAATCCACGAAACTCCACGAAACTTGTAAGATTTAACTGGGTTCTATCTGTCAAAGTGAATGCTGCCATTTAGTATCCATTTCGCTAGTAACACAATAACAAAAATGCAAATGAAATTGACAAGTTATGTTATATACTATGTTTCCATGGCGAGTTAACTCGGGGTTAGGGTTTTCGTCGAGTTAAGAAAATGGCGTCGCTAACTCGATAGTGTTTGCATGCACAGCATCGAGTTGAGTCGAACTTGTCAATTTCATTTGCATTTTTGTTATTGTTTTACTAGCGAAATGGATACTAAATAGCAGCATTCACTTTGATAGACAGAACCCACTTAAATCTTACAAGTTTCGTGGAGTTTCGTCGATTTAACGAAACTCAACTCAACTCGCGTTTCCATAGCGAGTTAACCCCGAGTTAACTCGCCATGGAAACATAGTAATAGCCATGATACAATTACAAGGTAGGCGCATTTTAAAATGGCTGCTCAATTGTGAAATTTTGCAACAACAAAGCTGTAGAAGCCACAAACGTCAAACGACAAAAGCAACAACAACAACAAAGAAAAACTAAAAGCTCTCAGCTGATTTTGACAACTAGCGCACCCTGCTCTCCAATATGAGCCTACCTTGTAATTGTATCATGGTAATAGCAAATGACTTTTTTTTTATTTGTCACAATTTCGTCAACTTTTTCATATTTAAACATCAACATTTTTTCGAAGCTACCCTCTGCACTGAAAAATTGTCATTTTATTATTTTTTTTTTGTAAATATTTTGAAATGTTTTGACGAATT
This sequence comes from Pherbina coryleti, assembly GCA_943735915.1. Lineage (NCBI taxonomy): Eukaryota > Metazoa > Arthropoda > Insecta > Diptera > Sciomyzidae > Pherbina > Pherbina coryleti. The sequence goes on from OX030950.1 coordinate 54,537,715, forward strand.
TTCTTGTTTTTATTTTCTTTATGTTTTGAATTTTATTATATATTTTGAATTTTTTTGACATATTTTTGAAATGTTTGAAATATTTTTAATTATTTTTGACAAAATTTGTGCTCAAATGAGAACAAATTATTTTAAAAATGCTTTATGAGGGGTTTATTGAACGTTTCAGCCATTTTTTAAAATCCTCTCATCTATAAACAAACATTTTCAATATTTTTGAAGCGAAGCTTTTTACGCCTCGTTCTGCGATTTGCTAGAGTGAAATCAGAAAAAACGACACTTTTTTCCGACACCTTTTTTCTTAGAATTGATATTGTTTTTTGCTTGCATCAATTGAACCAGAAAATGTTAAATTAAAAATAATTTCTTGCCCGCTGCAGGAATTGAACCCACTCACTCACAGTTCTATCGTTTGTTGGTACTTTCCTCTAACCATTACTCTAAAACCCTTTCTTTCATAATCTTGTTGATTCAGTGATAAACATTAGCTAAAGCTATGTTTCAGCAGATCACTATAATCTATTAATTTAAGAAAGGATTGTGTGTTGACTATTCTTCAAAGGATTGTGTCTTGGCTAGCCAAACAACAAAAGTAGCAAAAAACAAAACTGTTGCTTCTTCTATTCCACACCGTCATCAACAGCGTTCAGTAGTTTGGGTTATTGTTTGGGCATTTTTTTTTATTTTTTTTTTTATTTTTGCATAGCGCGAAGGAAAAATTAACAATTGACCAAAAGTGCGTTGACAAGTGCTTTTCTAAGTGACAGAAAAAAAAATAATAATGATATATAATAAAACTTATTGGTGTGAAGATAAACGTGTGTTTTTTAGTTGACTTTGTTATTTTCAAGTTTTGAATTTAAAAATTATTCGAATCGAAAAAAAGCCATAAAATTATCAAATCCATGAAATTGTGAAAATGCTTCGCTTCTGTCGTGTGTCCAGTGACGCACCTGTGTTTTTTTTTACATTTTCTTTGTTTTTGATATATTTTGAAACAATTTGATATATTTTTGACATAATTTGTGCTTTGATGAAAACAAAATAAAATTTAAAAATGCTTTATCGAGGGTTTATTGAAGGTTTCATCCTTTTTTAAAATTCTCTCATTTATAAAGCATTTAAAAGAGATTTTTAACGCTATTGAACGTTTATGAACGGGTATGGGCACCACTACATTTAAAGCTTCTGTGTTGTTTCTGTGTTTGTTTTTTGTCTTTGATTTGTTGTTGCTTTTTGTGTTGCTGCATAAGCCTTTGCTCTCAATTCTTACTCTCAGCGCTCCAAGAGCGCTCTCTGCCCATAGCTGTTTATGAATAATGTTTTTAAATTTTTTTTCGGCATTTTTCTTATGAAGGCTTTATAAGAGGTTTATAATTTTTTATGAATACAGCCGTAGAACTCTAAGAGCAACGAGTATTTCGTCTTAATTCGAACGGTTTTGAAAATTTTATTGTAAATATCAGCAAAAGAATTACCAGATTTTACCGATACCGATTTCTCAATTATAGCCGATATCGATGAAAAAAAGGATGCCAATTCTAAAAATTTACCGAATTCGATAAGATACCGACTTAAATTTCATGCCGAAAACTCTTGAGGAGAAAATGCATAGGCTGAAATTGTGTATTAAAAACTATAAATTATTGTCAATGCTTAACAATCTTTACACAAAAACAATTTCATCCTTGCTCGGTCAAACCTTTGACAAAAGTTTCATTATGAATTCGAAATAGAGTCGAAGGAAGACAAGATTCACTTCAGTTGAAGGTATAAAAAATTGGCTTGATTCGTTCCAAGCATAGAAAGATTTTATTTCACGCAGTGATAAAAAAGATCCTCAGAGAAGAATTTTTGCAAAAAAGAGGAATCAAAAAGTCAATTGCAATGAAATGAGTGACAACTTAAATTGGAATTATATGCCTTTAATGAAATTTTAAAATTATGTGAATTTAACAAAGTCATCAAATGGAGATTAAAATAAGAAGAACACTTAAGAAATTATCTTTCAATACTCAATACGCATAAGTATTTTCGGAGTCTTACCATACTAAAAATACTTATTTATAGGAGTCAGCCCGTAGCCACACCTAAAAAAGTCTTGTGCATTCAAATAAAGTCGTTTTCAACTGAAAAAGAATCTTGTTAATAAACGTGTATGAAGAAATCTTCTCAACACAGAGGCTTGAGTATTGACAATCTATTATTTAGAGTTGCTTTGACAATCGACGAGAAAAATTAAAATTTTATTTCAGTCGACAGAAATTGAATTTAACTTAGTAAATGAAATAAATAACCACGAGTGAAAAATTTTCGAATAGCACAAGGCCTAAAGCTACGAATTTGAAATTTCGCTTTTGTGCATGTCATATAATATATTGTTAACGCTTACCAACACTAAAAAAGTAAGATATTGGCAGCACATGGAATTGGCAGCACATTTTTCTGTCAAATTTATTCGCAACGGCAACGAGCTGCAAAGCACAGAAAGCACCCCAGCACCAAAAAAAAAACTAACGTCCAGCCACAAATGGCAGCAGTCGAGTATGTTTTGTTTAACAAAAAGACAATAAATTTAATTGTATTTCTATAAAAAGTAATAGTTTAAAACGCGTACATTAACTCACTTGATATTCGAGCAATATTGTGAAAGGAAAAACTGCCGGAAAACAAAGAAAATTCGCAAGAAAACAACAAAAAGTTTTCTGGTGCAAAACGTAATGTAAGTAGGTGAAAATCAAAGGGGAACAAGCGAAGAAATTAAAATTCTATTATAAGATGATAGCTGAAAATAAAGAAAAATTGTAATAACCGCATTGAGTTACTAACATTACAAAAATATTTGTTATCCTTAACAGCTGCTTCCTGAGAAAGGCTACCACCTGCTTCACGCAGCAGCACTAGCAGCCGAATATCTGATCGGCATATCGAAACTAATAAAGAACACTCATTCGACATTCCGTACACATCTTAATATACTTGGTCGTAATCTTTATATTCGCCACTGCCAACAATTGGCTGCTGGTTGAACGCAGATTTCGGCTCAGGGATAGTGTGGGCGTTCTGTACTCAGGAGTTCGCACCACAACAAATTATGAGCGCCTCCAAAAAATATAAATCAACGGAAACAGCTGAATTGCAGGAAAGCGGCGATAACTTGAAATTTAAGAAGTCTGTTCAATATCTGAATTCATCAGCAGCTACATCGTCTCCCTCATCGTCATCATCATCTACGTCTCGGTCACACTCAACAGTTCCTTTTATGAATTCATCGCAATCACAATTGCCCTTCGGTAGCGGCGCAAGTGGCAGTGCCACGAACGGTGAACGCCGTCCAAATTTCTCAATGCTGGATGCGGCCCACATGAATGAGCATCGATCGTCGACTTCATCGTCGGCATTTTTCAACAAGATGAGCATTAACAATGCATCCAAGCCCGGTGATGTTAAGAAAATCGTCATCAAGAATTTTAAAGGTTAGTTAAACGAAGTAACGTTGGGTAGGAAGAAAAGGAACTTTTATATCTGCTGAATTTAAAAGAAAACTGCAAAAAGTTGCCGCAACTGATAATGTTTAAAATAGAATTTTTATGCTGGCTCAGAAGAAGCTGCTTTTTTTCATTACATTTAAATTTTATATATTTGGAACACGTTTTGAATATAAAAGATTTTTAATGTTATTATTCCCTAGCCCAACCCACATTACCCGAAAACTACTCGGAAAAAACATGCGAAAAACTTCAGGAAGCGGTTGTTGCTATACAGCTGTCCAAGCCAATCAAATATTCACTTGAGGAGCTTTACCAGGCCGTTGAAAATATGTGCAGTCACAGAATGGATGCAGAATTGTATACAAAACTAAGCGAGCTAACCGAAGCGCATGTAAAGCGTAACGTTGAAACATTTACTGGGGGCAGTATGGATAAATTGGTAATTTTTTCTTTATCAAAATCTCGCTTTAAACTGTTGGTCTTTATCAAATTTCTGCTTATATTCATTGCAGGTTTTCTTAAAGAAAATAAATGGTTGGTGGCTATCATATTGCCAACAAATGATTATGATGCGTAGCATTTTTTTATATTTGGATCGTACATACGTTCTACAAAATCCAACTGTGCACTCTATATGGTATGTTTTACGCTTGGTCTTAACTTATTTGTCTGCATAAGAAAAATTAAATTAACATCATGTTTATAAATACTTTATTATACTCGACAATAACTGTTATACTCTGTTTTTAATCATGATAAGTTTTTGCTTATTTCTTTATGCATCTGTGTGAAGCACGCTGCAGAGTATAATGTCATTATAATTTGAATTTTATAGTTGAATATATTGTATTTTTAATTATAATTACTTTAATTTTAAAGGGATATGGGACTGGATCTCTTTCGCACTCATATTGCACTTAATACATTGGTGCAAAAACGCACGGTCGAGGGTCTTTTGTTGCTTATCGAAAAGGAACGTAATGGTGATGCTGTAGATCGTGCTTTGCTGAAGAGTCTTGTGCGCATGCTTTGCGACTTACAAATTTATATAAGCGCCTTTGAAGACAAATTCCTACTTGCAACACAGCAATTGTATCAAGCAGAAGGACAACGAAAAATGCAAGAGCTTGATGTGCCCGAATATATGCAGCATGTCGATAAACGTTTGGCGGAAGAGAATGAACGTCTTCTACACTATCTGGATTCTAGTACTAAGTATGTTGAAAATGAAATAGAAACAATTTTATCTTCAAAAAATGCATTAAAAAAAGAGTCCTACACTTAAAATTTAATCTATAAAAATAAAATAATTAGAAATCAAATGAACTTTAAAAAAAAGAAATCAATAAACAACAAGTTTAAAAACCAATAAATATTTAAAACAAAGATAAAAAATTGCAACAAAAAAATAAATTAAAGCAAAAATTAATTCATCAAATTCATCAAAGAAAATAAAAAAAAAATATTAAATAACTAATAAAAAAATATTGAATAATAAAATTAATAAACGTTTCATCAAAATGAAAATAAGTTAAATAATGCAAGAAATGAAATTATATCTTTAAAAAAATGAAATTCGATTCACTTGCTAACTTCTTTTCCCAGATATCCACTAATTTATATTGTGGAAAAAGAATTGCTTGCCGAGCATCTAACCCAAATTTTACAAAAGGGTCTCGATCCACTTTTAGAGGAAAATAGACTGACTGACTTAACGTTGCTCTACAGTTTATTGAGTCGCGTTAAAAATGGCACAGCTGAGTTATGCGGTAACTTCAATGGATATATAAAGGTTTGTCTTTAAACCAGTATAAAACAATAAAATTGGATTCTTAATCTACGTGTTTCTTTATCTCGCTCTCAATTGCATAGAAAAAAGGACGCACCATTGTTATTGATCCCGAAAAGGATAAGAGCATGGTGCAAGATCTTTTGGACTTTAAGGATAAAATGGATGTTAATGTGCGTTCTTGCTTTGAACATAATGATAAATTTATGAACTCATTGCGTGAAGCATTTGAGTTCTTTATTAATCAGCGTGCAAATAAACCAGCGGAATTAATTGGTATAATATTAATAATTTTTTATTATTAATTATTTTTTATATAATGACATTTTTCGCAGCAAAATATGTGGATATGAAATTGCGTGCTGGCAATAAGGAGGCCACTGAAGAAGAGCTGGAGCAAATATTGGATAAAATAATGGTGCTGTTTCGTTTCATACATGGCAAAGATGTATTTGAAGCCTTCTATAAAAAGGTTTTATACAAAAATTATTTTATTCATAGTGTACATTATTAAATAATTAATTTATTTTAAGGATTTGGCAAAACGTTTGCTTGTAGGTAAGTCTGCCTCTGTTGATGCCGAAAAAAGCATGCTCTCTAAGTTGAAGCAAGAATGCGGTGGTGGTTTCACTTCAAAACTGGAAGGCATGTTCAAAGACATGGAACTAAGTCGTGACATTAATATTGCCTTCAAGCAATATGTTGCCAATTTAGATCGAGAAGTTACAAATATTGATTTGACTGTCAGCATTCTCACCATGGGTTATTGGCCAACGTATGCATTAACCGAAGTCACAATGCCACCACAATTGGTCAAACCTCAGCAAGTCTTTAATAAGTTCTATCTGGCCAAACATAGCGGTAGAAAGTTGCAGTGGCAACCAACGCTAGGAAATTGTGTGCTGAAAGCGCAGTTTGAAGCAGTAAGCGTCAAAATATTGTCGACAAATAATTATTTTAAAATTGTGAATATTTTATAAATAATCATTAACCTAACATATGTTTAATTTACACAGGGACCAAAGGATCTTTTGGTTTCGCTGTTTCAGGGACTTGTTCTATTGCTGTTTAACGATAAAAACACGCTCACTTTTGAAGAAATCCTAGCAGCAACTAATATTGAGGTAATATTTTTAACATATGCATATAAATTTTTCATATTGTGGCGTAGTTGGTTAAAGTGCGTGGCGTCTATGTCAACGAACCAGGAGACCCGGGTTCGAAACCCAGCAGCGACAGAAAAGTATTTGAATTAAAATTATTTTTCTGTACGGCCGCCACCTCTCTGCAGACAATGGCAAACCTCAGAGAGTAATCAAAATGCCATGTAAAGCTTCTTGAGAACAAGAACATTCCGTTCATCGCCGTTCGGAGTCGGCGTTAAACCTGTAGGGCCGGTTCTCGGTCAATTGTGTACAAACTTAATAACACGCACAACACAATTGATCATAAGAAGCTCGGTGAAAGTCCTTTCAAGGGCTGAAATGACCAGTTATTTATTTTTTTTTTTTTTATAAATTAATTATTTATATTAAACTAAAAAAAATCTCAACAAGTTACAAGCATGTTTATGAGGGGTGGATGATGGCCCGTTGGGCTATCTTGTGAGCTAGTCATTAATGGAGGCCTTATTTTTAAGTGTTTTACAAATTTTTTTTTTCAAAAAATGCCAAGAATTATTTAAACTTTAATATACTTTGCCAAATCCATTAACTTATACAGTATAAGCCTTATTAATATTGTATATAAAATATTGTCGAGCATAGGCTGTGTTCGGAAATGCAAAGGAATGCGCAGCCTGCAACAATGCAACGCGCAAAAACACAAACGTACGCAACGTAATAAAAAATGATGCAATAAATACGCAACTGCTGGTGTATAATTGACATTACAATACACCTGTGCAGTGCTGCTAGATTTTTATTTAAGAACGTAATACTTCCACTGGCGTCCGTGGCGTAGTTGGTTAAAGTGCGTGGCCGCTATGTCAAAGAACCTGGAGACCCAGGTTCCAACCCCAGCATCGACAGAAAATTATTTGAATTAAAATAATTTTTCTGTACGGCCGCCACCTCTCTGCAGACAATGGCAAACCTCAGAGAGTATTCAAAATGCCATGTAAAGCTTCTTGAGAATAAGAACATTCCGTTCATCGCCGTTCGGAATCGGCGTTAAAAAAAAAAAAAAAAAATATGCTTTCTATATGCTGTTTAAATAACAACTTTTCATCAAGAATTACTCCTAAGTACTTAGCTGACTTCAAAAGCGGTATTAAGCTACCTTGAACTGAAAACGGTCTTGTTGGAATTCTCTTTGGAGATTTGTTAAATGGAAATATTATGGCTTGAGTTTTTTCTCTATTTACTTGAATTTTCCATTTATTGAAATACTCAGCAGCCATGTACAAGGTGGCCTGCATTTTATTAATGATTGCATTTGAAACTTTACCTGATACTATCAAAGCGCTGTCATCTGCATAAAAAGCTAAATTAACATTAGGTGAAGACTTAAAATCCGACGTGTAAATGGAATACAAAAGAGGTGATAAAGCAGAACCCTGTGGGACACCAGCAGGAATTTGTCTTTCTGAAGAAGTCTGTCCTTCTACTTGCACTACAAAGACCCTATTAGTGAGAAAGCTTCTTATAATCTTAATTAGATACAGGGGGCAGCTTAAAATTTTGAGTTTGTATAGTAAGCCATCATGCCATAAAGAATCAAATGCTTTCTCTATGTCTAAGAACACAACCCCAGTTGAATATCTTTTCCATTTGTTTAATTTCAGAATATTTACCACTCTCTTGACTTGATGAGTTTTTAGCCTTTCTAAAAGTATTTTTTCAAAAATTTTATCTAAACAACTCAATAAGCTGATAGGCCGATAACTATTGGGTAGTTTCGGATCTTTGTTTGGTTTTAAAATAGGTATAACTTTGGCTTTAAGAATATTATTAATTTCATCGAACCCAGGAGCTTTACGATTCTTTTGTTTTTTTAATTATGTACCTAATTTCTGTAACGTCAGTAAATGTTCGTAAGTCTTCATTAGTAAACAAATGATCATTTTCCAAACTATTTACATAACTATTAACAGTTCTGTCAATGGAGTGAGTGAAAGCAGCGGTAGTAGAATGTGATTTAGAGAACTGGTCAGCTATAGCATTTGCTTTATCAACATGGCTAATAACCTGACGATTGCCTACCATTAAAGTTGGGATAGATTTCTTTCGTTTCATAAAATATTTGGAAACCTTCCAAAAATTTTTACTACCTACATTTAGTGTTGATAAAAATTTTCCCATTGAACATTCCTAAGATTATTTATGTGTAAAGAGATTAATTGGTTTAGCTGCTTAATAATTACGAGAAAACAGCTTCTTTCCCTCATGTTACCACTCCTTTGGAATTTTCTTCTGTACATATTTCTCGTAGCTATTATTGATAAACACGCATCTGATAAAATTAAGGAGTAAGGCTTGCGTTTTTTATATGAGATCCTCTGTACTCTAGTATTGTCTATTACGTTTGAAAATTCCCTTAATTGATATTCAATATTGGAATGAGTAGCTTCTTCGTTAAGTGTAAAAGAGGAGATTATTTTGTTGTTAATTTCTCTCTTAAAATTTACCCAATTTGTGCTTTTGTAATCGGGAAAGAGCTCTTCAGACTCAAAGATAAGCTCATTTATGAAAAACTGATCGGATTATGATCTGAGTATAAGTCACGAGAAAAACATTTAAGTCAGAAAATGCCAGATTGGAGTTTGATAAAAGAAGGTCAACAGTAGATGATTGCCTAAAGTGTACGTTTTGTGGGATCCTAGTAGGATTTAGAGAATAATAAATATAATAATTAGAAATATTTTGATGACTAAATAAAACTCGGCCAGATTGATTCATATTGCTGCAATTCCAACTTGTGTGATGAGCATTTAAATCGCCAAGAAGAAAGAAATCGTTGTTAATTGACGTTAGAATATTTAGATCATTCAGGAAATCGTGGTTGTATCTAGACCTATTTTAAGCAAGCTGCACAGCAAGAAAATCTATCGATTAATCTACCCCGAATATCTTATGCTGAAAAAACAAATCGGCACCCACCATCTACATGTTTAAAAAGGCTTCTTCGATAGACAAATACGGAGTCCAAGTTTTCGATACACCACAAAATTCAGATTTTATATACCTTCAAAACCAGTTTGCTTCTGTTAAATGGCATTAGTCAACTACACTTCTATACACTTCTATAACGAATTAACAAATTGGTCAATTTAGCCTTTGCATGGACTTTGACCTAGCTTCTCATGATAAATTTTATGCGTGTTATTAAATGTTTTGTTGTGAACAAACGGACCGAGAACTGGACCTTGTTTTTATGCCGACTCCGAACGACTTATGTGCATGTTCTCAAGAATCTTTACATGGCAATATAATATACTCTCTGAGTTTTACCATTGCCTGTAAATAGGTGACGGCCGATCAAAAAAATCGGTACAAATTTCTATTGAACAAATTTTCTGTGTCAGCTGGGGTTCGAACCTGGTCTCGAATTGGCATTACCTTTGAAAACATGGCTAGTGCAAAAATATCTTAGCGATTTTCTGAATTGATGGGTTTCAAATCACTATGTTTCTGCAAAAACCCCCGCAAACATTATTTTTTAAACAGAATGTGTTTTGTGCTCCAAAAAATGAAAACCCGAAATGTTTATAATTAAAAAAAAAAAATGTTAATATATTTAACCAAAAGAACGATGAAAAATTATTGAAATTGCTAAACTGTTACATTCTTATGAATCATTTCTTATACAGAACGGCGAGCTTCGACGAACTTTGCAATCTCTGGCATGTGGTAAGGCAAGAGTGATCGTCAAAACACCAAAAGGACGCGAAGTTGAAGACAAGGATCAGTTCCACTTCAATAATGAATTCACAAATAAACTTTTTAGAATCAAAATCAATCAAATACAAATGAAAGAAACGGTAAATTTGAGAAAATTATTTAAATTTCAACAACTTTATATACCTCTCATATATTGCAGACGGAGGAACAAAAAGCTACAGAGGAACGTGTGTTCCAAGACAGGCAGTACCAAATTGATGCTGCCATAGTTCGAATAATGAAAATGCGAAAAACTCTTAGTCACAATCTGCTTATAGGCGAACTCTTCAATCAATTAACTTTCCCGGTTAAGGTAGTTTTTTTTGTTTCCACCATCAGTTAAATATTAAAAATAAAAAAAAAAAAATTTAAATTAAATATTATTAAATATTAACTATCAATATTTTGCAACACTCTTTTCAGCCCGCTGACTTAAAAAAACGCATCGAATCGCTTATCGACAGGGACTACATGGAACGGGACAAGGATAATCAGAATCAATACAACTATGTTGCATAAGCAACACAACAACAATACTACTCCTCTTCAAAACAATGTAAACTAAAAACGTTAAGAAAGCATGAATTGAATCCACATTATTTATTTGTAAAAAAACAATTTTGGCAACAAAAAACAGCAACTGTTAAACTGTTGTTCATGCTCAAACTTGTTGCTTCTCCATAAAATGCTAGTACTGTCGAAATGCTGAATTTAAATAAGAATAGCGTTAACAAGTCTAACAAAAGTTAAAGAGCGCGCAGATCATCAAGAAAACGCATAAAAAATGCTTATTTGAACCACAAAAAAAAAAAAAAAGAAGAAAAGAAGAAAAATGAAAGAAATAAACCATATATGTAAAACTTTTTATATCGAAATGGAAAATGGTGTTTAAGTTTGAAATTTTTGAAATATTTATTTTTAACTTGAAATAATTTCTTTTTTAAATAATAGTTTTGTCTCCAATTCTCAAAACGTGAATTTATATAGACAAGTCTTTAAGCTATCTTTTAATATAAGAAGCAGAAATTTATGTGGTTGCAACATTTTTATTTCTCTTTCTATTGTTTTTCTTTTTTTTTTTGGTTTGTTTTATAATTATAATAAACAGTAATGTATTTCTTTAAATAATTATTAAAATATAAAAATAAATGTAATTTTAAACAAATAAAACTTAAAAATAACGGATAAATCGCAACTAAAAACTTCTGTATGGAACAAAACAAGTATCAATGTCTTAAAAACTACTTAGCCCAAAATTTAATTAGAAAATTAGGATTTATGAGCCACAACAGCAAATATCGATAGTCAATAGACAGCGCTTTTTGTTGAGGGATATTGAGGTAGAAACGTGCTTTTTACGTAACAGCTGACTTATGTCAATATTGATCAGTAGACAATTTCTTAGGGGCTAACAATTTTTAAAGAATAATAGGACTTTACACACGTAAAGAATGATGTAGATCAAAAATAATATTCTTCTGCACATGGGATTATTTTTCTTCGTGACGTTTTCAGCTTTTCGGGCTGTGTTCCAAATTTTTGGGCGATTTGATTTTGGGATTTTTTGACATTTTTTTTGGGCGTAAGTTCATCGGGCGTAAATTTTTCAAATAGTAATAATTCAAAATGAACTTCTTGACATCTTTGCAAAACTGATAATTTTATCACTAAGAAATTCTGTTAGAAATGTGGGATAGTATCAATCACCATGCATGTGTCACCTTGCAAATTTCTTAAAACCACAAAGGTTTGCATGCTTTTCTCTCTCACTGTATTTGCTCATCTGAACTGCTTGTTAAACATAACCTCAACCACCAGTAGTGTAGCTCGTAGTATTGTGTTTGTGTTTTCATCATTTCACTGTACGATTCATAAAAATAATGGATGGAATAAATATGTTCAACCAATTTTTGGCGCTACATAAGCCGCAATTAGTTTCATCAGCTGTGCCACAGCTTTTCTGGGAGTCTATCTATCGCAAGGTATCAAAAGAAATCTTCGATGCCGGTGAGGCGCTGCAATTGATGCTCATCGATTATGATGATGATGATGATGAAGACACTTCTAATGCGGAGCTTGAAACTCGACCCGTATTTTCGGTTGCAGTGGCTCGAGAGCGTGGCATAAAAGCCAATGATCCAACTGCTATCTACCTTATCGATCACGCCTGGACTTTCCGCTGGAATATGGCACGGCATCAGCTTGAACAGATATCTGAACTAACAAATCGTATGTGCGCCATTACTGGAGTCGATTTAGAACATCCGCAACGAGTGGACATGGTTTTGCGTGCAATATGGAAGTATTGTCATTCCTATTCGATACACAGCGAAGGTCTGACAGACGAAGACCGCATGCCTATCTGGTATGTTATGGATGAGGTAGGTTCGGCAGTAAATCATTCCAATGAGCCCAATTTCCGCATCGTGCCTTTCTTATATCTAAACACACAAACGACATACAGTTTGCTGTTTCCGATTCGTGATAGTAGTAATGGCGAACAAGTGACTCGCGACTATGTCGAGTTTGTGGATAAACAGGCGCCAGAACGTGACGCTCTTTTATTACCCTGGCGAGTGGCAGATTTAAGCCATGTGGATTGTGTTCAAACCGAGCCCACTGGATCATACTTCGTCAGTGGTCACATACCAGAATCATTTGCTCGCGATACTATCGAGCCGCAAGTAAATCGCAATCGGCCACTTCGTGTCTACGCCGAATATGATGTGCTGCGTGAGCACTTAACCGCTTCATGCTTTGAGCTGGTTGACAATGAAGAGGAGGCGGATGTATTGTGGCTGACACGACATTTCAAAAACTTTGCACAACTTTCCTTCACCACACCTAACAAGTTTATCAATCAATTTCCTTTTGAATATGTCATCACGATTAAAGATTTGTTGAGTGCTGTGTGCAGACGAGCTGATGCTGCACAGGAGAGTCATCACAATGAGGAGACCTTGGAAACATATCCAGCATGGCTTCCAACAACTTACAATTTAAAAACAGAGATTTTGCAATTTGTCTCCTATTATCAGCAACGCAACTCGAAGGGGCTTGATAATCATTGGATAGTGAAACCTTGGAATTTAGCGCGTGGTTTGGATACTCACATAACTGATAATATTGCTCAAATAGTTCGCCTACCAGCAACGGGGCCAAAAATTGCACAAAAATACATCGAGAATCCAGTGCTGTTTCATCGAGCAGAGCTTTCGGCCAAGGTAAGGTTTTTTAATTTATAACAAATGGTTTTTTATTTATTGTGCTCACCAGGTCAAGTTCGATGTTCGCTATGTTATTTTGTTAAAAAGTGTTCGACCTCTAGAAGCTTATGTACACAGGAAATTCTTTTTGCGATTCTCGAACAAACCTTTTTCACTCGATCACTTTGATGACTATGAAAAACATTTTACTGTTATGAACTATCAGAATGAGACTGAATTGCGTCACATAAAATGTGATGATTTCCTAAATTATTGGCAGGAACAATATCCAGATCATTCATGGAATGACATAGAAAACTCAATTTGTACCATGTTGCGAGAAATGCTGCTGTGTGCTACAAAACTTGATCCACCACGAAGCATCGCACGTTGTTCACAGTCAAGAGCTCTGTATGCTGCAGATATTATGCTAGAGTGGTCAACGCATGCAGGAGCAAAATGTATGCAACCCAAGTTGTTGGAAGTCAACTGGACACCGGATTGCAAGCGTGCTTGTGACTACTATCCGGATTTCTATAATGATATATTTAAGCTGTTATTCCTCGATGAAAATAATGACGAAATTTTTAGATTGTTTAGCGAAAATAGCTAATAAAGAAGAAGAAATTTTTTTAGCTTTGCATAGCACTAGAATTTGCGTTCTGTTCTATATTCTGCGTTAGCAAAATATCATAATTTTATTTTTCATAAACTTAACTATAATTAAAATAAAAAAACTAAGATAATGGTAAATAAGTTCTGCATGCAGTTCGTTTCGGTCATGTCGCGTTAGGCGGTTAAATAATTTGAGCAAGAATATAAAAGGTCAAATAATACTATGTTTAAATTACCTAGTCCCAGCATTTGAGAAATTAATTGTAAGTCATATTCCAAATAAATTATTTTCGTATACATCAAGTTCATTTAGAAATAATAGAAAAGTTTATTATTAAGTACTCTAAAGGCCCAACCAGGTTAGTCAACTGCCTTTTTAGAAGAGCCAATATTGCGAATAATTCTTTCGATGATTTTTCTAAAATGGGTATCAATTAATTTAAATATCAGCGAAAGCTGATGAAAATAATGCTTAAGTTTAAACACAGCCCTGAAGCAAATGAGTTTACATATAAAAATTATGTTTTGTTGAAAAGGGTTGATAATTTGGTATTAAAATTAAATTTGAATTTTGGATGACCGTAATTTTAAACAAGTTTTGCAAGTTTCCATATGATATATGAAAAAAAAAATTTCGACGAAAATTACTTTCATCCCTGAAACCAACAATTGTATAACTTGAACACAACCTTGTTGATTTCATGGCTGTCTTAAGCTAGGTCTACACGATACAACGGTTTTACCAATATCGGTTGCTATTTGACGGTTGTGTGCGATTATTGTATCGTTTGGATGCAAGCGTGCGACGAGTTTGTTGCAATATTGCACGGTCGAATATCGTGTAGACCTAGCTTCATGCTGTAATAACACGTTCAAGATTTTGCTTTCAAGTTGATCACACTTACTACTTGTCAAAATTCATTTGAATTGATAGTTGTGATGTGAATTGATAGTTTGCACGCAAGTTGATAGTCAATTTTATCTTCAAAGGAACAAATGAAAATGCTGGCCTCATTGAAAGTGCGGCAATAAGCAATTTTATGCAAAAGAAAGAGAAAGAAATTAAAAAAGAGTGAATTAATTGCAACTTTAAAGATAAAAATTGAACGTGTAGCCCCCAAGTTATAAAATGATACAATAATAAGTTAGGCATGTATTTTTCAGCTCACTCACACGTCCAAATAAACAACAACATATAAGTGCCACAGTCTTCAAAATTATAAAGTTCATAAAAACGTCAAAAAGTTTTGTGAAAAATTTATACAACCGCTTGCACTCAGGTTCATCACTTGCACTTAAATTTCCAACTGCTCTTGTTCTTATTCTTGTTCTATGCTAAGATCCAGCTGGAGTAACTATAAATATTCTAAGAAGGGGTTATAATTATGAACAAACAAATGCTCATGGTAGAAAAAAATTTGTTATGTTTTCTGAAACGACTTTTTCGTTGTTGACTTACATAAATTATACTTTAGTATAAAGCATTGCTTCAGAATGGCAAGTTTTGTATGTAGCCTATGACATACACAAAATTGTCGACATATTTTTTCAAAACTAATCTGCATAGGCAGACACGAAATTGTCCACAGTAATGTTGGTTTTTTATTTATTATCAATCTGAGAAGAAGAATTTACCGATTTTTTAAAAACTTTTAGGTACGAAAAAGTTTGTCTTTATGCCAAAGTAAATTATAGGTATGAAATTATAAAATTTATTATTTTATATTTTTTGTTTCGTAAGTATTTTGAATTGTTTTGACATATTTTATACTATTACATACTATTTTTGATAATATTTGTGCACATATGTGAGTAAAAAAATTTTAAAAATGGATGATTAATCCATTTGATGGATGAGAGTAATAAATACTCTCATTATGTAAAGAGGGTTTGTAAAGCTTATTTAAAACATTTTTAGACATTGCGTTTGTTTTTTGAAATCCAGTAGACTCTCACAAATTAGAACCACTTTGTTCCACGGATTGTTCTAATTTCTGGACATTTTTCCCATAAATTTAAAAGAAAGGAATGGTTAAAAAAAATTATTTTACATTTCATGTTTACGTTTCACAATTGAAAAATTCACAATTAATCATTTAACCAAAGGTTACTTAATCAGAACTTGGTGAAACCGAAATTGTTTTTTTTAGATATCGTATGGTTAGCTATCTCCTGCTTAAGAGCTACACTAACCGGACATTGAGAAAACGGCCCTTAATGTGTTTTTTTAAAAAAATTCATATAATTCATAAAAAAGAAAAGAATAACTCAAACTCAAAAATCTTTTCTACCATATTATTTATTTTTTTAATAACGATTCAATACTTTTTTAACATACATTTTGTTTGTGTTTTTAATTTATTCAAATTGCGTATTAGCATGTTCACATTGAGCTAAAATTAAGTAATTTCTTTTTTTTTGCGTAGTTTCGTCTGAAATTATATAATTTAAATGGTAATTTCCCATACAATTGGTTAATTTCGAAATTACCTCAAACAAGCTAATTTCGTTGAAATTACTCACGAAATTAGGCCAATATATACTTGCAACCCTGAAATCTGAAAATTGTGTGCATTGAACACAACCTTTTTTGACACAATAAGAATCTTGTTATCAAAAAGATTGTTGTTTTTAAATTGAATAATTGTTGCTAAAAAATGGATTCTCAAAAGAGAAAATATAAAAAAAAATCATATTTTTTTTTCATATGATTTATATAATTTATTACAAAATCTACACATTTTTCTGTGTCTTCAAGCTCATTAAAATAAAATAGGACAACTCTTGAAATTTCCTCTGGATTCATGCTGCTGTATTGTGTTCAAAAATTATACGTGATAATAATTAATTGACAGAAAAATAAAATTAAACGTCAAACAAAATTATCAAAACAAAGTGTGAACACTTTTCCACAATTTCGAAATTATCTCACGAAATTACTTAATTTTAGCTCAATGTGAACATGCTATATAATTCGGTTATTCCCCTTTTTATATTTATATCAATGAGCAAAGATCACTTATGAATTTAATTAAACAAGAAACGTCCAGAGTGTTCAATACATTGAAATGGCAGGTTCTAATTTCTGGACAGTTCGAATTTGTGAGAATTCTAATTTGTTTTCTTAAACATGTTTGCTTAAATGAGAACAACATATTTTAAAATTTCTTTATCAAAGCCTTATAAGAAGATTTGAACCATTTTTAAACTTCTCTCATTTATGAAGCCTTTAAAAGAAATGTTAAAAAGTTATTGAATGTTTATGAATAACGTTTTTGAATATTTGTCTTGTAACGGCTTTAGAGTAGGTTAATAACTTTTTATGAATACAGTCGTTAATTTCTTGGCTCAGCTGATAAATCAATTATCAGACAAGAAATTGCCAATTCGGATCTTTTAAATTTCATTCCTAATTACTAATAATTAGTCTTAAAAAATTGAATACAATTTTTCGATATATTAAAACTATATGGGTTCCTTTCCTTAAGCGTGTGTATTTTGTGTTATCGACAAAAATATATATTCCGTGAGAAAAAGAATGCGGTCAATTGGATGAGACTATACACTATAATAGTGTTTCAACAGATTTTATGAAACTAAAATGTAATTTTAATGTGTTTTGTTGTAATATTTTCCAGGCAGAATATGATGTTTAAGTTGAATAAAAAACACTTTTTCTTTCTTTTACGACGTTGGAACGACTTTCAAATGGTTTTGTTGTTGCTTTTAATGGAAAACTGTCAAAAACAGTGAAAGTGAGAACGGATGAACATTTTGTAGCGTGTTCAAAAAATGTATATTGTTGAAAGCTGTACACGACAGCAATCATTGTTCAAAACAGTCTTTCTAGGTAGTGAAATGTCTTAAATTGAAAGCCGATTGTTTCACTACCGTGTGACCGAGCAGAGTTCAAAATGTAAAAGAGAGTAAAAAAGTAAAATTGAACACCGTTCCACCTCAGCCTTTGCAATACTTTCATGTGATTCTGATTTGAAAACTATCTACTCAACCAACTCCTTTACTGGATATTAAATAAGCGTAAAATCTAACAAACTCGTTATTAATATCATTTTAGCTTTCGAAAAATTTTTAATGAACTTATGAGAAGATATACATATTCTGTAATTGAAAGTGAGTAATAAGGAAGTACTCTTTAATATACATTAATTTTTCGTAATGGGTTTTACTCGACTTAAAATTTTACAGCTATCTAAGTATATTGAACACAACCTGACGCCCCAGCTGTCAGTTGAATTCTTTGAAAGGGCGTCGTTGTTGACTGCTGCCCAACGCTGCTGCTTGCTGAGCTTAAATGTTTTACAATTTCTATTGAGTTTATTGTGCTAAGTAAATGGATATACCATTAATGCCTCTTTTGTTTAAACAAAGTGAACTTAAATATGAACGTGTCTTGAAATATGAACTAATTGTTAATATTTGCAAAGATAATTAATGATTTCGCGATACTTGTGCAACTTTCTAACAAGGAAGTAAGCGGCGACGCTGCACCAAAGAATAAAAACAACAAAGGCAAGTGAGTGAGAGAGAAGTGACAGCCCAATACAACAACAAAGCAACTATTGCAGCGAACAGCGCTGCGAAAGAAAACCACACTCAATACATAGACTTTGACAGCTGCTGTCATTTGATTTACGTTCTGTTGTGCTGCTGCTGCACTGCTTCTGCTGCTTTTGCTGACTTCGGTTTTCTTCTCCCAAATTGTTGGCCGAAAGAAACCCCATTCAAGTGCGAGCGGGTGCTCCAACAACTTCGTTTCGTTTTCGTGCTGCGGTGGCTGGTTAACGTTATACCCAAAAATTAATATTGAGTGAGGAAAAAAAAAATAAAAAATAGTTCTTCGCGTTGAAAATTGAAGTGAAATATAAGAAAAGTGAAAACAAATATTGCACAAAATCTAAAAATAAAATAAGTACATACAAATAAAATAAGAAACACGGCAATTATTGGCCGCTGAGCAAAGAATTTGAAGTAAGAAGTGTAGATTTTCTTCCAAGGAATAAGCAAGGAGGAGCAGGAATTCTTTTTTTTGGTTACTACTTGGATTTCTTGGAACCAGGAAAAGGGAGCTGTTTGAGGTAAGTGTGTGTGGTGTTTGTGTGCGAATGTGTATAGGCTGGTTTTTTTTTTTTTACTTCTGTATCATAAGCCGGAGATGGAGCAGCAGCTGCTGGCTGGCTGGCTGCATTTGTTAAAAAACACACACAGGAAACGACCGAGTGTTGAAAAACTTAAAATTGAATTAAGCCATTTTTGAGTGGCTTGCTGACTGACGGTTACCGCTGCAGCCCCTGCTACTGCTGCTCCCCTCTTCCACTTCACTGCACTCCCCATAATTCTGCGTTTTTTTTTTAAATTTGTATATTTTTTGGAGCGCCATGCAGCAGCTTCACTGAATGTCAGAAAATCGATTTTTTGCTCATGCGTGAGCGAACAAAAAAAAAAAAAATAAAAAAATAGATGAAATAAAGTGAAAATACCCGGAAAAGTAAAGCAAAACATTGTATGAAATGAGCCCTAAACATCGATGCGTTCTGTTTGTTGTTGTTGTTTTTGTTGTTTTTGTTGTACGCACCGCACCATGAATTCGATAAAAGGAAAGCCAATAGCAGCAAGAACAACAACAACGACTACAACAGCACACAAATAAAACCAACAAAGAGTTAAACAAACTATAGACGATAGCGGCTGGCTAGCATCCGTCGTCGTTCCTCGTTGTCATCATCATCGCGTCGTTGTAGTCGTCGTCGTTCATCCCACACCAGCAAAATCCTTGCGCTATGGGGCTTCCTGCGCTTCCGTGATTTGCTTTTATTGGTAGTGTGCGAAAATGCAAAAAATTAGTCTAGAATTAAGAACAAAAGGCATCCATGAACTTGGTCAAAATTTCCTATGCTTAAAAAATCTCTTAAAACTTTGTTTATTTTTTTCAAACCTATGAGATTTCGGCTTTCCAATAACCGGCAAATTATGTTTTCACTGCATTTGCAAACTTCAAAATATTTTCTGCATTTATAAAATATATGTTGCATTTATAACGTCCTCTGTAGTCGAGTAGTTAGCGTGCTCGATTGCCACCCCAGAGGGTTTGAATTTCGGCCATGTCATAGTCCTACGGTTTAACCTTTCTGCATTTTCTATCCTCATTTCTAATCAACTGAAATTGAAAATTCATTAATATTTACGGTTGTAGTTGGTTAAAAGTTTTAGTTGGTGATATAGTGACTGAGGTAAAGGCATAATACTTGCCTCAGATTTAAATTCACATGTTTCTAAGGCTTTCCACCACTCTTAGAACATCCTAGATATGTTTCACTTGAACCTTTCCTTCCCACTAATCTATCACCCCATTTCAACCAGGCAGACTTGACAGAATAGCTAATGGCTAATACCTGAAATCCTTGGTTCAAATCTAAAAATAAGTTGTTTTCAAAAAAATATTACATAAAATATTTAGAAAAAAATCCTTAACTTGGTTTTTTGCCAAGTTGGATTTAAAATATATATTCACTGACTCAAATTGTAACAATCTGTTAAAAACTAAATAAAAGTCGAACAGTTTTATGGCGTTTCTTTAAAGTTTTCCTGCCCAAAAATGATTTGACATATAATTAAATTATATCCTTTCTTTAAATTAGAAAAAAACAACACACAAGTATTGCTAACCCCATCTGCTTTCATCTTTGCCAAACCTAAAAACTTCTCGTTTTCCCATAATAAACTTGTGGCCTTTTTCAAAAGTTGGTAAAAAAGGTTCAACTTTTGAATCTTGGCTCTGACCCATAAAGACTCAGACCAAGCTGGGAGCCCCCGTACTTATGCTTAGTAAAAACTACTGTACGTGGTGTGACTTTAAGTTTTTTCTTGACACTCAACAGTTGACATCATCAAGTTGCTCCAGAAAAAGAACTGTCTGGTTCGTCATTGTGTACAAAGTGGTGATGACCGCAAAGAGTGCTTTTTCATATTTTTTTAATACTTCTTTTAATCATGATTCTGTCATGACTCTTCTGTAGCTTGTTGTGACTCAATCTAAGACGACATCAAAATTCATATTAATAGGATGACATACTTTGGTGACAATGACAAATATTTGATTAAAAACTATTAAACAAATATTTTATCCAAAGCAATTTGGGAATTCACAAAAAAAAATGTATAATTGAAAAGAGCAGATAGGTTAAACTTATCCATTAAAGTCTGAATATTTGCTAAACTTTTGTTTGCGAATTTATGAAATGTACATTTAGGTAATGTATGCATTTATCAATAGATTTCCAACCCACTGGGAATTTTTGAAAACTCAACAGGAATTTAAATTTAAGAACACCTCAACTATTATTGATGTCGTCGCATTTCAGAACAATTTTTAAATTTTAATTTTAAATCAATTGTACGTTTAAGTTGTCTGTCTGAGTATTCAGATGTCATAGAGCAAACATGCAACTTTTTACCTATCGAATAAAAGCGCTTGGGTTCTTCAATAATGCCTTAACTAAAAAAGTATGGGTTTTAGCTGGAATTATTCGGCAATTTTTGTTGTTATCTATTCTATATATGCGGCATGTAAAAGACTTAAGTCTTAAATGCATACATTATTTGCAAATAAATCTAAATATTAAAAAATATAAAAAATTGTCCGCCCCTATACTTATATGTGGCTCACTGGTATGATGGAGGGCCCTTGATTAGACAACTGCACTTTAGAAATTTGCAAAGGTTTCTGTATTCTCTGTATTACTGGTGCATTATCCACAACCCAAACTAATGCTCTTGATGTCATACTTCACCTTCCTGCTCTTGATATCTTTGCCAGAGAATGTGCTTACATAGCAGCCCACAGATTAAGAGAATCGGGAAATTGGATAGGTAATAGCTGCGGTCACACAATAATTCTGAACTCATCTGTCCCCGACAAAACAGATTACTGTATGCCTTGTTTAAATCTCGAAAAAAACTACGAAGTTCTCATTCCTTTACTTCTAGGCTGGGCTAACAAAACCCGCCTTAAAACTACCGACATTCAAATTTTTACAGATGGATCCAAGCTTTAAGAACAAGTAAGTTGAGGTATTTACTCCCAGGATTTTGAAATCGAAGCTTCCTTTAGACTTCCAAATTTTTGTAGTGTCTACCAAGTGGAGATGATGACTATTCACGAAACCGCTAAGATTCTAGGTCAAAAAAACCTTAGGGGAAAGAAAATTTACATCTTCTCAGATAGTCAAGTTGCTCTTAAGGCGCTGAACTCACATATTGACAATTTCAAAACTCTCACTGAGTGCCGCATATCTCTTAACGGGATGGCTAGATTATTCAGGATCCACCTCATATGGTTACCCGGACAAAGGGATATCGAGGGCAATAATTTGGCTAAGGAATTGGCAAGGAAAGGTACGACCTCGAACACCCTCTTAAATGATAACTTTATTGGTATACCCATGTTCTCCTATAAACTCCGGTGCAGGAACGGATTTTGCACAAGAACGCTGGGAACACATGTAGGACAGCTAAGCTAACGTGGCCTTCCTACGACTTAAAGCGCACCAACTCTCTGGCCGAGCTAAGCAGGGTAAACCTATTAAAATAAATAGTCGTAATCTTCAAGGGCACTGTCTAATCAGAACGCATGCTCTTCGTCTAGGCTTTATGATTTTTGTAGAAGCTGCAAGTGTGAAGAAGAAGTAGAAAATGTTCAGCACTTCCTGTGCGAATGTCCGGTGCTAACTAAAAGGAGAATTTCAACTCTGGGACATTCCTTCTTGGATGTAAACTTACCGAAGTCTCATGCCTGGAAATCAAGCATATCCTAACGTTCATCATTCATTCCAACTGGTTTGCTAAGGAGGGAAATCTCCCATAGGTTCAAAAGAGATTATGTGGTATCACAACAGGCCTGCATTCGCCTAAGTGTACGAGTCGGTCACCTCATTTTTTCGTCTC
Source organism: Pherbina coryleti (assembly GCA_943735915.1). Taxonomy (NCBI): domain Eukaryota; kingdom Metazoa; phylum Arthropoda; class Insecta; order Diptera; family Sciomyzidae; genus Pherbina; species Pherbina coryleti. The sequence continues at coordinate 54,560,657 of OX030950.1, forward strand.
GGTAATTTTTATGTGGCTTTAACTAGACGATAGCGTCAGTAGTTTGAATCCCAGCCAGGTCATGGTCTAATCAACTGAAATTTCTAATCAACTGAAATTGAAAATTCATCAATGTTTACGACTTAAAAGTTGTAGTTGGTGACAGAGTGACTGAGGTATAGGAGTCACGTCTAATATCGCGTTGTGGCGTCCGTGGCGTAGTTGGTTAAAGTGCGTGGCCGCTATGTCAACGAACCTGGGGACCCAGGTTCGAACCCCAGCAGCGACAGAAAATTATTTGAATTAAAATCTCTGCCACCACTCTGCAGACAATGGCAAACATCAGAGAGTATTCAAAATGCCATGAAAAGCTTCTTGAGAACAAGAACATTCCGTTCATCGCCGTTCGGAGTCGGCGTTAAACATGTAGGTACGGTTCTCGGTCAATTGTGTACAAACTTAATAACACGCACAACACAATTGATCATAAAAAGCTAGGTCAAAGTATTTTCAAGTGCTGAAATGGCCAGTTATTTATTTTTTTTTATGCTTTGGAGAATTTGACAGAGTGATTTTTTTGCCGTAAGTTAAGGAATAATGTCCAAAATATGTTTATTAATAAAAACTTCTCATTTCCGTGAAGAAATCATTCTTGATTATAAGGAAAGGGTGTTTTTTTTAAAGGTTCCATTTTCCGATCAGGATCAAACTGTCATACGGAGAAAGTCATTGTGTGCCAAGTCAGACCTGTGGGGCGGATGACCCATCAATTCCATGTTTTGAGTGCTTAAAAACTCTTTTGTTTGAGCTGATGTTTGGGAACTGGCATTGCCGCGATGTAGGATGATCTTCCTGCGGTGGTTGGTTTTCACCTGTTGTAATGTTGTAGACGAGTTTCGAACTACACCGGCTATATTTTCTCAGCATTTTCTTGCATCAATCGACACGAGCCTTTTTTGAACAACCGTCAAATTATGGGGTTTCTAAGGGAAACAAATCTTCCTGACGCCTAAATGCTCATTTAAAATGTAATGTATGCTAGTCTCAATAATGTCAAAGGATGATTCCGTTTCACGGTTTGTCACATGGAGGTTTGCTTCCAACAGTTCATGCACAGCTTCGATATTTCCTGCCATATAGCGCATCAAACGATCGAGTAATTGAAGGAAATAATTGGCGAAAGCGATATTTCTCGAAATGAACCAGTCAATTGGCCACCAAGATCGTAAAATTTAAGGGTCTTCTGAGAGTTTTTTTTTTAATTAATACACTTTTTTTAACATTTCTTTTGTTTAATTCTAGATCGATTTTTTTTACATTATTAAAGTAACTATTCAAGATTTATCCCTGATATTTTGGTCCATGAAATTTTCGCGAAAGACGTTAAATTTGCGACAAGCAAGATATCTGGAGACTGGTGCATCTGAAAAAAACTATTTTTTTTTTGAGTTTAGTAAAGAGTTCATTTTCGAAAACTAAAATTTTTTATTACCTCTGCTAATACTTCATGCATAGAAATAGAGAAATTCTTTTTGAGTTCTTAAAAAAAAACCCAAATGCTCAAAACATAGTTTTTTTTTTTTTTACTATTCACACTAGAATAACAAAACGGCCTTAGCTGATAATAATAGCTGACATAATTTTCAATACCTTGTATTTGTTACTCTTGTACTAATTATACTGTTAAGTATTCTTTTTCTACTGATAACGCAGCACAGTGATAATTGAATTAAATGAAACATTTTTTTCCATTAACGCAATTTATTTAAAATTGATGCATATTATTTAGTGTCATGTTTGTCTATTTTGAAAATATGTTGTATGTGTATTTTGTATAGTTTTCAATAAATAAAATCTTGCTATAAATTTGGAGGGGAATAAAAATTATTATAATTAAAAGCACAAAATTGTTATCAGTTTTAGAAGTTATGCATGCACATAATTGTCACTTTCCAACACTATAATTTATTATTTTTGTTTGGATTTTTGTGGCTGACTGAGTTCGATCCCTTATGTTTGGCCGCTAGCGGTTGCGCTGGCTGTTTGGTTGTCAGTTTGTCAGTCTCGGTCCGCGTTTGTTGCTCTTATTTTTTTTTTTTTTCTGCTCAATTCATTGGTGTTGTTTATTGTTCTTGCTGTGTTCTGTGTATATAAAAATGTTGTTTTATAAATAAAAGGAGATTTTGTCCAAACACGTAAACATACATACACACTCGCACTGGCACTCGCATATATACATAATCAAAAACGCAAAGTTTTTCAAAATTTTATACATTCGGCTGCATTGTTTGCGTAAAGCTGTTTATCCTTCCTTCTCGCCAGCAGCATGTCCGTCTCCCGTTCTGTCCATCTTTCCATTTATCTGTCCATGTCATTTGTATGTATTTCTGGCTTTGGATCTACTTTTTTTTTGTACATTTTTGGTCCATCTGCTGCTGCGTTGGCTGCATTTTTTTAAATACGTTCCGACGTTCGCTTTACTGGTTCAAATTGTCGCAGACGCATACTTATTTTGCTTGTTGTCTTTTTGTTGCGCTCCATTCCTCCTCCAACTTGGTACGAATACTGTAGTGGCTTCATCTTTATGCCGCACCCACTCTTCCCTAAACCCTCAATTGAACTCGGCGAAACTTTGTTTCTTCTGCCTCTTTTTCTTCTTCTTCTGCGTTCCATGCTGCTTGTGTCGAGTTCATCTGCGGAATTTATGCGTTTTAATGAAATAACGATTCATAATTGTTTTCTGTGTAGTATACGAATGAAGTCTTTGGCCTCGGGCACAACAGTGTTGGTAAACGTGCAAAAATGCATATAACTTTGTGTGCAATTTCTTTGCTTTTGTCTCTTTAATATTTTTTACAGCAGTTTTTACGTATTTGAAAATTTTCCTGTGTGGCATAGTGGCAAGTCTTTGGCTTCGGGCTGTAGTGTTGGTGAACGACGTTGTTTTTTTTTTATATATATTTATTTAAGGGCACTTTCTTGTGAATCATTTTTAAGAATGAACTTTTTTATACATATTTCGATGCCTTTTCTTATCAAAAACCTTTGGTCGTTTACATTTACTATTACATCAAGCTGTTCTGATCAAATAAATAACTGCTAAAAAAAAGATTGCTTGCGTTCAAACATATATTTATTGTACACAAATGCAATATGTTTGGTAAGAAAACTTTTCTTTTTGCATCAAGCTTTTCTCCAAACATTGAATTATTTTATAGAAACAGTGAATTATTTAAAAAAATTAGTGAATTCTGAATAAAACGAGCTCGAGCATCAGTGTTGCCCTTCAGACTCTTGTCCCTCTTCTCTTTTGTTCTCTGTCCCAATTAAAACCTATAAAATCTCCTCCTTTAAAAATTAAAAAAAAGTGATCGATTTTGACGTGACAAAGTATTTTTATCTTCGTTCTTATACTTATCCGTATCTTTGCCCTTAAACTTATCTTTATCGTTATCTTTATTCGTATGTTTTTGACTTTATACTAGTCCCAATCCTTGTTCAAATTCTTTTTTAATCCATGTCCAATTTCTTGCCCTAGACCTTGCCCAAATCTATTTGATAATCCGGGTCCAACTTTTTTTTGCAATCCTTGTCCCAATCGTTGTCTGAATCCTTATTCTGATTCTTAAACAAATTCCGTTCTTGCCCTTTTTCTTATCTTTCTTCTAATCCTTGTCCAAATTCTTGTTTTACTCCATGTGCAAAATTCTTAATCTTGTCCTTGTCCGAATAACTTTCATAATCTTTGTCAAGCCTTTTGTCGCAGTAATTGTCCCAATCTATTTTCTAATTCTTATTTTAAATGTTGTTCAAATTCTTGTCCCTATCCTTGTCTAAGTCCTTGTCTGAATTCTACTCCTAATCCTTGACCAAACCCTTGTACTCGTCCTTTGACTAGTTCTTGTCCAAACCCTTGCCCCAATCTTTATAAATTTCCTGGTCTTAATCGTTGTATAAAACCTTAGTCTACAATATATTAATGCAACAATGATGCATTTAGAAGACTTTAAGTGGTTCCCTAAGATACTTCATGACGGAATTATTTTTATTTTAATCATGTGACCTAAAAACTCAGCTTAACTGTCGTTCCACTAAATTTACCTTAGCGCCAATAGTCACGAAATTATAATTCATTAGCTGCGTTCGATTCGCCAGTGCTCAACTCAATTACGAAAAAAACGGCTTCTCACTTAGCTGTTACTTGCTGAATAGTTGGCAACACTTTTGTGTTGACAGACCATATGAAGTCTGCCAATAAATTAAATTGAAAACGAAGAAACTGCTAAAGGGGGGAAATATCCTTAGACAGGGTGAAATTAGTTTTGTTTAATAATTTTTTTCAAGTTGAGAACATAATTGGATAATTTTTTTATTTTCCTATATTTTTAGTAAATGGTGGGTCTGCAGAGTATTTCCTGTAGCTATCAAAAATTTTCCACTTATATGAAACAAACGAGGTTTTTTTCTTCGAGTACTGATATTTTGAAGGGAAGGATAAACCTGTAATATAATGAAAAAAGTTAAAAATTAAAATTTATATCGACTGTTTAATCGAAGGTCCAGATTCGATTATTTTTTCAACAGTTTTGATCCCAAAAAAAATTATTTATTCACACGATATCTTTCAACTTGTAGGTACATCCTTCCGGAAGGTACATCTGAGCTGTACGAGCTGCTTTTGTCTTGGAGAGACTCTTTCGGTTCTGCTTCGCTACTCGTGCTTTATCGGTATTTTTGGCGAAAACTTTGCAATATGTGCCAATAATTATACCCAACTCGTTCATAAGCTTTAGAATGGAGGTGTAGCCTTCACTCAATATTCCAGCAGCAAGGTTAGCAGACATTTTGAAACCTAGGCCTCTCGATCCTGACTCACCAAAACTTATTTTGTGCTTGCATACAGAACAAATTAAAAATTCTGATAGTGCAGTAAAAACTTCGAAGATTTCAATAATACTGTAGCCATGCAAAGTATTTGTGCGAATATCGTCACTACAAGCCGTTTATCATTTTTTTTAACCCTATTCACGTCACGCTGTGTTTTTGGGTCACTATGCAATTTCAAACCAATATAAATAACTTAAAACTTGTTTTAAAGAAAAATTCGAAAAAACATTCGAAATTTTTCCGAAATTATAAGGTATCTCCCCCCTTAAACGAAATTGATTTTGTTTTTGTACTCACATCACATTTTGACAGAATCTATTACATTTTACTTATTCCGTACACAAACCAACTAAAAAATAAGAACTTGGCAACGCAACTTTACTCAACTCAACTGATAATTGACCTACTCTATACTCAACTAGCTTTGTTGTTGTTTTCACATACAAATTTTGAAATAAGCGACATGAATTGAGTATAAGCTGGCGAATCGAACGCAGCTATTATCAACGTTTTTTCATTAATGTTGCATTTTTACAGCATGAAGCTGTTGTCTCCATGATGTCATGGGTCCAATTTTTTCTTTATTTTCGTGTTCAGGCCAAAGAACCAATCTTTGCTGTTTTTTGTGAAAGATCAAAGAATTAACCTCAGCGAGTAAGAATCCTATGCAACGCCGATGCATTTTTAAAAAAATACCCTTTTCAACTTTTTTGGAAACCTGCACGGTAAAATGTAACGCTGTCACGTCAAAATGGTCTCCTCAATTACAAACTAAGGCTAACTTTTCTTGAGATTTTTCGTATCTGAGCTTGGATCCAACAGTAATCACTCATGAAAATCTATATTTTAACCGCTTTTTAATAGAAACTCTGTCCAAAAGATTATTTTTTTAACCATTTTACAGATTTTTTTAACCAAAATTTATACAGAACGGAGAATCCCGCAAAATGAGCTCTAGCAGGCATTTGAATCACTATTGAATCGCTGTAACAAGTGTATTGAAACGGGAGGAGAGTATTTTGAATAAAAACACCGAAAAGCAGAAATATGTTTTCATATTTTATTTTCAGCACCGAGTGTCTTTGTTTTCACGTGAAATCGGAACACTCGAGGCTCAAATAGCTTTCTCAAATGGTAAGGCTTTTAAATTAAGTTTCCAAATTCAGAAGTATAAAGAATGTAGAGCAGAAAAAAATGGCTTTCTAATGTTTTCATATTCATATTTTCAGTACTGGGTGTTTTTGTTTTCACGTGAAATCGGAACACTCAAAGATCAAACTGCTTTCTCAAATGGTAAAGCTTTCAAATTAAGTTTCCAAATTTAGAAGTAGAGAAAAAAATGACTTTCTAATGTTTTCATATTTATATTTTTTCAACACTGAGTGTCTCTCGATGCTCAAATAGCTTTCTCAATGCATTAGCTTTCAAATTTAGTTTTATTGTTAATATGTTTTACTTCTGATAGTTAGTTAACTTTAAGAGTGGACTTCTTTCTACTTACCACTTCGAGGGATTTTCCATATTGAGTTGAAAATAAAAGTTAAGTGAACCCGAAATGACAATTGATCATAAGAAGCTAGGTCAAAGTCCTTTCAAGGGATGAAATGACCAGTTATTTATTTTTTTATTTTATGAATCCGAAATGAAGGTCTGAAATGAATATGATTTAATTAGCTCAAATTGGGTGACACTTAATATAATTTCCATATAATTTTCATTCCATATAATATCCCATATTAAGATGCAACTGAAATACTTCTTAGCTCGGCCATCCAAAAACCAATGGTCATTGAAGCAATTTTTAATCGCGTAGTAGCCTTTTAGTTAATTTACTCAAATTGGGTGATAGTCATTGTAACACGGTTCACGAAATCTGACAAGGATTAGGGGAAATATTGAGATTTCCATAAACATTCGAACAGGACAAACTGGTTGGAACGAGTATTCAATAGAGCTTTGTGAATGCAACTTTATGTCACTTAACTCAAAGTGGGTTACACTCAACTGGTAACTCAAAATGGGGCTCTAGCTAAAAGCTGTCCCAATCCAAACTCGTATGATTTTTAAATAGAGCTTCTTTTGTGAGTTTTAACCACCCAGCTGCCTTGTTGTCACTAAATCCGAAGTGGGTAAACTTTACTGATTGCTCGAAAGAACTGCCAATATGTAGAGCTTACTAAAAGTAATGGACATAAAAACCAAAAATTGCTACGTGTGTTTAATATAAAAATTTTTGCAAGCCATTCTTAAGCACACCACTGTCTTCTAGCCACTTACCTTGAAATGGGTGACATTAAAAACCATTTTGATGAAGCTCATGCACTCAACGGTTGTAACTCAACAAAACATTAAATCCAAGAAAAAGAAAAAAAAAAGGTTAACTTCTAGAATGTGTTGTATTTACAAATCGGGAAATGTTTATCCATTGCCAGCTTGTTGTTGCAAACAGTCATCATTCCAACATTTCATAGTTAACTTTACTGCTCGTGCCTTTGGCCACAGGCGCGCTGTATTGAATTTTGAGCAAGTCGTTGAGCTAAAGTTGTTGGAATGAAGAATCTGAAGTGGATACAATTTCATTGCTCTTCACTTCATTTACGAGCATTATGTATACGTATGTGTGTGTTTTAGTTTGTGTGTGTATGTTTGTGGAATTGTCTGGATTGCTCTTTGCCTTGCAATTTCATTTCACAACTACGTCGTACCGTTTATTTTCTCTTTTATTATTTATAGATAAATAGATTAATAAACAAATTAAGAAAACACTTGGTTTGCATTTTCTCTCGACTCTTGAGGAAAATGAATGAAAATGGATACTTTATTTATTTATTTGTCGTTGTTGTTGTTATGTTTTGTGTTTATTCTTTTTTTTTATTTCTTTTTATTTTTTAAAAATAACATAATTGTTGCTCTTATTGTTGCCATCATAATTAAGGGTTCTCCAGTTTCAACAAGTTTTTGAAAAACAAAAAAAAAATTAAAATTTCTCTCGATCGAGTTTTATTTTTACAGTACTCTACAGTGCTTGACATAAATGCCGCAGTTCAACTTTTCAACTTTTGTGGATAATTGTTATTGTACTGTAATTAAAAAGCAAAATTAATCGTTAATTTAGTTCAATAAATCAGTAGGGAGAAAAGCGTGAGTAAGAACGTGCTCTTTGTCGTCCTCGTCGCCGCACAGTGAGTTGTCTTCATATAAGCAATGGACAAAAATAGACGCGTTGAAAATTAGTACATTTATGTAATGTACTTTAGTACATTTTAGTACATTCAAAGTTAAATAATTGTATTAGAGTCGGATGCGAAATCTCAAGTCAATAGCTCCATTTGCATTTGACTTATTAACGTTTTTAGTTTGATGACGTCACTTTGTATGGAGGATGGTTGGGGTTTTCAACCTTTTTTGCTCAATTTCAAACATAGGGTGCGTATATGTATATTTTGGAAACTAATGAGTAGTTTTTATTTGATGTTGTTTCAAAACCGTTTCCCTAAGAATGCATGTGAAAATATTAGCAATGGAAGTGATACGGAAACATTCCTCATCATATCTTTTGGAGTTTTATGGGTAGTTTTCAGTTGATGTTGTTCCCAAACTGCTTCCTTAAAAATGTATATGAAATGGAGAGGAATGTTTCCACATTATTTTTGAACACAGTGGAGAGAAATGTTTCCCTTCAATGACTTAGTGTGTAAATGTGGCGTGTCTAATGAAAGGGAATGCTTCCGACAATCTATGGAATGTTTCCTGTTTATATCCGGGAATGTTTCTACTTCATAGAGGATATTAACAATGAAAGCTTATGTGCGAAAAATTATGTCAGTACATTAAGTTTTTTAGAGTTTATGATGATTTCGCTATTGAGATCACATCCCTTTGTATGGGAGATAGTGTAGTTATTATCCATAACATATGTCCATAGCATTGTCAATCATATTCTTTAAAAAAACGCCCGAGCTTTTTGAATATTAACACTGAACCAAATATTGTTCTTAAAATCAAAGAATCTCGTTCATAAAGCGAAATTCATTGCCCCAAAGAACGAATTCTTTGGTTCAATGAATCGTTGTTCTTAATTTTAAGGAACAGTTCATTGTTCGTGTTCATTAAAATTTTGTTCCAGTTCTTGTGTTGTAATATCTAGAAAACCATTAGAGAATTTTTTAAATAAATTATAAATAAACAAATATATCTTGATATTGTTTTAAAATTTCTAAGGACAGACTAACTTATTGTAACAGTTGTATGTGTCATTAATTAATCATTTTTCTTTATAACATATCAAAGAAATAACGTAAGAACAAAGATGCATTGAATCAAGGAACTCGTACTTTGGACCAATTTTAATGTACATATAATACATTGGGACAAAGAACTTTTTCTTTGTTATTAAGTACGTTTTTGGTTCTCTGAAGAGAAAGTGCCAAAGTATGAATGACACACTCTTTCTTTTTCTTCTTATCTGGCATTTACAACTTTGGTTTTGGCCTCTGTTTGACCACGCTTAATTATGTCGATGTCGACGTACAGCTCATACCGTTCGTGGTTTCGGTACTTGCCGATTTCGCAGATTGATGCAGGTTGGAACGAATATATTACAAAGGTTCTTTCTCTCGAAGGCTTCCAAAGTCTCGTCATCAGAACTGCTTAACGTCCAGGTTTGTGCTGGAAATAATAGGACGAGCATGATTGGTGATTTATCAGCCTAAAGCAGTGATGGGCACACACATACTATCGCATACTTTGCTTGTGTGTGAAGCAGAGAAAAACGAAGATCAACTTGACGGTTGCCAGTTTTACACTGAAAAAACCATTCAACTGTCGAAAAGAAAAGATTTTGGTTGCTTCTTTAGTATATAATTTTATTTAAACTTTTTTATAGACATATTCACTATTTGTATAAGTGAAATACAAAAAATATACAGAAAATAAAAAATATACATATGTATAAACAAAATAAGCTAACGTCGGAATAAGGGAATATTTTCGCAAAGCCTCAAAGTTTCATTGCATTTTTCACCAAAACATTTTAAAACATCTGTTGTTAAATTTTGAAAAAACATACCGTCGTCAAATGGGCGGCAATGCTTTGGCAAAGCCAAGGCTACGGTATATGATCCTTTTTTTAGAAACAAATTGTTATTTTCATTCAATGGATGCCTTTCCTGATGATCACTATGAGCCTCATCTACCATAGAATTGGCAGGTAGCCTACCTTTATCAACCATAAATATTAAAAAAATTTTGCTTTTAACTCTAAAATTTTTGTTGTTCGTTCACCCCCCGTTAACTTAGTAAAATTTTCATGGCTAGAGAAAAAATGTCTTCTTAAACAAAACGTATTACTGCGACTCATAATGCGACAACAAATCATGCATTGCAAGTCACCATCATCGTTTTCCATAAAAAAGAAATCATTTTCCCACTCTTCAGGGGACATTTTTCTCTCTGTATTTTAAAAAATTGCGCAGCGAAGTCTTGACTTAGCAAGTGCTGAATATCAACTGAATTGATTTGCTTAGCGAAAATGAAAACAAAGCAACAGCCGAACGCACACGATCGAAAGCCACACGAAGGAGCTTATAGAGTACTTGTGTCGACGTCGCGCAAGCAGTATTTTGTTTCAAAACACGCGTGTTTGATAATTTAAATTGTGCCCTTCGCTGGCCTAAAGTAACACCTATTAAAAAAAAAAAAATAATAAATAACTGGTCATTTCAGCCCTTGAAAGGACTTCGACCTAGCTTCTTATGATCAATTGTGTTGTGCGTGTTATTAAGTTTGTACACAAATTGACCGAAAAAAGGACCTACAGGCTTAACGCCGACTCCGAACGGCGATGTACGAAATGTTCTTATTCTCAAGAAGCTTTACATGGCATTTTTATTACTCTCTGAGGTTTGCCATTGTCTGCAGAGAGGTGGCGGCCGTACAGAAAAATCATTTTAATTCAAATAATTTTCTGTCGCTGCTGGGGTTCGAACCTGGGTCTCCAGGTTCGTTGACATAGCGGCCACGCACTTTAACCAACTACGCCACGGACGCCACAGTAACACCTATTAGCAAAAGTTAAACTTCGTTTCATCTCGATGCTGACATCGTTGGAGAAGTTTATGCTGGATTCCAGGTAGACGAAGTCATTAACAACTTCTAAGGAAGTCTTGCTAACAGTGACGTGATTTCCAAGACGCTGGGACTGTTTGCATGTATACACTAGGTATTTCGTTCTTATCTGCGTTCACTGCAGGACCCATTCGACTCGAACTGGATAATGCTACACTGCAATATCAATGGTGTAGATCAATCCAACCTGATCTTCTCTCGAATGATCACATTTTCAATGTGTCGAAAGAAGCGGCCAAGTGCCTCGTTTTTTTTTTAAATGGTGAAAGAAATACTTCACTCCAACTGATCCCTCAATATCAATATTGTAGACTTATCAATCAAAACTTATCTGCGTTGGAATGATCACATTTTCGATATTTCGACAAGCGGCCAAGTGCCTAGTTTTTTTTTTTTTTTGAAACGGTGTAAGGAATATACTTAACTTCAGCTGCTCTTCGCATGGATTATGCCTCATATATTATGCCGAAAATGGAACACAATCAGCATATTTGGGATCTTATTTCAAGCTTCTAGATAGAATTCAACGAAGTGCGATATTTCTATTAGGGAATAAAAACATTTAATCTTCTCTCAACTCTTTTGGGCAATAACGCAATGTTGTCTGCCTAAGCCTTATGAACAGGTATTACCACGGGAAGTATTCAAGAGAGATACTTGACCTGACGTCATCGGCTCATGTGTTTCCCAGGTTCACCCGGGTAGTTAACCAAGTCCACCTTTATACCAATTTACCTTGATGCCCAAATAGAACCTTGCATTACCGAGATAATTCATTCTTCAGTCGTACAGTAAAATTGTAGAAAAATCTTTCTGAAAAAAAATTTTAGATTTTTGTGTATGAAACCGCTCACTGTGCGCCGATTGAAAAGGGAAAAGTGCTGAAGCTGCGAGTGAAAAAAGTGCGCGCGGCATTTTTTGTTTTATTTAATCTATATCAAGTAGGCCTGGCAACCAACCACTTAACTATTGTTAGAGTTCAATACAAATGGGTGTGTTTTGTGCTTGTGTGAGTGACGTCAATTAATGAATAGGTCGAAAGGTTGCTGCCGATGAGGTCTGCCGAGCATTAAACGTACGTTTTTCTATCCAGCTCTTTTAATTCCCGCATGAAAACTTGGTTGATGTGTTTCTTTTTTTCTACACTATTTTGTTTTTTGTTTTTTTTTTAATTTTCTGTGGCTTGCTTTAGCGGGAAATCCAAACAATTCTGTATTTTTTTTCTCAACCTTTCAATGAAAATTAATTTTTTAATTGATTATCGATTAGGTTCATTTTAGCACCAGCAGCCGGAGCATTTCAGAAGCCACACAATATGCTTACACAAAATCATCGAGAAAATATTTAAACAGTTTTTTTTTCCTAATTTTCTCCAAAGAATTTCGGCCACACTCTGGCAGTGATTAAAAATAAAACATAACCTCACAGCAGCCTCGAGTGATTATGAACGCACCTCTGCTAAATGCCCTCAAATGGTTGCTTTCAATATTTTGTTTTCTTCTTTTGTTTTTGTTTTCTTCTTTTGTTTTTTTTTTTTGTTTTTGGTTAATTTATTTTCTTAACACCCACCGTCATTGCCATTAGCATTTTTTCCAAATTGATATTATTACTTAAATTATTTATTAGGCACTTCTTTTTTAATTATTAAATATCATTAATATTAATTAACAAGAATTTCTACTGTCTACAATTGAGAAAAAAGTGATCATCAAGCGTTTTGATAATGAATGACCCTTTAACTCCACCCTCGTCACCAGACTTCCATATAATTGAGCATTTATACAAACATGCCGGCGGTTCACAAATGTTTTTTGGGTTTGGCGTTATGTGCGTCAAAATTTCGGTTCACCGACACGAGTTGGGCAAAGATGATTTCAATATTCCAATAAAAAGAGGTACTTTTTTAATTTTCATTTAATTTTCTTTGCATTTCCAAATTACAAAACTATGTTTGCTGACGTCAGGACGCCTTTATTTTTTCCAAATATGCCTTCGCTCTGCCACTGACTGATTGACGTTCAGAGTGAAATAAATCTCTTGAAAAATTATATTCAATAAATAGTTTATCAGATGAACATGAAATTAAAGTGGTATAAACAATTCAAGTGTTTTTGGTGTTCATCATGTACATATTAAAAATATATATATTGGGCACAGAGTACAAAAAATGGATGTTACTACATATTTTCATTTTTCATCCGCAAAGGTGTACGTTTAGGGTGGGTTCAGCTACAAAATTCTGACTTTTTAATTGTATTAAAAAGCAGAGGAAATGAATAGAAAACCACTTTGACTGACAGAAACAAATTAATCCCTGTTTAAACTTTGGGATCTTTAATTCCTGCTCTGCTATACTGTGCACATGAATTGCTAGAGAGGAAAGGAAACAGTTACTGTTACAAAAGCAAAAACCTCTGTTAATCTTTTGTATTTATTCTTCAATACCTTTGAATAGGTTTCACTTAGATATCTGTCTAAGAAAACACTGAATTACATGGTTTGCAACTGCTTAGAATTCTCACAGACTCTCTACTCTCCAGAGAGAAAAACAATAACCATTGCTTGACTCAAGCAATATTATTCTGACTTTCATAAATAACAGGGTGGCTTTATAATCTTAGTGTGTAGTTTCGTCAGAAATTCCTTTACAACCCTTATCTGACATTCATATTTGGCATAATCCAAAAGGGTTCGAAAAACAAAAATTGTGCAAATTTTTTCAAAGAGAATAAGAAAATTCTTCTTACACCACTATTTGTACAGCTCATACAGCTTGTGGTTCCATGGAACTCGGTGCTCCCCATTGATGCAGATTGAAACGAAGATCTTACAAAGGATATTTCATTCTTTCGAAGGCTTTCAGCGTATTTTTATTAGAACTGTTCAGCGTTCAGGTTTATGTTGTATATCATAGAATGAGCGTGATAAGTTACTTATAGATCGCGACTTTGTTCGTCGAGAGAGGGTTTTGCTTCTCAATTGTCTACTCAACCCAAAGAAATACCTGTTATCAAGAGTCATCACTCGTTTCAGTTCAATGATGATATTGTTGGAGATTGTTGCATGAGTTTTTGCTGGATCCAAAGTATACGCTTACAACCCTTAGCAATCTCGAAGGATATGTTTGTTGGCAACAGGAATGTGGTTTCCAAAAGCCTGGAACTGTTTGTTTAAGCATGATATTTCGCAAGATCCATTCGATTCGATTCTCTCGCTATTTTGGAGAATACTGTATGATTTTACGCGTATTCTGCCTAATGACATCGATATCATCTGCTTACGTCAGCGTCATAAGAATCTTGTAGAATATCGTGCCACTTCATCAGATCAGATCTGCAACTCGGGAGATCTTTTCCCACATTATATTGAAAAAGTCGCACGATAAAGAATCACCTTGTCTGAAATATCGTTTGATACCGCGAGGAGGGGAGGTCTTTCCTGATTTTAACTGCGCTGCTGGTGTTGCTCAGTGTCACACTGCTGCTGAGGCGGATGAGCCGTGCAGATCCACCTAATTCAGATATGGGGGAGTATAGATGATTCCTTATTGAACCAGCGAAGCCGATTTTGTAACCAACAAAAATATGGTGTTTCGATTTGTTTTTTTATGGCCGTTTTCAATATTTGTCGCAGCGTAAACACCATCACTAGACACTTGGTGCACTTGAGAAAAATCATAGAACACTTAACGAATACCTTTTGTCTCTTGGCGATGATTTCGAATGGGACAAATGAATACCCTATACAATACACTACATGGCGATCCTGCTCATACACTACATGGCTACACTACTCTCATACACTACTCTCATCGGTAGTAGATTTACCAAGCCGGAAGCCATACTGATAAGGTTCATTTAGCTGACTTACGATAGGCTTCAGTCTCTCACATAATACTCTCGAGAGGATATCATATATTCGTATATATCCGTATATGCGCTATAAAAAAGGCTTATGCCACTGTAAAAAGCACAAACGATAGGATCTTTCTTGTAGTTTGGGCAGAGCATACTGAGGTTCCAATCGCTTGGTTTGCATTCTTCTGACCATATTCTGCATAAAAGCTTGAAATTGCATTTAAATGGAGTTTCGCCTCCGTTCTTCAACAGCTAGGTAGGTATGTCTTCAGCTGCTGCGATTATGTTGTTTTTTAACCCCATTTTTAGCTGTAAGGACTTCATTATTACAGTCAGGTAACGGAACTTCATAGCTGTCGTTCGCAATTGGGGCTTCGGGTTATCATATCTATAGACATAATTGTTGGCTACGTCGTCGTTCATTAAGCCTAGGCAAGTGCTCCCTCCACAACATCGGTATGACCTGGATATTTGACACTAGATAACCTTTTACGTCCTTTTAAGATGAGGCCCCGACCTTTAAAACATCCGGAATATCATCTCTTAGTGGGATTGCTGTCAACATCGTCATTTAGAAGCTTAAAGAAAACAAAATCCCTCCACAACATCAGTGTACTTTGGATATCCGTCATTAGATTCCCGTTTTCGACATTACAGGAAGAGACCCTGACCTTAAAACTATCCGAAATATCATTTCTATTGGCGGGGTTGTTGTCAGTATCGTCATCCAGAAGCCTATAAAAGTGTTCCCTCCACAACATCAGTGTACTTTGGATATCCGTCACTAGATTCCCGTTACAGGAAGAGGCTCCGGCCTTAAAACCATCCGGGTATACTCTGAATATCCGTAACCTAGATTCCCGTTTCCGCCCTTATAGGCATTCCGACCTTAAAAACATCCGGAATATCATCTCTATTGGCGGGGATGTTGTCAGCGTCGCTTTTCAAAAACCTAGAAAAGTGTTCCCTTTGCAACATCAGTGTACATTGAATAACCGTCACCATTATCCCGATTCCGTCCTTATAATAAGAGGCCCCGCTCGTAAAATCATCGGGTCCTATTCCAGTAACAACGAAAACAGGAGATTAGTTACACTATTCATTGATGAATATATTTGGTTGAACAAAAAAAAAAACGGAAATCAACATTTGCAAAAAATTTTAAAATTAATTTTTTTTTTCGTTTTCCCTTTTACCTCTAACTCGTCAATGAAATCGGAAAATATTTCTTAAATCGGGAAATATTCCCCGAATAGTCAGTTAACATAGGTTTCGAGTTAACGTTTTTAGCTTCGAAAACTTTTGTATATTTTAAAATATTCAAGTTGTTTGGTTGGTTTGGGTAGTGATACTGCCACAGACAGTATCCAATTAGCTCAATTGATCCGTTTTGGTGCCAAGGTTATCTACCTTTTATTCCGGTCTGTTGACGTTCATGGTGTATTGGAATAGTGCCTTTGGAGCCTTCAGACCCATTCAGTACGATTGAGAAAATCATATCTTCATAAATCTTTATAAGGATCATAGCAGCAACGGCAGTAAGAGTTGAAGGAAATACCTTCAACTTATTATAAAATTATAAAATTACTACTGAAGTTCGGAGTCGGTGATTGCAACTTTAAGAGCGTTAACTGCAATTTTCGGTCGTAATTCTCGCCCTAGTAGACAGACAAGTTTAGTGCAAAAATTTGAGTCTACATATTCGTTATGTGATGTGGCCGTGCCAGTTAGACAACGGCTTGGTCAAAGTGTCGAAAATATCGCTGCCGTTCAGGTGTCCGTAGCAAACGGAACAAAACAGTCAATTCCACGGCGTTCTCAAGAATTGGGCATCGCCCAGACCACTTTATGGCGAATTTTGCGTAAGTATCTTGGTTTACACCCATACAAGATCAAGTTGACTCAAGAATTGAAGCCGATGGACCATTTAAAGCTACGTACGTTCTCAGATTCGGCTCTGGAAAAGATGGGCCAAGATGATGAATTTCATCGCAAAATCATCTTCAGTGACGAAGCTCATTTTTGGGTCAATGGGTTCGTCAATAAGCAAAATATGCTTTATTGGTCGGGTGAAAATCCACATGTGCTTCATGAATCACCACTTCATTCACAAAAAATTACTGTTTGGAGCGGTTTGCATTCCGGCGGCGTCATTGGACCATATTTTTTCGTCGACGATAACGATCGTAACGTGACTGTGAATGGCCATCGTTAACGCGCCATCATTACCGTTTATTTTTGGCCCGAATTGGAAAACTTGGGCAACTTGGGCGACATGTGGTTCCAACAGGATGTTGCCACAATCCACACAGCACACGTAACAATCGATTTATTGAAGAGTAAGTTTGATGAGCGTGTTATCTCAAGAAATGGGCCAGTCGATTGGTCGGCTCATTCGTGCGATTTAACGCTTCTAAACTATTTTCTTTGAAGCTACGTCAAGTCATTGGTATATGCCACAAGCCGAAGACGTTGGAAAAGCTCAGAGCCAACATTGAACGCGAAATCGCGGCTGTTTCGACCGAAATGTGTGGCCGAGTCATCGAAAATTGGGTCCAACGAATCGACCGCTGCATACGTGCCCGCGGTGGCTATATGAACGACAAGCCGATAATAAAGTTTTTGAAATACCTCAAATGGTTTGCGTTTTATTTAAAAAAAAGTTGTCAAGTCCTTAATGGAAAACCATTTTTATCAACTTGGTATATTGAAGCAGTTCGCGAGTTCTTCGTAGGTGCTCGTAGGTTATCAGGCTTCTCCATCTATAACCAGCTATGTTAAAGTAGTGCGAGAACACTCCTGCTCTCACCGTATTCAGTTGAAAATGGACTGGTTCCGCTCTTGAAACATCTAGGGATGAGCCAAGCCTAGCCAGCTTAACCGCTTTTTCATTATCATAAATGTTCCGGGAACCAAAATAAATACAATCTCAAGTAGGTCACTTGGCCTGGCTAGTCGTTCCTCTTAACATTGCTTTACAAGTTTGGAGTTGGATTATACTGATAATTATGTAGGCCTCTGATAGCAGCTTGTTTGTTAGACAGAATGGCTATATTTAGGTTATTAGTGTTGGCACGACTTATAACCCGAGCAGCTTTCCTTATCTCAAGAGTTCTGCCTGCAAAAAGCAAGCTGAATCCGGTAGACGGAAAGAATTGGCAACGCTCAATGTCTCTGAGTATATACCAGCTCCCAGTCCAAAATTCATATTGGAATTCATCAGTATATAAGATAATGTCGAAGACGATGTAAGGACCCGCATTGCGCCAACTTGCTCTTGGAGGGAACTTACAAATGAAAGTTCTCCTGATATCAAGATTGTAAATGGCATAGTCTGTGCTACTGATCACCAATTCTGTTGATAATAGACTAAATATTTTGCACATAAATATGTATGTACTAAATATGAACATTAAAAAAAAAACGTATACCTACAATCAATTCTTATGATGAGTCATACAATAGATTTTGCATTGTGCCTTTGAATTTCTTTCTCATCTTAGGAATTTTCAAGATTGTTCGATGTTATAAATCAAAAATGATTTTTTTTTTACAACTATTAACTCTATCACAACAATAAATCCTTAAATTTTCATACAACGTTGACTTCTAGTAAAGATTGAACATCTGTGTAAAACAATTATAACTCATGAAATAGTCTCTTGCAAACCATTTCTCATAACATGAATGTCACGGTTAAGAGATTAAAAAATTCTTTGCCATTTCTTCGTAACACAACCAACAACAAATATAAAATTCATGCTATTGATTATAATATGAACGGTTGTACTTAGTTTGTAAGCAGAACTGGGCTATGTGTATGACACGTACAAGGCACCCTTTTAGATGTGTCAAGGAATTTGGTAGAAAAGAAAAAACTCTGCCATACTTTATAAAAAACAAAAAAAGGAAACTATGAGGATTAGTTGTTGAAAGTCAAAACACAGCTGTTAGTGCTAAAACGACAGTAATGGTGAAATATCATAGGACAGAACTGTCGCTAAGCATACAATTTATGATATTAAAGTGAGGTGATCATTAAGTTCAAAGGAAGAAAAAGAAAAAAACTATCGCTAGTAGACCAAAATTCAGCTCATTTCAATCTAAAGAAAAATTCTTTTAAAACTCTAAAAACAGAAGATAGACAACTAAGCAGATGACATGTTATACTATTCTTGGATTGATAAACGTCTTCCGGTCTGGTTGAATGCATATGAGCTGCTAGTACGTTTTATAAAGTGACGAATTCAAAAACTGATTTACGGCATTGATGTAAACGAAAGGCTCCTTAAAGGAATCTTAATTATACCGTCAATAAGCTGCTTAAAACATGTAATTATGTTGGATATTCCTCTATGAAATATCACGCCTAAAAAGTAATGCTATTAGCACTATACAAATTTCCAAAGACAATAACTCTAAATTAATAAGGAAGAGGCCAAAGACTAAGTTGGAGTTGTTAGAAGAGATTATATAAAAAGAATCTATCTATCATAATGACAATTCCTTAAAATTTTCCAACTTAGTTCAAAGTGAATTCGATTTTTCATTTTCTAAATTTTCCAACACACAGACACACACACCATCATTTCAAAAGTTCCGCTTGGTTCAATCCTATCTCCAACACTTTTATTGCTTTTCATTTATGATCTTCTGACGCTGACACTGTGAACTCCAATCCATTGGCTATTGAACAACGGCAGCATTTGCCCATCATATTCTTTCGAGAGCGTCCGAGCTCTTTGATGATTGAGAACAAGCAACAAATCTTGAATGACTCATCTCTGAATGTCTTGAACTACGAGTAAAGGCAGTTAAATTGAATGTGTTGTCTGTTAACCCACCAACGAGTGCATTGTACCGATCATTGTGTAGATCAGTCAGTCAGAATGTTCAGACGCGCTTTACTTTCTGGTCATATTGATTTAATGTGATCTGCGTTTACATGATAATGAATAGAATGGGATAAAAGAAACTTGCAGGTAATATAATTTAGTCTATTTTTATGTCATTTTTACTACTTCTTTTAAGCTAATAGATGACTGCTCAAGAACATCCATGTATAAACTGACACCGAAATTTTTAAAAGTAAAAAATTAAAAAATAGAAAAAATAAAGTTCTGCTAAACGAAATTCTTATTTTAAAAATGTTTACACACAACTCTGTAGAAAGGGAAATTCAGAGACAAAATTTTCAAAAGCCAGTTTTTAGAACGAAAAATTTTTTAAATTTTTTGAATACGAGGGCTACCTTTTAAGACTTGCGCCTCGGCAACATTAAGAATTCCCCGATGAATTTTGATAGTTCCATTCGAAAGTTTGACATTTTCTAGCATCCCTCTGGGAAAAATTGGAAGGCTTCCATCTGAAAATGATTTGGAAACATTCCTCATCTTATGTTTTGGAAACTTATGGGAAGTTTTAAATTGATACTGTTTCCAAACCGCTTTCTTTAGAATCTATGTGGAAACAGTAGCATTAGAAGTGATGGGGAAACATTCCTCATCGTATCTTTTGGAAACTTTTGGGTAGTTTTAAATTGCTGTTGTTTCTAAGCTGCTTCTTAAGGAATGCATGTGGAAACTTTTGAATGTTTTGGGGCAATTTCAATTTCAATTTATTTCCAATTATAAAATCTCGCCTAATAAGGCAGCCTTGTTAGTCGAGTAGGCAGTAGGCTTGACTGCCAGCCCAGGGGTCCCGGGCTCGAATTCCGGCCGAGCAAACCGTTGTTTGTTGTTTGTTTTTTGTTGTTGTTTCCACATAAATTTTTAAGACAATGTAAAGGAATGTTTCCACATTCATTTTTAAGACAGTAGAGAGGAATGTTTCCCTCCAATAAATGAAGTGTGTATAAAATATATGTGTATAAAAATAAATGAAGTGTCTAACGAAAGGGAATGCTTCCTTCATTCTTTGAAATGTTTCCTGTTTATATCGGGGAATGTTTCCATTTCCCAGAGAGATAAACGTTCTCACAACGTTTTGGTGTATGTGCGTTTATTGTGCTGTTTGCAGTGGTTTGAAAATTGTATTTCAGCAAAAAATGGAATTAACACGTGAACATTTTTGGGTGATGATTTTTTACGATTTTCGATGTGAATTGATAAGAAAATATTGCATCGATCAACTTAGTTCGACTTTTGGTGATGAAGCACCACATCCAGTGATTGTAAAACGCGGGTTCAATGAGTTCGAGTGTGGTAGTCATTCTCTCCAAGACGAATTTTGTGAAGGTGGCCCAAGAGCGACTGTTGTGGCAGAAAATATTGATGCTGTACGTGAACTGTTGAAACAGACCGGCATCTGACGTTCCATCTCACGGTCGTTCTTGGGCATAATTGTGACTAGCATAGATTCGATTTTTCATGAGCAGTTGTTCTCGTTGTTTCCATTGGATACCCATTGCTGGTTGCTCAAAAAAATGCTCGTGTCGATTGGTGCAATGAAATGCTGAAACAATACAAGGGTGGTGGTTCGAAATACGTCTATGACATCAGCACAGGTGTCGAATCATAGATCTACACCTATGAGCCCGAAACAAAGTAGCGATCCACTGTTCGGGTCTTTCAAAGTACTTAAGTAAAACCTGACAAAAGATGTCCGTGGATGGGGCACATCCAAGCAAATGTTTGCTATTTTTTTTAGGAAAACCGGTCATATCGCAACTGTGCCACTTGAGCCACGGAAAACTGTTTATGCTATTTTGTATGCCGTAACCATTTGTATGCCGGAAGTCTTTGGGGAATTGAGGGAAACCAACCACTGAAGGAAGAACATCCTCCCTCACGGAAATATGAGTTCCCACACATCAGCTCAAGAAAAGAGTATTTGAGCAGTCAAAACGTGGAATTGATGCGTCATCCATCTTACAGTTCCGACCCAATGACTTCTTCTTGTTCCCTCACATTAAGAAAAAATGCGTGGTGGGAGGTACCAACTACAGAGTTTTGAACTGACAACAAAACTGTTTTGAAAATTGGGGTGCAAACGAATGGAAAAATGCATGCACTTTTCTATTATTAGGCGCAAGACTTAAAAGGAAATCCTCTCAGCTATACACTTTATGGTGAATTACTTATTGTTTTTTATTACCATGTTCGAAAAATTTTTGATGACTTAATTCAATTTTTAAATCGATAATTAAATCTAATTGGAAAGGAGCCACATAAAGCTCCTCTCATTTTCAGTGAATTTTTTTAAATAACTTAAAACGACTCAACACACTGAACCATAAGCGAAGGTTTTGCGTAAAGTGAGAGTTTTGCGAACGTTTTTGGGTAGAATTTTTTTTTTAATCTTTGATTTTTTATTTTATCACTTAAAAGTGCTAGCTACAGAGGATTAAATTCGTACAAATTTCCCCCCTAAATAAAAACTGTACTTCTTTTTCGAAATTAAAAAACTTATTTCGAGTCGAAAAAGAATAATTTTTTATCATTTTAGTAGGTAAAAATTCCTCGTAAATGAAATATTTTTGTTCAGAAATGAGTTCAGAATGGAGTTCAGAAATGAATCATAAATGTTTTTTTATTGCATTATTAAATTAATTAATTTCCGAGTGCTAAAAATAACTTATCTATGGTTCTTTATTTTAACTCATTCCCGAACAGAAAAAGACAGTTTAAGGTTCTTTATTTACCTCATTTCCGATAAAAATAATGTTCATTTTTAGAGGCATTTTAGTCCGACGACAATGCAAAAAGGGTTAATTTATGAGTGCCAAAAATGAACGTTTCTGCCCGAAGAGGTTCATTAATGAATTCGAAAACGGTAGTCTTGGTTCACTGGAAATCTTCTTAAAAAAATAAAAAAAAAAAAATTAAAAAAAAAATTAAAAAAAAAAATTAAAAAAAAATTAAAAAAAAAAAATTAAAAAAAAAAATTAAAAAAAATTAAAAAAAAATTAAAAAATATTTAAAAAAAAATTAAAAAAAATTAAAAAAAAATTAAAAAAAAAATTAAAAATTTTAAAAAATTAAAAAAAAAAAATTAAAAAAAAAAAATTAAAAAAAAGAAAAAAAAATTTAAAAAAATTAAAAACAAATTAAAAAATTCTATTATAGAATATACATACAAAAATTAAAAAAAATTTTAAAAAAATTGAATATGAAAAATGTGAATCATATAAAGTTTAGCTTCTTACGTCTTAAAATCTCTTCTTAAGCACTCTAGTAAAATAAAAAAAGAACACAACTATCCAAAGACACTTTGAGCTCTTAAGCTCGTAAAATCCATGAAATTCTAAAACATTCTAGATTAAGTACAACAAACAGACTCCAAGTCGCCTCTTAAGGTCGGATGGGATCAAGCTCGAAATGAATGAAACATCGATTGCAATTACGCAATTGGTGGCCCATTTTGATGCATTTCATTGACATAAAAATTAAAATAAAACCCCGAATACATTATAGCGTCATCCAATCCCGAAACTTAAGCGCTGACTCTTTAATATGTATGTCACTGAATACTATCTGAATAATGAACCTACACTTCCTTCATTTCGGTTCAGTTTTTCATTTTTATCTCTGATAGTTTCCACAAAAATTTAATAGCACATCATAAATATACTTGGAAGCAGTTTTAATAACTCATGTGCAGTTCGAGTTACATAATAATAAGCAGCAATAATAATAATATTTTTTTTTTAAAATGGTAATTTTTGCACTGAAAGAAAAAATAAAACCAAAAAAATACCCGCATCTTATTTCTGTGCTGTGTATGCGTTGAATTTAATTAGTTCAACATGCAAAAAATTCAGAACCCTTTTCAATTAACCACTAAGTTGAAAAAAAACCGAAGAAGAGGAAGAAGCTGTTTGGATTGCTATGCGTATCCATGCATTTGGTCGCCCAACTCGTTGAACAATCTGCGGCGCATCTGCTAAATTCATTTATTTAAACAACATCAACATCAGTTAAAACAAGAACAAAAACAAAAACCAAAACAACAACAAAAACAACAACAACAACAGCATCAACAACCACGCCTCACTCAGCCTTTCCATACAAACACCCATATGTTTTGTTTGTTGGCGTCGTGCTGTGTTGTGGAGCCCCCACCATCTACCCTACTCACTCTCCACCTTCGCTTGGTCGTCACTAAGCCGTCTCATGCTGCTGCTGCCGCCGCCGCTATTTATTTTTCCGTCGTTTATAGCATGTGTGACCTAAGTGTGCACTCGGAAGCTTTTGCACTTCAAAGTCTATCTCACTCACACTCTCATCCTACTATCTATAGCACACTCGTACTCCTTCAACTTTTCATCAATGTAACTTTTTTGGTCGTTGGTTCTGTTTTTGGCCCGTCTAAATGATGAATAAAAAAAAAATTTGCTCCAAATTCGAAGAACTTATTGCCTAATCGTGCGTTAATTTATATTGTTGTTTTTATTATTTGTCTCCCTCTCTCTTTCTCTCTGTCGTCGCCCTCTTCTGTCATCTCTTTAAATTTCTCTGTTAGCCGCTCAACACGTTCCAGCTCATTGATGGTGACGCTAGACAATAACTACGAGTTACTAATTCTTAAAAACAAATTCCTCAATTCTTTTTTGTTATTTTGTGACTTGTTTCAGTTTTCATTCTTAGCGCTTTGCATGGATGGATGGCTTTTGTTATCGCCATTTGATATTTCGTCATTCCAGCTGCTGCTGCTGTTGTTGCTGTTGCTGTTGCTGTTGACTGTTTGCCGCCTTTCATTGCTGTAATTTTTGTTGCTGTTGTTTTTTTTTATGGCTTAAGTTTTAATTCTTTCAGCTTTATATAATTTTCCGACTTTTTTCCTCATGCGTAGCTGACCGCAAAAAACGCTATGAAAATTTAGTGTTGTTAAAGGTTTTCTTCAGAGCGTCACACAGATATCACACAGTTAATGCTGCTTTGCAAAACAACAGGGGGCCATTCCAAACGCTGAATGGTCTGTACTTTACGCTAGTTTAAGTTCTTATGTGGTGGAGATCTTAAAGAGAGTTAGTTGAAATATTACCACACTCGCAGTTCTACTTAATTTCACTCCTAACTGTCCAATTTTTCCATATCCTACACTACGAAAATTGTGAATATCCCCAAAAATATATTTTACCTAATATACCTGCAAAAATAGGGTAATACTTGAAAGTAAATAGTTTGAATCGTTTCGTTAGAACTGAAATGAAGGTTAAAGTTTGTCCCATTCTACCCAGTGACCTTTACTACCGTGCCTATATAGTTTCGTTCTTTAGTTTCTTGCAAATAAGTATGTTACGCTCCAAAAACCTCCACCTGGAAAAACTGACGAGATAAATTGTCGAGCACAAAATTCTGTCAGTTGTATAGCCGATCTTAAGAATCAAACCTTTCAATACTACATTTTCATTGTTGAGGGACATGATCTGGCATGTTTATACACCAAAAATATCGAAATTATATTCCGATTCCTGCAATATACCGAAATTTTAAAAACACACCGAAATTTTAAACTACTTTTCTTCAAAATGTCCGCTGAATTGTTACATTGTTACAGTTGAGAAAAAGCAGTCCTAAATTAGGTCTAACCCTTGCAGCGTATTTAATCTAGTCGACAGATTTAGAGGTCATTCTGATTTCAGGGCTGAAAACTATCAATCTCCTGAACAATGTGAGTGTTAAATAACGGGTTTTCAATTTTCTCCTTCAAAAAGTAAAGTTTAAAAAAAAAGATGCAAATTTTGATAAAATTTCGTTATAATGTCTGGACTTTGCCATTTTACGTGGATACTATACCATTAAAATATCCTCCAAGGGATTTTTTGCAAAACTCAATACTTTTCAGGTTATTTTCGATGATTTTTTTTTGCACAACTCGGACATTAGCTAGGCCATCATTTGACGAAAGTTGGTTTTTAATTGCTCAAGAGTTTGAGGCTTATTCTTCACGTAAACACGATCTTCTGCGTAGCCCCACAAAACAAAAAGTCCAGAGGCGTCACATCTTACGTGAAATAAGTCGTCCTGGAAATTTCTGTTGTTATAGAGCCCTAATTGGTGCTGTTGTGTGACTTGTGGCATCATCTTGTTGAAACCACATATTGTTCAGATCCATTTTTTTAATTTCAGGCCAAAAACAAATCGGTCAACATACGGCCATTGCGCGCAGAATTGACCGCAACGGATGTTCCTTGATCGTTAAAAAAAAAAAAATAACCGATGACACCACCAGACCATAATTCACACTTACCAGTCACTTTTTTCGTATGCAATGGCTTCTCTACAATCTCTTGGGGATTTTCAGAGCACCATATACGGCAATTTTGCTTATTCACGTAACCACCTAGCGCGAAATGGGCCTGAAAAAAATTTGAATCGAAAAATAGGCATTTAACAAAAATCAACAATTTAAGAATTTTAACCAACCTGGAGACCCGGGTTCGAATCCCAGCAGCGACAGAAAATTATTTGAATTAAAATAATTTTTCTGTACGGCCGCCACCTCTCTGCAGACAATGGCAAACCTCAAAGAGTAATCAAAATGCCATGTAAAGCTTCTTGAGAACAAGAACATTCCGTTCATCGCCGTTCGGAGTCGGCGTTAAACCTTGTAGGTCCGGTTCTCGGTCAGTTTTGTACAAACTTAATAACACGCACATCACAATTGATCATAAGAAGCTAGGTTACAGTTCTTTGAAGGGCTGAAATGACAAGTTATTTTTTTTTTTAAACCTTTAACTACACAAAATCTGTTTGGATGTCATTAACACTTGACAGCTGTCAAATGCCAGGGCTGCACTTTTCGAAACCCGAAATGCATATGCCCGTATAAATTGATTTTAATCGGTGGATCTTAATAAAATGGTCACAAGTATGTGGTAGACTTTAAATACCAGGATTACCCATACTCAAATTCTTTATCATTGTGGACAACCTGAAGTTCTGTGAAATTTAGCAACTGTCAACTCATTAAAAAAATCTACGTTTTTTTTTTGGAAATATTTAATATGCTCACCTTGAAAACCTCTCACGCGGCATTTTTAAAAATATCACTGATTTTCATAAAAATTAATGATAAAGAAAGTTATCATACATCAGAACCATTTTTTTTACCAGAAAATTGGATTCCGCTTTAACAATTTTTAATCCAAATGGACGCAATTGACTCGTGTTTTTAGCAAAAAACAATTCTCTTAGAGTAACTCGTTTGCAACCAAAAAATTCCAAAAGTTCCTTTGTACAAGCCTGATTGACCGAAAAACATCGAACAAAGTGAAATACTTTAACGTCGTTATGGGCTCGAATAGTTGTAGGTACATCGAAAAAAAGTTAAAGAATATCTCGTTGCCTTGAAATAGTTAAACAGGGTTATGGGCCCTAAAAGTTGTGTTGGGTACTTCGAAATAAGTGAAGGGAAAGCAGTTTGCCTTGAAAGAGCTTAACAGCATTATGGTCTGTAAAAGTTGTGGGGGTTATATTGAAAAAAGTTAAGCAAGCAAAATCAGACTGCATTGAAAGAGTTTAACGGTGTTATGGGCTCGGAAAGATGTGAACAAACTAACGGAACATGAAGTAACACAAAAGCAAATTGACCACTGTTTGTTCCAAAACCTAACGGTGACTTACTGAAGTTCTACGACAATCGTCACTCCAGATTTTCTATACAAAAAATTTGCTGAAATATAAAAAACGCCCATATTACCCCAGGGCTCTGAAAACATATTAATTTTCTTTAATTTTCACATTTTGTTTATAAATTGGGGGGAAAAAAAATAGAAATTTATATACAACTGTCATAGCGTCCAAGCAGGCTTTTTGTCAATTTTGAGGCAGTCATAGCAAAGTTTTTTTGGACCTCCAGACCAGTTTTTAGGGAATCACGATACTCGATAGTCGATCTCGTTACCAGTTAAATTTGAAGCATAATGATCGAAGGCGTCAGAGCACCTATTGATAGCCCTCTGAATGCGTTGATATGTGTATAATTTTGTGCATTACTATTTTGGGATAGGAAGAACTCCATTTTCAATTGAATTTTCTATAGTCGAAGAAAAATCTTGCAGTTTTTCATCATTTTCGGTTACAGTAAAATAAAGAAAATAACTTCAGCCTTCATTTTTGGAAAAACGGAAAAGTTAGAAAAACTCGTGCTCATCCTAACAGCTAGAATACAATAACTTGAATTCGTATTAAAAGTTAGCAAATTGACTAAACTCTACATTTTAGTTGAAACCGATCGTGCTTTTTTCTTTTAAGATAATGTGTCACTTCATCTGCTTTCCGTTACAATGAGCGAGAAAAAGAGGAAGGATCGTGATTTAAATTAATCAATGTCGGGTCCAAAATGACAGATGTCCAATAAGGGTTAATGAGTGGAAAACGCATTAAAGGGGCATATAGGTTACAAATTTTTTTTAAAAAAATTGTTTTTTTCTGGAATTTTTTTTCATAGAAGGAAAAAAGATATCGTTTTCAAATTTTGCACATATATTAACTAACATTTAAAGAATACATATCTTTCTTATCCTTCTTTTCCTTCTATGAAAAAAAAATTCCCAAAAAAAAATTTTTTTTTAAAAATTTGTAACCTATATGCCCCCTTAAATGCCGGAACACGGCAAGAAATGAGATACTAGTAATATTTAACACAAATTTACTTTCTTCTAAGACTTCTTGTTATCATTTAATACTTGGAATTGATTAACAGATCAACTATGATCAGTATTTAGATGATTTTTAACTATAAGGTGCCCATTTAAAACTTTGCCATAAAATTAAAGATCCTGCTTAACAGATTTCATTGCATATTGTTTGAAATGTCCTTCTTTAAAGTAAAACTAATGAAAACTCGTCCAACACACTTGTCTTATGCTCCCCATTTGACCCCAACTTGAGCGTGAAAACTAGCTTAAACTTAATACCTTGTCTCTAATTCTGTTTCTAACTCTACCTCCTTCGGCATATTTCATCATTTGTATGCTCGAAATGAAATCAACCACTCTACGAATGCCCTGATATAAAATAACCAAGCCTCTTCTGTCTCTCCTGCCTGGTGTTAATTCACAAGAAAGCCTGAGTTAAACTAGGTAGAAAGCAGAATAATACGTCTGACACTTTGTCGTGAGCATTTATTTAGTGTGTGAGCAGCACTGCAAACAGTTGCCCTTTTTCCTTAAATTTATATTTATGACCAGGTAGGCGTAAGACCATTCAGACCATGAACCTGGCACTCAATGTATTAAATTTCTTAATTTTGTTCAATTCCTATTATAAAGCATACATATCAATTACCATTAAATTTTCAATGTTGTTGTACTCCATCAATTTAGGGTTGAAGAATAGAATGTATGCTCATTTTTCGCCAAATGGTCCGACTCACCTTTATGGAATTGAATACGAGAATTTTTTTTTTTTATTCTATTGCACCCACAAACATTTACTTTGAATGAAATACAAGCAAGAGAAGGGAGCATTTGAGACATAACAATGTTTGTTTAGAAATATTTTGAAAAATTTCGAAAAATAAAATTCAACCAACTCAATCATGTGAGCGTTAGTTCATTTCGTCTAATCAGCGATTTTATTTTAAATTTCACTGCATGCACGCCATGCAGCGTTGATATTTAACAGCTGTCACGATCGATGTAGCTCTGTAGCCTTCATTCATTGCCATTTTAGATGTTAGATGAGCAGTCAGTGACGATACGATACGATCGCGTAATGCTTAATTATTGTAAAAACACATTAGAAATCTTAAATGACATTTCCTGTAGGGACTGAACGACGAGCGAACATTTATATAGAACTGACCTTGCCACTAAAATATTGACTGTCTATATTATACCGGTGGTCAGTGATGAAAAACACGGGTCGAAATGCTCTCTACTAATCTAATTTATTGAGGGTGACCTAGAGAGTCAGAGAGAAATGTTTTTTGTAGCTGGTGCTGCTAAGCTACAAAAGATTAACCCCCATAAAGCATAAGCGAAGATTTGGCTACGAGTATAAGTTCTATGAAAGCTTGGTGGGTGGATCGTATTCTATAAATTTATGTTTTCGAACTTGTGCTGATCCGCGGATTTGTTGATTACTGCTGTCCTAACTTATTATCAGGTTATTTTAAGCTTAACTTTTTCAAATTATTAGGCAGAGTAATACGCTCGCACAATTTGATTAAGAAACTCATTTCCTTATTGAAAGGCTATATATACACTGCAGAAAAATAATGCAGTCATGTACCTTAATTTTGTAGATCACTCGACCACTTCTTGGTTTTTAATAAGAGAGGAAATCACTTCCGTCCTATCTCATTCAAGTTTAATTTTTATGCAAGCAAGACCAAGTGTTGCCTGTTTACTCACAAACGAATCAATTGTTCTTGAGC
Source organism: Pherbina coryleti (assembly GCA_943735915.1). Lineage (NCBI taxonomy): Eukaryota > Metazoa > Arthropoda > Insecta > Diptera > Sciomyzidae > Pherbina > Pherbina coryleti. The sequence goes on from OX030950.1 coordinate 54,590,833, forward strand.
TCCCCTTAACATGAACGGAATGGAACTCCTGGACGCGGCCGCCTGTAACTTTCTGAGAGAATATCGATCCTATATGATATTCTTTGGAATGTAAAGGTACTTGTTAAGCTTAAAATTCGAAGGTTCAGGTGCTTGTTAAGCTAATTGTATGAACAAAAACTGAAACGGAAGAAAATGTAAGATACATAGACCTATGAAAGTTATGAAATATAACAATAAAAAGCAATGTTCGTAAAAGTATCATTTATTAACCGTTTGAGGAGAAAGAAAGATTCGTTATGAAATATAACCATCAAAAGCAAAGTTCGAAAAGAATCATTTATAAATCGTTCTGAACAAAGAACGATTCGTTTTCAGACATTTCACCTACACCGAGAAAAAAACTTATGCAAAATTAATAAAAAACCTAGTATAATTCATACGATAGCTTTGGCAGTTTTCAGCCTCCTAAGTTTTGGTCAAAACACCTAAATTTTACATGGTAACTTACCGATATTGATTTGGATGATAAATTGGCGAAGTATTTTGTAATTTACACATTAGCTTCGACAATTTATATGAGCGTGCTTACTTATTCTGCCGAACATAGTGTTAAAGTTTTCAACAAAAAACTTTGTTGAGCTATCAAAGTTAAATAGATAAATAAATATACAGGAAGAAGTATAAAATATACATCTACTTTGGTTAATAACTGTATATTGTTTTATATTACTTTACTTTGGTGTATATTACTTTGGTGAATAACCATAAGCTTATAGTTTCCATACAATTTTATTTACCCAAGCCGGCTTAGGTGATTTTACTATTGCTTTTTTTCTCGGTGTAATAAACGAAATTCACTTTCGTTTCATCGTTTCCGAACAAAGGAAGCAATGTTTATAAAACTATCATTTAACTAATAATCGTTTCTGAAGAAAGAAAGACCTGATTTAAGATATCTTACCTAACAATATAAAATGTTCATGAAACTATCATTTAATAATCGTTTCTGAATAAAGAAAGCAATGTTCGTAAATCCATAATTTGTTAATTGTTTCTGAACGAAGAAATATCTAATTTAAAACATTTTACTTTGTAAAAAATTTTCGGAATACTATCATTTACCAATCGTTTCTGAACAAAGAAAACAATGCTCATAAAACTATTATCTATTAAGCGTTTCTGAACGAAGAAAGATCTGATTTAAGAAATCCTTCCAAAAAAAAAAAATAACAAAACAAAAAAACAATGTTCGTGAAACTATCATTTAATAATCGTTTCTGAATAAAAAAAGCAATTTTCGTAAAACTATCATTAAATAATCGTTTCCCAACAAAGAAAGCAAATTTCGTAAAACTATCATTTAATAATCGTTTCTCAATAAAAAATAGTAAAGTTCGTAAAACTATCGTTTGTTAATCGTTTCTGAACAAAAAAAAGATCTGATTTAAGACATTGTACATAGTAAAATAAAATATTCGTAAAACTATCACTTATTAATCGTTTCAGAAACAAGAAAGCAATGTTCGTAAAACAATTATTTTTTTAACGTTTCTGAACAAAGAAAACAATATTCATAAAACTATCACTTAATAATCGTTTCTGAAAAAAGAAAGCATTGTTCTCAAAACTATCATTTAACAATTTTAAAGCAATGCTCATAAAACTATCATTTATTGTTCGTTTTTGAACGAAGATTCGTTAAAAATTTTTTTTTCTATTAAAAGAAAAAAAAAGTGTTTTACGATATCTTAACGTTCATAAAAGGTTTGTTCTTGAAGAGGCAAAAACGTCTGACGAATATTTTCAAATTACCACCTTTACGAAGGGCTACAAAACGAACATTTCTGGCCGAAGAGGTTCACAAATGAATTTGAAAAAGTTACTTTCCGCTCACTGGGAAGATTCTTCTTTCATTCGTGTTTACAACTACGATATGAAATATTGTTCTCTCTACAAAAGAGACACCATTAGTTAATCTTTCAATTCCTTAACATCTTTTAGTTAAGATTTAAATTCCTAAGGAATTTTATTGACATCTCCACTTAGTATAGGTACGTGGAGATTATAAAAGGTTTGAGAGATGGTATCGTAAACGAAAAAGTGGGATTTGTGGGATCGATTTAATCAAATGCGTGTCTTAATTAAGCGTGAAAAACAACGGGTAGTTGAGTGAAATGTGAAACATTTTGTACAAACGGACAGCGGCTAGCCAGCGGGCCGAACAATTAAATTGTTCAACACTAAAGACCAAAAGAAAAAAAAAAGAATACCACCCGCATCTAGCCAAACTGACCACGCAGGACTACTTTTGATAAGTGTTTGGAGAGAGAACCTTTTAAATGCGCTCTAAAATAGCTGCATCATCGTTAACCACAACGCTGACAATTGTAATTTTCAAACTCCTTCTAAACTTTATAGCTTTTTCTTGAATTGTTAAAATGTCACATATTTCAAGAATTATTGTCGTTTACCAACACTAGGCCTGCCAATGAGAATGCATGCGCTTATTATGTGTCACGGCAATTAAAAGCGGAGAACTAAATACAACAACTACAACAACTAAAACAAAAAAAAAATAAATACGCGCTATTAAATCAACGAGTCGCCGCTTCTTCCAACAATGTTCATCTACCGCAGCCATTCCCGCCGTTGCTGCTTTCTCCTATTCCAAAGCGCAACCCAATCAAGGCGATAAGAGTTTTTTCCTGGTTCTTGTGCTTGTTCTTGTTCTGGTTCGAGTTACGCGTTTATTTATTATTGATGTCGCAAATTGGGGAGTTTTTATTATGTCTGATTTTATGTTTGTACTTGTTTGGCTTTTGTTGGCTTTTTCCAATTTGTTCTTATTATATGAATTTTTTTTGTTGTTGCTGGTGTTGTTATTATTGCTGTTTTTATTTCAGTTTCATTCTTGCTGATGATTTTATCAGCCCTAAACGGTTGAGCCAGACCATCTAGCATCAACCGCCCCGAAAGTCTCCTCTAGTTTTACTTTTATTTCGTTTTGTTTTTTTTCAGACAGGAATAAAGCGAAGAAGTGTTTTATTACCCAACAAATTCGACATGTTTAGGAAATGGTTTTATAGTATATATGTATAAAAAAATTGTTTACTTTTAATATGTCAGCAGAATTTAATTTCAACAAATTTTACAGAAATCTAAGAAAAACATTTGTTAACTTTATAGAACTGTAACGTAAATATTATTTAAGAAATGACCGACTTTAAATATTCTTGTAAAAATTTTAAATATTCCGATTTAAAAGAAGAAAAAATGTCAGCTTTTAAGCAGACTGATTTAATGAATGAATCAATGAATGATGAATGAATGTTTTTTCCGTTTTTTGTCTTAATTTAGAAATTCTGAAAAAAATGCAAATATTCTTCCAAGTAAATCCAAATTTTACTTATATCTGGCAGATATTTTACTTATGCCAGATGGTATTTCTTACGATCATTCAACAGAATTATTTTCCTTAAATATCTCCCGGTTTGTCTTTTAACTTGGAATGGTAACCAAGTTGAAAGAAGAAGGAAATTGGGTGGAAATGCAAAATCGTAGTCAATTAAAGTTGATGCTAAGGCCAAGAACAAATTCAATTTCAATAGCGTGTCTCTCCACAAACTTCGCTTTGTGCATCTACCTTAAACTCCTAAATTCATCTTTGTGAGATATTATAAAATAAATTCAAAAAGATATACTTAGTGCCATGTCACTGCCTAAGTCGAACCCAAAATATCTTTGAAGTTACAACAAGTGCAAAATTATTTTTGAAACTTTCTGGTATTCTTACTTGAACCCTTAGAAAATGAGGTCTTTAGTTGACTGGTAGCTCCACAATTATAATTGGAAAATTTAAAGTTCATAATTTCGATCATTCATCAATCAGAAGATTTCTTAAACGATTTGACCTCGTCGTTAATTTTACAATAACCCGATAGAGTTGCTCCAAATAACCTTTGATTCATTTTTATTTTCAATCTTAGTCTTGGCTGGAAGCCGTAGAAACATGTGAAGTAGAATCTAATCCGCAAATTTCTCTATGACCAACTAATACTTTTGAGTAGTTGACTAAATATTGATGAATTTTCAATTTCAGTTGATTAAAATGAAGAAAGAAGTTAAAGCGTAGGACTCTTGCTGGGATTCGAACCCGGGAGCCCTGTGGTAGTAGTCAAGATCGCTACCTACTCGAATAATGAGATTCCAACACTTTTGATAATTTTCTGCTGCAGTTTTGATGTCATAAGGTTACGTTTTAGCGCGCAGGTTTCCAAAAAAGTTGAAAATGGCATTTTTGAAAATGCCAACGCATGGAATTTTTGCTCACTATGATTTTTGATTGCCGTAAGGGTGCTATGATAAAAATATGGGCACGTGAGAAAAGGTTAATTCTTTGACTTTATGACAAAAAGAATAACAAAATTTAAGACATCTTCGGGACGTGGATGGAGCTGCTTAAGCGAGTCAACTGAAAATTTAGTACATGGCATTATAAAATTTTTATATTCCAGTAAAGGCCGGTTCTTAGCCATTACGAAAAAAATAGACAAAAAATGTATGAAGTCCTTAGGTCGCTTGCATCTAAAATTCATCTTCACTAAAAGATTTTACATGATTACATGGTACACTGACAGCTCACTAACTGAAGAAAGGAACGGAGCTGAACTCTACGGGCCAGGAATCAAATACGAGCCTACGGGCGAGAACAGTATCATATTCCAAGCGGAAGTATAAGCGATGGACAGGTGCATACACTTTAACCCGAAACCGACCAAATAATAATAAGCTATTGCATCCGATAGTCAAGCTGGTATCAAGACACTGAAATCTCAAAAGGTAACCTCAAAACTGGTGATGGAGTGTCTTAACAAATTGAATACGCATGGGCAACAAAACCGGATCAAAGAGGAACATACTGGGGAAATCTACCAAGGTTAAACACTCTATACTACTCTTAGCGACATATGACCTAAAGAGATTTAAAGAATGCATAAAGCCAACAAAGAATGATCTTAGAAGCATCATTGCTAACAGGTCACTGCAGGTTCAACTATCACCTTTCAAAACTGGGAATTCTAAGTGATGACACATGTTGTTTTGTATGGAAGACAAAGAATCAGTGATGCACGTAAAACATTCTACACGTGTTTCACTTGATGGACTTTTCCTTTCCACTAATCTATCACCCCATTTCGAACCAAGGCAGATTTGACTGCCACCTGAAATCCTTGGTTCAAAGCTAAAAAAAAAACATTTATCTCAAAGATTGGACTAAAAAAGGTTCTTTAGATCCATGAAGGGACACAAAAGATCTAAAGGTTAAGTCTTCTAAGAGTCCAGTAGGTCGAGAGATATAAAGTTATTTGTCATCGGCGTAAGCGTGAACCGATACGTATTGACAAACTGAAAAAATATCATTTATAAAAATAGAGAAAAGGAGTGGACCCAGGATAGACCCTTGAGGAACTCCATTCTCAACCGCTCTAAAAGACGAATAAACGTTACCTACTTTTACCCTTTGCATTCTTCCTTTCAAGTAGTTGAATATAAGATTAACAGCACTACGACTAAACTTAAAGTAGTTACATAGTTTATTGCAAAGAAGTGAATGATTGACGGAATCGAAAGCTTTAGAAAAATCAACAAGGCACAGCAGAGTAAGAAAGTTCTGATCATATGAAATTCGGATGTCATCAAATCGCAGTGCAAATCCCAAGAAATCCCAAAATAATAATAATAAATTCTAATAAAACAAAAAAGAATAGTAATAAAACATCACGGAGAGAACCGTTCCAAGATTTTAAATCAGCCATCATGCAACGGTGTTGCATCGAATTTTTACTCGCTGTACATATGGGCTACGGCAAATGTTATAAAAAGCAAATGCATAATTTGACTTAGCCTTCGAATAAAAATAAAACAATAAATAATGACTTTGTCAGGTCGCATAGGTAGCAACATATGCAACAAAAATGTTACATTGTTGCATAGGATTACTACTCGGTGAGTAGAAGTGCTACGAAAAATTTTATTTTACAATAACTTAAAATGATTCTTTAATTAAATAACGAAAATAAAAAAGAATTTTTTGAAGGCCACCGCCAAATGCAGCAAAAATGCAACAACAATGAAAAAAACGTTGCATGGAATAATAACTCTGTGACTATAGGCGCTATGGTCAATTTTATGGAACGACAGTAAAGCTGCGCTTTTCGATCACATGATGGAAATAAAAAATAATTATAGGTGTCATGAGGCCTCTCAGGTAATCCCTATAAGTTACCTTAATACACCAAATGCAGTGGTAAAAGCAAAAATATAAATAAAAAAAAAAATAATCTAAAATTAAAAAAAAGGCCCAAAATTAGAATAAGGGTTTGGATTGGACAAAGACTAGGAGCAGCAATAAGGCAAGTAGTTGGACAAAGATTTGGACAAAAAATAGAGCATGGACTTGAACAAGGATAAGGACAAGAATTCAGACAAGGGAAAAAGGCTACAACAAGTATTGGGACAAGTATAAAGAACAAAGATATGGATATGCCTAAAACAATATTTAGGACAAATTAAGGAAAAGGACAAGGAATAAAACGAGGATTTGGACTCATTGAAGACAATATTTAGGACAAGAAAAAGTTTGGAAAAGAACTTGGATAAGGATTAGGAAAGGGATTTGAACAAGAATCTCTTACATTATTCGAAGATTAAAACATGAGTTTGAATAAGAATAAGGATAAGGACAATTATGGGATCAAAGTAAAGTAATTGGAGAAGAATAAGGAAAATGACAAAGATACTTTGTGACGTCAAAACCTACAGTTGCATCCACGATACTTTTTTTATAGTTATTTATTTTTTTTGTTTTTTCTTATTTTTTTATTTTGTTATTTTTTTATTCTTTTATTTTGTTTTTTTTTTCTTTTATTTTTTTAATTTTTTAATTTTTTATTTTTTGTTTATTTTTTTAATTTTTTTATTTTATTTGTTGTTTTTTTATTTTTTTTATTTTTTTATTTTTTTATTTATTTTATGTTTCTAATGTTTCTTATATATTTTTTTGTAGTTTTTTATTTTTTTATTTATTTTTTTTATGTTTCTTATTTACTTTTTTGTTTATTTTTTTTATTTTTTTTTTATATTGATACCCCCACGTTTAAAAAACTTAAATGGGGGTACATTAATTTTGTCACTCCGTTTGTAGCGCCCATAATGAGGCGTGGCATGTATAGAAAAGTATATTTATTCTTGATCAGCATCACCACCCGAGTTAATTTAGCCATGTGCGTCTGTCCATCTGTCTGTCTGTGATCACGATTACAGCCGTAATTTTCAAGTTATCATCACCGATATTTAAGCTTTTATCTAAAAAATAAAGGTCAAGTTCGAAAATGAGCCAAATCGGATGAAAACCACGCCTACCTCCCATACAAAGTGACTTTATCAAAACGGTAAATCTCTTAGAATTCCACAAAAATTAATATATGGACTAAAAATTGTGCATATGAGCTTTGTTGTCTAATATACACTTTGAGTATGAAATGTAACCAAATCGGATGAAAACCACGCCCACCTCCCATACAAAGTGACTTCATTAAAAAACAAAAACGAATAGTTTCTGTTAAAACTATGACGAAAATGTTTCTACAAATAAATATTTTTTTGACTGCTTAAGATTTGAAATATATTTTGGTTCGGACGTGGGGGTATTTTAACTTCGGCCCAGTCGAAGATCATTTCTTACTAGTTTTTATTTATATTTTTTATTTTTTTTATTGGTTTTTAATTTTTTTTTATTTTGTTTTTATTTTTTAATTCTTTTTATTCTCTTATTTTGTTTTTTATTTTTTTGTAATTTTTTTTAATTTTTGTAATTTTTTTATTTTTATTTTTTTTATTTTTTAATGTATTTTTTATTTTTGTTGTTTTTCTATTTTTTTATTTATTTAATGATTTTTATTTATTTATTTATATTTTGTTTATTTATTTTTTTTTTTTATATTTTTTCATATTTTTTTATATATTGTTTTATATATTTTTTTATTTTTTTTTACAAACCACTCCACAGTGGTCATATCCGGCCAAAACCTCATAACTTGTTCATTTCATTTTGTAAATTTATGAAATTTGGTATGTGTGTTAAATAGCTAAAGATGGATTGAGGTATGTTTAAAAATGTTTGCCACGCCCCTTAATACCGCCCCAATCGTTATTAGGCAGAAGGAGTTAAGATAATTGGATGAAACTTGGTTCGCATGTTAGTGTTGACGCAAAGATGTGCTCTATTGAATATTTTTTAATCCGCCCCTGCCACGCCCACTTATTTAAGATCTCTATAAAATGGGTTTTATTGAAGCTACAAAAACAAAATTTTGTTTCAGCGTATATTAGAGCAAAATCAAGTTATGTGCCAAAAATGGGCGTGATCCGCCCACAGATACGCCCACCTCCCCTACAAACTATAATGGTAAATAGGGCTTTAAAAGGATTTCCACATGAAACATGAGTATATGGGAACAACATGTAGTTGTAAGCCACAAATGGGCGTGGTCTGCCCACTTTACATGCATGGCAAGGAGTGTTGTAGGGTATTTTGTAGTCGGTCTATATCGTCTATAGCCTTTCCTATAAAGCACACCATCTTCAAATGAGACACAACTCAAAATTTGTAAATTTTTGGGTAAATATATGGAACTTGCTCACTGACACTGCGCTCAAAAACAATTTTTTGCGATTTCTGAAAATTGACTAATTTTGAGTTGTTTCTCTTTTGGAGATGGTGTGCGATATGTTTTTTTAATAAAAATTATAGTTTGAATTTTTTATTAGTTGGCTTTACATTTTTATTTTGATGGTAAATGTATACAAAAATAATTAAAAAATAACTAAATAGGTTAACATTTCCAAGGCTTCTGGCAGCAATTCTAATTTTTTCTTTTCTCTTCTTATTCTTATTTGACTAATTAAAGGATCAGATGATACTAAGAGATAGTGTAGGATATCTTCATTGTTCAATTTTCTTGAAAAATTTCTGCTATTATTAAGTCTTGCAGACTTGAATATTTTGTTTGTGGCCTCTTGCGCTTCTTCAGACATCGCGCCTATTGCGATGACAAGATGTTCCACTATTTCTGAGCCATGAATCAGCACTTTATGTACAGAGGGGGGCATAGTGTACCATCTATATAAGTTTACATAAAGTAGACTTGTTTCATCGCAATATATTTTGAAATTTTCTATCTTAATTTCTTGCCCAGAAGCAAGTATTTGTAAGATACAATAAAATTTTTTTACAAGACCGACATCAATATTTAATATGTCTGAAACTTCCACATAGTTTTTAAAAAAAGTTCTTGCAACGTTTCCATCGTTTGAGTTGGCAGTGTCAGGTCTAGGCATATCCACACAAATTCCAATTCGCTTTCTGATTTCTTTTTGGATATGTCTATTTCTATTTTCTTTCAGAACTTTATTTTCATTTGAAGCAAACGACTTTTTAAAATCCAGGTTGTACGAAATGTGGAGTAGACATTCCATGAATCGTATCCAACAATGAAGATTGGTAAGACCAAACTGATAGTTACTTTTATTGGGTATTAAAGATTTTACATATGCAATATTGTTCATTTCACTCGGCTTTGCATTGCAAATATTGCATGACCTTGAAGACTTTTGTGAGGTTAAAATATTGACAACTTTACCATCGACCATTGTGCACATAAGATTGTAACTAACTTCAAATTTGAGAGTATCATTAAACTCAACTTTAGTTGGCAACAAATTTTTAATCTCATCACACGTTTCCCTGTATTCCTTTTGCACATTTTCAGATGTTTCCTTTGTAAATGTAAATTTTAATGGTCTGCAAAACCTTATCGATGATGGTCTCTCATTTTTCCAAAGTGTTTCCTTACTTTGTTCTGTAATTAATTTTAAAGGCACATATGTAACCATAAAAATAGTTTTTTCATCCACATTTTCTAAATTTTCGTTATCCTGCCACTTTTGATTAAAGATTTGTTGGCCACTAGAGCCATCCATTCCCCACTTTCCTATCAATATTATTTTATTTTCTGAGACATTTTTTAAGTTTTCATAAATTGATTGAAGAATTCGAGTTGAGGTATGGCTTAAAAAACTTTGAAGAGGAATGGATGCACCAGTCTCTCCCACATTAATAATATCTGGGTAGCACTCTTTCTTTCTTTCTAAAATTTTGGTGTATGGGGGATAATATTTTGCACCCAATAACATTTCGTTGTAATCTCTTTGACCCTCATACTGAGACTTAGAAAATTTCAGATCCATAAACATAGCTAAAGCACCATTTTCTCTTTGAAACTCTTCGCCTTCGCGATGTTTGCATGTGATTTTACAAAGTTTTTCAGATGCTGTATGGACTAACTCCGCATCAAATTTAAAACAATGATCATTAATCTTACGTCTTTTGCTTCTTTCTGAACAGAGATTATATGCCACTTCCGGTCGTCCGGCCGCAGATTTATGACTTGGTCCAGCATCCTATTGAATTAAAATTTCAAGCTGTACAAAAATCTAAATGCATTCAATAATTAACACTTACACAATCTTCATATTCCAAGTAATGAAAGTTTTTTTTTAACCAGTCAGTTTCTCTACGTTCAAAATATTCCTTGTTGTAATGGCAATTCTGCCATTTTTTTTTACGGTGCATACAAATCCTCGAATTTTTGAAATTATTATATCCCTTTTAAATATTTTTTTTTAAGTTTTCTCAATATACTGAATCAGAATAACTGCTACTTCATCCACCTTTTTATTTTGGTGTGCTTTCCACACTTCAAAAAGTTCTAAATTCGTTAAGACAGTTGCCACTAAAAAGGTTATAAAAAAAAGAGTTGGATGAAGTTGGTTCTGAAATTTACCATACTTACTGAGGAACCTTTGTACTCTTAGTCAAACGTATTAGTCAACCTCTAAAAACTTCTAAAAAAATTCCGCAGCCTACCAAACTTTGTGTGTGTTTTTTTTTTTTAATATTTATAGGTATTTTTAATAACAAAATTTTAATGTCAAAAACGCACTTTCACAAACCAAAACTCATCTTACTTTACAACAAGAGTGTCAGTTGTAAGAATAAAAAAAAGCTCATCAAAATAATTTGAATTAAAATTCTGAGAAAACGCAAAGCCAACTTAGCTCCCATACTTCGAAAATTTAAAAAATTCATTTGAAAAATTATCAACTTTGCTGCCTTATAAAATCAAATGCTTGCAACAGATTTTAATAAAATTTTGTTTTTACATGCTTCAAGGTGTGTACTATCATAGGGCATAATTTGTTTTCAGGAAAAACGAAAACAAATTTTTTTAATTTTGGCCAGATATTACCACTGTGCACTTGTATAATCCATAGCGTCGTAGGAAATATGGAAGGCTTATCTGAAATATGGCGTTTTGTCTAATTTTTCAAGTTTAAATTATAGTGTCGACCAACCCTCTACTTGTGCGTCTCGAATTTGGGTTCCTCTTTAGAAAAACAGTAAAAACCGTTATTTTTGGTCCATCTTGCTTTGCTTTCGAGATTTGTTGCAATTTTTAAAGGTTAAGTTGTCGTATCTACCGAACTCCTCTCCTGAAAACGTTCGCTGCAAAATTTTCGATGCAAATGCATGGTGCACTAGGTGTTATCGCAATGATTTCGTTGCTTTTACATAATTGTCGCTCTATGTTTTGATATTTTACTTCATATTAATACTCACTGCTAAAGGCACTGCTTCGACACTAAGAAAAAACTTTCAAAATATGCAATGCTTGTTTCATTGACTTCGCTTCATATAGAATATTTTTATTCGATGTTAAGACTACACTGATATACGGATATACTGTTCACTAGTGAAGCTCTGTGAATACGAGGGTTACTATATATATTTCGGGAATAAATATAAAGAACGAAATCTATACTTAATAGATTTCATAGAAAAGTACTGTATCGTGGTATATGCATAATAGAAATAGACACATCAATTGTCCAGAATTCTATAATGCATTACTTTTATGTATTTTGATGAAGATGTAGTGAATTCCTTGATCTGGTACATAACAGATGGCAATTTTTATTGAAATCCAATTCATAGCTTTTCAAAGCTTTACTTCAAAAACACGTGCTTTTAATTTCAATACAATATCATTTAATTTAAGCCAATTTTTCCTGCAGTATTGTGTCATCATTTTACTTTTAAGGTGCTTATAGCATGAACATTTTCAACTTTGTAGCTATCACAAAAAATGTAAAAAAAGCCGCTACTAAGCAAAATTTACTACAACATCTTAATTTAATCTACTCTAATCTGGACATACCTTAAATGTGACTTTTTCTTGCAATCTACGCTTTCCGAAAATGTGCTTGAATGAGAATGAGTGTGAATGTGCTGTTGAGAAGCATAAAATTGCTGTCGTTGCTGTTTTCAGTTTGGTTTTTTTTTTTTTTTGTTTTTGTCTACTTCTTCTTCTTTTTTGTTTTTGTGTTTTATTTAAGTTTTTAGTTTGTCGCATTTTCCAACGTTTGCTAAATTTAGCAGGAACTGTTAAAATATTTATGCACATAGATATTCTTCTATGTTACATACTTACACTGTGAAGGTGTGGACATAATTTCTAAATTTACATGAAGTTATTTGAATGCATATTTCAGCTACATTTAAATATCTTTGAGATACGCGTTGCAACATGCGCTGCATTTTAATTTATTTTATTATACTAAACATGTTGTTGTTGTTTTTGACTTTGTTGTTGTTGCTGATTTTGTTGTTATTGCTTTTGTGGTAGTTTGTGGCCGTGTTTAGTTGACTCTTTGCGGGTCGTGATTTACCTACAATACCACGAGTACCAATCGATGCAATTCAGTATTTTTTTTTCACAATATTTTTTTTTCAGTATTTTCGATTTTAAGCCAGTTCTTGTGTTTTGTTAACCTTTTTACAAAATTACATTTTGTTTTTGTTGTTTTTTTTTCTTCTCGTTTTCTCTATGCAAAACCAGTTTCTTTTAGTTTGAGATGTTCTCTCCCTCGCACTTTCCATATCTACTATCTCACTTTTGTAGATTTTTATTTTCTTCTCGTTTTTAAGTATTTTTTGCTGAGGTTTTTTGTTATAATAAATAAGTAGGAAGTATCGAGACCGGCAACAGAGTCATAGCACCACAGCAACAACGTGTACTACCAGAGCAATGTTAGTCGACTGTATGATAAAGGTGAGGCGGCATGGTTATAACGCGGAGGTGGAGAAGGAGAAGGCACACAAAGTTGAGTCTTGACGGTATGCTTGGTTGCATTTTAAGTTCAAAGTTGTTGTTGTTTTTGCTGTTGTGGGGAATGCGTTCTTGTCTAGAATGAGTAATCAGCCAAAGACAGCAACAGAAGTCGCTGCAGCCACTGCAGCCGCTGAAGTTTTAAAGAGCGAAAAACCAGCGGAGCCAGAATAAGAAATAGGAAACTAAGAAGCAGTAGAAAAAAGAAGCAGAGAAGATGTTGATTGGGCTGTTTGAAGTCATCGTCGCTCGTCGCTACGTGGGCTTAAATATTTTGTGCCTCATCAGCAACACTAACAGCAAAAGCAGCAACAGCAGCGGCAAAAAAGGAAAAATAAATATAATATAATCGCTTTTGCATTTAGATTTTTAATGAGATTTTTTTTCCTATCCATCCATCGATATGCATTGATTAGAAATTTATGAGCAAAAATTATGGGCCGTTTGTTGTTTTGTTTTATTCTAGATACTTCATGTTTATTTTATTTTTATTTTCAATTTTTGGTTTTTTGTTTCGATTTTGCTATTGGTTTCGGTTTCGGTTTTTGGTTGGGTTGGTTGGTTTACTTGCTTAATTTTTCAAATTTTAATGGTTCAATTATGATTTGTTGCGTCTGGCATATTTGATTAGGCGTGAAGTATTGCTTCATAACTTTTGGATTCTCCTTTTTTTCTTTACTTTTTCAATGCTCGTTTAAGTATTTGTAACTTCATTTAATGTTTTATGTCAAGATTGTGACATTTTTGTTTGACGCTCAATTAAGCTGGTAAAATATGTTTTTTTTTTGGATATTAAGAAAACTGTATAAAAAAACAAAAAAAAAAAAAAAAAAAATAAGAAAAATTCAGTTGCAGCGACTGGTTGTTCTTTTTGCTGTTGGAACAAATCCTTAAAAAGGAGCCGTTTAGGCGTTTAACACCAACCTACGATTTTTGTCATTCCTTCTGAAACACAAACGCCTACTGCAAGAAAACTCGTTTTGAGTCTCTCGTTCAAACGTTTTTTTTTGCGCTAACAGGCTCAACGAATTTGAGTATTTTGCTGCATACGCTGACAAAAGGAGTTGGATTTTTTTCTGGTTATAAATTTTTGTGTGAAACTGCGAAAAAAGAAACAGAGTTCAACATAAAATTACCCAAGGTTTGTGGAGAAATTTTTAAATTTTAAAATTAAATAAAATGGTAGAATAAACAAGGTGGCTGAGAACCAAAAGTCAGAATTGTTAAAAAAGAAACCACCGAACTACGAATAACAGCAAATAGAAGCAACAAACTATTTGTATTGATTTTGATCGCTTCACCTCAGAGCGAGAGAGGATTTTTGTTGTATAGGGTCTTTCAACAAGAGGTGTCATTTTAAATTTCGCACCATTTTTTCAGGTAGCAACATACAACTGTCATTCGATGACGTTTGACAAAGAAAAACTAGGAGATTTTCAGATATGGATCGATACAAACTCGCACAACGCATTGAAATAGTGAAAATTCACTACAAAAACGGTGAAAATATCTCAACCGCGATATTTACGTGAACACCTGCCATATAGGCTTAATTTAACTTTGGCCCATGGCAGTGGGGTCGAGGTTCATGGAATTGATGCTCAGCAGATAAATCTTTAGGACGTCAGTACCATGCTAATAAAAATACAACGTCCATTCGACCACTCCTGGGGCGTCACTTCCATGACTTCAGACGCGAACAACGCCCTGTCATAGTAGTTTCAACACCGGTTACACACCATACTTAAGTGTATATTTTAATTAAAAAATATACTATGGACTATATGGATAGCAACCAATGCTGGAACGCAACAGTACCAGTTATGAATGATTAGTTGGCTCAACATCCACATTTATTGGTGGAGATCGAGACCCATCTAACATTTCTGACAATTTATGGGCATTGCCACCCGGTTGATTTAGTGCAACTCCACGCCGATCTCACAGATCTGTTCGCAACGTTAAACTACCACAGCCATTACGATACTCCCCGAAGAGCCAGCCCTGCGATAGTCTCCCCGGGCAAAAGGGATTTATCTCGACACGCATTAACACACACCGACACATCTCCATCCATCGTTCATGACTGTGGTGGCAAAAGATACCGCTACAGCCTAGACCACATCACTTCTGGCGGTTTGTGACACATGGTCACCACTATTTTGCAACTTTGTAAACTGGCATTCCAATGCTACTAAGATATACTTTTCACCTCGGAGTTCCCAATTCTGACACCTCATGTACACCAAGATATACACCAATTTTTCATCGTTTATCCAGTCTTTATAATGCGACCACATGTGCCGGTGGAAATTGTGATAGTACTTCTGTCGAGCGTAAAGACCATCCTCGTGCTAACAAATTTTAAAGATCATTGCTATTCCTTCGTAGGCATACGCTATCGTTGATCGAGTAAAACGGTCCACCTACTCCCTAGATTGGGTGACCTAATCCAGGATCTGGAAAGTCCCTCTACATCTACACAAGATAGGGCGAACCCGCTGCCTGCAACCATTTTCCTTTTTCCTGACTTTGGAAAGGTTGCTTGTGAGAACAGGCCAAGTTATTAATCGATCAATTCGAACGTTTCGGACAAGTTAGTGATGTAAAGACTCCAACTCGTGCTCCTTTGGCTATTTCAATTGAAAATATTGCAGCTGTAGCTGGGAGTGTGGCTGAAAACCCAGGTTTGTCTATTTCGAAACGATCACAGGAATTGGGCCTATCCACAGCCACTTTGCACCGTATTTTGTATAAAGATCTTGAAGATTTGACATAAGAATTTGACATGAGAATTGACAGCCTTTAGACGAAGGAAATGCCGAACATTTGCTGATTGGGTGCTGGAAATGTATGAAAAAGATCATGTTTTCTAAAAAAAAATTATTCTGAGTGATGAGGCTCATTTTCATCTGTCTGGGTATGTGGATAAGGAATACAGTCACATATGGGGCTCCCAAAACCCAAAAAAAATAGTCGAACAACCTTTCCATTCACAACGAGTGCCAATTTGGTGCGGTTTTGGGAGTGGCGGTGTCATTGGGCCATATTTTTTCGAAAATCATGCTGGTGTAACCGTTTCAGTGAATGGATTGTGTTGCCGAACGATGTTGGCTGACTTGTTTTTGCACTGAAATTTATGGTATGGGCGTGGACGACGTTGATTTTCAGCAGGACGACGCCACATGCCATACAGCTGGTGAAACAATAGCTCTATTGCGTGAAAAATTTCCTGGAGGTGTTATTTCTCGAAATGGAGACTTTGATTGGCCGCCGAGATCGTGCGAATTAACACCATTAGACTTTTTTTTTGGGGCTATGTTAAAAATAAAGTCTATGCACATGCTCCAGCAAATATTCAAGCACTCAAAGACAAAATTATAGTAGAGTTGTTATTCGTGAGATACAGCTGCAATTATGGGAAAATGTGAAGAAAAATTTCATCAAAAGAATGGCCATATGCAAGAACAGCCGCGGCGGACATTTGGTAGATATTGGGTTCCATTACTAACCTCAGAGTTTGTTCTAAGGATTAAAATAAAATTATCGAATCTTTTCACAAAAATATTGAATTTTTTTTTAATTTAAAATAACACCTCTTGTTGAAAGACCCTAAACCCTGAATGAAATAATATGAGGGTTGCTACACACATTTCGGGAAAAAATAAAGAGTGCCCCAAAAGGCACTGACATTTTTTATTTATACTATTATATAAAATTAAAGTGAATATTTCTTGTTGCCACTATACTCCAAATGTACTGGTCCGATTTTTACCAAATAAGCTTTAAAATATCACATTTGTGCAGCAAAAGGACAAAGGGGTGTTTGATCGTGGCTTTCCTGTAATGTATAAATGAGCAAGAGAAGCAAACGGCTGACTTTTTACTTTTATAGAAGTGGCATTGTGTGATTCAATAAGTTTTTTTTTTATAAATCAATAAAGATAAACTATTGATAAAGAGAAAACGTCCCTGGACAACTGTGACCTGCTAATTGAATTATAAAGTAGAGATATGGAGGCTGTTGATGGAACATAATATTGCCTCAAATGGCCGTATCGACCTTGCTTGCACACGCGAGCCCTTTTCGTGAAATTTTCCATGCCATTCTGGCATGATTCACGATTAATTGCTGCAATGGCAAGTTGGATTTCCAATTTCAATTTTTCAATTCAGGAATTGTTCGTGGTTTAGTGGCATAGACTTGATTAAATAAACCACAGTGTTGCAGACGGTGCGTTCTGATGACCGAGAAGTGTGTGGTTTTGTGAACTGTCTCCGAAAAATTTTCACAATTTTTTAATTGAATTTTCACGATTTATATGCTTTGCTCGACAGTGAATTCTACGACGAAGCCTCCATGCTTGCTGTTGACAGCTGTCATAGGCTTAGTACTCAACGCCTGTCCCAAAATAAGCAGTGCCCAAATAGAAATGTCAGTGACTTTTGGGACACCCAATAGAAGAACCGAATTTTTTCTTTATTGTTTATTGAAATATTCTCCTTTATGATTAATACATTCTTGCATACCTTCGAACCATTTGTCACAACATTTATCCCATTCTGCTTGAGACATCTCCAAAACCTAATTTTTGAACGCATTAACGACTTCTGGCGTCGAAAATCGCTATGCGCGGAGTTTGTCCCTGATGTGCAGGGACAAAAGTCATTGGGTGAAAGTTAAAATTCGGAACATTTAAGTGTTAAAGAGTTAAATGAGATAAGCGCTGTTTATTTTTCCAAAGTTGTATGTAAGTATGTTTGAAGATCAGAACTTTTCGATTTATACACGGGATAGCGTCTATCATCCTAAAAAAAAAAACAAAAAAAAAAAATAAATAACTGGCCATTTCAGCCCTAGCCCAACTGAAAGGACTTTGACCTAGCTTTTTATGATCAATTGTGTTGTGCGTGTTATTAAGTTTGTACACAATTGACCGAGAACCGGACCTACATGTTTAACGCCGACTCCGAACGGCGATGAACGGAATGTTATCGTTCTCAAGAAGCCTTACATGGCATTTTGATTACTCTCTGAGGTTTGCCATTGTCTGCAGAGAGGTGGCGGCCGTACAGAAAAATTATTTTAGTTAAAATAATTTTCTGTCGCTGCTGGGGTTCGAACCTGGGTCTCCAAGTTCGTTGACATAGCGGCCATGCACTTTTACCAACTTCGCCACGGACGCCACCGCGTCTATCTTCCTATTTTCTTTTAAATACGGGACAGGATAGAGTTTGTAGGGTTATTTCCTTTAAATGCGGAAATATCATGGGTATCGCGGATCATACAGTCACTTTCAACATTTTAATTAAGTGTGGTATTTAGCTACATCCTTTATAAGACTTATTCATTGAACGGAGTGAAAAATCAATTTCTTATCAATGGACTTTTTCTCTTAAAAGTAAAATGTCGCACTTCAACTTTCACTCGAACACTTTTTGAGGTCTGAAACAAAAGTAACTGAAATTGTATTAACTGTTAGTGATTCAACTAAAGTTATTAGTCATGATCTTGATGAGCCCACCAAAAAAACAAAAAAAAAAAATAAAGAAATACTATCACGTTCCAAGTCACAATAATAAAATATAATTCTTGTTAAAGAAATTGTTTAATCGCTTTCAAAAGAGACAAAACGCACACGATGATGATGATGATGCACTGACTCACTTTCTTACTCATCGATTATGTTGGTGTTTTCCCCCCGCCGCAATCAACCTACCACTGATGCAACATTAAGACAACATCCAAAATACTCTTATTTATAGGCAGCACAGAACAGCAAGATGAGGTAAGAGATAAGAAGAGCAGTTTTGTGAAATTTGATACATAAGAAAGAAATACAATTAGCCCATAAAAGGATATCGGCTTTGTTTTTATTTAACATGCCCTTAAAAGGTTTTTGAGAAAGTGGCATTGATGATAGGCATAAAGAAAGTAAACTGAATGTCTGAATAAATGAATTGAACTGAGTTTGAGGGATGACTTTTGCGTCTGGTTTGACCTTTGGTTTTGGTCTTGCGCTTGTGCATTTCTCCTTGCCTTGCATCCATCTATGCAACATTGATATCCAAG
This sequence comes from Pherbina coryleti, assembly GCA_943735915.1. Lineage (NCBI taxonomy): Eukaryota > Metazoa > Arthropoda > Insecta > Diptera > Sciomyzidae > Pherbina > Pherbina coryleti. Next base: position 54,610,177 of record OX030950.1, read on the forward strand.
AGCACGTTTTAAATTTATGCTCATGCAGTAAATTTGACCTTAGGTAAAAAATTCTAAAAATACAATTTATAAAGGTTATTCATTTCTTTAGAAATATTTATTTTTTTCATTCAGTTGAATAGCTGTAGTGTGTCGAAAAATTAAATCAAATTTTAGCTTTGAGCAATTAACACTTTTCTTAAAAATAGTTATGGATAACAAAAAAAAAAAAAAAAAAAAAAAAAAACAAAAAAAAAACACTTCTACTTTTTATTTATTTTATAAGAAAATGTAGGAATAGGAAAACCGAAAATGATAATGATGTACGAGTAAAATGTGTTTCAACAAGAGCTGTAAGATTTATTTTTTTTATTAAAACGAACAATTGTTTTTATGTCTCTTTAATTTTTATTGCATTTTAAAATAGACATATGGAGAATATATATAGAACTTAAACTTCTCATTGGCCGTCGTGTTTCAGCTTTCAGAGCTTAATTTTTTTTTGCGAAATTTCCGATCACTCTTTCGTATAATAGGGGCTCTATTTCGGTAAGTTAAAATTGTTTGTGGTTGGTTAGCGTAGACCCCTAACTCTTAATGTTCTCCCGAAGAAAAAAGTCTAACGGTGCTTATACCGCAAGATCTTTGTGGGCAATTGTAATTCCAAAAACCTGAAATTACGCGGCAAGGGAACTTCGTGCTCAAATACTCGATTGTTTAGCGACTTGCATGTATCGTAGGACCATTCTGATGAAAGTAGAGGGTCGTCTTTGTTCGTTCGACTATGAAACATTATTTATCATATCTCTGTAGCGCTTTATTGACTGTTCCGGCTTTCCCGTTGTGACTTTCGGAAAAGTACGATCATATTGGGTGTTTTTTAAAGCTGTAGAATTTCCTAGAGGGATAGCTGTCAAATCCAGTTGTCAAAGGAAATACAGTGTTGCGCAAAACAATAGCAACAAAATCAGTGCGCTGCTACAAAATCTTGTATCTTTTTTAATATGGGGGATACACAAAAACTATTAAAGTAACCAAAGCATATATTCATACATCATATAAGAAACAAATCATATTCAAATTTGGTTTTGTTTTCTTTATTAAATTTAAAATGAATGTGACTATATTCAATTTGTCTGAGTGCAAAACAATAGCAACATAATTAATATTTGGTGTAAGACCCATTATTCTTGAATACCGCTGCACATTTGCGCGGCATCGACTCTATTAAATTAGATATAGTGGTATTAGGTATTTGTTCCCACTTAAGTTTCAAGGCTTCACACAGTGCAGCTTTATTGGAAAACCTTCGACCAGAAACTCTTTTCTTCAAAATCCCAAAAAGATTTTATATGGGATTCAAGTCTGGTGATTGTGCCGGCCAATCAAGGAATTGAATCCCATTGTCTCTAATGTAATCTTTGATGAGCTTTGAAGTGTGCTTCGGGTCGTTGACGTGCTAAAACGTACACTGAAGCGACATATTCCACTTTGCATATGATAGCATCTTGCTTTCTAAAATGTCTTTATATACAAATTGATGCATAATACCATCGATTTTATGAAATGGTCCGACTCCATCATAGGAAAAACAAGTCCAGAAAATAATACCACCGGCTCCATGCTTAACATTTATTTTGCAGTTTGGGGCTTCAAGTCGTGTACTTGGGCGGCGCAATACCGTGGACATCCCATTTGAATTAATAAAGTTGAACTTTGATTCATCGCTAAACAAAACGGTTTTCCATTTTTTAACGGTCCAATTTAGGTTCTCTTTTGCAAAACTGAGTCTAAAAAACAATAAATTGCAACTCGTTGTCAAAATTTCAGACAAAATTGTTTAAATTATAACACCTCAACTTGTTTGTTTAAGTTAAGCTGCAAGCAAAGGTTTCTTTGCCGGTCTGTAACTCCTTAAGTTTTCCTCAACGGCTCTTCTGCGAATAGTGCTGTGATGGATATCTAAATCAAGTGTCCGAACAACCTCTTTGGAGGTGGCAAATGGATTTCGCTTGAACATGCCACAAATGTTCCTGTCATCACGCAGCGATGTTTTCCGCGGGCGCCCTCCTGAATATACCGTTGTTACGTCTTTTGTGATGTTATACTTTTTTATTAATCTACAAACTATTGACCGATTAATATTAAAATGCTTCTCGACAGATATTTGCGATTTTCCCATTTTATATTCGGAAATAATTTGTTATTTTAGAGTTTTACAGTATTTATCACGTGCCATTACAAATGGAACAGTCAATGGCACAATTAGGGCAAAAACAAATCTAAGCTTAAATGTTTATGACTCACAAACAACATGTGCTTTACAATAAAATAACTTTTACCGTTGTTTTTTGGAACTTCTGTTCTCTTTTTACATTTTTTAAGTTTTGTTGCTTTTGTTTTGCACTCAAACAAATTGAATGTAGTCACATTAATATTAAATTTAATAAAAAAACAAAACCAAATTTGAATATGATTTGTTTTTTATATGATGTATGAATATGTGCTTTGGTTTCTATAATAATTTTAGTGTGCTCCCAATATTAAAAAAGATACACGATTTTGTAACAGCGAACTGATTTTGTTGCTATTGTTTTGCGCAACACTGTACATGTGTTTGACATTTATGTTCAGTATACTTTGACAAATTACCATGTAAAAACTTACAGCGGAACAATACTAACAAATCATGGAAATCTGTTTCCAAAATTCGCGTTCTGTGCGGCAAACTTACAGAGCACTTCGCACACATTACGGTGAGCATAATCGTTCATCTTACCGGGTATATAAGTATGCAAAATTGCCGTATTTGGAGTGAGAACCATTCTTAAGAGACTTTCCAGGCTCCTTTACATCTAAAAAAAGTTACTGTCTGTACTTTTTCAAAACGGAAAATGTAGCCAACGTTACCGTTAATGGTGAGCGTTGCAGGCAAATGATTCGCGATTTTTTGGTTCCCCACGTCAATATCAATCGTCTAAGTGTTAAATCGTTCCAACAGGGTGGTGCAATAAGTCGAAACCATCACTTTATTGGGACGAACTTTTTGTGATCGAATCATATCAAGAAATGGGCCGATCAATTGGCCACTTAGGTCATGTGACTTGACTGCGTTAGACTACTTTTTTGTGGTGATATGCCAAGTTACGGGCCTATGCTGATAAACCAGCTACGAGTGACCAGTTGGAAACTAACATTCGGCCCATTTTTTGTGAGGTAAGACCGGCTATGCTGAAAAAAGTGGCGCAAAATTGGACCGAGGGGATGATCTTCATAAGAGGCAGTCGCAGTGGCCATTAGAGCAAGTCACATTTGTATGGATTTTGTTAAATTATTTGGGATCCTCTGAGCGAACAATAAATCTTATGTCGAGAGACAACGATAAAGTGATGTCATTGGAAGCGGAAAAACAGGCTTTTCTTCACGTGGTACAAGACCATTGTAAGCTCTTTCCATGCAAAAGAAAATCCATATTCACAATGATTAAAATTAAATCCTTTAAAAATCACTTTGCCAAAAATATCGTATCTCATTCAAAAATGGGTCGATCCTGTTTTTAATTATTAATACCATAAAACGGGCTGCAATAATGCATTAATTAATTTTGAAAAAATGTCCTAGATCAATGCAAAGGACAAACATGAATAAAAATTTATATGAAAAAATTTTAAAATGTTGACTTAAAATGCTTTTATTGGGACCGGACTTCATTGTACGTCAAATCTAAGTCCAGAATCAGATTCTTCAGCTAGTTAAACATAGAAGTAGGTACTTTTGTTTTTTTTTTAAATTTGAAATGTATTAGAAAAATGTAAATACATTTCATCTACACCGAGAAAAAAAGCAATAGTAAAATCACCTAAGTCGGCTTAGGTAAAAAGAATTGTATGAACATTAGAAACTTATGCTTATTCACCAAAGTAGTATATTGTTTAATACATTGCTTTGAGAGCATTTACTTCGACACGCTGCCAAAAAAAAAAAATGTTTGATTCACCCAAGCCAATAATATAACATTTTAACCAATAGTGTAGGCAAACCACCGAAAACTTTGACACTTTATCAAACTGGTATGAGCAAAATTTATCGCTGAATACTCGCGGTTTGTTATAGTTCTCATTTAGTATTCATAATGAAAATGATATAGCCTGCATGTTTAGCCAAAGTGCAATCCTTCGTGAGTGCATTTTCTTAGCATTTAATAAAATATATTTAAAAAAGCGATCTAAATGCATATTTTTTTTACTTTGTAAATCTATGTTGTAAATGTCCTTAGTAAAAATAAAAAAATTTGGTTAATTTTTTTTAGAAGTTTCATCTAAGTACTTGGGTAATTTTGCACAACAGCAATATACAAAATTTTACCTAAGTATATGTACATTTCATACTTGTCTTCGGAAATTTTTTTCAAAAACAATATAAAGTAATTTACCTAAGTAAATGTATATTTTATACTTCTCGTACATAAATATATATTTATTTATTTAACTTTGATAGTTCAACAAAGCTTTTTGTTGAAAACTTGAACACTATGGTCGGCAGATTAAGCAAGCACGCTACTATAAATTGTCGAAGTCACAATGTATAAATTACAAAATACTTTGTTAATTTATCATCCAAATCAATATCGGTAAGTTAACATGTAGAACTTAGGTGTTTTGCCTAAAAACTTAGGAGGCTGAAAACTGCCAAAGCCATCGTATGAATTATACTAGGTTTTTTAATAATTTTACACAAGCTTTTTTCTCGGTGTACAATAACTTTCCGAAAACCGGATTTTCGACCAGAACCGGGCCATTTTTGACAATTCTTGGTGTTTTAAGTATACTTTAATACTTCATTTGTCTTAAAGACAACCATCGTGTCTTTCAGGGAGGGGGGGGGGGGGGGGGGGGCACCGGAGGATTCCAAATTGTGTCCAAACACTAAATGCCATACAATTTGTAAGCTAATAAAGCCAAAATATTGGCCATTTCATTAATTTTTTTTGTGTTTTAGTTAAAAAGAAAAGTTCTATACTTTAAAAATAAGTATATACATCCCGGCCTACAATCTGCAGCAGACACTCGTTTTGAGTGCATTGGCTGATCTTCTGAATCACACGCGGGTTTTCGGATCTCCAAATGCCGCAATTTTGTTTATTAACGAAGCTACCAATGTAAAAATGAGTTTTTTCAGAAAACACGATTTTTTTGCAAAAATAACTATTTCCATTCACCATTTACTTTTCACCATTCCTTTCCAAGACTCTATCAGAGAATATACGTCGCTGCTGAAGGTCTGCTGGCTGCTGTTCCTGAGCTAATTGGTCGTGTGGATGTGGAAATGTCGAGTTCTTGAGGTGCTTGGGTAGTTTTCAACACGTTCCTTCACTGCGTTGCTCTTTTTGGTCGAACGCCCGGAGCGAAGTCGTTTCGTATCTCACATCTTGCACTAAGCCTTGCTCGAATTTTTCGCATCGAAACTGGGATTGAACGAGAATTTTCATAATAAAATTCAACGAATTCTATTAGGGGTATTCACACCGAACTCGTTAGTTTGTTATTTGGTTAGTTGTTACTTCGTTAACTTTGTGACGTGTGAACACACCCTTTCGTTTAATCTCGTTAGCTTGGTAGTTGTTGTGGAATAACAGCTGATTTTGATTTTCAACAATTACAATTGCTGAAAATTTATAAATAAAAAGTGGAAAATGCCACAAACAGGGGCAAAATCTGAAATAATTCAGCATTTGATTGCAAATGCAAAAACTTCAATTTAATTTGTGTTCAGTTTATTCTTTTTAAGGCGCTAAAATTCCATGGAGTTAAAAATATGGAAGCTGCTCGTATTTTGCCAAATAACGAAAAAATTTTAAGGGTTGCTAAGTTGTTACTTTGTTACTCTGTAGTTCGATACTTTTACAAAAACATAATGCATGTGAAAAAGTAACAAGTAACAACTAACAAACTAACGAGCTCGGTGTGAATACCCCTATTGTTTCCTTCACTGTGTAGCGTTCCATGGTAAATTTCTCGCATTTGTAAATAACAAATGTCAATATTTGAAAACTGTCAGGTAATCAGGCTTTAAACAATAAGCCTCTCAAATCTTACACCTCTTATTGATACATCCTTTATATGAAATTGATATATTGGGTTAGAGGTGAAGTGATCGGCTTTGTTTAGTAAAAATATACAAAATTTTTTTTTTCAATAAACATTTTATTATTCCAGATATTGCCCATTTCACTAACTTCTGCCATATTTCGGGTAAAACCATTATTTTTTTATTGTAGAATTTCGTGATTTTATACTAGAAAAACTAACGCAGTCGTCCTTTGAGGCCAATTTTTTCGCAGTAAGAGAGTGTTAAAGACATCCGGAAAAAATGAAGCCCTTCCAAATTCTCTTAGTTTTTAACGGGTCAACTCTGTGTGGCCTAGCGTTGTCATGATGAAATGCAACGCCTTATCTATTGATCAATTTCAGCCTCTTTGTTTCAATTTCTTGCTTCAACCGCACTAATTGCTGGCAGTAGAGATTCAAATCAATCGATTGGTCAGGCGTGAGTTGCTCATAATCGGCTATGGGCACCACTACATTTAAAGCTTCTATGTTGTTTCGGTGTTTGTCTTTTGTCTTTGATTTGTTTTTTCGTTTTGTATTGCTACATAACCCTTTGGTCTCAATTCTTGCTCTAAACGCTCCCAGAGCGCTTTCTGCCCATAGCTGCTTATAATGGATGAAATTCTTCTAGTCCCACCAAACACACAGCATCGCTTTTCTTATCTTCAATTCCGGTTTTGACACCGTTCTTGGAGCTTCACTTTTTTTTGACCAATACCGTTTTCGGTCAACATTATCGTTTGTTATCCACTTTTCATCACCTGTTACCATACGATTTAAAAATGGTCCGATTTCGTTCTGCTTCAACAGTGGATTGCAGATGGAAATTCGGTGCATTACATGAGGCACCCAAACATCGAATTTATTTTTTTGAAACCAACTATATGCACATGGTTTAAAATTGTTTTGTGGTCGATAGTACCTTAGCGAGTACCTTAGCGATATCGTGACTGCTCACATGATGGTTTTCTTGAACCTTAACCATAATTTCAGCGACTTCTTTGGAAAGCAAGCGAAGCATTTCCTGGCAGCTGATTGGGCCATAAACATAAAATTCTCCGCTTCTAAAAAAAACACCCTTTAAAACAGCTTTTAAATCATAAAGAAAATTTCAAACGTCACTTTTTTCAATAATTAACCAGTTTTAACCAGTTTTTTAACCAAATTTATAAAATTAATACTAAATATGTTAAGTAGTTTTTACCAAAATTATTGTAACGGACAAACAATGCATATCAACGTGCCATAGGTGTGAGTAGACAAAGCGATAAATAATGCAGAAACATAATAAATCAAGTAGCACGAATAGTATCTTCAAATCTATGTTTATATGTTTAAATGATGTCATATCACAGACACACATCGCTACAAATATCTTAACATACACTCCAAATACTCCAAGCTGTAAGCGCGATAAAGGGTGGGTCAGACTACTTAATATCCCAGCCCAAATAACTAGCCCACATAATGAAAGCTAAATTAAATAAATACATAAATACATAAATTGATTGATTAACTTTGATTGAGAATTTTGTTTGTTTTTTTATTGAACTGCCTCAATAATGTTACATTACATAGAATGGAAATTCTCCCTCCCATTCACACTCTACTCATAACTTATCGCTTGAACTAGGCCGTTCATACTCGTATCGTTCATTGCCACCATTACAGCTACTCAAAAGCAACTTCAACTTTTATTTCATTGTATACGAAATAAACTTTGAGAAATTCCTGTGCATTCACTTCTTCACATTTCTCCCTTTCACTCGCTCCGTATGGTATGCGTAAGTCAAATATTTGTTGCTCAAATATCAATTGCAAATAATTTTAAATTTAAGTACTCGAACGTGCATGATAATTTAAATTGGCAACGCCATTAACTATGGCCACATTTGCATAAAATAGCCGATTTAACTTTTGTAAAAGAAGCCGCCGCCACCATCATCGCCGCCGCCGTCGCCAACCTGACCATAAATTGTTCTTTTATATTGCGCCGGCTCTATGTATTATTGCTGCTTCTGCCTGCTACCATTGATTTCTTAACTCATTTTTAAATCTTTATTAAAATTTTATTAGCCGGATGCGCTGCTGCTGCTAACATGGCAATGTATAGCGCCTAACTTTTGCAACCATTTCCGTTGTCAAGTAATAAAGACAAAAAAAAAAAAAAAAAAAAAAAAAATAAACAAAAAATTTAAAACAAACATACAAAACCAACCTCGACAAATAATCAAACAAATGGGAGAAAAATAAAAAAATTATGATGTCAGCTAAAATGAATTTTTTGAAAAATGAAACCGAGCATAAATTTGCACACAACACCGAGCTAAATGGTGGCAATGACTTGAGTGGACGGACAGAAAGATGTACTATGTACAGCATCGATGATAAAACCAAAGACGACCACGATGGGTAAACACTGAATTTAAGACCCAATGAAAAATGTCTGTTGAAATGTAATGTGTGAGTTTTCCGACTTCAAATTTTGCTTACATTGGGTAACATTTTGCTTGCATTGCTTAAAGTTAAGAAAATTGTTTTTTTTCTTAATTTAAAGCCTTTAAATTTTGGTCAAAGAATTGAATATAAAGTTTAAATCTTTATGGTTTTATATCTTTTGTAGTGTTATGTAAGGACGAAGTTCTTTATTTCTTTTAGAAAATAAAAGGAATAACTTTTTTAAGAATTGTAAAGAATACTGCTCAGGATAAAGATTGAAATAGAACATTTTCGGATAGCTATAAATTAAAAAAATAGAGTGTTGAATGTTGAATAAGAGTATGAATCGTGGGCAGCTATGGGCAGAGAGCGCTCTGGGAGTGTTGAGAGAAAGAATTGAGAGTAAAGACTTATGTAGCAACATAAAACGCAACAACAAATCAAAGACAAAAGACAAACACAGAAACAACATAGAAGCTTTAAACGTAGTGGTGCCCATACCCGATCATGGGTTGTAATGTACAAGGTGGAAGTGATTTGAAATCTTCTCGCTAGTTCCGTCAAACTAAGGTTAGAGTAAATTAGAAAGAAAATATGACTTTCTATTGTTTGACAGGTAAAATGTTGAGAGAGGTGAACAATTCCTATCAACTTGTTAATTAAACCATGGTTTGACCTAGACACGCAATCAAGAATAAAAGAATAAATTATCTTGGAGAGAAATGGGTAGAGTAATCAATAAAAACAAAAAATAATAGGAAATATTCAAATAAAAAAAAAAAGAAGTTCTAAAAGAGATAAAATTTCAAAGATTACAGATGAGTGATAAAGGCTATGTGGCAAACAGAAAGAGAGATAAACTAGGATAAAGTAAAAACCGAAGATTTATTGAGCGACATTTCTTCTTTTCTTTGCTCTTATATGAAGCAGAAAAACCTTTTAAACACAAAACAATACACTGAAAAAAAATGTTTTAAAATTGACGACAATTGTTATTAATTGGACGAATTTTGCGTTTAAAAAATAGCTTGCAACAAATTTCATCAAAGTAAGAGCAAATGTGTTTAAAACTTTTGAAAAACATATGAAAAAAAAGCAAATTACGAACACATTTTTTGAACACATTGTGTTTAATTTTAAGCTTACATTTTTTTTTCTGTGTAACAACACACATTATATGTGTGCAACTTCTTGTTTTTTTTCGTTAATTTTTCGTTAACCAGTACTCAGTGTCTAGCACCGAGCATATCAACACATTGCAACACATTTCAATTTTATATGCTTGCTTTGAAGAAGTTCTCGTTTGTCTTGTTTTCGATATGCTTTATGAGAGTTGAATACAGTGAGCATGCAAACAACAAACGAATGTCTTGCAAACACACCCGAGCAGCTCTTTAATATATTATATTACATTACAAACTGCGAGTTCCGAACTTCAAGTCCCAGTTGAAAATTTTTTATATTGAAATTAATTGTTCTTATCGGCCGCCACCTCCTCACAAATGTCTGAATCGCTTTAAAAACTGGGTCCAGTTCTCGCATATTTGTGTCCAAACAGCACGCATAACACACATTTTTTATTTAAGCTTTGAATCAAGGATTTCAGGTGTAAGCCTATTCAGTCCAGCCTGACTTGGTTCAAAATAGGTTGATAGATTAGTGGGAAGGAAGTGTAGGATTCTCTAAGCGCGATAGACAGCCATGGAAACATGTGAATTCGAATCTGAGGCATATTGAAATGTAATGCTTTAACTTCAGTAAATTCAAGTTATTAATCCATTGCCTCCACAAACTTTCTACACCACCAACTTCAAATTTGAGTCGTTAGTATTGATGAATTTTAAATTTCAGTTGATTGAAATTTTGAAATAAATAAGGAAAAATGTAAGCGCAGAACGATGGCCTAGCCAGGAGTTGAAATCGGAATGTCTGGGGTGGCAGTCAAGTGCGCTGCTACTCAAACTTGACTGCCACCGGCTACTACTCGACTACCAAGGAAGCCGTGGACCTATAGTACATAGATAAAATGAATGGACAAAGGATAATAGATGGAAAATGCAGAAGTTTGTGCGAAATATATTAAAATATATTAAATCTTCGTGGCAACGCCATCTATTGAGTAATAGTGGAACTTTCTTGTTGAGGGCATAGAATAGACCAGTGATGTTCACGCAGTACCACGCGTGGTGAGACTCGAAAGCTTTATTCGAGAATCGACACACGTACGTGATCGAATGCACGAAGTTCTCTCAATCAGTAAGCGCTGAAACTTTAAGCAAGGAGGTTCACGCCTCTTGGTCGTGTATTTTGCACTGCACGAAATGTTTAAGGCATATGAAAATGCGTTATTTGCAGAATAATTATAATAATTATGATAATGATAGTGACAATGATAATGATAGTGATAATGATAATGATACTGAGGAAAATAATGATGATGACAATGATAGTCATAACACAATTCTTGCTTAATATCTGCGCAACAATTTTTGTACCGTGAGAGTGAGAGAGCAAGTACAAAAGTTGAAAATTAAAGTAGTATGCGTGTGAACACCACTGGAATAGACCTCTAGGGATAAATAATTACAGCTTTCGTCATTTAATTTAACTAATTTATTTAAATAAATTGATAACATTGAAATAGCCTGTTATTTTCTCTTCTGTGACCCAAAGTATCATGTGCGGGTATAGGCACCACTACATTTAAAGCTTCTGTGTTGTTCCTGTATTTGTTTTTTGTCTTTGATTTGTTGTTGCGTTTTACGTTGCTACCTAAGCCTTTGCTCTCAATTCTTACTCTCAGCGCTCTAAGAGCGCTCTCTGCCCATACCCGATCATGTGTGATACCACCTGAAACTCCAGAAGCAGAAACTTATTTTACATTTAATCGATAAATTTGCATATTGTTATATCAAATCACTCAGTTATTCCAAAAAAACTGCTTGAATTCAAAAATTTATTGCTCGGGTCCGTGGAGGTTCACGTAAGAGAAGATAAGGCATTAGAGCTTGCAATTTCGGAATTCAATAGCAATTTAGGGAATTCGAAATTTATTATTTGATTTGAAAAGCTTAGAAAACCCAATTTTTTTTTTAACAAAAAAAATAAATTCATATGCAAGGTATGAAAGTTTGCATATTTTTTAATAAAAAATTGTCCAAAAGAATTAAAAAACACACTTTACTTTTTTTTATAAAACTTTAATTTTTTTTTTATAAAAATTTAATTTTTTTGTTTTTTAAGGAGGCCGCCAAACAGTGTGATAGAGTATCCTTTGTTCTCAAACTTGTCGTCATTCTTATCCTTGTTTTAATATTTGTCCTTTTCCTTGTCTAAATTGTTGTTTTTACCCAATTCCTGACCCATTCCTTGTTCGAATCCCTTTCCTTGTCCCAATATTTGTCCTAAATCTTATCCTTAGCATGTTCAAATCCTTGTTCTAACACTTATCTAAATCCTTGTTCTCATCCTTTCTTTAATCTTGCCCTAACTATAGCTTTAAGTGTGCCTAAGTCTTTCTTCTAGGATATCCTAGTCATTTTTCCAATTCCTGTCTGAATCCTTGTCCTTATCCTTGTCTAATTCTATGTCCTTATTCTTGTCAAATTCTATGTCCAAATCTTCGTCCTCCTCCTTGATATTCTGGGTCCTTATCTTTGTCCAAATCACTGCCCTCATCCTTTTTCTAATCTTTGTCCTAATCCATTTCTAAATTCTTGTCCTTATTTTCATTTCATTTTTATTTTTATCTTATATTTTTGTTTTTGCTTTTGTGTGGTACATTGACATTTACCTTAGCGTCATGCAATATATTCATTCGACGATGGCGCATTTAGGTTACATTAAGCGGTTCTCTGACGTGGTGTCGTGGTTCCAACAATTTTTTTCACTTTCGTAATGATGTCAAAGAACCACTTTTTACTGTCGTAAAATAAAAATTTTCGTAGCACTTCTACTCGCCGAGTAATAATTCCATGCAACAATATTTCATTTTTGTTGCATAAGCTGCTATCTTCGCGACCCGATGACGTCATAATTTATTATTTTATTTTTTTCGTAGGGCTAAGTACAAATAATTCATTAGCGCTTTATAACATTTACAGTAGCGCATATATACACCGAGTAATAATTCGATGCAACGCCGTTGCATGATAGCTGCATTTTTAATCTTGGGGCGGCTCTTTTCGCGACCTTATGAATTCTTTGTGCATTTTTGTCGTAAGGGCTTAGCTAGCCAGCCTTTACTGTCCCATTACAATGGGAATGGGCGTGGTTTTCATTAGATTTTGAAAAATTTCAAACTTTGAGTGCGTTTTTGGTATCAAGCACATGTGCAAAATTTCAAGTCTTTAAGTGATAAATTTTTGTGGAATTTTTAGAGATTTTTCTCATTTTGATGACGTCACTTTTTATAGTTGGTTGGCTATATCAGATTCCGCTAAATTTCAAACTTGGAGAGCGTAGGTGCAAATTTTCATGATGTCGTCATAATTTATTTTTTAGATTTTATTGTAAGGCCAAGTACAAATTCTTAATTTCGTAACATTTACCGAAGCGCATACACTCGCCGTGAATTAATTCCATGCAACGCCGTTGCATGATTGTTGTCCTTTCGGTCTTGAATCAGTTCTTTCCGCGGCCTGATGTCATACATTTTTTGTCGTTAGATCAAGGAACCCGCATTTACTAGCGCATAATATTTTTTACTGCAGCACCTATTCATTGCGAGTTATAATTCCATGTAACAAGTTTCCAGTTTCGTTACTTAAGCAGCTCCCTCCGAATCGAGATGAGGTTTTTATTCTTATTTTCTTTTTGTCATAAGATCAAAGAATTAGCCTTTTCTGTCCAAAACAAAAATTTTCTTCTAGCATTTATGCTCAGCTAGAAACAGTTCCATGCAACGTCGATGCATTTTGGAAAAATGTCTTTTTCAACTTTTTTAGAAACATGCACGGTAAAACGTAATGTTGTCACGTCAAAACAAAATATGCTCGGAGTAACCGGAGTCCATTCGTCTAGAATTGTTATCTTTTTAAAAAGAAATAAATGGCTTCCAAGCCATAATTCTTATATCAATAATGAGCGTTGCTATAAATCTTGAAATCGTTTTTATTTTTTAATTAATTCTTATCTTGATTTATTATTCCAATTATTTATCATTGATGTGTAAAAGTGACGCTTCCGTTTTTAATTTATGCCCATAAAAAGCATCGTTAATTTTTTTATGATCAAAATGTTATAAATATTATTGACTTGGTTTGGTTGGTTTTTATTTCCAATAAAAAATTAAATTTTCATATAAAAAGACTAACCCCAAAAAGTTTTAAAATAATTTTTTTTTTAAATGAAATGCATTTTTTGTCTTTTTAATATCAACATCAATAAAAAACAAACATAAATAAAACTTTTTTTGTAGAACTCAAAAAATCGAAACCAATTGTTTCATTTATCTTTAAATAAATTAAGTTTTTGAAAAAATGTTATTCAAGTAATAATTTACAAAAAAAAAAAAAAAACAAAAAAATATAAAAGAACACAATTTTTACAACATAATTTTTCTTCGAAAGAGTATTTTCTTCATAAAATATATTGTAAATATAAGTATATAATCGAATATCAATTTGAGTCTATGAAAGATACAATTTAAAAGAGTTGAAACCCGAAGGAAATTTGTTATTTGTTCCCAACAATATAATAACTAGTGAAAAAAGGGCTTTGCACCCTATTGCCCTTGAGCACACCTATTGTTCTTTTGTTTTTTTTCCCCCTTCTATTTGTATCTGTCGAAAAAATAACAACTTCTCAGATTTCTAAACTAACATTCTATTCTCTATGTTGTCTTATCGGTGTTGTTTATGTGTTAAGTTTCGTGGTTTGATAAATATAAGAAAAGGATCAAATTTTGTGAAAATTCTTTTTCAATGGCAAACCTTTTATTGTATTGTGATGCAATATCAAATACATTCCTTTGTTCTTCGTTTTAAATTTCTTCATTACAATCAAAAAAAAAAAATCAAACAAAAAAAAAATACCCTGTTTTATGTATACCCACATGATTCTTTTTTCTATATTAAAGCGCGAAATTGGTTTCATAAAAAATTTTTTTGAAAATATGACATAACTCTTCGACGATTATATACTCTCATATAGTTTATGACAGCTAGTCTTTTTGTTTTTAAGCTGTATCAGTGATTCAAATTTGTAATAGATTTTGCAATGGAATGGAAGGATAAAGAAAACGGTATCACTGTTGTAGCGCTTTAAAAGTGTAAAATGGAAAAGGATAACTTTTTAAAGAAGGCTCCACCTACTCGGGACAAGTCACATTTTTCTTAATCGGTGTATAAAATTGTTTGAGGAGATCAGAGAAATTCACTCCGCAAGCATAAAATCATAGCTGGTGAGATAAATATCTCACTGAAGTCTATGAGTAGCATTATCAAAAAATACTTGGGCCTTGGAGCCTTCAAACTTTGTACCGAACTTTTGTTGACAGCAGCTCTTTAAAAAATTGCATAAATTTCAACTGATGAAGTACGCGGGTGACAATCACAAAAAACTCTTTTCAACGACGAAAATATTCTGACCGTCAAAAAAAATATTCAACATGCAAATATGATAGGGTTATGCACGGTCATCTAAGGACGCCTCTGAAATAATGTACGACTCGAAAAAAGTCTTCACTCTGCACAAGACATGGTTTGGTGAGTTGTCTTATATAATGGGATAATTTTTGCGAATAAGGTGTCAAAACATCGACCAAAGGTTATCGAGAAATGGTTCTGAAAGCTGTCGTGAAGCCACTTAAGGGGGAGATAAGGGTTTGCACCTTTGAAAAATCGATGGTTTTTCTTATAGTTAAACATTTCAAGAATATAGTCTCAAAATTTGAAGTCAATGAGAGGAAAAATCTCGAAGTTATTAGCTAGTTAGTTCACTTTCCTCTAAGACTCTGACTTTTAAAATTTTAAGGGGCATATAGGTTACAAATTAAAAAAAAATTTTGTTCTTGAATGTTTTTTTCATAGAAGAAAAAAAAATCGTTTCAGAATTTTGCACATATATTTATTAACATTTAAAAAATACAAAAAAAATTTTTAGAATTTTTGAAGCGATTTTTGACGTTATTTGATTTTTTTTTTAAAAATGTCAAAAATTGACGGTGTACAGGATATCACCAATCTGGAACATCTAAGGAAAAAAAACCAAATTACTCCTTGTTTAAGTGGCTATCGCCTGAATTAGGATAATTTTTTCCGCAAAAAAAAAAAAACAAAATGGCGGTCATTTGAAAAAAGTCGATTTTCGAGGTTACAAAAATTTTTGTATTCTTTAAATGTTAATAAATATATGTGCAAAATTCGAAAACGATATATTTTTTCCTTCTATGAAAAAAATGCCCGAAATTAAAATTTGTAATCTATATGCCCCCTTAAACGCGTTTTTCTCAAAACCACTGTTTAAAAGTCCGTATTCACTGCCATTTAAAAACTACATACACCTGTTTCATTTCAAACTTGGTACACACTTTCTACATATGAAATACCTTCCCCGAACGATAAGTTTTAGAATTTTTTGTACATTAGGGGGGTTTTCCACTCACAAAATGGCAGAATTTTTCGTGCAAAAAAGCAGATTTCACTTTAAATGACCACCAAAAATTTTAAAATGGATTCTAATTATAAAATTATAATTAGAGAAGGTTGGGGGGTGGAGGGGAGGAGTTGATGATACTTTGACTAAATTTTAATGACCTTTGATTTCAGATAATTTCTAGCTGGGAACACCGTAAATCGTCTTTTTCCAAAGACGTTCTTGGAAAAGCTTCGTCACCAGCTTGTTTGTCGATATTCAAGCATGTTGACCCTTCAAATTCTACTTTTCATACCAAATTCATATCCAAATTTAAATTCAAATTTAAATTCAAATTCAAATTCAAATTCAAATTCAAATTCAAATTCAAATTCAAATTCAAATTCAAATTCAAATTCAAATTCAAATTCAAATTCAAATTCAAATTCAAATTCAAATTCAAATTCAAATTCAAATTCAAATTCAAATTCAAATTCAAATTCAAATTCAAATTCAAATTCAAATTCAAATTCAAATTCAAAATCAAATTCAAATTCAAATTCAAATTCAAATTCAAATTCAAATTCAAATTCAAATTCAAATTCAAACTCAAACTCAAACTCAAACTCAAACTCAAATTCAAATTCAAATTCCAATTCAAATTCAAATTCAAATTCAAATTCAAATTCAAATTCAAATTCAAATTCAAATTCAAATTCAAATTCAAATTCAAATTCAAATTCAAATTCAAATCCAAATTCAAATTCAAATTCAAATTCAAATTCAAATTCCAATTCCAATTCAAATTAAATTCAAATTCCAATTCCAATTCCAATTCCAATTCAAATTCAAATTCAAATTCAAATTCAAATTCGAATTCAAATTTAAATTGAAATTCAAATTCAAATTCAAATTCATTCAAATTCAAATTCAAATTAAAATTCAAATTCAAATTCAAATTCAAATTCAAATTCAAATTCAAATTCAAATTCCAATTCAAATTCAAATTCAAATTAAAATTAAAATTCAAATTCAAATTCAAATTCAAATTCAAATTCGAATTCAAACAAATCAAATACAGCTTTTCACACTTCAAGTTCTACTTTTTTCATTTCAAATTCATCTTTTTGCAAATCAAATTCAACTTATTGAAAAGTAAAACAGTCACTTTAAATATTTTAGACTTCAAATTCAACTTCTTACAAAGTAAATTCAAGTTTTTATATATAAAATCTCCAGTTAAAATCTTTTTCACTTCAAATAAACTTTTACAAATCAAATTCATCTTTTCACAAGTAAAGTCACCAGTTAAAATCTTTTACGCTGCGATTTTAAAATTCAACTTTTACAAATCAAATTCGATTTTTACATGTAAAATTTGTAAAATCACTTAAAAACAGAAAAACTTTCAATACTTCGAATTCAAACTTTTATTAAACCAAATTCAACTTTTCACAAATTGAAGTAAAATCACTTTTTAAAACGTTCAACACTTCGCATTCAAATTTTTACAATTCAAATGCAACTTTTCACAAATGAAATTAAACTTTTTACATTAGCTAAAATCTTTTACACTTCGAATCCAAGCTTTTACAAATCAAATTCAACCTTTTACATTTAAAATTCTACTTTTTTCACTGCAAATTTGATTTTTAATAAAACAAATTCAACTTTTAACAAATAAAATTTAACTTTTTACAAAAAAAAAAAAACTTTTAACGTTTCAAATCATCAGTAAAATCTTTTACAATTAAAATTTATCTTCTTTAACTCAAAATTCAATATTTTATACTTCAAATTCAACTTTTTTGACTTGAAATTCAACTGTTTTGATTTCAAATTCAATTATTTACACTTCAAAACACAAATAGAAAAGTTGAATTTGTTGTTTACTCATAAAGTTGAATTTTAAGGATGAAAAAAAAAAATTTGTCTTTGCCTATCTTGACTAAGTTTTTCCTCTTGGTGTCAAAGCGTGCGCGCCCTAAACGCAAGTCGCCGCTTTTGAGTGGGAGAAGGTGTGACTTTATGGTGCTTGCATTAAATGGATGCCTAAGTATGATCAAAATTTATGCTGTTGCTGCTGCTATTGTTGTAGTTTCAGGTTTCACAAATATTTAAACATTCATACAAACAAATGGAGTTGATCTGCTTAGACAATAATTGAAATAATGTTTAAGACTGTCAAATTTAATTAGGAAACCGCTGCAAAGTGCTCAAACATACAAACAAACCAACGCACATAGCACACAATGGTTTATTTGTGTGTGTCAGTGTGTTATTTTTTGTAAATATAGACCACTGCATATATTAGATCATTTTAATGTTTATTTGTTTTTTTTTCTTTTTTATTCTCTAATGTTTTTCATCTCTTCTTTACAGATTTTCGCACGAGAAATGAATGAATAAATAAACCGAAGCAGTATTGAGGATATTTTTTTTTATATAAATAAATTTTATATAAAATCTCGCACTCCCACTGACACACAAACTCACACTCACACACACACACACACACTCGTTCTTAGTACCACACCACTAATACTACTACTGCTACTACTACTACTAGTACTACTACTATAACTACTACATATCCAGCCCGCAGCAACATGGCGTCGATGCCGAAGTTTGAAATCTTATCAGCATTTTTTATGCTCTGTTTGAGTTTCGCCAGCGCTGAGCGCGATTTTAATTTTAACGACTCACAGGTGAGCACTTTTTTAAACACTTGTTTTTGTAACATATTTTATTGTTGTTGTTGCTTTTGTTTTTATTTTTGATATCTTTCTACCTACCTACTTTTTCTTTTTTGATAACGTGATAATGATAATGATAATGATAACAACCTTCTTCGGGGTAGAAGAAACTAAATAAAAAGAAGAATAAGCAGAAGTAGCTGGGAGCAGCATCGTTCTAGATCTGCTGTTGAGATTATGAAATATTGCTCTGTTTTAAGCACTCTAGCTATGTTTATTTAGTTGTTTGCTTTGGAGTTGCATAATTGAGGCTGTGTTTAATTTTTTTAGAACTTTTAATTATTGTTTGGTGAGTAGCGGAGGTGAGAGAAGGGGAATAAATTTCAACAGCTGTCGTCTGTTAAACAAATGCAAACATTTGTAATGCATTAAAAATTTATTTATTTTTATTTGGGTGAGACACAATGAAGGGCAACTTTTTATTGTTGTTTTTTCGTTTCTTGTTTCCGGAAAGTTTTTGTTTTTCTTCTTTTTTATTTTTGTTTTCTTTTGGAAAGGTCACGTTGTGGAGATCATCAGATAACTAAAACTTTTATTTAATGTCTTTTTTTTTTGTTTTTATTCTTGTCCATACATTCAAGCCTTTTAAATGTTCCGCTGTTTAACAGTAGCTGGTTGGTTTTTTTATACAATTTTATTGAAACCATCTGGTTCTGTTCCATCCATCTGCAAACTGTTCTTCAGTGCTATGTTGGTTATGAAGACTTTGAAATTTTTGGACTAAAATTGATCGAAGACAACAATTCCATATGTTTCTTTTATGTGGAGTTTTTATGAAAAACCATTTAAACCAGTTTTATTTTGACAGTTTAGCGGTTTAAAGAGCACTTCATCAAATAACCATAATTATTGTTAAAATAACCACCTATTCTTCATATCCTAACAAAGGACATGAAAATATTTCTAATATTTATCTTTTTAATTAGGTCATAAAAATTACATCATAAATTCCAAATCCCCAAAAATCGAATTCATCACGTCATTTCATAATAGCCATAACTTTTCTAGTAAATATCAATGGGAAGATTAGTACTAAATGACGCGGTTGGTGAAAAAAAGAGTTTTAAAATCTGTCCCTCTGAACAAGTCCGGAATGTCATCAAAGCATATTTTATTTCTGGCAATGGGTAGAATACATGATTTCAGCGCATTAAGTTGAAGACCATTTCTAATAGCCCGTTTATAGACATTATCAAGATCCTCATTCAATCTGCAGTTTAAGTCTTCAAGGAAGTCCTGTTCTTCGAGAGAGATGAAGTTGAATATCATCCGCATAGGCATGTATTGATGAATGTTTGCATACGGAAAAATATCCTTAATAAATATTGAAAAAAATAATTGGCCCAAGAACTGATCCTTAGAGCAATCCACAGCGGACAGACTTATATTGAGAGCACTTACTGGCAACATTAACTCTGTTCTATAAATAACAGAGTTCTATAATCTTATATACTTATAAGATAAAAAGCATTATCACAGAACCCATAATAGTTTTTTAGTTTTTGAAAAAGTAAACAATGATTTACAGTGTCAAAAGCTTTAGAGAAGTCAATTAAGCAAAGTAGGGTAAGTAGACCTTCATCATAAGCAGATCGAATATCATCTAGTACGGGGGGTGCTATTTATATTTCGGGAATTGAAAACACTAATGTCAATAGTTAAAATCTGGCATCACCACAATAAAGTTTGACATTTGTTAGCATAAATGTACTCACAACGTTTTGATGTACAAGTGCTATTTGTTTTGTTTTGTAATGTATCTAGACAGACCACTGTAATGTAATGTATCTATACTGACCACTGTGCGACGTTTTTTTGGTTGACACACTTCTTGTGCAACATAATCGCGCTTGCTATTGAAACTGCAGTGTAAACATTTATGCAGCGTAATCAGTGCAGCGAACCCAAGTGACACTCAGTGCACTTAAGTTGGAAAGTAACCTAAATGCTGACGATCGCATTTTCTATTCATTGATTGGTCATCGATTCGTTTTAGGGTATGTCTTTTTTTTTAAGTTAAGTAAAATATTCATTTTTGTTATTGTATTTGTAATTTTAAGATATAAAAGCAGTACACTGCTCAAATAAAATTCAGAATCAAACTTAGGACTAAAGCGGCAACATTGCCTTGTTTTTTTGTTTTGATTTTCAAAACAAGATCGGCCTTGAGGCCTTTAACTTTCGGCGCGGCACGCCTAAATGCCAAAAGTTAGGGTTTTTCCATAAACACCAGACACACCACATGGCGATCCTGCCAAATTAATGACATCAAACTTAAAAAAAAAAAAAAAAAAAAAAAAAAAAAATATATATATATCTGCGAAGTTTGAAAAAGGAAGCACATGGAAGAAGAAGCTGAGAACATAAACAGAATATTTAAAAAATGGGAAGAAATCGTTCACCAATCAAAGAAGGACGAGGAATACACCCCAACTGCTTCAACTACATCAACAGAAGAAATACCAGTATACAGGCCAACACCAAAAACAGCTGGGCCTAAACCGATTACAATAGAGGAATACCGTAAGAGACAGAAGAAATCCATCCCAACTGTGAAACTACAACAGGAAGCATAATATCAATAACAAAAATGGGCAAAACACAATCCAAAATAGAAGAGACCGTCAACGTGAACCAGGCAGAAAGCAATAATGGAATTTACAGCAACGAAGTTAAAACCAGCGCTATAACAATTATATTAATAGTTATTATACTATATATAGCATTTAAGTTAAACAAATACATAAAAAATTATATATACAAAAAAATCAATGGTACCGCAATTATAAATGCATAAAATAAAATTATATAAAATTTAAGTTTTTTTTTTTTATAGTACTCTTATGGACAGAATAGAAGAAATTATTGTAGAAATAAAAACATTAATTACAAATTTTAATAAATGTAAAAATAGAGGTTATACACAGAAGACTTTAGAAACAAAATCAAAAGAACTAAACAAACTACACAACGAATTTAAAATTTTGTCTATAAATTCTCAATTAGACCAAGAAATATTAAACGAAAAAATTATACATTTTAATCATTATTACAAAATAGCAACACAAAATTTAAGAGATAATATAACAATGGCTGAATTTAACATGGAAACGGCCATGAAGGCAATACCAAATTTTTCCGGTGACAACAGAGAACTCGACAGTTTTCTAAAAATTATTGAAATTCTCTCTAGAACTTTAACTGAAAACGGCAAAAAGAATCTGATAGAATTTGTTTTCCATGTCAAACTTAGTGTATGTGTCAGAACAGCAATCGGTTCAATTGCATCACCAACTGATTTTCAAACTTTACAAAAACAATTAAAAGATAAATATAAGTCACACAAAACCATTTCACAAATACAATCGACTCTTTCAAACTTTTCACAAAGAAATTTTTCAGTAAATTCATTTCAAGAAAAACTCATAAACACCATAGCAGAACTTAATAAATTACAAATAGATCAATTAGGTGCAACGGCAACTGACCCAGAAAAGGCAGTAATAGTCAAAATTAATGAAAATTACGCTTTGAATATTTTTAAAAATGGTTTGAAAGATAACTTAAAAACTACCATATTTGCTGCACAACCTAAAACTTTGACTGAAGCAGTAAATCTTGCACTAGAAATCGAAAAAGAACACACAAAGACAATTATGCATTTTAACACGAATAACAGAAATTTACATTACAAAAACAACAATTTCAATAACAACAATAACAGAAACACTTATGAAAGAACAAACAATACCTACCCCAACAATTTTAATCGACATAATTTTAACAGCAACAATAACTATAGACCAAACTACAACAACAACAGGAACAGATTTAGTAACCAAAGTAGAGTGAATGACCGCAGCAATTTCCATAACCCAGAAAATCGAAACCGTCAATCCTACAATAACAATCAACACACAAATTTTAACAACAGAAACTCAAGATGCCCAATTCGCAACGTACGAGCTATTTATAACGACGACGCTGACTATGCACAAACAGCAACACACCAACAGGGAAACCTGCAGGGCTCGGAGTATGCAATTACTCCAGAAAGCCAAAATTAAAAATTTTCAGAATATCGGATAATAACACAAATTACATAAACTTCAAACATAAAAATAAAAATATGACTTTTCTGGTCGATACTGGAGCAGATATCTCCATTTGTAAACTTACTGACCACTTAGAAAATGAAAACTTCTACCCAGACGAAAAATGTAAGCTAACAGGGATTACTAAAGAAGAAACATACTCTCTCGGTCTTATAGAACTCAAATTAGAAATAAGCGAAATAGTTTGCAATCATAATTTTCAATTAGTAACCAAAGAATTTCCAATCGAAACAGATGGAATAATAGGTAGAGATTTTCTGAAAAGATTTCTATGCAAAATAGATTACGAAACATTCACAATTACCAAAAGAAGTAGATGAAAATGCAAAAAGGACATTAATAATAACAAGAGGCATGAAAAATAAAAATAATGAGGCAAATAATGAAAATAAATTACTAACAAAAGACACAAGAGATTCTCAGAAGCCTGATCAACTTCATATATGGGAATGCACTTCGGTCAGTGATATCACAAATATTATGAAATTAAAATTTAATATGGCAAATGAAAATGAAATATATGAAAATGAAAATATAGAAAATTTTAAAATTATTATTAAAAATAAATTCGTGCATGTAGGATGTAGTGATAATTCAACGAAACAAGTTTCGCCTTTGAACAAACTACAATCCAATATAAAAGAAAAATTTACAAAGAAAAATATGCATGCAGGAGACAGTGATAACTCTACAAAACTAGTTTTGCTTCTGAGGAAACTGATATCCAAAATGACAAAAGAAAATATAAAAGAATTAGCGCTTGCAAGCAATGATGAAATTTTTAAACTATATGAAAAAGAAGAATTTAAAGAAATATATATGAAAGCATTAAAGAACATAAGTCCTCAAACAAAAAGTCCTCATTTAAAAATTCTAATTTACGACCCACCCAAAAGAATAGACGACGACCTTTTAAAATTTAAACTAATAAACGCATTTCATAACAATGCACACTTAGGCGTCAGAAAAACACTTATAAAACTAAAACAAAGATATATATGGAAAAACATGGGTAAGATGGTAAAGAAATTCGTTAAATACTGCGACACTTGTGCACGAAGTAAACAAACAAAAAACACAAAAGAACCGATGACATTGACAGACACTCCAAACAACAGTTTTGAAGTAATTTCAATTGACACCGTGGGACCTTTAAGAATGTCCAACGATTATCGTTACATACTAACAATGCAATGTGACCTAACAAAATTCGTTATCGCACATCCTATGGCGACGAAAGATGCACTTACAACTGCCAAAACACTTGTAGAACAATTTATTTTAAAATATGGTAATTTTAAAGTACTTAAATCCGACAAAGGAACAGAATTTACAAACGAACTTATGCATAACATATGCAATTTACTAAAAATAAAACAAACATTCTCAACACCATACCACCACGAAACAATAGGGTCACTAGAACGAAATCACAGAGTGTTAAATGAATTCTTATTAACGACGTCAAATGATCATGAATGGGACAAATGGATTCCTTACTTTACATTTTCATACAACACGACACCACACATCGACACAGGGTACACTCCTTACGAATTAATTTATGGTCGTTTACCAAATTTACCAAACGACATAACCGAAAATACAACAAAAATATATGATATGGAAAACTATCTACATGAAATGCGCGCTCGATTGCATTTTTCTCTGAACAAAGCCAAATCCATGTTAAATCAAGCCAAAGAAAAACGAGTCGCAAAAGACAAATTAAATTATACAAATTCACTTAAAATAGAAATAGGAGATTTAGTTTTATTAAAAGTAGAAAATAGGAGAAAGGACCAATATCCTTTTAAAGGTCCATTTAAGGTAATAGAAAAGAAAGGCGTTAATACTATAATAGATTATAATGGAAAAAATAAAGAAATACATAACAACAGACTAAAATTATACAAACCAGAACCATAAAACACAATAAAGCAAAAATCAAAATAAAAATGTAGTCAAAATAAAAATGTAAGCAAAAAAAAAATAAAAATATAAGCAAAAATTGAAAATGTATACAAATATAAAAAAA
Source organism: Pherbina coryleti (assembly GCA_943735915.1). Taxonomy (NCBI): domain Eukaryota; kingdom Metazoa; phylum Arthropoda; class Insecta; order Diptera; family Sciomyzidae; genus Pherbina; species Pherbina coryleti. The sequence goes on from OX030950.1 coordinate 54,635,186, forward strand.
AAAAAAAAAAAAAAAAAAATAATAATAATTATATAAATATAAATTATAAATATTACAAATAAAAAAAAAAAAAAAAAAAAAAAAAAAAAAAATAATAATAATTATATAAATATAAATTATAAATATTACAAATTAAAAGAAAATTCTTTATGTTCACTAAAAAAAAAAAATATATTTAGCTCACACAAATAATTTTCTTCTTGAGGGTAAGGGTGTAATGTATCTAGACAGACCACTGTAATGTAATGTATCTATACTGACCACTGTGCGACGTTTTTTTGGTTGACACACTTCTTGTGCAACATAATCGCGCTTGCTATTGAAACTGCAGTGTAAACATTTATGCAGCGTAATCAGTGCAGCGAACCCAAGTGACACTCAGTGCACTTAAGTTGGAAAGTAACCTAAATGCTGACGATCGCATTTTCTATTCATTGATTGGTCATCGATTCGTTTTAGGGTATGTCTTTTTTTTTAAGTTAAGTAAAATATTCATTTTTGTTATTGTATTTGTAATTTTAAGATATAAAAGCAGTACACTGCTCAAATAAAATTCAGAATCAAACTTAGGACTAAAGCGGCAACATTGCCTTGTTTTTTTGTTTTGATTTTCAAAACAAGATCGGCCTTGAGGCCTTTAACTTTCGGCGCGGCACGCCTAAATGCCAAAAGTTAGGGTTTTTCCATAAACACCAGACACACCACAGTTTACAATGAGTTAAGAAAATCAATTTGTTCAAAAAATGGAAATTTCAAGAGAAGGTTTTTGTTGGATTATTTTTCACAACTTTCGACGTGGATGAACTCAGTTTTTTATGTGACGATAAAGCACCACCAAAAACCACAGTATATCGCTGGTATAGTGAATTCAATAGTGCTCGTAGTTCGTTCGACGACGAATTCCGTGAAGGTCGTCCAAAATCGATAGTTTTGCCACAAAATATCGATGCAGTACGTGAACTAATAATGCAAGATTGTCATGTGACATATCGTGAGATAGAGGCATCCTTCCACATTAGTTCCACTTCAATACATTCGATTTTGCATGAATACTTATCTGTAAAAAAATTTGCTTTCGTTGGATACACGTACCCCATAATTGATCAATCGCTCGAAAAAGTCTCGCGTCGATTGGTGGAAGGAAATGATTAAAAAGTTCAATCGTGGTGCTTTAAAAGACGTGTATAAAATCGTGACAGGTGACGAATCATGGATATATGCGTATGAGCCTGAAACAAAACAGCAATCGACCGTGTGGGTATTCCAATACGAGGCAAATCCAACAAAAGTTTGCGAATCAAATGGTCGCCTGTTTCTTCCACCGAATGGGTCATGTGGCCACAGTTCCGCTTGAGCAATGTAGGATGCTCAATTCTGAATGGTACACGACCATTTGTTTGCCGGAAGTCTTCGGAGAAATTCGCAAAACCAACCGCCAAAGACGAATCATTCTCCATCATGACAATGCGAGCTCTCACACATCTCGTCAAACATGTGCATTTTTGAACAGTCAAAACGTCGAATTGATGACTCATCCTCCATACAGTCCTGTTTTGGCACCCAATGACTTCTTCTTGTTCCCGAATATCAAAGGTAAACTGCGTGGTCAACGATTTACGAGCTCCGCAGAAGCAGTTGAAGCGTTCAAAAACCATGTTTTGGAGGTGTCTCAAGAGGAATGGAAAAACTGAATATGACAAATGGTTTGAACAAATGCAAAGGTGTATTGATCACCAAGGGGAATATTTTGAAAGACAATAAAGCCATTTTCATTTAAAAATGTTTATTATTTGCTATTCCCGAAATATAAATAGTACCCCTCGTACCTTAAGAGTAGCAGTTGCGCAGCTGTGGCCACCATGAAATCCAGATTGAAATGGAAACAAAAAGTTGTTTTGAGAAAGATTTCAAGATTAGGACGTTTTTTAGGATTTTGCAGAATTTTTTTTTTTTTTTTTCAAAAATATCCACATTAGAATATTTGACAATTTGCTGGATTTTCTCCGATCCTCTTTTAATTGACTTTCGCTCGTATGGTTTTCACTGATCCTTCCGATATTCCAACAAGGTCAGTGAGGTCTCGGACTGTCAATCGACGATTTTTGAGCATCAATTCTTTAATTTTGTTGACGTGTAGCTAGCTCATCAGTTGATGTCGATGGTCGTCCTGGCCGTACCTCGTCTTCAACGATTTCTTGATCCTCTTTGAACGTTTTGTACCGCTCATAAACTCTTGTTTTCGATAGAGCTTGCTCACCGAAGGCCTTCTGCAACATTTTCAACATTTCGGCTGCAGAAATTTCATTCCGCACACACAATTTAATGGAACTGCGTTGTTAAATACTTTCAGACATTATAAAAAACGAAAAATTCACTTTTAGCTTTTTACAAAAGGACGCGTGTCTGAAACACTAATGAATATTTTGACGTGTAATTTGGCACAGATGTCAGTGACAGTAGTGCCAACTTCATAATAAAAAAAATTTGTTCCCATTGGAATCCCCAAAAAATTTATTTTTACATTTCAAAAATGAGCCCACAGAGTATTATCAAAAATGGAAATGTTACTATTTTCCAAAAAAAAAAATTTTTTGAGCAAAATCCTGAAATATGTATCTATTATTATATATCTATTGTACCAGCCGTGGCATAGTGGGTAGAGTGCGTGATCCATACGCCAGAGAATCCTGGTTCAATTCCATCTGACACAGAAAGTTTTTTCAATTGAATTAATTTTTCTGTTCGACCGTCACCTCTTTGCAGACAATGGCAAGCCTCAGAGAGTAAATAATGCCATGTAAAGCTTCTTGAGAACATGCACATTAGCCGTCCGGAGTCGGCATAAAACATGTACATAGGTCCAGTTCTCGATCAATTGTGTACAAACATGTAATAAAACGCACAACACAATTTGATCATAAGAAGTTTGGTCAAAGTCCTTTCAAGGGCTGAAGTGGCCAGTTTATTTTATTTTTTATATTTTTAATTATGATGACGTGGTATCCCAGTAAGTGGACATCTGAAGGGTTAAAGGACGAATTTCTTGTTCAATTGAGATACCAAATGCATACGTGAAAGAACAAGCAATCAGCAAGAAGAAAATGCATGATCTGCCCAAGATACGATTAGTCCTAGGAAAAAAATCATCGCTTCTATCTTGGAATAGAAGGATCGGAGCCAAGTTTATTCAGTTCTGTCCGTATAACTCCCATGTCAGAAGGTTAATTTCTGAAATTATAAATTCAAGACAATGACAATAAATTGCAAACTTTCAATTATCTTCATTACCAAAGTTTTTACAGACTCCCATGCACAAAATTTCGATTCTTAACAGAATCGTTAAGTCAAAGACGCCAATGTGCTAATTTTTTTTTTGTAACCGGTACAGATGAGGAGATAGATCAGTTATTATTTCTTCTTTTGAAGCAGAAAATAATTAGCTATGTGTGTATGAAAAAATTTCAAGATGAAGTTTTTTCATATAATAAGCGATACCATGATACAATTATACAAGGTAGGAGTGACAACTTGCCTTTTTCTCACCAGTACCTTGCGCCGACTGTCATTTGCCTGAATATTTTGTTTTCTATTTTCTTTTCTTTTTTTTCGTTCTCTAATTTATACTATTTTTGACAGTTGGCGTACGACGAAAGAACTGTCACTCCTACCTTGTATAATTGTATCATGAGCGATACTGAAGGCGTTTTTTGAAAGAATACTACAAAAAAAAAAAAGTCAGAGATATTGATATAAAGTTTTTTTTTATATAAAAAAGTTTTTTTTTATATAAAAAAGTTTTTTTTTTTATTGATGTCAACAATTATTAAAGTACATAAAAACAAAGATTTTTTTTGTGACGTCGCACAGTGCATTGAATCCATACAAAATTGGAACATAAATAGAAGGAGTGCTCCTATGATAACGAAATTTTGTGTGCTGGATTAATTTAAGCTAATTAAGAAAATCTGCAAAAATGGTTGGAATTGGTCAGTTCCTAGGGGTACCTCCCTTGGACCTATATGCATTTTTTATATTATTTTGTATGGGAGCTACATACAAAAATTGAGCGATCTTAATAAAATTTGGTCAAAAGGCTAGGCAATTAAAGAAATAGAAGTGTACTAAAAATTATTGAAATCGGTGGGTTCTTTGCGGTACCTCCCGTGGACCTATATTGATTTTTTACATTATTTTGTATGGGAGGTATAAACAAAAGTTGGCCGATCCTTACGAAACTCAATGAAAAGGTTAGATAAATTAAGCAATACATGTGTTCTAAAAATGGTTGAAATCAGTCGGTTCCTAGGGGTACCTCCCTTGGACCTATATTAATTTTTTTCATTATTTTGAATGGGAGGTACATACAAAAGTTGGTCGATCCATACAAAACTTGGTGAAAAGGTTAGTAAAATAAAGCAATACATGTATTCTAGAAATGTTTGAAATCGGTCGGTTCCTAGGGGTACCTCCCTTGGACCTATATTAATTTTTTACATGATTATATGTATGGGAGGTATATCTGTTACTCAAAAATATTCCCATTTGTATTAATAAAAAAAATTAGTTTTTAGGCAAATTTAATTTTATTTACAATAGAAAAATGAAATTGGTAACTTATTTTTATTAACAAAATGTAAAATAAAAAAGTAAAAAAGTAATGTGTGCATACATATGTACAAACAACCAAGAACTCATCTCGCTATTGACTTTCATCGCTATTGACTTCTTCGTTAGAATCACTACAAACAATATAAGGGTCCTCAACTAATTGAATAAACTTCTCAACTTCTTCATCAATAATTAAATTTGATTTTGATTTAATAGTTCTTTTGGATGCTAAGAGAGGCTCAGATGTCAGCAACAATATTTTCATTAAATCTGTATTAGACTTAATCCTCGAGCATTTATGGGTATGGTTTTTTTTTAAATTCTTTCTGTCTTGCTTCCAATGCCTTTTCAGGCAATGTTCCGATTGGTAAGGAAAATGCTGAAATGATTTCACATCCATGTATGAGAACTTTATGAACACTGCTCGCCATATAATAGCAGCCATATAAAAAATTTATATACAACTGCCTAGTTTCTTCTAATAACAATTTCAAGTTATTTAGATATATGGGGTACCCACTTGCCAGAACTCTCAATATATAAAAAAAAATTGTTCTATCAAACTTTTGTTTATGCCAGTTATCTGCGAGCTTATTTCAACGTTATAGAAAAAGCGCCTAGCTGTGTTTCCATCGTTAGTAGACCCATATCCTGGCTTTGGTTTGTCGACCAAGCGACCCATTTTGCTCTTAAACTCCGCTTGAATTCTTTTTTTGTTTTGCGCTACCAATTCTTCATTTTCTTTTAATTGCACTTTTATATATAAACTACCTGAATTACCCTGTGTTATTAAAATTATTTTGTTATCTAATATAACTTTCTTTTTATAAGGTGTAGATAATATTTTGGAAATTAAAAGTTAATACTTCAAATAAAATTACAAAAAAGTTTCGTCGAAACCAGAAAATCCTTTTTTGTAATTCCCTTTTGAATTTTGCTAAATTTTGAATATTTTTCCATATAAAATTGAGAATTTTTCGCAAAAAAGTCACTTTTTGAAATCTGCATAACTTTCTTGTTTATGAAAAGGGGCAGATAATATTTTGGAACTGGAAATTAAATACTTTAAATAAAATTAAAAAAAAGTTTCGCTAAAATCAAAGAATCTTTTTTTTTAAATTCTCTTTTGAATTTTGTTAAATTTTGAATGATTTTCCATACAATATTGAGCATTTTTCGCAAAAAGTCACTTTTTTAAATCTGCATAACTTTCTTGTTTATAAAAAGGGGCAAATAATATTTTAGAAATCAAAAGTTAATACTTAAAATAAAATTACAAAAAAGTTTGGCTAAAATCAAACAATCCTTTTTTTTGTTATAACTTATCAAAACTTGCAAATTTTTGAGTTTTTAGGTGTTTTGTTTTTAAGGTAACGAAAATTTTTTTATACAAAATATGTACTAAACAAAATTACTTTCAGAAGCAAAATACATTTTAAAATAATCCTCTTTACTGTTTTTTAGAAAAAACATGATGTAATTTTTACATGACCCAATTTTAGATTACTTGATTTTTCTTTAAATAACAGGGTGTTGTATAAAGTGATCGCATTACTAAAGATATTTTAAAAAATCTTTTAAATTTTAAAGAACTAAATAATATAGATCTAAATTGCATACTCTTTTTTAAAAAAAAAACAACAATTTTTTTTTCTTATTTTCGCACCATTTCGATGCATTGTTCGTCGTTTGCATGTACGTGACGTTGTCATGAAGCGATGCGAGAAGAGTAGGACCATTTTGCTTGCAGATTAACATGATCTGTAATCATCTGAAAAAAAATATATATATTTGTAAAGTAAACACTTCACCGAGCTAGTGACTTCAATTTTTTAAAAATGTTTGTTTGTAAGAAAATAACGTATCTTTAAAGTTGGTTGTTTAAAAAATGGCTGTAAATTTATTTTCAGGCTCATTTTTGAAAAAGGGCGAATTCACTACCTCGGTTTGCAAAAATCATTGCACAAAATGATTGCAGAAAAAGTATTGTTTTTTTAATGTTTTTGTGGAGCAACGTTAACCGAATTTGCATTGTGCATGCATGCATCATCCATTTCCGAAAAGAAATTTTTCAAACATGTGGATTTTTCGATTTTTCGAGTCTTTAAGCTTGATTTTCCAAAAAACATAAAAATGAACATTGGCGTTTTTGGCATAAAGGTGACGACGATATCTAAATCATCATTCAGTATTTTCAAAACTCGTGCGTATGAAATGCCTATAGCTGTAATAAGTTCTCAAAGTTTTATTTAGCGGTCATCCACAACTAATAAATGCACTTTTTCGATGGTTGCAATAGTGGTGGTAGTTTTTGGGTGTCTTCAACGGTATTTATATTCAAAGCTTGTACAACCGAGTTTGAATTTAGCCTCCTCGCTTTTTTAACAGTTCTATATGAAAATTTTTCTAATAAAAATTGAGAAAGTCGCGGATATTTGAATTTTTTTTTGCCTTACTAGATCATCATCCAATGAGTCCAGCATAACATGCTGTGAGTTAAAGAAATGCGTCCATAAGAAAATTTCCTGAAATGTATCATACTTTTTATGCTCCTCACGTTATCTTTTAAAATATGTTCTATATTTATTATGTGTAGAAAAAAATTCTTCTAAATTCTTCTTAAATGTGTATGATTGTGCAATTAATGGGAAGCTTTTTCCTGCAATCTGCTGCTACCTCTGAATATTTATACACCTGGTCGTGACCTCTAGTTTGATTTGTACAATGTTTTTAGGTAAGATCAAAAAGCGTGGTAAATTCAAAAATTCCCCTTCACTACCTCTGCTAGTGCTCATGAAAAACAAAAATACGACCATTAAAAAAGCACCTGACATTAAATGTGTGGGATTCAAAGGGTCTCACACCAAATCACTCTCAGTTTGTTTTTATTTATTTTTTTTTTGTTTTTTTTTTTGTTGTTTTTGTTTGTTAAGGCGGAACACATACTCAAAATATTCAAATTTTTTTTGGAAATTATTATGCAGCCGCAGCGCCAACATTAATATTTTGTTTGTTTTTTTTTTCTTTTTTAATATTTTCTTTATAAGAGTTCTTCTTCTAACTTATCAACATCGTTAGATCATCTTATGCATAAACAAATGCAACATCAACTGCAACATCATCAATCATTCATCTCGTCATCACATGTAGAGTAATTACAGGAAGTACCCTTCAGTTTTGGCTCTGGTTGGACCCTAACATTCTTATCTCGTAGTACTCTTAGACTATCGCTCGTATCTAATCGCGTGTAGCGGCGGCATTCCATAAAAAAAAATTATTTATGCTGTATACACAGTGTAACAAATGCGGAAAACACTTTATGTTGTAGAATGTATAGAATGTATAGCGACTTAACCTCAAACACTGTGCGTCTAAATGACTGAGTCGTTGGTAGTTCCGGTAGGTTGAATGGGTTGGTTGGAGAGCTAGCTGGGTGGAGAGTTGGCTGGTTGGAGGGCTGACTGGCGAGCTCGATGACGGGCTGGTTGGCGAGCTGAATGTCCGCTTGGCTTGCTTGGGCATGCACTTGTTTACAACAACAACACCAACAATAGCAACAACAATAACAACAGCAATAACAACAACAATAACAACAACAATAACAACAGCAATAACTACAACAATAACAACAACAATAACAACAACAATAACAACAACAACAACTGCTGTTTTGTGTATTGAAACTTGTATTTATAGGAATCTGCAGACAAAAGCGACCCTTTGTCTTGGTGTTTAAACATTGAATGCAGTCTGTCCGTCTGTCTGTCGCTGCTGCTGTTGCTACTTCTTAAATATTACTTTTTTTTTTAAATATTTTTCTTTGTCTCTATCAATGATTATTCATTGTGCAATCATTAGCTTGAAATTTTCTTGTATTTTGATGTCGTTTTTGCCACTTTGTGGTGGTTGTTATTGATGTTGTTGTATTTCACTGGGAACTGGGAACTGAGACCAACAAAAAAAAAAAAGAAAATATTAAAAACATCGCCACTGTTGTTCCGTCATTCATTTATATATTTATTTATTACCGATTCTTCGTTATGGCTTTGATTGGCTTCAATTGTTTCGCGCATGCATCATGCATTCATTCATTCATTCATTCAATAACACAATGAATCAATCAATAATTTAAAAATTTTGTGCGTTTAATTTCTTTTTAAATTAAAATAGAATAAAATACTTTATAAACATGTTTTTGGCATGGCATGTCTGCCATGTGTTGTTTGCGCGATGTTGTTGTTGTTGTTGTTGTTACATTTTGGAACATTTCAACTTTGATGTTGGTTATTTTGGAATTTTTCAAATAATAAAAATCTGTAAACAACAAAATATAAACTCGCTATAAATATTTATAGCAGCAGCTTTTAATATTCGTCTTGTTATTGTTTTTGTTACGATTTTGTTTTTGTTTCAACCGAGCCATTAAAAATTTTCATAAAATTCCAAGTAAAAATTAAAAAAAAAAACATCGGTGCACATCGACATGTTTTACTTTTCATCAATTATAACTTGGTACCCAAAATCACCAACCACCCCACTTTAAAATATGTTTTACTGAGGCTGAAGGAAAAACTTGAGTGTTTCAAATATTGACTGATGCTCCGAAATGACGCAGCCTCGAAATAACGTTGAACAAATCGAATACATCGAAACATCTATCGAAATGTCGAAATAAGACAATTTAATGGCTACATAAATTTTTTTATTTGAGACATGCTCTACTGAATTGTGTGCTATAGTCCGCCGATCGTGACTATCTAAACTTTGTGGAACTTATGACCCAAATAGTTCCAAGTGCATTTCGTCACGAGGCAGAATGCTCGTAAAATACGTGATTTTTTCGTTTCTATAATTTATTTTTATCCCAAAAAATATCGTATTTCTTGCTGCACTCTAAAATTCTTGTTATCCGTTTCAAAGATACCTTCTATCCACATCTAGTAACCACATCACGTACTTTCCTGTTACTCGTAAGATATGGAAATTTTTATGTAGAAACTTATTGTTAAAATCATTCGTACATTCAAAGTAATCAATTGTTACACACGCACGTATGCACGCACGAACTTCTCGACAGGTGTAAAGGTTTAAACGAGCTCATTCCTGGCATGGTGTCAACAACACATAGCTACTTTCTGTGCTTACCACCACGCCTTTTATAGTCATTATAGCCTGCACATTTTTGGGCATAAACCTATTGAGGATATTGTCACAATCTTATTTCGCTCAATAATAATAGCAATAATAATAATAATCAGAAAATTTTGACGCATTAGCATAAATGTTGTCATCACCTTAATTGATTGCAATGTTTTGTTGTAATGTGTGTGGTATTTTTAATGGGAAGTTTTGAAATTTTTAAAATATTGACTCATCATTATAAAAGAATTGTAGTTAAGCAGGCTTTACTGCCGAAGAACTCACATTTGATTCTATTTGGTCATCATATCTACAGATTGATGCCATTCAGAGAGAAATAGAAAAAAATTATTAGGGTATTCACTTGAATAGTGTAAATTTACGAGCACGTTAACTTGTGCATTACCCATTAATCCGTTAAACATACACATAGCTACTTATACTCAAACCTTTCAACTGTACATTCTTCTTTATTCTTTTGTGCATTTATCCCTTCTTACGTCATAAACATAAACCATCTCTTTTATTAAAAAAAAAAAAACTAAATGATCCATCATTGATCATGTTTCACGTTTCAGTCATTGTACTTTCTTGTTATGATACCCCCCTTATTACTCTTATAATTGTGACTTACAATTTGAAGTCATGCCGAGTTCATAAAAAGCAAAGAAGTAAAGGAGAAAAAAAACACATGTTTCGTGTGCAACGACCTAGTCATGTTTTATGTTTTAACCACAGCTGTAGTGAACCCCCTTATAAAATGAACATTAATTGCCTAGTCATATTTTAATGCTTTTAATTTTCATGATTTTGATGTAAATAGTGGTTCATTCAAAATTCTCTGAGAACTACGGGCTATTCATTTTGGCGTTTTGAAATTATTAAAAAAAAAATCTTAATTTCAATTGGTACAAATTTTTGGTATCACGATGATCGCTTGCCAGTTTTGAGAGATATAGTGTTCAATACATAATATCCATGTTTCTACTTTATTATCCAATCAAAATTCAAGAGACTTTTAAACAATTGTTCGTTTTATTCAAAAACCAAATCCTACCCTCTCGTTGATACGCCCTTGATATGGGTTGAACCTTTTCATTATACATGGAATATAAAAAAAAATAAAAAAAAAACGAAGCAACCTTTTCAAATTTTGGCTAGCATTTCGGTCCAGCCAGTTTAATCGCAAAGACTGTTGACCGTTGATCAGTTGACATGGCCAAATTATGAATTTACACCGGGGATTTCTTTTGGACTATAGCCAAAAAAGACCGATCTGTGTTGCCCAAATTCATACCTATATTCATTTTCAGGCCAAAAAGTTCAGGCTTGCCAGAAAGTCACTTGTCAACGAGGCATTGGCCTCTCTTGAGATGTTTGTGGGTTTTTAGTTCTTCAGATATGACGATATTGTTTGTTTAGTATCGTCAGTATTGTTGTATTCTTGTCGATCCTGATCGCTGTAGAATGTTTTTTTCAAGAATCATTTCCACAGAATCTTGTTCCGACCCCCGTTGGTATATTTTTTAAGCATTTTGTGGACAGCAAGCTCTAATTCTTGTGTCAGTTGAACATTACAACCTGGCACACTAAGTAAAGGGGTTTTTTTTAAAGGTTCCATATTTTTTTTTTTTATTTTTCGATATATGTAGCTTAAATTGTCATACGGTCAAAGGATTTGACAAACGGTGTCAAACGGTGGTCAGATTCTGCAATTCTATAATCATTTGTATTTAGTTGAGTTTCGCCAGAACAACTCTTGCAAACTGTATAAATTTATTTCGAAAATCGTGGTTCGGTTCGGGAATATTACTGTGCGCTACGCCCATTTTACGGTCGACATAATCCGAGCGACTAATTGTGTTAACCGTGGATCGCTTTCACACTTCGTATAATCTTAATGATAATACGCATCTGCAATGAATTCGGATTGCGAATTACTGATATAGAGCGTAGTATTGAGGAGGACCAAATGAATCGATTCACCATCGCGTGCAGCAATTGTAGCTATGTCCATCCATTCATCCACTCTTTGTCAATTTTCATCTTTATGGAAAATTTTACGTGACATCTTGGCCTACGACTTTATAAAATGCAGCTGGTGCAAGCATAAAAGCGAAATGACCATTGTTTGCGCCGAAAGTTCGGTGAATGGATTAACAATGAACATTGGAAGTCAACCCACTGTTTTATCGCAATATTCTGTTTGGTGATGAGGCTCGTCATTTGCTCAATGGGTATGTCAATAAGAAAAGTTGCCGCATTTGGAGGTTAGAAAATCCACAAGAAATTCTCGATTCACCTTTATATCCACTAAAATCACATCATTGGTCCTTACTTCTTAGAAATTAAGTCGGCGAGAGCGTTACCGTCAACGCCGAGCGTTATAGAGCCTTTATTGTCGGGTTTTTCGTGTTCCAATTGGGAAATGGGATGTGTATTGAAAATATGTTTTTTCCAACAGGACGATGCCCCTTGCCCTACAATATATCTCTAAAAAAAACACCCAATATTTCACTGATGCGCTTGGGCAGCCCTCTAATCACTTCCCTAGAACTTTTAGGAAATAATTGAGTCAGATTAGATAGAGATTATGTTGTACCAAGAAAAAGATTTCGTTGACTTTAAGTTAACAAAAGAAGGCAAAATTCGCTTTAAAGTTATATTTTGTCTCTTTTCTCCTCTGTTGGTTAGCAAAATCTGTTTTCTGGTTAGTATATTTTCAACTCTAGTTGCTGAGTTTTCAAACTTACATTAATTTTCGTGTTATTGAATTTTTTCCCCAAGTCACTTATATTTTTCGTACTCGTTATGCTCAGAAAGTTATATGAATGTGGAAGATTAACTTGTTTCATTACCAAACCCCTCAACAGAAGCTTTTCTCTTTCAATTGAATACGAAATGTTGCATTTTTAAAAATTCTTCGATACATTTTTCTAATATATAAATTAAAGACCATAAGACCATCAAAGCGCCCTGAATTTTGGCCCCAAAAACAAGCGTGATAAACTCACAAACCTTTTAAAAGAGCTGTAGTTAAAATTTTTGAATATTCAAATCCCGACAAATTATTCATGTATAAAAAATAAGTCATGTTTCAGAAAGCTTAGAGAAAATTAGACAATTTGCTCCTCAACCAAGATTCTCCGTCAGGTCGTGTGCTCTGTGAAGGTTGTCTTGCACTTTTTTTGAGTAACGATAATGCTATCGGTAACGATAACTACTGCCACTATCAGAATAAAATCTTTTTGTTTTTAAATAACATTAAAAGAGGCTGTTACACAAATTCATTGATTTTTATGACGAACATGTTAAGAGCTTGTTATCAAAATAAGCGGAGGTTGAAATCCTGTTAAAAGAAGTATTTTTGATTTTTTATAAATTCGTTTAATTTTTCATTTTTAATTAAGTGGCCGAATGCGTTAACATCCCTGGAACGTTCGATGAAAATTTGATGCACCGGGAGGTCTGTGTCGAATCCCACATTTTTTTAATTTATTTATTGATTGAAGTATAATAGGCAAACGAAGAGTTTTATAGTATGACACAAAAAATATTTTTATTGAATTCATTTTCCTGATTGTCCATCATATCTTTGGAAATAATGGAAAAACTGAGTATAATTTACTCTTTAAATTTTCAACAAAATTAAATAAAAATTAAGAACAAGAATCATTGCTCGCCTGAGTATAAAATTCTCTTAGAATCCTAGTTTTATCCTAGTAGTTTAGTTTTATCCTACCTAAATCGCCGACTTGGTTTTAAAATCAAGAGTTTTCTTTTTCAGTAAAATATAATTTTAATATTTTTATTTTATTAACTGCTACTGAAATCAATTTGAATACTAAATAAGACAAATTTTTCATTGTTTTTTTAAGATTTCGTTGCTCGAGCCCAAAGATGAGCCCATCAATCGATATAATCAGGATCCCTATGCGGCCGAGGTGGCGCGCTGTCATTACACTGAAAGCGAAATAGTGCTATCATTGGTGCTTAAAAATCACGACTGGAGTAATTTGTCGGAAAATAAGAAAAGCAAAGTTTTGGATAAATTATCCAAGTTCTTTGCCATACCAAAGGTAAGCTTGGAATACATAATTACAGCATAATTTATGTGCAACCCTAACCTACACATTGCAATTTCTCATGCTTACTGTCGGTTTCTTTCTTTATTTTGTTTTTTTTTTTGTTTTTATTTCCAAAACTCTCAGGAATTTATTATAATGGAATCTGTAACGAAGCGCGAATTATACGAAATGCAAAAACAATCAATACGAAAGGGGAACAATAAGTGCCATAGTAATCGACGTTTGGGACGTGTGGACTTAATGGTAATGGAATATTTTTATGTCAACTAAAAATTAAGCATGCATAAATTGTAAAAAATTGCATTTATTTCTTATTGCCAGATTGGCTGTGGCCCCAAATACTTTAGCATGGGTGAACCGATAGCTAATCAAATAGGTCAGCAAATGAAAGATGGTTCCATTGATAGTATAACTGGTGAAAAATTCGGTTGGTGGATTGTTTGGCGTAAAAGTTTCAAATCAAGGTAAGTTATTTAGAAATTTTATTGCTTTTGCTTTATTGTGCCATTGACATTAATATTTCTTTCTTTGCTATTTACCTTCCTTAGAGCTCAACGTAGTCGTCGACAAATTGAGGGTTCCGGCGAAGATGATTACGAAGATGATTCATATGATTACGACGATGATGAGGAAGACAATGTGTAAGTTTATATTTTTTTTTATGTTTAAGTTAAGTTGACACCTTGATTTATTAATATAAATTCCCATATGAGTCACTTTAGAAAGAAGATACTGGAAATTTACTGGCAAAAGTTCGTAGATATTTTATATAAAATAATTGCTTATTTGGATAGTGTGCGTTGAATGTACATAGGTAAAGGTTTTAATGATCATGGTAGGAATATGAGACTAGAACTAGCAGTATCAAAAGTTGGAATTAAAAAGAGATAGGAATTTAAATGAGAAAAATGAGCTGAAATTTTAAAAAAAGATGAGTAGTTGAAGCAGAAGAGAAAATAATGATCCCGTTTAAATACACACTAAATACGTAAAAAATTCAGTTTTGAAGTAAATACGTAAATTTAAAATTTCTTCCTGATGATGAATTGCAGTGTCAATTCGAAATATTGAAAATAAAACTCAAAATCCAAAATTAATTTTTTGTTTTATATTTAGCTGAGTTGTAAATACTCCGTGTTAAAGTAAATACGTAAATTCTAAATTTTTTCCTGATATTGAATGGCAGTGTCAATTCGAATTATTGAAAATATAATTTTTTGTTTTATATTTGGATGACCTGAGTAGCCAGTCATCAAAAAGAACTCTTGATATAAAAAATTACAAAATATATTCGCAAGTTAGGGATTCAACTAGATCCTCACTGGCCCATCAGTGGTCCTAAGTAAATCTAGAATGTTTTTACTAAGAATTTTGTACAACATAAAAGTTTTCACATTTTTAATTTTATAAAAAAAAAATACAGAATAAATGTTTGTGTTCATAGTTAAATAATTTGTTTTGAGTGTTCAAAAAAATTTTTTTTTTTTGAAAATTGTACAAAATATTGTATTAAAAATTATATAAAAAAGTATAAAAAGTGAAAAAACATGAAAAAATTATTTAAAATTATTAAAACAAAATTTTTAAATAATTATAAATTTTATTATAAAAACATAAAATATAAAAAAGAAAAACAAAATTAAAAATAATTAAATTAAAAATTTTAAACAGAAAACAAAAATCAAATTTAAAATTTTAAACATAAAAAACAAAAATTTAAAACCAAAATTTCAAAAATAAAAAATAAATCAAAACGAAAATTTACAAAATAATAGAAATGAAAAAAAAACAATAAAAAAATTTAAAAATAATACAAAAGAATTAAAAGAAATTTTAAGAATTAAAAAAAAAAATATAAATACGAATATTTTGAAGAATTTAAGTAATCATTTATCATTAAAACAAAAATTTGAAAATAAAAAAAAAAAAAAAATTAAAAAATAAAAAAAAATTTAAAAATAATACAAAAGAATTAAAAGAAATTTTAAGAATTAAAAAAAATATAAATACAAATATTTTGAAGAATTTAAGTAATCATTTATCATTAAAACAAAAATTTGAAAAAAAAAATTAAAAAATAAAAAAAATTTAAAAATAAAAAAAAATTTAAAAATAAAAAAAAAAATAAATTAAAAAATAAAAAAACTAAAATAAAAAAATAAATTAAAAAATAAAAAATGTTAAAATAAAAAAAAAAAAATAAAAATTAGAAGAGTTTGCTTAAGAAATCATTTACAAAAATTAAACAATAATTTTGTGTTTATAAAACAGATTAACAGCCCTATTCTGGCAGCTTAACTAAGCTCACCACATTAACAAAATAGTTAAAATTAACAAATTGTTAAGGTTTCGTATTCTGGTGATAATTTGAAAGCTCCTTTCTTTACTATTTTGTTAATGACAGAAAACAACTTAACAACGAAAGATAGTTCAGTATTAAGCCAAATAAATGCTGTGTAAATAAAATAAAATAAAAAAAAATGGATGAATTCTTACTTTTTACTTCTTTTTAGCATTGATACTGAAGAAGATCAAAGAAAACATACATTTTAAAGACAGCAAAACACTCGAAAATTGTTTGGCTATTAAAAAAATTCATTTTGAAACTTAAAACAATTGAAAAAAATTAGTAAATTATTTATTTCTTAACATTTCCCATCTTACTTGTAGAAAAACAAACATAAGCAATCAAAATAAGCAAGAAAAGAGCAATATAAAAACAGCTGACGCTTTATATCCAAGGCATTTACATATTCACCATGCGTGGTGAACTTTAATAGCTTTTGAGAGCTTTTAAATTGTAAATGATTTGCCAGAGTACGAACATTTACATTACATAACAAGAACATTAACAAGAGCTCCTTAACAATTCCTTGTTAAGTTAACAAGCAGAATAGAGCTGTAAGTCTGACATCAATGTTTTGAGAATTCTTACTTCAAAATTTACAATCGCCAATAAGTTATATGAAAGCTATTTGTGTCATAACATTGGCTTAATTCATGTTAGTAGCTTCAGATTTTGTGTATATGTAAAGATAAACTCAGGGAATATAGTAACATTAAAAACTTAGTTCTGACCAAAATCGACTTAAGCGATTATTGCTTGAAAACACAGAATTATTGCCTTAGCAAAGTCATGGTTCGAACCCCCAAACACGAAAATGTTAGTCTCGCATGTGTTGTTATATATAATTATAACAACAGTTTTATTCACAATCTAATTTTGTATATTTTGTAAAAATTTATCGCATATACTTTTTTAGTACTCCGTTACTCCTCACATAGAGCATGACCTCTAAATTAAAAATAAAAAAAAAGATGCATTAAATCTTTCATTAACAAACTCAAAAACATAAAAAGGTGGCAACTTGACTGCCAACTTTATAATAAAAGCTTAAAAAATTTAATTAATCCAAACTCTTCTTTGTTTGCAGTGAACCTGTTACCGAAATTCCTACAACAACCACGCATGCGCATCGTCATCATCATGGTGCATCGAAGGTGAGTGCTTCAATACAAAGACAACACAATCAACAACAACAAAAACAACAAAAACTACTTCAATTGTTAACACTAATTTGTTTAGTTTTATACTCGTACACATTAACATAAAATTGCAAATTGTTGAAATTTTTCTCATGGGTGGTTTTCTCTCTTTCTCTCTAATACATATGTATATGTATGTATGTATTTAAAGAAGAACTTGTTTGCACATTTTTCTGTAATTAAAAAGTCGAAAGCCATTCAATTGTTGTAATTAATCAAAATGTATTTTCTCATTCATTATCTCAATCTCTGTCGTTTTTTCTCTCTCTGTCTTTTTCGCTCTCTTTCTCGTTCTCTGTATTTATTTTTGTTTTAACAATTAAATCTTTGTCTAATTTTAATGATTTTTTTTCTGGGTTTGTGTAAAAACTAACTATTTTGTGTGTGTGTGTGTGCGTGTGTGCAATGATGGCACAAAACTACTAACAAACTACAACAACAACAACAATAACAACATCAATAACAACAACAAACATTATTTAAATACTACTAAATCATATACATGACCTCCTCCTCATAAATGCACCAACATTTTGTAGCCTGATCTAACCGAAACAAGTAGCAATGAGTTAACTAACAACAACGGCGATGCTGTAGCAAGCAATGCATTGCTCGAGAACAACAATAACAACAACTACATCAACAACAACAACAACAACAATAATAAAAACAACAGCAATCAACAGCTTGTTGCCAGCAATATTGATGAAGAAATCGTTGAGAGTGTTTCGCAATTGGAATCAGTTATAACGAAGACCATAGAAAATACCAAGCATATCAAAGAGTTGCCCGTGCTACCCGTTGATGATGATGAAGTAGACGCTGAGGAGGAGGAGCCCGAAGAAGTATCAGTGATAGATGAGTCAGCGTCGGCGGTTTTGCCTGTGGAAGTTGTAGCTAAAAATTCCGATTTGCAACAATTTCTTTTTATCTCATCTACCACACCGGAAATTGCAACCACCACCACTAGTAGTAGCAGCAGCAGCAGCACAATCTATGACAGCGCCAAGAAATTTGCTATTGATTCTAATCTCGAGCGTCTCAATGGCTTGGCCGCGCCCGTCAATGTAGTCGATATAAATGAGTCGCCAGCGACGAATGCCTCAACAATTTCAAACGTAGCCCTAGAACAGACAACAACAACAGCAACCACAACAACAACCACATCTACTCCATTTAGCACATTACTAACAAGCTCTTTTACACCACAAGCACCATTATCACAACCACAACCACAACCACCATCACAGCTATCACCATATTCACCATATGATGCATCATTATCATCATCATCGCCATCATCTAATTCGTCTGTTGTTGTTGTCTCATCATATCCATCAACATCATCCTCATCATCCATATCGTCGTCGTTGTCGTCTTCGTCTTCGGCGTCGTCGTCGTCGTCGTCACCATCGACAACAACCATGCAATCGAAGGTAATGCTTGCTTAACTAACTGCAATTCGTTGGCTTTGTAGTTATATGTTTCTTTTTCTTTCATTCCTTCTACATTTTTTTGTCTTATGTTTCTTGCCGTGGTCAACGTGATGTTGTTATCACTATAATTCACGTTTTTGTTAATTGTTTTCTGTAAAAATGTTTTCCAAACTAATTGTCAAAGTCTTACAACCATAGCCTAGCCGCTTTTAGAAAGTTATAAATCGATCTTTTATGATTTTTGAAAATACATTTTTTTTTACTTTTGTTAACCTGTCGTGTCTACATAGATTATTTTTGTACCTTAGAAATTATGATCGACATAGAAAAAAAAACAAAAAAAAAAAAAAAAAAGTGAACAAAGCTGCCGACCTTTATTCTCTCTCCGCCCATTTAACAGTATCAAAAATGATGGATAGTTTTAAAAGAATTTAAATAAAATGACGCTTAATCAATTCATATAAAAATTTGTAAAGGCTTTATTTAGATCAATCGATCTTTTCGATCGGTGTAGTTAACTATTTTCTCCTTCGGAAAGTAAAGTTTAAAAAAAGACATTAAAAATGCAGATTTCGATAAATTTTTTTTTCTTTATAACGTTTGACTAAAAAAAAAAACATGTAGAATTCAATATCATTCAAATTCGAGGTAATTTTCGAAGATTTTTGTGCACAATTCGGGCACTAGTTCAGCCATGACTTAACGAATGTTTGTTTTTCATTGCTCAAGAGTTTGAGGCTTATTCACGTAAACGTGATATTTTGTCTAGCCCCACAAAAGTCCATATGCGTCAAATCTCATGATCTCGGAAGCCAATTGGCCTATGGTCAAATCTCGAAATAAGTCGTCCTCGAAATTTCTGTTGCAACAAAGAGCCCCTAATTGGTGCTGCTGAGTGGCTTGTTGTCCCAACTTGTTGAAATCAAATATTATCCAAATCCATATCTTCAATATAAGGAAAAAAAAAAAACAAAATACCGCTCAGAATTTACTTTGAAAGAAATAAAAATTAACTAATTGAACTTCTTTTTATTAGGTAAGAAAATTATTACTTTTTCTTAGTCTTCCTCAGTAAAAACGAACGTTTTTATAGTCGTCTGTAGTATGATGTTAGTAAAAGTCTCGCCTCTTAACAATGTAAGGGTTTCAGCATCCATTTTTATACCAGTAAACCAAAAGTATATTTTTTCAATTAATTTCTGAAACTTTAAGGGTAGAAAAATACGCTTTTGGTACTCGAAAATGAACTTGTTTGCTTTTCATTCGCCAGACTTGAATGTTTTTAAAGCGTAACTTTTTTTCACAAAAATTAACTTTTTTTTTTAAATAAATATTTTATTCATCAATAAATAGCTATATTGATGTAAAGAAAATAAGATATTAAAAATAAAACATGCCAGTGCTGGGGATTAAACCATCGTCCTGTGTGATACAATTGAACCAACGTTCTCTTGTTCTACTACTCGACCACATCCACTGTTGTAAATAATCAGCGCATCGCGCCTATTAGCATCAATCCAAAAAGTAAAAAAAATAATACTCCTATTTTGATACATTTCTGAACGCATTTAATATCATAAAAAAGTTTAATTTCCAAATAAATTTTTGAATAAAAAAAAAATTAAACATATTTAGTTAATTTTTTAACTCATTAATGCACAAAAAAGTATATTTTAGAGTTTATATCTGAACTAATTTCATTTAGAAATAAGTCTTTTTTTCTTCGAAAATAAACCAGTCCGCTAATGTTAATGGACAAAATTGATATTTAATGAATGTTGGTTATTTTTCGAACAATACAAGGAAATTACAAAAAAAATTATCAATGAAAAATACTAGACCCGAAAAAAATTTGAAATCCCTCACTTTTTGCCAAATCGCCGCTTGTGGTTCAGTGAACGTTACATTTTTGAAGAAGTGAATGTATGGATCTGACTGTTCGAATCTTTTTGTCGTATTGGGAAGGAGGAATTCACTTTGCACAATGTTTAACGTCTGTGTGATATTTCTGTGATATTTACAAGCTTATGATCAAGCTTCCACTTAAACTTAAGGCTACCAGGATTTTTTCGGAAAAATTACATTACTTTTCGACCTGTCTTGAACTATCTTTTGGTTTGTATTGAGCCACTTAAGTCTTGTGGACAACCTTGTGGTTAAATAAACCTTGTTTACTCGTAATAAATAAATAAAATATTACTCTTAATTTTATTTTTCATGAAATAAACTTTCATTTATAGTATGAAAAACAGTTTTATAAACTCCATAGAACCGAGATATACTCTCTTCTATCAGTATACAAATTCGTTCGTTTAATAGCCATCTTTAGGTATAAGAAGGGAGGGATAAAAAAATCATAATTTATTCAAATATGTTAGCATTTTTTTGCATAATTTATGGATGTTATCTGCCGAAGTATTTTTTAACCTATTAAGGAGGGAAATATACCCAGAGGCCAAAAAAAAGGTAATGTTTGTGAATTTTTTTAAGGAAACCTAAGGGATATTTTTAAATGACAGTTTTTATACCTTAAAATATACACATTCAAGAGTATGTTTAGTTTTTTCTTATTAAAAAAAAATAATATTAAGGTAGATACAACATTTTTTGTAGAGCGCTCTGAAAAAAGGTGAAATGCGGTGACCAAGATTGCTCCTCCTAAATTCATCTGAAACAAAAACATGAAATATATTATTAAACTAGATACTTAAAACTCGTACTTGTCATAACCGATTTTGAAAATATTGATTTTTCACAAAATGGCGGACTTCCGAACGTAAATTAACGAAGCTACAAAAAAAAAAATCCTATGACAAGTACGAAATTATTATGACTAAATTAAGCCTGCAAAAAAATCAAAACGATCGGTTCACTGAGTTTTGAGAAATCTTGATCACCGACTTTGAAAACATGGTTTCGAGAAAAACGCGTTTGAAAATAAGGGCCAACGCTGCGCGCTCTAGAAGGCGATTCACTCACTAGGCCAGAACTTTGTTATTTTGTGAGATATTGACTTGAAATTTTCACCACATATTTTTGAGACTTGAAGCTTTAAGAAACTGCAAACAATTTTTTGAAAAAAAGTTCTGGGTATATAACTCCTCTTAAAACGAAGGGAGAAAGTATAGTTTTTGATTCATTTTTGCACTTGTTTTATGAATAAAGTTTTTTTTTTATTATTAAAAAATTATGCAACAAAATTTTATAATTTACGGTCTAATCGTGGAATTTTATTTCTTGCCACAGCCAGAGGTGACTTCATATCCAAACATTTTTTAATATTACTTCTACCTAGTAAGCTTCTAATATATTTCCGCAAAACTCTCACCTATCGTCAATCCTTTGCTTGTGTTTCAGCCGGCCATTAAATGTTGACATATTTTATAAAATAAATAAATAACTGGCCATTTCAGCCCTTGAAAGGACTTTGACCTAGCTTCTTATGATCAATTGTGTTGTGCGTGTTATTAAGTTTGTACACAATTGACCGAGAAATGGACCTACATGCTTAACGCCGACTCCGAACGGCGATGAACGGAATGTTCTTATTCTCAAGAAGCTTTACATGGCAAATTGATTACTCTCTGCGGTTTGCCATTGTCTGCAGAGAGGTGGCGGCCGTACAGAAAAATTATTTTAATTCAAATAATTTTCTGTCGCTGGCTGGGGTTCGAACCTGGGACTCCAAGGTTTTTTGACATAGCGGCCACGCACTTTAACCAACTACGCCACGGACGCCACGGACGCCACGTTAAAATATTTTTCTTTTTAAAAAAAAGCAATTTATGGAGGGACAATTTTTTAAGAGGGGGCATACGGCCCATTATGTATTATATGAAATTATACTTTATTAATTGAACATTTTGAGTTGGAGTTTTAGTCACTTTCTAAAGATTTTTCGTACAAAAAAAAAAAAAAAAATGGGAATTTTTCGAACATTTTGAGTTGGAGTCTTAGTCACTTTGGCTCATTTACAAAGATTTTTCGTACCGAAAAAAAAAAATTGAAAAAAAAAAATACCAGGGTAAGATGTTCAGAATTTTCCGATCATAAATTACAAGATTTTGTGTGTTTAAAGGTGACGAACAAAATCGGACAAATTGAGACAATAAGGATTGAAGCAATTGGTTTTTACAAAATATCGTTAACTCGATTTAAAAAAGATTTTGGAAGGAACTTTTTCGAAAAACAATATTTAGAACAAAAAATAAGAAGATTTTCTTTTGGCGGCTAACCGACATGTTTCCCAAGGAAATCAAATTTTTTCCTTAAATATTAGTTAGAAGTTTTAAAAATATCCTTTAGGTTTTGAAGTTGCAAACTTTCCTTTTTAAGTAAAATATTTTTTTAATTTTTGTTCATAATATCTTATTTAGTAAGCAGGGGGAGGGGGGGTCTGGAACATAATGTTCAAACATTTATTTTTTCCCTTTCAAGCTCATTATTGCATGTAGCCTAAATTATATGAAATAGAGAAAAGTTTTCATGGATTTTCCCATTTATGGTTTATTAAAAGTTCTACTCGGAGGTTTTTGAAAGTCGCTGATCACAAGTTCGTTATTCAAATTAAAAATTTCCACGATGGCACATCCAAAATGACGTATGCAAATGTGAAAATTTATAAAAAACTGAATCATCACCTGAAATTTATTATTCGTGGGTTCTCGAAGCTGCTTTTTACGAATTTATTATAAATACTAGGAAATCTAAATTATAGAAGGATTTTTGAAATTCAAACTTTTATTGATACTCTCTAAAAAGCAGGAAAAGTAGGTACAAGAAAAAAAGTTAAAAAAAAACAAAAAATTTAGAAAGTAAAACAAAAAAAAAAAAGAAACAAAATGATAAATAAAAACCTTTACAAATAAAATAAATTAATTTTTAAAAATTAAAACATTAAAATTAGCAAATAAATAAAAAATAATATAGAAAAAATTGTGGCCTTTTTAGTTTTTGTAATTCTGGAATCAGAATCAAAATCAGCGAACTCAAAAACCCCCGGAAATTCCGAGAAAGGAAACAAATTTTTATACATCATATGGCAATTATAAAAATAACCAAAAAAGTAAAAACTTATCATAAAAAATAGTCACCATAATGTATCCGCCTTTTTGAACCAGAAATAAAATGTAGTTTTTTTACATAATGATTGTTTTGTCAATCATCAAATCGGCCTTGAATTCCCGAAAATTTGTAAACGTCATTTTGAATTTGGTTTTTATGATGTCAAAGTTGTAACAGCGATTCCGAAAACTATTAGATCACAAAAAAAAATCCATTTTAAAATATAAAAAAATGAGCAAAAACTGTTTTGAATTTCGAAAGATATTTTTGGCGTTAAATCAGTCGAGCATTAAAAGTTAGACTTTATCTCAAAAGTTTTAATCGAGCTAAGTTAATTTTTATTAAAGGAGTTATGTTCACTTTTTGTTCACTATCGTAAAAGTATCGTAAAAGAATGTCATTTCGATAGATATGACTATCAGAACATCAATTTAGAGTTCGATACCGAGCGAATCTATAGATTTATATATTAGTTATATAGATTGTATTGGTTCAAGACGTGATTTATTTTCATAAACTGTTTTGACAGAATTCTTGACCTCGTCTTTCGAGAATGAACAAAAAAAAAAAAATTAAATTACAATGTGGCAGTGTATTTTCCATACAGTTTAGTCATAAATAATTTTTTTCTTTAGATGAGACCGAGCTGCAATAAGTACTCACCACATACGCTTTCCAACTCGTTAAAACTCATTGCGCTGGTTTAAGTCTTGTTGCATTATATCATTTCAAACTACGTCACGGCGCAATTGAGTTAGCTCATTTCGCTGATATAATAGACTGCGCTTAGGTTGATGTGTTAACGCAGGATTTTTGTGCTGCGTTCTCCATGTCGAGTCCAAAATCCTTAAAAAGAGCATTTAAAAATCATTTCTTTCAAACTATTGATTTTAAATCAAGTATTTAATATGCGTTAAAACTTTGCGCAGTCATTCATTAAAAAAACTATTCTGCTGTAATGTCTTTGAATTAAAAAATACTCTGATCTTTTCTATAAAATAAAACTTTGATTCGAAAAATACAAATTAAATTAAAAAAATACCATGCATGCAAAAAAAAAAAATCTTGAATTTTTATTTCGTTAAAGTATTTACAAATTTATTAAGAACAAATTTAAGACTTTGTATAAAATGTACTCCTCATGCAACAAACATCCTATCTCTTACCCCTCATTCTATTTCAACCTATTTTTTTTATACTCTACTAAAATTTTTCTCATATTTGAATTTTTTCCCACCCTCTACTATTTTTTCCAAAAATACTAACACAAAAAATATAAAATCTAAATCTTGCAATAATACTGCAGCAAGAGCCTAAATTGCTGTACGATGAAAACAATGTTGTTGACACCACTTTGTTGCCTATACTTGCCGAAGATAATAACAATAGTGCCAAAACAACAGCAACAACATCTACAACAATAACAATACCACAAACAGCCACAACTAGTAGCACTTTAACAGCGTTAATTAACTTAAGCACTATTAATACAACTACAACAGCAACAACAACAATAACATCAACAACAATTAACATAGCACCAACATCCATGCCACTAACAACAACAACAGCAACCACTGCAACAACATCTGCAGCAACTACAACAATAGCTACAACGCCTTCATCATTAACGTTCACCAGCGATCACCACGTTCACCCACCGCCGAAGAAGGTGATGAAAGTACGAACGTCTAACGAGCATGTGATAAATAAATTAAAAAAAAAAAAACAAAAAAATATGAAATACCAAAACAAATATCAAAATAACTAAATTTTGCACTTATCTCTTTCCGAACACCAGCTAAACTTAAGAAAAATTGTTGCACCCTCTAATGGCTCAGCTATTTTTTAAGTTTTCTTTTCGTTTTTAATTAACTTAAACACCTGCATCTAATTCATATTTTGTTGCTAATGATTTTATAATTGTTCACCATTAACTGTTATTTAAGTGTTTTTGCCCGCCCACTCTGTGTACCTATTTTAAGCTTTTTATGCCTCTTTTTATCGTTATTATTTTTAAACCCACCATATTTGTTAAATGTGACTGCATGCGAAACATTTTTTACAGTATTTAAAAAAAAAAACAACAAAATCAACAGCTTTAAGTTAATTGTTTTTCTTTGCTTGTTCATCTCAGGAGGAAGGCGAAGATGGTGTCACCATGCAACCTGATGAAAATGAGGCATCGAATACTGTGAATGCGAATGTGGTGAGTTATTTTAAAATCTCTATTGTTTTCTTTTGGATATTTCTACTCTTTGCTTTTGCACGCAGTCGTCCACAACTACGCCGAAATATGCAGAAACGTCAGACTCCTTCAATGAATTGACTTCCTTGGCGAGTAGTTCCACAACACCGGCTACAATAACATCCATCCCAACAACCAGTAGCACAACAAATGCGTTGCCCGATGTCACAACGCCTATGTCAACGAGTGCTTCCACCGATTATGTGGAGCCTAAACTTGAGAATACATCGCCCATGATCAAGACACGTCTACAAAAATTCGCTGTCACTTCAGGCAAAGCTTTCCGTTACAATGTGCCAGCGGAAACTTTCTACGATACCGAAGATTTGACCAATTTACGTCTCGAACTCACCGACAAGGATGGTCACGAGCTGAAGCCAACATCTTGGCTACAATTCAATGCAGAGACCCACGAAATCTATGGATTGTAAGTTGTTTGTGTAACGTGCTAGTTTGAGCTCAGATCTATAAAAGTTTTAATTTTTTTTTAAATTTCTAGGCCCCTGGATGATGCTGTTTCAAAGTGGACGTATCGCTTATCAGCCACCGATTCAGGCAACTTGTCTGTGACAGAAACATTGGAAATGTCGGTGCAGCAACATCGTGGTGTACGCAGCGTCAATCATGAAATAAATATTGCGGTGAAAATCAATGAGAAGAACATGCCGAACATCGACTGGCAAATGAAACTTATACGTGGTGAGTAAAAAATTCAATACAAATTGTTAAAAATGCAATTTTCTTGTTATTTTCATTATTTTTAATATTTTCTCGCATTCATTGTGCTAACAAGAATTTTAATCCATCTACATCCTTTCAGCCATTGCTACAACGCTCGGCGATGAAACGACCACACACTTGGTTGTGCGTGAAATACGCCAAACACAACAGGATCCAACCGCAGCCACTTTCATCTATTTCAATGAGACGCTGCCCACCAGCGGTGAATGTCCTGACGCTGAACTGAACACACTCATCCAGCGACTTGATGTTAATCGTTTGACAGATTTACTTTATCCAACACTCGGCATCAAATCCATAACTGGCCAATTGATTGGTCCTTGCCAGAAACAACATCTTAGCAACAAACCAAAACTGCCCACACATATGTCCAAAAATTTGCCACCCATGCCACGCAATCAGGTTGATCGCGTCAATGCAACAGTCGGACATCTGCTGGTCTTCAAAGTGCCCAGCGATACGTTCTACGATCCCAACGACAACGAGCTGACGCTGTCGCTTAAAACCAAAGATAATCGAGAGTTAAGCCCACGCCACTGGCTGCAGTTCGATACAAAGAATCAAGAATTCTACGGCATACCTAAAAGCGGTGATATTGGCTCTGAGGAATATTTGCTGGTGGCGGAGGATATCGGTGGTCTTTCGGCTGCTGATGCCCTCGTTGTTGTCGTTAATCATGCGCCCAAAAAAGAGTTTAGCGCATATTTCAAAGCATATCTGGCCATACGCCACGAACAGTTTAATGCCGATCTGCAACGCAAATTTGTGGAGCGTCTGACACAGCTGTTTGGTGATCATACCACACAATTTATCCAAATACGCTCCATCACGACGCATCACGATGCTGATGGTACTATCGTCAATTTCTACAACACTACATTGCACAAGACACAGAATCGCTGTCCTGAGGAGGAAATTGAAGCTACACGTAGTGTTTACCTAATGCAGGACTATATGGTGCGTGATCGTGTGAAACAGGCGCTGGGTCCTGAGCTAAATCTGACAAATGTTCAGGTTATACCGTTGGGCTCGTGTCATCGTAAGTCTTGCTTGAGGGTGTCTTTATACTGTGTTTGTTTTTATGAGTAAATCATTATTTCAGCTCAACCAAATGTTATTCACCACGATATCATTCCCACTAAGACTGAAGAACCGACGCTCAAATCGACGTTCGCCGAAAATTACATGTTCACATTTATTGTGCCTGCGGTGATTATTGTGGCTTTAATTCTAGTGGCTTCGATTATTGCCTGCTGTCTGCATCGTCGTCGCATGAGTGGTAAAATGGAACTGGGTAAGTTTCTAACAGGCTTTTTTTATATTGGAAAATGATATTTAGAATGTAAACTTATTTCAATGTAGCTGAATTGGAAATAAATTTTCCCCTTTTTTTTGTTGTATTAACTTTATTTAAAGTTTATAATCTAGAGAGCATCTTTAATTTGTTCTTTCACTCTAGATGCTATAGAAAATAATCATGTCCAAAACATAAGATAGCTGTGATATTCACCATGACCTGTTAGAATTCTACTTTGTAAATAATTTCACAGGTCTTGTCACCTCTTCATAAACATCCCTGTATCTCTTTTCTTGCTCTCGACTCTGATAAAAAATTGTTTTTTCGTGAGACTTCCTTGAGTCTTCCGCAATTCTATCCATACAAATAGTTTTTGTGGTTGCATTGGATGGAATTCTTCATGAGACTCCTTTCTATAGCTGGGATGTTTTTGTTGACAAGCTTTGAAGGTTATGTCATGAATGCTTTTGCAAAATGTTACTCAAGAAGCATTTCTGAAAAAAAAAGAAAAATTAAATGCTTAGCCCTAGTCTCTTTGCTTAAACCAATGATTTTTTTTAGCAATTTTGAATTTTCGAATTTTGTTCTCTTACTTTAAGTGAACCACACAGACCATCAGAGATATAAAACAAGTAAATCCAATACTTTTCAAAATTATCGGGTCTTCAAATGAGATTTCACACTCGGGTCTTTGAGCTACCTTTACTATTTCTTCACCTCTAAACTTATTTTATCACCCTCTTATACTATTTCATCACCTCATAGCTAACTTTTAAACCCTTATAATCATCAGTTCAAACCGAATGTTTAAAAAAACTGCAGATCAGAACTAGGCCCTACTAATTTTGTTTTGTTTCTTCAATTCCAGACTTTAAGTATACAAAGTAAAGTATCTTATATGCTTTTTAAGCTACTAATCTCATTTCTTAGAAATACATATTATTCTAAATGCTCGAGATGTAAAATTGAGCCGGGCTTAACACTTTTGCCAAAAAAGTCGTCTACAGCTCGTCGAAGTTCGTCGAAAATGTGGTAGCATTCCGTATATTTCAGAACCTTTTGATAGTCTTTGATCAGATTTCAAGGTCGTCAAACTTAATATTAACGATGTCCCGTAAATTTTGGACGGCATTTTAGAATGGTCCTATGGCAGTATTAGGTGTGTGGTAGTGGATGGGTGGCGTCCGTGGTAGTTGGTTAAAGTGCGTGGCCGCTATGTCAACGAACCTGAAGACCCAGGTTCGAACCCCAGCAGCGACAGAAAATTATTTGAATTAAAATAATTTTTCTGTACGGACGCCACCTCCTTGCAGACAATGGCAAACCTCAGAGAGTAATCAAAATACCATGTAAAGCTTCTTGAGAATAAGAACATTTCGTTCATCGCCGTTCGGAGTCGGCGTTAAGCTTGTAGGTCCATTTCTCGGTCAATTGTGTACAAACTTAATAACACGCACAACACAATTGATCCTAAGAAGCTAGGTCAAAGTCCTTTCAAGGGCTGAAATGGCCAGTTATTTATTTTTTTTTTTAAGTGGATGGGTATGGATTAGACCGAAGCAAAAAAGTTAAATGCGGATAAGAAGTGGGATAAGAAAATGTCCGTTAAAAAAAAAATAATTTACAGAATTATCCGCATCATTTTTCGTTATGGTCTCACAAACATTTAAGGATACCATTTAAGGTTATTTTATTCTAGTTATGGATATTGTTTTGGTTTAAAAACCTCCATTTTGTAAAGCTTAGATTTTAAAGAACTAACTGGAATATGTAGGGATTTTGATTTTACCGGTGAGAAAAGAAGTGCTATCTACATTTATATCTATATGCTTTATAAATATTTAAAATAATAAGCTTATTAAGCTTTTATTATTTTTATTAAGCTTATTAAAATTGGTTTTGATTTCTAGAAATAATGTAGAATAATAGTAGAACCTAAAGAAAGTCCTTTATAATTAATTAAACTTCAAGTCTTCGTTCAATATTTCAAATTTTTTCTAAATTTTTAATTTCAGGCGACGAGGAGGAACGTAAATCCTTTCGCCCTAAAGGCATACCCGTAATTTTTCAAGATGAATTGGATGAAAAGCCAGAAATCGGTAATAAAAGTCCTATTATTTTAAAAGATGAAAAACCGCCATTGCTGCCACCCTCCTATAATACATCAAATATGAATGGTAGTATTAATTTGCGTTCTTTTAAATTGATTTGATGAAAAAATAGTACATTTTTATCTTAGGTGAAAACGATGTCGACGAGTATGTGCCACCACCTGCAGTCGTTGTGGGTGGACGTGAAGCCAGAGGGAAGTCACCGGCTACACCTTCCTACAGGAAACCCCCACCATATGTATCGCCATAAATGTGTCAAAGAAAACAGCAAAAAAAAAAAAACTTAAATTAACTACAAAACAGCACACCACAGAACCACAGAAGAAATGGAAAACTTGCGGTTGCTAATTTTTTTTTTTTTTTGGTATACTTGCTACTACGACGTCGTACAACGTTCGAAACCCCGCCAACAACGTATTACCAAAAACCAAACAGAAAAAAAAAAATCAAAACTGTTTTTTAAGTGAACAAATTACTGAAAATTCATAACAATCAAATGCTCCTGTTTTAAAAATAATCATTTACTACAAAAAAAAAAACTACAACATAAAGTTTGAACTGGGATGCTTCTTCCCCGCCACTCCCCTCTTTTACAATTTTGCTAGGTTTTCTAGGAATGATTCACTTTTCTTCAAACGATGGTATTGCGTTTATTTGCGTAGAGTGCAGTAATGTTAAGAAAAAACTTTTAAGTTGTTAGATTTTAAGTGCGAAAAAATGCGTATTTATTTTGTAGACTTAAGTAAAAAAAAAAAAAAAAACAAAACCCATGCGAAAAAGGCCCCAATTTTTGAACAAAATTAAAACAAAACTAAAAGAAAATTCAGCAAAAAATATTGAAATTGCGTAAGATTTGAAATTTTAATGAGATAAGGAGGAAAAAACTTAGTTTTAAAATAATGAGGTTATTATAATTGACTGAATTGAAAAGAAATATTTTTTTATATACATAAATTTGAGGCCTGGCGTTTTTGAGAATATTTAAACTTAAGCATTTATTTTGTTGCCATTTTTCAATTTAAAACTGCAATCCACGTGTATTTATTTTTTAATAATTATTTTTTTTTTTAGAAAACTTAATAGTTTAAGTTAATTTTTGTGCTGCTTGGTTTTAATTTTCTTATACAACAACAAAGTGCTTACTTAACTCTTGACGATAAGGTTTAAAGTAAAACGATGAGAAAAGTGCGAGTAAAAATATTCCTGTTTATTATTTATAAATAATTTCCTGGCGATATATTTCTATTTAATTTATTGGCTATTTTCTTTTTTAAAATCTTTGAAATTTTACTCAAAATTGCATCATTGTATTTTTTTTTACGATATTTAACATATTTCGTTTTAACTGTAATATTGACTTAACTTTTGTTATTGTAAGTTAACAAATATTCTCACTACGCTTTGTTTTCTGTTTCAAAAACACCAATTCTTCAATACCCCCACACCCCACTCAACAACAACATCTTCAAACAATCAAAAACTTGAGAAAATCTTAAATATTTTTGTTAACTATCTTAACTGCACATTTATATTGTACAATCTTGGGTGTGACGTCACAATAGCCGCCCTTAAAGCTTCCAAAACAAACACAAAAATACCCATTTTTTTACATATACATTGACAAATTGTACTATTTTTAACTATTATGTATACAAAAACTCATTAAAAAACAAAAATTACAATTTTAAAAAATGTTAATTTTTTTATAAATATTACTCTTTAATATGAATAATGAATTTTATTATTTTATTTAATTGACTTTTAATCAAGCTACTACTTAAATTCGTAGTTTTAAATTAATTATTATTTAATCTTATAAAGCGAAACTAATAATTATTATATCAAGGATGATAATCAGCTTAGTTTTTTTTTTTTTTTGTTCTTTTGTACTTAAGTAATGCAAAGTAAACACTTTTGAAGTATAACAATTTTTTATGTACATCCTTTGAAGTGTGTGTTATGATAAAACACAACAAAGAAAAAAAAAAATCTAAAAAACCACAAATACACATAAATAAAAAAAAATTTATCTCGAAATTACCCTATTCAATCAGCATTCAATCAAAATGTTATTATCACCTAATAATTACTTTGAGAATTTTTGATTTGCACAAAAAAGATTTTTTTTATCACTCAAATTTTCCACTAGAAATGGCTCAATTAAAACTCGAAAATAAAGCATCTTCAACAAGAAAAAAAAAATAAAATTGTTATATAAATAAAATGCCAAAGATTTCATACAGACGACGTGTCGAACAAGTGAATTGTTTTCATTCATTTAATACACAAAGCCGCTAATAAATTTAAATAATTAAACGGTATAAGAAAAAAAAAAATCTAAAGAATTATGTAACTATAAGATTCTAAAGCTACTTGAACATTTAAATAAGAAATTAATTTGTATAAATTTTGATTTATCTATAAAACATAGAAAAAAAAAAAAAACAAAAGCAAACGACAAACCTTTAAACACAATTTACACTTGGGCGTTTCTTTATTTCACATGAAAAACAATTTATTTAAGCAATTTTTATTTTAGCTAAGCGTTTATAATTTATTTATAATTTAATTTAGAGTATTAGTAGCAAGCAGCTTTTTTTCTGAATAAATGCTGAAATTAAAACTATTTTTATTTTCTTTTATTTTTATTTATAATATTTTAAATTCCAGCACGAAATTGGCTAACAAGTTGGCTGAAACACAAAAAAAAATTTCACACCGAAAATATTACAAGTGTGGTATTTTTAGGGGAATATAGAAAAAGAAATTCCACATAAAACACAATTTTTGCAAAGAAGAACTTACAGGCAAAATTGTAGTGAGGGCTTTTTCTCTTCCCTAAAAGTATTTTGTTTATTTTTCTTCATTCGTTTGCATGCCTAATTGATTGACACTCAGTTGTAGGTTTTTCCACCATTCTTAAACAATTATGTGAAGGCGATTCCCTTTGGTTCTATGCTTTGCAACTTCTGGTTACTTTTCACCACCTTCAGTTTCGCGAAGTCACTGAAAATGTTTGCGTCTTTCTAAAATAAAAGTATCGATATGCTAATCGGATTTCAAGACATTTTAATTCTGATTATATGGGAGTTTGTGAGCCTGATTCCTGTTGTCACCTCACCTGTGAGTTTGATCGCAGTCCGTGTTATCATGTCACTTGAAAAGTGGTATCTTTGTTCTCACGTGACGTGTGGTGAGTTTTTCAATGCACCAATTTTTTGCACATTTTAAGCCTTTGGCTATAGATTAGTTTTTGGTCCTGAATGTGAATATCTCTTCGAATTGCCTTCCTAGTAGTTATTTTTAAGCTAAAAAGAATGAGTTATAAACAATTTCCATCAATAAACTAGAATTTTGTTAATTTACATTTTTTCCGGCTCCATCTCACTTCAAAAATTGTGGCACCTAAAATATCACTTCGTGGCGTCCGTGGCGTAGTTGGTTAAACTGCGTGGCCTCTATGTCAACGAACCTGGAGACCCGGGTTCGAACCCCAGCAGCGACAGAAAATTATGTGAATTAAAATAATTTTTCTGTACGGCCCCCACCTCTCTGCAGACAATGGCAAACCTCAGAGAGTAAATAATGCCATGTAAATCTTCTTGAGAACATGACCATTAGCCGTTCGGAGTCGGCATAAAACTAGTAGGTCCCGTTCTCGATCAATTGTGTACAAACATTTAATAGCACGCACAACACAATTTGATCATAAAGCGGGAAGTTCATTCACTGCATTTGCATATGCGTCCATTTACTCGCTACGCAAGCAAAGTGGAAAATATTTTAACTTTTCTTGCGTAATTTGCGTTTTTTGACAGCTCGTTACTTATAACGAACAGAGAGAAGAAATAAAAGAAACGAGTCAGAAACTCATTACTTTTAGGGATGGCTCTTTTAAATAAATCTTAAAAATTAAAAATGTATAATTTTTTCAATGTTAATTTCTCAAAAGAACTTTTTTATACCCAGGATTGAAGATTTTTTTAATAATAAATGAAGATATTTTAAGTATTTTTGTGTAAATACGATAAAAAATTCCCCATTAAGAACATACCAAATATTTTACAAGTTTGTAGCCCTGCTTAGTCTGAACGTAAAACGCAATCATTGAACTCTGCCGTAATTTTCTTGCGTAAATTGTGCCAGCGAGTAGACGGACGCATATGCTAATGCAGTGAATGAACTTCCCGCTTTAGTCTGAACGTAAAACGCAATCATTGAACACTGCCATAATTTTCTTTCGTAAACTATGTCAGCGAGTAGACGGACGCAATGCATATGCAGTGAATGAACTTCCCGCTAAAGAAGTTCGGTCAAAGTCCTTTCAAGGGTTGAAATGGCCAGTTTATTATATTATTATTATAAAATATCACTTCAATGCGAGACAGGACGGCTTACAGTGACATCTATAATATGACGAAAAAATCATTTGGCTGTGTTTAGTCACGCATGTGACGCAGATCGCTGTTCAGTGACTAATAGAATATGGTTTGGAGTCGCAGTGACTATGTGTCCCGCGTTGACTTAAACCAAGTAACTTGTAATTTTAAAATTTCATAATATTAGCTTTAAAGTTTATGTCATAACTCTCTCAAATTTCCGGATATTCATATGGTTCTTAAGCTTTAGGACAGCCAGGACTTAAATTTTTTGGATATATAGCCCATTGTTCCATATTCCATTTTTATCGAAGGACCCCCTCTTATTGTTAAAACACCGAAAATATTAGAAGTGTGATTCTTTTTTGGGAATGTAGAAAATAAAACGGGCGATTGGGATGGTCAATTCAAAATCTAGCAACCATTTTCAAGAAACCACTTTTTGGTTATATTTTTGTGTGTTCTGGGTTGTTATCTTGCATAAAAATGTCTTTTGGTCCGGTTCGATTCCAAAACTATCCAGACAAGACAAATAAGAGTCCTCAAGAATGAATGTTATAATCAGTCGCTCATATTATACCTTTTATCCGACGCAGAATTCCCTCATCATTTTCATGAAAACAGTCCCAAGCCATCAGCGAGCTATCTTCAAATTTAAGAGTTTAACTGATATTCCGGTCCATTACACTCACTCTCGTGTCTACCCATGTCCAAAAGCGTCCATTGGAGACAACGCGATTGATTTTTGTTTCGTCAGACCAGTTGACTTTCTCTACGGTCCAATTTTCATATTTTTGCAAAAATTAACTATTGGTGACGATGCCGCTTACTTACAAAAGGATTTTTAATGTTGGTTTAAGCCCTTAGTCCACTATTTTTGAGACTCTTTCGAATAGTATTGACACTTAAATTCATTCCATAGGCATTATTAAAGACCTCTGTACTTATTATCAGGCGCTTCGAAAATCTTTCTTTGTCTGATGGTAGTTTCTTTGAACGTCCGCCAACTTTTTTCAGTCGAAATATTGAACTTATTTTTTATTTAATTTAACATTCCGATTGAAATTTTATATTTAAATTTTAATAATTCAGTAGGAATCCTTTATCCATATATATACAGCCGTGGACACATAAATAGCACAAAAATACATGTAGGATGTTTCACATGAGTTTAAATAAAATACATAGAGGAAAACAAGAATTAATTTCATGGTATTTGAGTTTAAACATTAAAAACTTAAAATCAGTAGTAACTTTGTAATTACGAATTGAAAATGAGAAAATTAATCAAAAATCTGAAATTGCTCCTTAGCTGAGGTGGACATATAAATAGCACAATTTGGATTCTGATACAAATACATAGTAATTTATTTATATTTTACAATGAGCATACGACTATGCTTACGAGTGCTTGGTACTGTATCCCGAATTGTCCAAAACAGCCCGACATCTTCGTCCCATACTCTCCTTAAGCTTCCTGACCTTATCCTCCGGAATAGAGTACCAAGCCTTCTTAATTCCACTCCATAACTCATCTAAATTTCGAAAATTTTGGTTACTCGTGCTGACTTTCACATCATTAAATAAATTTTCTATGGGATTGAGGTCTGGGCTTTGAGCCGGCCAATTCAAAATATTTATTTTTTCCTTTTTGTGCCAATCAATCACAACCGTTGCCGTGTAGTTTGGATCATTGTCGTGCATAAAAGTGCACCTAATAGGCATGTTCTCAAATGTAAAAGGTTCCATCTGGTCATTAAGAATATCTAAATACACATTTTTGTCCATTATTCCTGGTATACGAAAAATTGGCCTAACGCCGTGCCAGGAAAAAGCTCCCCAAGCCATTAAATTCCCTATCCATGCTTTAATATTTTTTTTGTATACTTAGAATTCAACTCTTGGCGTTTGGGGCACCGAACAAAAGTTTTTCCATCTGGTCCAACCCTATTTAATTTAGTTTCGTCAGTCCAGATTACGTTCTTACAAAATTGGTCTTCTTTATTCACATGGGCCCTTGCAAACGCTAAACGATCCTTTAAATTTTTGTTTGTTAAGAGCGGCTTTTTTCGGCTAATGCGTCCATAAAGATTAGCTTAATGTAGTCTCCTAGATACTAGTTTTCTTGAAACATTGAGGTTATTTTCTTCATTTATTTCCCTCAATATTTGCTTTGCTGACTTGAAAGGATCAGCCTTACTTTTGCGAACTATAAGTCTTTCAGTAGAAGCGGTGGTTTTACGCGGTCTAGGATTGTGCGGCTTATTCTCCAAATTATTTGAACCATTTGATTTAACCAACTCGAGTGCATTATAGACCATTTTTCGCGAAATTTTCAGAATATCCACGATTTCAGATGGTTTTTTGCCTTTTCGACTTAGTTCGTTGATTATAGACCTTTTTTCCGGAGTGCGATGTTTGCCACGACCCATTTTATTTAAAATCGGCGAAATTAACTGAATACAACTCTAAAATTTTTACAAATACCCGATCTTGTTAACTTTTATTCACCAACTAACATGTGTGCTATTTATATGACCACAGCAGATCGTACATGCCTATAAAGAAAGAGATGGCCTGAGCAAATAAAAGTAAGGTACGGTACATCTCTCTCGGAGTTTTCAACAACGTCACACTGGAGTCTCAAAAAATTATAACTACAGTTAATGAATGCATTATTAGATACAAACGAAACGTTTAAAAAATAAGTTGACATTTGTGCTATTTATGTGTCCATGGCTGTATCTTTCGATACATTTTTTTTTTAAAACGTTACTTTTAGGTGAAGGTACTTGTCTATTCACAGCTTAAGTGGAAATATTTTATACATTATTATTTTTTTTTAAATTAACGGCATATAATTCTCATTTCATAGAAAAATAAACAAAGAGGTAAGAATGAAGCAGTATGATAACCAGGGTTGCCATGTTCTACAATAATACTCAAAAGTGGAGTATATGTCTAAATGCTATTCTAGTGAACATTTTTGTCCGTCACTTTATAATCAACTTTAAAGTTTTGAAAAAATATTAATATGTATAAAAAACTTATGTCGTACTAAGAAACTATTTCGACCAAATAACCAAATTTCGAGCAAAGTCCAATAGCCAGTTTATTGTGATATAGCAGTAGATTCTTTTCAGTGTGTCTTAACCTATTAAGTTGTAGAACTGGAGAAACAGAAAATATAAATTTTTGAATGCATGTGGCTTATTATCTTTCTGCAATACGAGGTCTACCTTTTAAGTATTGCATCTCGGCAATATTAAGCATTGTCAGATGAATATTGACAGTTCCATTCGAACATTTTGACATTTTCTAGTAAAACGTACTCGTTTGGTACACGTTTTGGTCTATGTCTGCTTATTGTGTTGTTTACAGTGGCTTCAAAATTTTATTGCAGTAAAAAAGTAGAATAAACACGTCAACATTTTCGGGTGATGGTTCTTTACGATTTTCGACGTGGATTGACAAGCAAAGAATGCATCGATCAACTTAGTTCGATTTTCGGTGATAAGCACCACACCAAGCAGCTGTAAAATGCTGATTCAATGAGTTCGAGCGTGGTCGTCGTTATCTCCAAGACGAATTTCGTGAAGGTCGCCCAAAAACGGCTGTTGTGGTAGAAAACATCGATGCTGTGCGTGAACTGTTGGAAGCAGATCGGCATGTGACATACCGTGAGATGAAGTCATTCTTGGGCATTAGACTAGCATATATTCGATTTTACATGAGCAATTAGGCGTAAGTCAGGTTTGCTCCCATTGGCTACCCCTGTCGAATGGTGCAAGGAGATCCTGAAAAAATACAGCGGGGGTGGTTCGAAATACGTCTACGACACCATCACAGGTGACGAATTATGGACCTTTGCTTATGAGAACGAAACAAATAAGTAATCCATTGCTTGGGTCTTTCAAAGTAAGCAAAACCCGACAAAAGTTGTCCGCGGACGAAGCACATTCAAGCAGAAAATGGTTACCAGTTTTTTCAGAAAAACCGGTCATGCTTAAACTGTATCACTTGACCTACGGATAAATGTTAATGCTGAAGGGTACACAACCATTTGTTTGTGAGAAGTCTTCGGAGAATTGAGGAAAACCAACCACTGCAGGAAGATCTTTCTCCATTTCGACAATGCGAGTTCCCACACATCAGCTCAAACAAAATAGTTTTTGAGCACTCAAAATTGATGGATCATCCGCCTTACAGTTATGACGTGGCACCCAATGACTTCTTCTTGTTCCCTCACATTAAGAAAAAAAATGCGTTTCGAGCGTTTTTCTACGCCCGAACAGACCGAGTTGAGGTCTTCAAAACCAGTTATCAGAGGTATCTGGTTCAGAGTTTCAAAATTGATGTGAAAAACTGTTGATATGAATGCAAAAGTGTATTGATTATTTTGAAGAATACTTTGAATAACAATAAAAGCATTTTTGCGGATTAACCCTTGAATGCCCAACAACACCGATTTCATTAAAAAAAATTATGTTGTTCTAAATGATCCCGTGAACACGACCCCGTTTTTATTTTTTTGGAAAACATTTTTGTTTACGAGTTATTAAAGAAAACATGGTTGTATCCAAAAAGATACAGTGGGCATTCCGACGTATACCATCAATCAGCTTGGTTGTAGGAGTTCAAGGTAAAAACGTGGAAAATGATTCTTTTTATGATAACTAGACTAACTAGTCATTTTTTTTACTCTAAAATTGTTAATAGTTTAAAAGATACTTCATGTTGAAAAGCGAACTTTCCGTAAAAATTAAAAAAAAACTATTTTTTGAATTTGACGGTCAATATTTCCCAAACCAATGAATTTAAGTTATAATAATTAAATTTTTGTTTTATATTTGCAATATTCTGAGTGAAACTACATATCAGGCGTATTTTCTCGGTTGTATCCAAAAAGATACACTGGGCATTTAGGGGTAACCACAGTTTTTCATTGTTAGCCGTAAGAATTAAAAGGTAACCTACGTTAGTTCCTCATATGGTTTTATTTTTATGGTTTTTTTTTTTGTTTTCATTTTGTTTTTCAAAACTTAACTAAAGAGGCGCCTATAAGAAGTTGTGAATTACTTTGAAATAAAAATTAGAGCTCGTTTTGAAAACAGGCTGCAAGAGAACTTACTTTTTTCTACAAACAACACTGGCTGTTGATGCACGAATTTGCCAAAAAAAAAAAAAAGAAAACAAAAAACAATATTTTAAGTATATATTAAAAACTTGGTTTTCTCTTAAATTAAGAAAAAAAACAGTTTTTTTTTTATATTAAATATAAAATTTAGTAAACTTAACTTTGGATTAACCACCAATATTGAATATGTAGTAGTTTTGCTTTTTTCGAAACAGTTTCTTCTAGATCTGTGCATAGAATATTGTTCCATCCAAAATTGTTTAAATCAATTAATAAAAAAAAAAGGAAAAGCTACACAAATAAAGCAACTTACTTTAAACTTAAACTAATCATTAAGCCAACTAAGTTAAAATTTCTTATCGTTTTAATAAAGTTGTCTATAAAAGAAAACAAAATACATTTCATTTAAAGTTAGAGAGAGAGAAAAAAAAGAAAATTTGGAAAAAGCTCCGAAATCTCATAAAATTTAGACTTCTAACTCATTTGATTTAAAAAAAAAAACTTAGCATTGTGGCTATATTTCCTCTGCTCTTCGCGCTACCATAGATTGATATTCTCCCGGCAAAATCATTTGCATATAATTTAAAAGCTTCTTTTTAGCAGCTATACAGGCCAAAAATTGTTTCAAGCTATAGCAATAGTTTTCGCACTCACTCCCAGCCACTCGAAACAAAAGTAATCAATACAATAATTAAATGTAACTGAATTAAATATAATTGAGAGAAAAAAAAATACTGAAATAGTTGAAAATAAATTTAACAAAAATAAACCTTAAAACTAATATTAAATTTGAAGAACAATAATAAATCTAGCGAAATTTCAGTCGCTGTCGAGTATGTCAAAATGATGAAAATAATAAAGTTGAATTGAAACAAAGGTATAAATATTAAAGTCAAAAATACATATATATATATACTTTAAATACTATATCAAAGTCGTAAGAATTGAAAATTATATCAATAAATATAAATATTGTAATTTAATTATATATATATATATATATATATATATATATATATATATATAAATAATATATATATAAACATACGATTGAAAATAATATTGTATGAATTTGTATAAATTAGACAACAGAAACATGCAAACGTAATAACAAGATACCAACAAAAATCAACAATAATTGAGAGAAAACTTAAGTCGATAATGATGAGAATAAATTTGTATGAGAGATAAATTGAAATTTTTGAAAATACTAAATAATAACGTTTATATTTTGATAAATTAACGAAAAAAATGTGTTTTTCTTGATATGGGTAAGTCAACAAGGTTTTTATGCAAAATTAGATGGACTTTATCAGATGAAACTTCAAAATGAAAAATTAGTTTATTTATTTATTATCAGCTTAATAAAAGCAAATAAGTACTAAAAATTCATTTTAAAGAAGGCAAGTAAGGTTTTAAGACTTCTTTTTTCTGAATGTACAGCATATAGAGAGTATTGTGTCAAAATTTCAAGTAAATCGGAACGAAACTAACGAAGATACAGTTTTTCAAGCGACCAACCCTCATGCTCGATTTTTATATCTGTCTGGCCCCTGTAATCCCCAAATTACTTTCTACTAATGCAGTGTTTCACTGTACGGATCTGGAATTGATGATTCCCTTGTGAAAAAATGATACCCTTTTATTGATGCTTAATCTTGGATGTTCGAGTATAAAAAACTTTAAATCGATTTTCTCGCAAAAGTTATTTTTTGAAGTTGAACACTATAACTCAAACTCTACTTAATCGATCCTTTTAAAATTTTAAACATTATTTCTACACATAACTCAACTGGTAATCAGAGGAAGTTTTTTTAAATAATTTTATTTCATTTTATATTGACAAGTTCAACGAAATTTGTTAGAGACAATCGGGTTTTTCCAAATGCTGCTAAAAATAAAAAATCGAAAAAAAACTCCTTTATATCACCTTTTAAGCACATTTCGATTTTTCTCTTTTCAGATGATCCGATAACAAGTTATGGACATCATCAGATAACAACTTTTTTGCGAGGCACCTCCGGTGATTCCCTGTTACGGACTTATATTTTTAATTGAAAATTTTTCCAAAAATACTTCAGATGCTATACTATAACGATAGATTTTCATGTCGTCAGCAAAAAAAGAAAGATTTGAGTATTTGATGACATATCGACATCGATTATTGTTAAAACGAATAACAGGAGACTAAGGTGGCTGCCTTGAGTGACCCCAGAAGTTATTGTAAAAAACTCGTATTTAAAAATTCTAATGATGACATTACATGGACGTTTTTCAAGATAAAATTTAATACAAGCAATATACAGGGGTTGAATGCAGACAGTACCTTTCTTCGTCAAATTTCAATTGCCAATATACATATGAGCTTAGTTCCAGAATTCCTCGACCTAACGAGAAAAAAAAATTTGAGAAAAAATATATTTTTATTTATTACATAGTCTCCTTTTACCACGATACACTTTTCGCAGCGATATTCAACCGCATGTTCACGTTCT
This sequence comes from Pherbina coryleti, assembly GCA_943735915.1. Lineage (NCBI taxonomy): Eukaryota > Metazoa > Arthropoda > Insecta > Diptera > Sciomyzidae > Pherbina > Pherbina coryleti. The sequence goes on from OX030950.1 coordinate 54,677,475, forward strand.
CAAAAAGCCTTAAATGACATTATTTATTTTCTGAGATTTGTCATTGTCTGCAGAGAGTTGATGGGCGATTGGAAAAATTAATTTCTATTGAAACATTTTTTTGTGTCAGGTGGGATTTGAATGCGAGATTTTTCGGAACCACGTTTAGCCAAGGTCACCATAATGAATACTTACAGCTTTAACAAAACTTTTTAATGTTCTTTCAATTCATTTCCCTTAAAAAGGTATTGTAAAAATTAAAGTGAAAATATAACTATCATAAAAATACAAAAAATACAATCGCCAAACCAAATAAATTAACACTTCTTGGGTAGCAAACAGAGTAATAAAACCCACTATTCCCGTCTAGTGAATTTTTTTGAATTAAATTCTAGCATAAGTTTACCCTCAAAGGAATACAAAGCTTTCAGGCATATTTGAGAAAAAAAAAAACATGCTATTGAATGAGAATTCTTAAGATGATAATGAAAGAGTAGAAACATGGTAACACAAAAAAAAAGCTCTAATGAATACGAATTGGTATCAATAAGAGCCATCGATATTGTGCTATTGGGAATACATTGAGTGTCGAGCAATTTGTGGCATTAAATGTGAGTTAAAAATTGGTAACTTTGTGGCCAATTAAAGTGTTTGGGTGTCGTCATGGGTAGAACGAGTATCATATACTTCACAAATAAATAATAAGAAGAAATCGATAAAAAATAAAAATCATTAAAAAAATAAAAAATAATACATATATCCAAGGTTTTTAATAGAATGGATAGAAATAGATTTAAGAAAGATCTTAAATATATTGATAATTGGCATATTGATTCATTGATATATTGATATACTGATATACGGATATATTGATATATTGATATATTGATATATCGATATATTGATATATTGATATATTGACATATTGATATATTGATATATTGATATATTGATATATTGATACATTGATATATTGATCTTATGATTGGCCGGGTCCAACACACATGAATCCTTATTGAATTTCCTAACTGTACACAAATTATCATTTAATTTCTTCCTCATCGGTGTGGTTTTTGGAATTTGATGTTAATTGTAATTTTTTTCTTCTATGTATTTGATCATGTGTGTGTTTTTATGGATGCATGTGTGTTGGCTGCTTTTTGTAAGTTTGTGTGGGTGCCCTTGTTTGATGGCGCCTCATTAAATGACCAACAGTCTTCGTTGTCTCTGCACAACACGGGATAATAACACCAGAACGAAAACAACAACAACAGCAACAACATGAACAACAACAACAAATACTTGTGTGCCCAAGCAATGTATGCAATCAGCTCATCAAAAGCAACGACATCTTCATTGTCGATAACAACAACAAAACGACATCAGCGACAGATTGTAGCTCAACTTAAAAATAAAAGAATGCTTTCAAAAACAACAACAACACCAGCAACAAAGCCATACAGTAAAATAACCTCAGTCTTGCTCTACTATCACTACCACCCAACCAACCAACCAACCCTACCGTACACGCAAACACATATCGACTCACCCTTGATGGGAGCTCAAAGAAAAAAAGGAAAAATCAACAACAGCAACGACAGAGTAAAGCTCGGCGATTCCACGTCAATTATATGTATGTTTGTATGTATGTGAGAGTGAGCACATACATTCACGCGCACGCAAAAAAATATAAGCGCACCATACGTAGGGGCTTACGTATGACTATAAAAAGCAAGCAATTCACGCCGTCAAAGTCTACAGAATGGGTTGGGTTGAGTTGGGTAAGGTTGAAGTAGGAGTCGGAGTTGATGATGGCTGTAGAGTTGCTTGCGTTTCCATGCAACAGGCTGCTGCTGCTGCTATACCAATTCCTAGAATGCTCTTTAGGTGGGGGTGGGCTACTAAGAAAACAAGAAAAACAACAACAAAAAACAGTTGAGCAACAAGCAACAGGGTTTCCTTTATTTGTTTGTTTTCTTCAATATTTTTTGTTCGCAGCTATTTTGTGTTTTTCTTTTTTATGCTATTTTTTCATAATGAACTCCTCTCTAGCGTCAAGGATGAATAGTAAGAGCTTTTGATGCGCTGGCATGTCGTGTCTCCACTTGGTCGCTGGCTGGCTTTAATTCTACTTCCTGCTGCTACTTGTTGTAGGTTGGTGTTGCTGTTGCTGCTGCTGTTGTAGTTGTAGTTGTTGTTGTTGTTGTAATGTTTTTTGTATCGTTGTTGACGTCCTTATGTTTTTCTTCTTACTGCTGATGTGCGTGGTATTGTTGTTGTTGTTTGATTTTTCTGCTCTTTGTACTCATTTCCATTTCATGCCATTGAATTATATCCTTAGTCCTTATTATTGTGTTGCTTTTTCGCCTCTCAATTGGTGCTTGTATTTTTGTTGTTGCTATTGTTGTTGCTGTTGTTGCACTGCATAATTTATTATATGAGTTTATTAAACAAAATAAAACCTTGCGCTGGTTTACCATGTTGCCACCTGATTGCAAGCAATTTAAAACTAAATTTTAACTTATTTAAGTTATATTGTTATTTTGTTAGGGAAGAAGATTCCTTGAAAATAACTTAATAAATTGTATTATGGTGCATGAAAGGATTAGATGCAACTTTTCTTTTTGCTGCATTTTTGAATAAAATAAAGTAAGAAGATGGTGCTCATTTTTTAAGGGTTAGCATTTAAATGTGCTAGGGAGGTATGCATGCCTACGAAAACTTTATAATAAGGGGCGTATAGTGTGCATGTTTGTCAAACGATCGTAGTTGTGCGAATATGTTTGTGCTCGTTTACACAAACATTAACGCTACATAATGATAAGTCATGCCATCTACACTACGTGATTTCAAGAGTGCCTTCCGTTTAATGGTTGTATTTTTCGAGACCTCTTCCCATCTCATAGTCAAATGATGTCATAATTTCTCGCCCCTGTTTTAATTTTTATTATTCATTATCTTCAAACACACGAGTACGGGATAAGGGATGGCGATACATTTAAAGGTAAATGAAGTGATAATGAAGTGATGGTTATAAACAGAAAAAATTAACTTATAGGTTTAAAAGTTTCAGGTTTATAAAAAAATTTTTCACTGCCATTTTCTCACTGCTTTTGGCCGCCATATTGAACCCACCATATTGGATGTCATCTAACTATCGGTTCTATCTTAAAGGGCTTACACATCGGCGAATCTGTTCGTCACACGGCGGCCATGTTCACACAAGTTCGCTAGTTAAGAAGTGCTGTTCGACAGTTTGTTACACGGTTGGCCGTGTTTACAAAAATTTTTGATTTTCTCTGTCGAACAAGGGATGCTGCAGAAAATGATGACAAACAACAACAAAAATCAATGGCTTGTGTGACGAACAGGTTCGTTCAATTTGAACGCTAGCTTTTTCACATACGTTCGCGCCGCCATATTGTTCGACGTACAGATTCGCCGATGTGTCAGCCCTTTTATAGAGGAACACAATATGCTACCAGACACAAAGTTTTAGCATCCTATATTGCTTGCTTGATGGTCAAAAAAATCAAAAAAAGCTCAAATTCACGCTTTTCTTATAAATGACATGCTTCACTTTGCATTTTTTGGCTCTTAGTCGAAATATTTAAAAATGGCAGATTATGAAAGAGCATTAAACAATTTTTTCTTAGCTCACACAGCGTTTGAAAAATACAAGAGATTTGTGCCATTTTGGGCTGTGAACGGTTAAATATACGTAGCGAAAAGTGGTTTTCGTTAATCAAGTACGAATATTTCTGTTAAAAGGGATATAGAGCAAAATGGACATGAAATATTTCAGTTTCTGGAAGAGATAGCTATAAACGGATTGCAGATTTGAAAAAAAAGTTGGTATAAAAAAATCCGGGATGGTACCATTAACTCAAAATTGTCGAAATGGAGCACATGAAAACCCGGGCAATGAAATGCTACAGACACTTTAGGTGCTATAATTTAAAAATCGTTTGATCCGGTTGTAATAATAATGGTCTCAATTTGTAGTGAATTTTTATACTATATTTTTACCGTGTATAACGGTATTTATTTCAAAATTAAAAAAGATATTATCCGACTTACTTAGTGTGACCATCTGTCCCATTTACTCGGGCCATGTCCCTGAATTTTGGCAACTGTCCCGGTCCCCCCAAATCGGACTAAATGTCCCCGAATTCTGTTAGATATTTTTTTTATTCATCAGTTCGGTTATTTGACGAAATTTATAACTACTGAAAAAAAAAATCAAGAATGGAGAATAGAAAAAACTACATTTGATGTGTGCTAGGTGGAGTGCTTCAAACATTTTGCGACAAAAAACACGCATACAAACTTTTAGGAGATATGGTCCAATGTACCTATTGCTTACCCAGTATATCTGCTTCGGTCGAACGAGCCTTTTCAATCATCAACCGAATTTGGACGAAGGAAAAACATACCTTCAAATAAGTACTTTGGGAAGCATCATATTGTGTGGAATTTTTTTACTTGCTTCAAAAATCGCCAGAAATGGCGAAAAAGGGTTACTGGGTTACCTATAAATATCACAAACAAATGCAAATTTTGCGATTATTTTATTTTTAAGTTATTTTCAAATTATCCTCGTTTTTATTGAAGATGTTCCCGAATTTCAGCCCATATCCCCGAAATTTTGACCGTATGTCCCCGAATGCCACAAAATTGATATGGTCACACTAGACATACTATATACACAAAGTGTCAAAAAACCCATATAAGTAAAATAATTAAAAATACTTCCAGGGCTTCGTATGATAAAAAATCGTATCAACTTCGTAATGACAGCTTTGAATATAAATGACTGTGCTGTAGGTACCCAACACAAATTAATCTATAAATTTGGTGAAACATATGTGTATAAATAAATACATAAAATAGATATTTATACAGACATACAGAGATACAGATACATTTATATATATTCAGATAAAATAGCAGAATATTGCCAAGGCACATGTGAGGCTTCGTTATAATTTAATTTCATTTCATTTGTGTGCTAAGAGATTTCTAGGACAAACACATGCTTACTTCAGAAATATTTTCAAGTCAAGTTATATTATAATACATCTTAACCTTTTTAACGGCACTGCGACATATTTGTCGCATCTAATAATCTTCCTTCAAAACTTATCATTTTGTTTAATTTATATACAATATGGGTTAATTTTATTGTGTTATAGTACTAGGATGTTGCAGAGATAAGTGTTCATGGATTTCTTCATTTATTGTTTAATGAAAATTGTACTCGGAGTTGTTTGGAGTTAAATTAAAAGTATGACACGATTACGGTTAACCTTGACACAGGATGCATCTTATAAGTAGACAAGAACTCATCTACTAATGAAAAAGCGTTCTCTCTGTCAAAATAAACTTTCGGGTAACTTTTTTGGCATATTAAGAGTATAAGAATAACCTAAGTAGCTTCAGTGGATCACAGTGAAAAGTCATGCAAGACTACCGATGAGTTAGTTTAGCGGCCAACGAAACATTCTGTCTAGTCTGCTGTGTGATTTGCTCTAAACAGAGCCGTTGTTGTTGCCTTCATTGTCTTCATGTTGTTTTGTTGTCAACATACTTGGCCTTAAACTCAAATTTGTTTTCAATATAAATAATGAAAGGCCACATCAACGCCGTAAATATGGGGATAGTTATGGGGGTAGTTATGGGGGTTCCAACCCCCCACCCCCCTTAGCAATTCAGAATATTTTTCTATATTAAATAAAAACGCAAATATTCCAAAATATTTAATTTTGCAATATTATGTGTGAAGATAAATTGAAAATTGTGTATTATTAACTGCTTATTTTTGTTAGCAGATATTAAGTTAAATATAATAATAACTAATAACAAAATTTAAGAAAAGAAAATTATAAAAGAAAAATAAGTAAAACAACAAATAAGGAAAAAAAAAATTTTTAAAATAAAAAAAAAAATCGGCAAGCTTTTTTTTTATTCGATTTTGTCAAATTTCAAACAAACATGTTTTAATTGGAATCAAAGCATACGTGGAAAATTTTAAGGTTTTAGATGAAATTTTTTGGGATTTTAAGAGATTTTACCATTTTGATGACGTCATCTTGTATGGGAGGTAGGCTTGGTTTTCATCAGATTTTATCAATTTTCAAACTATTATGAATCAAAGCTTATTTGCGAAATTTTAAGTGTTAAGATTAAGTTTGATGGGATTTTTAGAGATTTTTCCATGTTTATAAAGACACTTTGTATGAGAGGTAGGCGTGGTTCTCACTCTATTTTGACAAATTTCAAAATTAGATCCGGTTTTTGACATCAAACCTTATGGTGGTAGGCGTAGTTATTATCTGATTTTTCCAAATATTTGAATAATATTTGTGGAATTTGTAGAGACTTTACCATTTTGATGACGTTACTTTGTATGAGAAGTAGGCGTGTCTTTCATCCGATTAAGCTCATTTTCTAACTTGATCTCCTTTTTTTAATTTCGGTTTCGATAGTTTAATTACGATAGCTCCGGCCAGACAAGCGGACATTAGGTGCTGATGCTGATTAACAATTTATACACTTTTCTATACCAGCACGCCTCCTTAAAGTCGTAACAAACGTTGTGACGTTACAAAATATCTCTTAAGTATGGGGATGTAAAAATATATAAAAAAAAAAATGATGATAAGGCATCGCTATTTTGAATTTAATTACTTTAACACCAGCATCGTAATCAGCGACTTATGAAATGCTCGGAAATTCGAATATGGAAAACTATTTTAAAAATAACAAAGAAATAAGAAAAATAGAAGAAATTAAAAAAAAAAAAATAAAATTGTAAAATTTATTAAAAATAATATTAAATTCGTAATTTTGAATTTTCACCAAAATAATAATCAGTGACCTCAAAAAAAAAAATATAGTTTGTTGCTTAACCTTTAGTCTGTACTATGGGCGCTGAGTGCTCCGATTGAAAATGACGATTTCCCATATAAAATACATAAGGGTGATTTTCCAAAGTTCTCGTGAAACATAGTACTTTCACGATAAATAATTAAAAAAAGGACAAATCGGTCTTCAATTGTCGCAATATAGAATCTACCATTTTGAATTTCTTACCTCTGATAAATAGTAATCAGAATCGTAATCAGCGACCCCAAAAATGTTATAATCACCTACGACTTTCAAAATTTCTCCATTAGAAAAATGTGCCTCTCTAATAAAAAGGGTTAAGTGACACACCATTCGTCAATATATTATAAATAATTACAATTTTAAAGAAAAACAAGAAGGCATTTTTTCAAAATGCATCGGCGTTGTATGGAATTGTTACTAGAGGAGTATAGGTGCTATGACAAAAATTATCATACGAAAGTAAAGGTTGACAACTTTACTTATGACAAAAATAAAAACCAAATTATAGGTGTTTTTGGGACGCGGAGGAAATTGCTTAAGCAATGTAACAGAAAACTTGTTACATGGAAGTATAACAGGTTATATATTGGTACTAGGGTAAAATTTCTTATACGTCAGTAAAGGTTGGTCATCAGTCCTAACGACAAAAATAGATAGAAGGAAGGAATTGTAATAGAAGGAATTGTACTTGTTATTACAACAGAAAGAAGAAAATAAATTCTATGACGTCGTCAGGTCGTGGGAGCTTATGCAACAAAAATACAATGTTTTTGCATGGAATTATTACTCTCGTTTTAGAGGTGCTACGGTAAATTTTATTTTACGATTGTAAATATTGGTTGTTGGACCTCGTAACAAAAATAATAACAAACATTATGCGTCATTACAACATGAAGGTGAGCGCTTAATGCATTAAAATTGCAGCAACAATGAAAAAACGTTGCATGGAATTATAGCTTCGCGACCACTGGCGCTACTATGAATTTTATGGAACGAAAATAAGGGTAAGGTTTTCGGTCACATGATGAAAATGCAAAAAAAAAAAACAAATCGATAGTGTTATGTGGACTCGCAGGGAACCGCTCGATGTAACGTAAATGCTCCATATTGCATGGATTTATATGGAGCTAAGGTAAATGATAACACAAAAGCAAAATCAAAACTGAAGCATGACAGACATCAGAACAAGGATCTAAATTCAAACAAGGATTGGAACAAGGATTAGAAAAAGACTAGGAAGGGACGTAAGGATATACAGATTAGGACAATGGTATTGACAGAGATTGAAAAATGGAAGACAACAAGAATTTGCTCAAGATTGGGACTAGGAGGCAGACAAGGTTTTAGATAAGGTTTTAGAAACTACGAAATGTACTACTAAGAAATGTATTCGAATGAGACTTAGGACAAGAATTTGGACATGGATTAAAACAAGAATTTGAACAAGGAAAAAGAGGATGAGCTAGACAAGGATAAGGTGAAACATACAGTCTGTTATGTAAGAGCGTTTACGGCATTATTCGCAGTCGGTAAATAGTGCAACCCTGAAATTTTGTCAACAAGTAGACATAACCTCTATCCTTGACGCACTAGTAAAAATGTTAAATTGGTGGTCGAAACTTTGTCAGAAAAGTGTGTTAGGCATAATGAGTGCTGAATACGCAGAACGCTTCGAGGCAATTTTCCTCTGCAACCATCCAAAAGCACAAAAAATGTTCTATGCAGCGGCGGCAAATTCAAAGTATTTTGTCCAGAAGTGGGTGCAATGCTTTCAGAAATCTAAAAACGTCGATAGCCTTCCCGATCGTAGCTCAACAGGGAATGTGACCAAGAAGAATGAAACAATTATAGTGAGTTTGTTTTCGCGGAATCCTGGCTTAAGCTTGCATCAAGGGCAAGCAAAATTGATGTTAAAAGGTCTAAATAAATATCGCACGTAACTATTCGTAACCATTTGCATGCAAATAATGGCGAAGCACAATGAAGAAGCCACTGTTGTCCGAAAAACACGTTACTGACAGAAAGGAGTAACGTACTCTTCTCCGACGAATCTTCTGTTTGGGGTTATTCGATCGTACCGCGGACATGGTCTTCGTCGTCAAGTAATTTTGTCCAAAAAAAAGGGTTTCGGCACTTTGCTCCTCTTTACCGAGAACCTTAATGCTGCCAGAATGGTCAAAATTTATGAGAAGGCTTTATAACCGACTGCCAAATGCCAATTTATAATCAAAAACGAAGACTGAATTGTGCAGGAGGACAATGACCCCAAACACCTCAGCCGCCTCCGCACAGACGTGAAAAAGGCATCGTCACATTAGATTGGCCTGCACAATCTCCTGATGCTGATTCCATCGAAAACGTCTGGGACTACATCAAGCAGATGCTTCGAGGGAGACTCATCTATACTTCAAAACAGTTTTACCGAGAAATTCGACGCATTTAGAGAGCTCTTCCTGTCGAATATGCCGAAAATTGAGTGGAAAGTATGCTGCGGAGATGTCAAGTGATTATTACCTCTGGTGGTGATTGGACATCTTATTAATATGATTGCGTCGTGCTTCGAAGCATGTGTAATGAATGTATGTAAAGAAAAATTTTCTTAAATAAATTTTTAAATAAATTATGCCATACACGCTCTACTTAACAGACTGTACGAATAAAAATGTAAGAATGGGGACAAGTTTAAGAACCAGGGAAAGGATATAGTTAGGAATAAAGATACGTTGTCACGTCCAAACCTACGGGTGTGTACAGAACACAGTCAACAGCATCTTTTTTTTTTGCTTTAGTGTAGTTTATTAAAAATCAGGTATATATCAGTTTTTGTGAATGTCAAAAGGTTTTATGTGAGTTTGCTTTTGTAAAATGTGATCTACCGATCATCAAACAGCAACTTCAACTTAAAGATTTTCGTGAATATTTTGGCTTAAAAGTGAGCAAGAACCCGAAAAGTAACAAATTCGCATAAAAATACTCTCCGAATGTGTAACTTTTATTTCTTTACTTCATAATTAAAATAAAAAACAGCTTCAAGAGCTCTCTCGAATCTACCCATATTAATAATTTTCATTGTCCTTAAGTAAAAGTTTCGAAATAATGAAAAAGCTTTCAATAAATGAAGAAATAAACCGAAATATTACTCTTAATGAACCAATTCTAAACCTATAAAGTGGATGGAATAGCCCGTTATCATATCTAGTCATCGAATTTATGTGAAACAAGTGACAAAAATTGTCACATCACTTATTATTTACTTATGCTTACTTATGCTCAAGAAACAAGTTAAAAATTGCTCGAATGTAAATAAAGCATTACCTGAAATCATCAATTGTCTAGAGACTTTTCTCAACCATGTTGATGATGTTTAATTCCGCCCACCACTTAAAGTTTCTTGCTTATCTTCAACAACGTATGTATGTAGTTAGCTTTCCATTCATACAAATGCTTTATGAATATCATCTAATAAAGAAAACGTTTTCCTAAAATTGTACCCTCGATATAAATCTATTTGATGGACAGATGATTGCTCTAGATATAAAATAATAAATTCTAAAGGTTAAAAATTCTGTGAAAAACTGAAATACAGGCTTGCCAAAGAGGAAGACTTTAAAAAAGGAAGAGCAACAAAATCAGATTACAACGTTTCTACAACAACGCGATTGACAAATTAAAGATATACATGAGATATTTTTACAACGGTAAGCATTTTGAATACCAAGAAGCAGAATATAGATCATTATGATGATGATGATGATGATGATGATGACAAGTAGTTGTATGATGAGCGCAGTAGACTAGGGTGACGCGAAAGAAGACAAAAAAGCTTCAGATTTACAACGAGATATCAATGACAGTAAAAAAAAAATCATCAGTGAAACCCCAAAAACAAAAAATAAAAAATAAAAATAAAAAACACACGCACACAACTCCTAGAAAGACATACAAATACCAGCTGTCAAACCATGCCAAAGCCAAGAAGTCGTAGTCGATGATGTTGATGTCAATGTTGCTGTTGCCGTTGCTGTTGCCGTTGATGTTGATGTTAATGTTGATGATGATGGGCGCACAACCATCAAATGAAATGAAAGCAACCACATTTCCAGAACCCACAACAAAATTAAAATTGATAACACTAACAGATAAAATAGAGTAAATTGACAACATGATTTATTCCGATAAGAATAACAAAAATAACAACAATAACAACAATCACAACAATCACAACATCAACAACAACAACAACTATTAGTCAACCCATTATATGCTATAATTGAGTTTTAACATAAAGTCAGTATTTGCCAGAGAAACCTTAAAGGAACACTTATAGTTGCCGGGTTGTTATTAGTTTGAACATTTAGAGGGCTTTCAATAGAAATGCCTGCTATTTATTGTTAAAAAGTGGTAGGGACGGAGTAAGAACATAGAAAGCTGAGAGGTATTTCGATATTCTTGTAAAGGATTGTTTTTTTTTTTTTTTTACCTCTTTTAAATAGCCTCTGATGATGATTGGTGAAAGGAGAAAATATTAAAAATATTATTTTATTATTATTTGTCTGGTATAATAGAGCTTTTATGGAGTTTTACGGGACTTTATTTGTATTTGTTCTCATTATTGGAAGGTAGTAATACTATCATTTAATAAATTAAAAAAAAAACCAGTTCCGGCTTTGTACTGTTTTCTGTCTATTGAGGAAATAAATTCTAACTAGTAAGAAATGATCTTCGATTGGACAGAAGTTAAATGCAAACAGACGGACAAACATACGGACATGGCTAAATCGACTCGGGTGATGATGCTGGTTTAGAATATATCGCTCATTCCAAATAAGGCATCGGGACATTTGGAGTATATATTTTGCAAATGAAAATACATTTAAGTTCAGAAATATTTGTGGAATATTTTTTAACTTTTTTCTACAATAGAACTACTTATGTCCTTACCAAGTACATTTATATTAATACTAAATGTGCAAGAGTTTTGTAGAATCATGCCATTCAAAAAATATCAGGAACACGGAGAATTTTTTTTTGTGAGATGTCCTTTTGCAACACAAATCTCTGCGTTTTGGATACATTTACAAATAAAAGTTTTTACACGAATTTGGTGTAATATAGCTTTACAATCTTTATAGGTCAGTTCAATGAAAAAATATCTCCTATTTATCTCGTATGGCATCGGGACACAAATTGTAAGGCATTGGGCATCAATTTTGACCAGTTGGCTCTTGGTTATCTTCAAAATAATTGAATTGTAATTATTTAACGGATGTGTGGTAGACTTTTTTTTGGAATGAGCGATATATACTATTCTATACCTACCACGCCTCCTTTTGGGCGTTACACACGGAGTGACAAATGACAACACACCCCTTCTACGTTTTTTAAACGTTGAGATATAAAACTAGTAAAATTGATTTTAGGAGAAACTAGTAAGAAATGATCTTCGACTGGGCCGAAGTTAAAATACCCCCACGGCCGAACTATAGTATATTCAAAGTCTTAAGCAATCAATAAAATGTTTATCTGTAAAAACGTTTTCGTTATATTTTTAACAGAAAATATTCGCTTTTGTTTTTTGATAAAATGGCTTTGTATGGGAGGTTGGCGTGGTGTTCACCCAATTTGGTTGAATTCCATACACATAGTACACGTTATATATCAAAGTTCATATGCAAAATTTCAAGTCCATACATTAATTTTTGTGGATTTTAGAGAAATTTTACCTTTTTGATAAAGTCACTTTGTATGGGAGGTAGGCGTGGTTTTCATCCGATTAGGTTGAATTTCATACTTAGAGTGTATTTTGAACATCAAAACTCATATCCAGAATTGGAAGACCATATATTAATTTTTGTTGAATTCTAAGAGATTTTACCGTTTTGATAAAGTCGCTTTGTATGGGAGGTGGGCGTGGTTTTCACTCAATTTGGTTGAATTCCATACAAATATTAGACGTTATACATATATCAAAGTTCATATGCAAAATTTCAAGTCCATATATTCATTTTTGTTGAATTCTAAGAGATTTTACCGTTTTGATAAAGTCACTTTGTATGGGAGGTAGGCGTGGTTTTCATCCGATTTGGCTCATTCACGAACTTGACCTTCATTTTTTAGATAAAAACTTAAATATTGAATTTCGTGATGATAGCTTTAAAATTACGGCTGTAATCGTGATCACAGACAGACGGACAGACAGACGGACATGGCTAAATCAACTTGGGTGGTGATGCTGATCAAGAATATATATACTTTTCTATACCTACCACGCCTCCTTATGGGCGTTACAAACGGAGTGACAAAATTAATATACCCCCATTTACGTTTTTTAAACGTGGGGGTATAAAAATACTGTAATTCATTATCGGCTGTATTCATAAAAAAAATTATGAACCTCTATAAAGCCTTCATAAGAAAAATATCGAAAAAAATTTTTAAAATATTATTCGTAAACGTTCATTTTATGAATGAATTTTAAAAGAGGTTGAAACCATGGTTGAATAAACAAGGTTGTCGCATAGGTGACAGCGAGTTCCCATAGATTGCAAATCGAAGTTGACAGCTCATACAAAATCTGAAAGCGAAAATTGACTACATGTAATGCCGATGAAGTTGTTGTTGTTACATTTCATTTATTTTGACAATTATGGGCACTAAGAAGAGAGTACGATCAGCCCCGAGACAACCTTATTTATTCAACCATGGTTGAAACCTTTAATAAACCCTTTATAAAGCATTTTAATATCTTGTTTGTTCTCATCTGAGCACAAATTTTGTCAAAAATATAACAAATTATTTCAAAGTACATCAAAAACAAAAAAAAAAAAAATGTCAATAAATGTTTGAAAATGTTTATAAATGAGAGGAATTTTTTAAAATGGCTGAAACGTGCTATAAACTAGAGCTCTCGATTTTTGAGCTTTACGAGCACCCGGGCTATCCGGTTACCTGGATTTATCCGAGTAATTTGAGTATTTCGAGTATTTTCAGGGATTTTCGAGTATTTCGAGGTACCCGACTAATACCCAGGTACCCGGGTATTTTCGGAAAATTCGAGCTACCCGGGTAGTTTAATAAAATTTAAGTATTATAGCAGTGCGATTGTTATGGTATTGAAACAAATATAGTTTTATTTTTTATTCACTTAAAATGGTAATTGAAAATGATTTAATATCAAAGTTTATTTCAAAAAAGTTCAAATCAAAGAGCAAATTTTAAAAATTCTAAACTAACCAGAGAGCTCGAAAGTACCCGGGCATTGATTTTAAAATTACCCGGGTTTTCGAGCTGCCCGGCCTTTTTTCGGGTGTCAATTGGGTGTCAGCTCGAAAAAAATCGAGAGCTCTACTATAAATCTCTCATGAACGGGTATGGGCACCACTTCATTTAAAGCTTCTGTATCGTTTCTGTGTTTGTCTTTTGTGTTTGTTTTGTTGTTGCGTTTTGTGTTGCTACCACCGTTGCCAGATTGGGCGATTTATCGCCAATTGGGCGCTTTTTTTCTTGTTTTTGCGCCTAAATTTTTAGGAAATCGCCTGGCGATTTTTTGGGCGATTTTTGTAAAAACAACCTTTTTTCATAAACTCATCTAATGTGTTTAAAATTTCAATTAAAGAAAATAACAATTGTTTTAAGTGGTTGGAACACTCTGTTAACAATGCGACTTAACACAGCTCACAAGCCCTTATCGATAATTTATTTATATCGAAATACTTATTTTTTTGAGACCGTTTCTTCAAAACATCAACTCACTTAATTCATATTTTCAACGAGAAAAAGTTGACTTTTTTCAAGCTTATGTTGAAATCGCAACATTTATTCAAAGACTTGTTTCAAAAATTATAAAATAAAACATTGTCAAAAATTTCAATTTTGATAATTTAGCTACATTAAGCTTAAATAAAATTTTAGCGGATAAAAGCAATCATAAAAGAATTAATGACCTTACATTTCATTATCAGTTCCATGAAGAAATTCACAAATTAAGTGATGATATTGTTATGATAGATATACTATCAAAATGCCAGAATGTTATTATAGTTTTAATCAAGGAAATGTTAAAACGATTACCTAGTCTGTAAGAAATTTTTGAAAATGCTTTTATTTTATGTCCTGAAAGATGTTTAAACTATATAAGACCTTCTTTCCGTGAACTCCCTCTTCATTATCTATCTCTTGAAGAGCGACGTGCAGAAGAAATTGAATACGAATCTTTGTTGACATTTCCATGGAGCAATGTTTTCAAAAACAAAGTGCCATCTGAAAGTGAAGAATTTTGGTAATCGGGATACAAAATTAAGACAGCCGTAGGCGGAAAAATGTTTGACAATATTTGTAAGTTGGTATTCATCTTGTATAAACTTAATCAATGTATGAACTAAACAATACTTCGAGAATTGACGAAACGGAGGAAGAGTCTAATATGGCTGAAGGAACTACGTTTTTTGCAAAAAGTTTTTTTTAAAGTTGCATATTGAAAAATTCTAAAAAGTTATAGTCTCTAAAAAATGTTCTTTAACGATCAAAATTCTCGTATAAAATGAAGTAGCTTTTTTATTATTTTTTATAGATCTCAAGAATATGAAAATAAGAATATCTAATACTATTAACAGATCTCAATATTATTTGAAAAAAAATGTATATAATTTGTTTTGTTTTTTCTAATATAATAAATTTCTTAGAAAAAATGGCGATTTTTGGCGATTTTTTTTTTCATTGGGCGATTTTGGGCGATATTTTTTTTAAATCTCGCGCTTTTCTCAGAAAAGTTCTAGCAACACTGGTTGCTACATAAGCCTTTTCTCTCAATTCTTGCTCTCAGCGCTCTAAGAGCGCTCTCTGCCCATAGCAGCTCATGAAGCAATTTTTAAATTATTTGCTCTCATTTGAGCGTAAATATTATCAAAAATACTTAAAATACATGATACAATAAGGTACTTAAGATACATGATAATTGTTGTTTCATGCTTAAAATAATTAAAAATATTTCAAACATTTGGAAATTATGTCAAAAAAATTGGAAATTTTTAACAAATATATAACAAGAAAATTTGTCAAAACATTTAAAAATATTTTCAAAAAAAGATAATAAAATTAACATTTCTTCAGTGCAGAGCTTCGAAAAACTTTTGATGTTTAAATATCAAAATGTGGACGAAATTGTGAAAAATAAATAAAAATTCATTGAGTTAATCTAATACACAAACCATTATTTACACTCTTCCCACATCAAATCAAGAGTGTTCCTATTTTAACTACAAAGCAGCTACAATATGTTTATGAATAACAAAATTTTTAAAAACTTTTTAACATTAAAAAGCTTTCTTAGTATTGAACTTTTTAAAGCTATTTTAAATTATTTTTATGAGTTCGGGAATATATTTGGGACATATTATATATTGAAACAAATGGGTTGTATGACCTCATTGCTTAAGTTTCTAAACAATGAGGTCACTTTATCAGCAGAAATTTTGTTTCCGTAAAAATTACTTTGGAATGGGTTGTATTTTTGCCTCGTAGCGCTATTGTTTTAACATATAAACGCGTTAAATTTTTAACTTTTCATAAAAGCATTTAAATTTGGAGGGTTGCTATTTATATTTCTGGCCTAATCATAAAAAACAAACGTTTATGATCGAAGTTGATTTTAATGTTTTTCAAAATATTCTCCATGACAACAAATACACTTTTGCAAGCGTTTGAATCAATTTTCGAAGCGCTTTTCCCACTCCGATTGAGATAACTCCAGAAGAAACGCTTTGAAGGTAAAAACCGTTTCTTCGGATATCGAAAATAGTTGATCAGGTAAATAATTTTTTTTTCGGAGAATGAAAATAGTCATTGGGTGCCAAATCAGGGTTATACGGTGGATGACCCATCAACTCGATTTATTATGTCTGGTTAAAAAGGTCTTTGAGCATATGCAAGAGAGCTCGCATTGTCGTGTTGCAGAATATTTCGTTTCGTCTTCGACGTCACGGCATTCGTTTTGGAGCGAACGTCGGCCACGATTGAATTCGTGATACCAGTGCATGTCGACAGGAACGAGACCCGAACATTTTTTCGTAAAAATTAAATGTCCGGCGGATGGTTTTTAGACTGGGGCCTCTTTATACAAGGACGAAAACGGGAATCTAGTGACAGATATTCGGAACACACTGATGCTGTTGAAATAACACTTCTCTAGACTTTTGAATGGCGACGCTGAATTCCGCCAGTAGAGGTGGTAACTCGTAAACTGAATTTATGAATGGAAGAATGGTTTTAACCTTTATAAAAAAAATTAACAAAACTCCATAAAGTCATGATCGGAGACAGCCACTACAAGATCGAAGGTACAACTGTCAATTGTAAGCATTGACGATGCTTAAAATTATTAGTCAAGTCATGGAGGTAACAGCTTATGCAACATAAATGCAATTTTGTTGCATGTACTTATTATTCGTAGCAGCTACTGCAACATAAATGCAATTTCGTTGCATGTAATTATTACTCGCTGAGTAGAAGTGGCAAAAGGAAAAAATAGTTCTTTGACCTCATAACGAAAATGAAAAAAGTTTTCACCACGTAGGCAACCACTGAATGCAGCAAAAATGCAATAGCAATGAAAAATATTGCATGAAATTATAACTCCATGACTATTGGCGCTACGGTAAATTTTATGGAACGACAGGAAAGCTGAGGTTTTCGGTCAAATTATAAAAATAAAAAACAAATTAAGGGCGTCATAAAGCCTCTTAGGGAACCTATTAAAATAAGCTAAACACATCAAATGCAAAAGCAAAACTAAAAAAAAAAAAATAATTGAAATTAATGTCGGGACAAGTATTAGGACAAGGATTTGGATAAGGATAAGAACAACCATTAAACAAAGGATGAGTCAAGGATTTGAACATAGATAATAATTAGGAATAAGATAAGGAGAAGAACAAAGTTTAGATTATTGAAGTGGACAAGGATTATGACAAGAATTCGGACAAAAATTAGGGAGAAGGACTATGACAAGGATTGGGACAAGGATTAGTTCAAATATTTCGACTAAACTAAAATAATATTTAGAATAAGATACTGAAAAGGTTAAGAAAAGGATCCCAAGAAATGGGACAAGGAATAGAACAAGGATTTGGATACAATTAGGACGAGATTTAGAACAAAGATTGGGAAAAGAAGTAGGAAATCAATTCAAATAAGAATAAGGTCAGGAATTTGGACATGGATTACATCAAGAGTTTGGACACGAAATACCAATAAGAGGTGTTATTGTGAATCGCCCGCTATTGTGAATCGCTCACTTTTAAAGCTTTTATTCTTTGACATTTGACAAGTTGAAACTACGCCATTTCTAAAAATGGAACGATACACGCTTCAACAATGCATTGAAATTATTAAAATTCACTAGAAAAATTCCATCGAAAAATCATCTTGACTGATGAGGCCCATTTCCACCTCGGTGGCTACTTCAACAAGCAAAATTGTCGCATCTGGGGCTCGGAAAACCCAAGAGTTATTGTTGAGAAGCCTCTCCATCCTCAACGTGTGACTGTTTCGTGCGGTTTATGGTCCGGCGGGGTCATTGGACCTTACTTTTTCGAAAATGAGGTTGGATCAGAAGTTACGGTGAATGGATTGCGCTATCGAGGGATGATTTATGTTTTTTTTTGGTCGGAGTTGGATGGTATTGATCTGGACAACGTTTACTTTCAACAAGACGGCGCTACGTGCCACACAAGCAACGAAACCATTGATCTTTTACGGGAAAAGCTTCCAGACCGTGTTATCTCTCGAAGAGGTGATCACAGATCTTGTGATTTAACACCTTGTGACATCTTCCCTTGGGGCCACGTGAAAGATAAGGTCTACGCCAACAGCCCAGCATCGACTGAAGACCTCAAAGATGGAATTCGTGAGGCTATCGAGGACATAAGGCAGCCACTTTGCGATTGGGTTATGGAAAATTTCATGAAAAGGATATTGTCCTGTAAACGTGGTCGTGGTGGCTATTTGGCTGATGTTATTTTTCATTATGACGGCATACCTTCCTCTTTATTATGAAATAAACATCCGATCATTTATCTCAAAAAATGGCATTTTTCTTTGAATACCAAAATAACACCTCTAATTGGAAAATCCTGTATAACAAAAATTTGGACTAATGTAAAAATAAGAATAAGGATGAGAAAAAGTTTGGAAGATAAAGATAAGAATAACGAAAAAGATGAAGATATGCGGTCATGTTAAAACCTTCGAGTGTGACCACGATACATTTGTTTTCTTCGAAGTTGACATACACGTAAATCCTCTTAAAATTTTTTTTCGACCAAAAGTATGTATTTTTGTTCTAGGACGGTTCTCAATAATTGAGTGAGAAATCACTATCGATAAAATAGTGCGTTCGACGTCCACGTCATCTTAAATAGATTTAAGATAAAAACTAAAGAAACGTAAGAAACACACTTTGTGAACACACTTCGGCTTCATATATTTGGTATCGAAACCCCCTTCACCCCCAAAAAAACCATTCGAATTTGTTAACAGATAAATAGTAAATTTTCACCAATTTTCAATATTCGAGCATTAATTTCAGAGAATCGACTCTTTGTTTATCGTTGTGAAATTTCTACGTCATACTTTGAGCAATAAAACTCTTCAAAAATCCCATCCAACGTAAAATTCTTTTGAGGTCTTTAGGCCACTCGCTGCTAATTAAGAGTTTAAAATTTCATAAAAATCGTTTAAGCTTAAGTCCAAGAAGGAAAATTTCTCTTTAATTTTCGTATAAATTTCCGAAATATTTTAATGAATGTAATTAAGTACAGATGTTCAACATACAAACACATTTAATCGAATTGATAAAATTGACAAGATTGTAAATAGATACGTTTATCTTTGTATGTGTTAATGAACTGATATAATACAAGACAAGAATAACACGCTCAGGTACACTTACACTTTTTCAGCAAATTGTGAGTTATGCTAAAGTTCAGGCGAACACCCACATTCACCGCACACACACTCACGCATACCATACAAATGCACAGACACACAAGCGGATACATATCGCTATCACAACAAATTTTGTTGTTTAACTAAACTTGAAAAACAAAATAAAAACAATACCAACTCACACTAATACATACACACAAATACACACACACACACACATACGCACACACGCAAATGATAAGAACAAAACAACCATAATACAATATATTGTGTTGTTGGGGTTGGAGAATGGTTGACACCGAACAAAAACAACACCAACAACAATCACAAAAACAACAACAACAACAACAACAATTGGTATGGCACAGTGTGAAAAATTGTATACAATATGAATCTATTAAACCCACTTCATTGAATATTGGAATCGTATGGAATGCCAGCTGTTAATGGTATGACTTGCTGAGGGTCTGCTGCTTCGGAAAGATGGGGGCACGCAGTGATGTTGTTGTTGTTGTTAGTCTGGCCGCCCAGTTGATTGCTAGCTGGGGGTTGATAAAAGCTTGTAATTGTATTGTAGTTGTTGTGTTTTTTATGCCAAATTTTCTTTTTTTTTTTTTTTGTGTTTTGAATTTTTCTTAATTGTATGTATGTTTGTATTGAAATCTGGCCCAAATCAACTCATACCCATTGTTATTGGCTTTTTGTTGTTTTTTTTTTTCTTGCATTTTGTTTTCTTGTGCTAAGCCCAATGAGTGCCCCCCGACAGCAGCCAACAACACATAACACCAATATCATTCCAACAGTCGCATTGGACTTTGGCCCCAATGCCCTTGCTTCGGAAAAGGTGTCAACGTTGTGCATGACATTTGAGTTTTGGGGGTTGGGGGCGCCGGTTATAGCCGGTGGTTGGAGGCTTGAGGCTTACAGTTTAATAGACAAACAAAAGCGCAACAAAGTGTTTTCAATTGTTGCACAGCCTTCGGTCCGGTCTCATTGCGTTTACGTTTCCATACCATTCGATTCAATTCGATTCGATTCGTTTTGGTTCGTTTCGTTTTGGTTCGGTTCGTTTTGGTTCGATTCGATTCTGTGTATAGCTTAAGTTGAACATGGTAAATAGAAATGTACTCTGACTATGAGTGGACTCAGAGTGGAGTGGTGCACGTAGTAGCACCGATGGATTTCATTGGGAACGCTATTGTTTCGATAGCAAATTAAGATTTATATCCCAAGAGTGACAAAAAACAAACACTTTCATACACAAAACACTATGAATCTCGGTGTGTGGGAATGCATGGGAACCCAGCAGAAAAACTAATGGATGTTCGGTTTACAATAGAGAATAACAAAGCGTCTAAGACAACGCAATTATAGAGCAATAAAAAACAGAGCGTATTTCTCTTTTCAATGTGACTGACTTTTGCAACACTTAATTTTTTCAATTCACTGATTGTTCAATTTAAGATTTGGTTTTTTAGAAGAAGTGTTTAAACGGGAATGTCTTCGTTTTTTTTAAAGGAACTCCTGGTTTAGCTGCGATGAAAATAGAAATTTACTGTAAGATTTGTCAATGTTAAGAGTTTGCAGTACGATGTACGATTAAAGCCGTCCTATTGGAGATATCGTAAAGAAAGTGGATACAGGTTCCATTTTAAAAAAGAAAAATAAATAAAACAATAAAATTTTTACAATTAAAATTTTTAATTTCCAACCAAAACTTTATAATGGCACCAGGCTTGAAGTCAAAAAATATTGAGAAATGTTTTGGAAGCAACAGTTTTGAATGGAAAATTCAAAGGCGAAAACGTTTTGATCCTCGCATTCCAATGATTCTATCTGATGTGTCGTTTGAATTTAAGAGTCTTCAGTTCTCTGTTCGTTTTGCATTCACCATGACCATCAAAAAGTTGCAAGGACAATCTTTAGAAATGTGTTTTTTTCCTGGCAAAGCGGGCGGAGGTTCAGCTAGTATGTTATTAAACATAAATTCTGAAATGTCGATCACATTAACAGATCGATTCTGTGTGTTACCGGTAACAGCAATATTGTTACAGAAACTTGTTACCGGTCTTAGAAATTGGTATTCTGTGCACTCGGTAACGCTTTCAACAGTCGTAAACCCACCTTATTGAAATGAAGCTCTCTCTTTCGTGTGGTGAATTATAAGCAATGGAAAATGAATTGTTAAAAAAGTTATTAATTGAAAAGTGCTGAAGAAGTAACAGTGATTTTTACATCGTTTTTTATTTTTATTTGCTTCAATTTCGGTGTGAGGATTTTTAAAGTAAATTAATCACTCAAAAAACGAGCAGTTTTTTAATCCAAGCATTAAAAATGTCTTCTGTTTTGCTTGTTACCACCTAAAGAGATGGTAAAAATATTCACCTGTAACGCTTGGTCGCAGAATACCAACAAAGTGTTCAAGTTACTAAATGGTGAATTTTAATGTTACCGCAAGATTAATGTTACCGCGACAGAATTGATCTGTAAATGAAGAATATAGAAAACAGATTCGTGTCACATCCCGCTTACAGTACATCCCGGTTATAACATTATGCCATGTCTACACATAGAGTTTAGTTTGAGTTTCCAGTACATAGCAGGGTTGATAAATGAATTTTTCAATTTGGTATAGAAATGCAGAGAAAATTGTACTTAATGAAAGAAAATAGTATCGAATAAATTAAAAAAAAAAGTTATCTTAACAAAAGGCTTTTATTTTTATAATAAATCACAAACATTTTAATAAGGTAGTCATAAAATGTCTTATTTAATCTATATCTATATCTATCTATATCTATATCTATATCTATATCTATATCTATATCTATATCTATATCTATATCTATATCTATATCTATATCTATATCTATATCTATATCTATATCTATATCTATATCTATATCTATATCTATATCTATATCTATATCTATATCTATATCTATATCTATATCTTTACTTCTATATCTATCTATATCTATACTATTATATAAAATGAAACTGCAAATTTTGTGTTGCCGCTAAACTCCAAAAAATAAGTAATAAAATAAGTAAGTTATAAAATAAGTTTTAAAATATCACATTTATGCGACAAAAGGATCATTGGGTATTTTCTTTACGAAATTTCTATAATAGGTATCTTTAATTCAAGTGTAAAGTTTTTTAAAAAATCATCCGCAATGCCATGCATTGCTTGATCGTCAGTGTTGCCAGAAATTTTTGGGGAAAAAGTCTAGATGGGCTTTAAAAAACGGCTAGAAAAGGCTAGATGGCTTTAAAAAAAGGGCTAAAAAAAGGCTAGATTTGTTTACATTATTTTTTACTCTGTGAATATACGTACGTATTTATATATTTACATACTATATGAATATGATATAAAACAATACCAAGAACAAAACATATTTGAAATTGATTAAAATTGAATTCGGTCTTTCAAGCTCAAATATATAATAAGTATAAAAACCGTATTTTTTCGAGTTTTTCGGATTTTTCTTGCTTGCACTCGGCTCCTCAAATTCCATTAATCAGACGAAGGAAGCCCCATTGCTGGAGCTGGAAGTACTTTCAGTTTCATCATTAGAATCACTCATTTTCTAACTCATTTCTTGTATGAATTTAGAAACTTTATTGAAGTATCTAGTAAATGGAAACCAGAATTGCAAAGAATATTTGTTTTTTCCATTCCTGAAATAACGATTCATTTATGAAGTGCTGCCAAAAATATTATTTTTAGAGCACAGGGTTGCACTGGGTCTATACCAGAGATCTACAACAAGTCAATTGAAAATCAAGTAACTTGAAAAAAATCAAGTTTTGACTTGACTTGTAGAAACTTGATATGTTCTAACCTACAAGCCACGACTAGCTTCTGAAAAACGAATCATAAGTCAGACTTGATTCTATTTGGTTTCTACTCTACCTTAATTGATAGAAAAAATCAAGCTTTCTACTTTTCAAGTCTACGGGACTGCGCTGCCGTAGAAAGCCACTGATGAGCGTTTACTTATACTTTTCTGGACAAAGTGACGAAATTAATAAACCCCTACGGAGTGGCCGGAGGGAATAGGTCCCCAAGCGAAAAATATTCCTTTTGTAAAAGTAAGGGGGGGTCGGTCATACATATTAACCCTCTCCGGCCCTACTTAAAGCTCTCCTGTTCAGGTGCAGGAAATAAAAAAACAACAAAAAGAACACAAACATACTGTATTCTTAACTCGAGAAACGAAGTTTGCTCTAACGACACGAAGTTATTTCTTGGAACATCGAAAACAGACTTGAAAATAAACAATTTGTAGGCAAAATAATTACTTTTTCCCTACATTTCAAGTTTCTACATTTCCAGTTTTCTACATTTGGCGACTTAATTCTTGCTGCCTATGATTCGCTCAAACTTGTTGTTTCCCTGCCTCGACTTGTAGGGAGTTGAAAAACTAAAGGAACTTGAAAGAACAAATGGATCCATTCATGCAGATCTCTGGTCCATACATCTTAAGCAATATATCAAAAAAGGCTAGAAAAGGCTAGAACGAAACAAAAAAAAGGCTAAAAAAAGGCTAGAGGCTAGATGGTATTTTTCGAGGCTAGACGACAGAAAAAAAGGCTAGATCTAGCCTCAAAAAGGCTAGACTGGCAACACTGTTGATCGTTAGCTTTTTATGCGTTTGTGCTGCGAGAGCTTCAATAAACTACATGTTGCTCTCTACTCTACTCTCATTGTTCTAAACAAGCACAACACATCAAAATAAAAAACAAATACACATACATACATACTTTGCTGGGTATAAAACAAAAAAAAAACGAATGAATTCACCACACCAAATGCCAATTGGATCGAAGTAAATTCTATATTGAAATTAGTTTTGATGTGGTGAATTAATTCAACATAGTTTTGTTAAATGGGGATTCACTGACCACCTTCAGCATGTTCAGGAATTTTTTTTTATATGGAGTTTTTCGGTTCTATCTCTCTACACTTTCAATGAGTCTCAATCCTACTTGATGTATAGTTTATAGCTACGTATGCATATTTGTTATATATGTTTCGCGGTATGCAACTTTCTACACATTCTTTAATATATTATTTATTATAAATGAGTAAGAGGAACACACTGTGGCGTCCGTGGCGTAGTTGGTTAAAGTGCGTTGCTGCTATGTCAACGAACTTTGGAGACCAGGTTCGAACCCCAGCAGCGACAGAAAATTATTTGAATAAAAATAATTTTTCTGAACGGCCGCCACCTCTCTGCAGACAATGGCAAACCTCAGAGAGTAATCAAAATGCCATGTAAAGCTTCTTGAGAATAAGAACATTTCGTTCATCGCCGTTCGGAGACGGCGTTAAACCTGTAGGTCCATTTCTCGGTCAATTGTGTACAAACTTAATAACACGCACAACACAATTGATCATAAGAAGCTAGGTCAAAGTCCTTTCAAGGGCTGAAATGGCCAGTTATTTATTTATTTTAAGAGAAACAAACGACTGACTTATCACTTTTTTTGAAGTGACATTGTGTGATTCAATTAGTTTTTTTTTTATAAATTAATGAAGATAAACTGTCGATAAAGAGAATACGGCGAAGCCTCGGACCACCGTGTCCTGCTTGTGTCTTATAAAATTCATAAAATTAAATTCCTTGAAATCAATAAAAGCTTATAATAACTGGCCATTTCAGCCCTTTAAAGAACTTTGACCGAACTTCTTATGATTAAATTGTGTTGTGCGTGTTATTAAATGTTTTTACACAATTAATCAAGAACTGGACCTACTAGTTTTATGCCGAGACCGAACGGCTAATGTGCATATTCTCAAGAAGCTTTACATGGCATTATTTACTCTCTGAGGTTTGCCATTGTCTGATGAGAGG
Source organism: Pherbina coryleti (assembly GCA_943735915.1). Taxonomy (NCBI): domain Eukaryota; kingdom Metazoa; phylum Arthropoda; class Insecta; order Diptera; family Sciomyzidae; genus Pherbina; species Pherbina coryleti. The sequence continues at coordinate 54,703,151 of OX030950.1, forward strand.
TGACGGTCGAACAGAAAAATTAATTCAATTGAAAAAACTTAATTTGTCAGATGGATTTGAACCAATAATATAAATAGTTAAAAACTAGTAAGAAATGATCTTCGACTGGGCCGAAGTTAAAATACCCCCACGTCCGAACCAAAGTATATTCAAAAGTCTTAAGCAATCAAAAAAATGTTTATTTGTAAAAACATTTTCGTCATAGTTATAACAGAAAATATTCTTTTTTGTTTTTTGATAAAATGACTTTGTATGGGGGCCGGGTGTGGTTTTTATTCGATTTGGTTGAATTTCGTACACAGAGTAAAGCTTATATATCAAAGTTCATATAGTTTTCAAAGTTCAAAGTTTTGGGGACTTCAAAGAAATTTTACATTTAAGATAAAGTCATTTTGTATGGGAGGTAGGCGTGGTTTTCACCCGATTTGGTAGAATTTCGTATTCAGAGTGTATATTATATATCAAAGCTCATATGCAAAATTTCAATTTCATATATTAATTTTTGTGGACTTTTAAGAGATATTACCGTTTTGATAAAGTCACTTTGTATGGGAGGTAGGTGGTTATAATCCGATTTGGCTCATTTTCGAACTTGACCTTTATTTTTTAAATAAAAGCTTAAATATCGAATTTCGTGATGATAGCTTTAAAATTACAGCTGTAATCGTGATCCCAGACTGACAGACGAACAGACAGACGGACATGGCTAAATCGACTCGGGTGGTGATGCTGATCAAGAATATATATACTTTTCTATACCTACCACGCCTCCTTATGGGCGTTACAAACGGAGTGACAAAATTAATATACCCCGTAATATCCGAGTTAAGATCTCTTCTTTTAAATTAAAAAAACAAATAAATAAAGCAAACGTATAAGTTTATGGTAAAATCTTTCAGTCAAGCAATTGTTAACTGTCAGTTAAATTTTTTTTACAGAACATTTTTTATCTATATATATGAAAAAGGAGTTTTTGTGTGTAACTATGCAATAGACTCCTAAACTACTCATGCGATTAGCATGAAAATTTGTGTATAGAAGTTTTTTTTGTGTTTCTGGGCTATTAATTTTGATCCACCTTCAACACCAGAGGGCGCTGTAGCACACATTTTTTACAAAACTGTCTAAAACTCACAAACCGCACATGTGATTAAGATGAAAATTGGTATGTAGTAGTTTTCATGTACGTTGAGTGTTTTTCTGCTATATTTTTTGACCCAACTTGAACACCAGAGGGCGCTGTAGTACAAATTTTTTGCAAAACCACCTAAAACTCCCAAGCCGCTCATACGATTAGAATGAAAATTGGTACATAAGGGTTTTCAGATACGGTGAGTTTTTTTTAGTACTATCTTCTTTGATCCACCTTGGACACCAGATGGTGCTGCAGTATAAATTTTTTACAAAATCGCATATTTTTAGTTGTTTTCTTAGGTTACAAATGCAAATATTCACAAAATATAAAATACTTCTTAAATTTAGTAAAATTAAAAAAATTTCCATTATTTTGACATCAAAAACATGAACATACATATCTTGAAAACTATGAAAAACGTTACTACAACGATATATTTAATGCAACATCGTGCTCAGAAATGAGAAAAACACAATAAGAAATTTAATTTTGTGACTTTCGATTCAAATATCTCCGCTGCTTTTCTATACATTCTGTTTAATTTTTTTTTTGTCTTAAAGTTTCATCAAAGTACTATGAAAACCTTATTGCAAGAATATCGTTAGTTGAGTATAGTATATATATTTTATATATTTTTTTCAAAAAAGGTCTGAAATATTGGAGTTTTTCTCAAAAAAAGGCTCAAAAATTGTTTTTATTGTAAACTCTATTTAAAAGCTACAACATTTGTAGGCAAAAGTTATTTCAATTTTACGCAAAAATTAAAAACCATTTTTGTGATTCAAAAAACCCTGGATTTTTTCGAACAATATTTTTTTTTCCAATATTGTGTTTTTATATTTTTGAAAAAATATACAAGCTAAAAAATTTATTTATTAGAAAAAATTATCTTAGTATCTCTTACCAATCAAAAGTTATAGCCAATAATCTTTATCCAAAATATATATACAAAGAGCAAAACGCTGTCTGTGTGATGGCTGGAAACTTCAAAATTACTTAGCCGATAGAGCTGAAATTTTGGCAGTACAGTTTTTTCAAGTACGAGATGGCTTAAATTTCTGTCACACCCCCTTTTACCGCCCACAAATCAATAAAAATGCTGTATTTCCTACGGTTTTCGTCGATTTGGCTACATTTTGGTAATTTAGTCTGTATGCTCACTGTTGGCAACTGTACTAAAACTGGGTAATGTCCATCTACTAGAAAACTGGGATGGGCATTATATAAGGGGGTGTGGCTCCACCCATACAATTAAAATTTGTGTTATCGAATAGCTTTGAAAGTAAAAGTAGCAATACTTACATACAAACTCAAAATGGAGTTACTATTTGGTGATCTCCTGACACTGGGTAACTGTAACGGGCAGTGGAAGATTACAGTGGTGTCAAACTATGAGTCTAAGGAAAGCCTTGAATACACCTATTATGTTCCCATATAGTTGCAGGGTGCAGCAACGCGCGCCGGGAAAAGGCTAGTTTAATATATAATTTCTAGAAATAATATTGTGGCATTGTTTTCCACTAGATTTGAAAACTCTCTTTTGTTTTTATTAAAGATGAAATTGTTGCTATATTAAGTCTGTTGCAATGGTTTTTATTAAATTTTTAATAGAAAATATTCTTATAACGCTTGCTAAAGAATTGCGTGCTATATGCACAAGGCCACCAGCGTGCGCTGCTGATATAATAAAGAATATTCTTTTCCCTCCAAGGAAACTATGACCTTCATTCTTGAAGGAATGCTACTTCATCTTTTTTCGCTTGGTATTTAAGTGATCGTTAGAATTGAAAATAAATGATATCCTTATAATAATATACATTTATAACTTTTGCATACATTTGAGACAAATCTTCATCTTTCTCAGCATTTTCCAAAGATTGTTGCGGCATCCCAAAAAAAAAAAAAAAAAAAAAACAAATTTGGCGGTATTCGTTAAATAAAAACAGGAACAACAATAGATGTTAGAACATTTTTTTATATATCGCTCGTTTTCTTCAATAACGTTACAATCCAAAAAACATTAAAATTGAGTTAATTACACAGCAACATTTGTGTTAGCATGATCTATGCTGTGTACAATTTTGGTAACGATATCTTCTTTAATTTTTGCACGAGAGTAGAATTTGTGAGTCATTCACCTCAATATATTTCCGATAAGATTGTATTATAATATCCAGTTATATCGATAATATCCAGTTTTTTTTGTCACTTTGTATGGATTAAACCATGAACATCACAGTAGTACTTGTATATTTGATGTTTTTTCCATATTTTGAAAATGGTGAATTAATTTCCTTTGTCTGTTCAAAACTTAAAATGCTTCTCCTGAAAAATCTAGTTTTTTGAGTTATAACGTTATTGCAGAAAACGAGCGATATGAATTTGATTTATTTCTAAGTAAATCATCAGGGGTGCAAAAATATGAAAAAAATAAATTACTTTATAAGTGTTGCATTTTATAAAAATCCCAATTTAAAAACGTACACACTTTCACTGAGCGAAATGAAATGTATCGAAAATGCTTCGGCAGTAGGATAGTAGGAAAGGTGTAAAATTGTTCCAAAACAGTACAATTGTACCGAAAAAATCATGCCTGGTACATAGTTGAGTTTTACCCTTGAACGCACAATAAACTCTTGACTTCCCCAGTTTGCTGGATGAAACTCAACGAAACTCAACTTTCTTTCTGTGTTTATGAAAAATCAATTTCAGAAATGTCTAAAAGTATGCTAATGCTCAGGTACATTCAGATGTAACTTTTTCGATGACAAGGTATGTTGAACAATTTCGTGGTGAGAAATGTCAAAAACAGCTGTTCTATAATTGTGCAATTTACTTAAATTTACAAAAAATTAACAAAAAAGCGAAGAAAACAACTTGGGCAAGTGTAGAAGAAGAGGTCTTCATATCAGTGTGGGCCGATAAAAATTCAGATTTGCGCAGTGTAAAGAAGAACTCGCTTGTGTATGCAGAGAAGACTACAGCCATGGTTGAATAAATAAGGTTGTCGCATGGGTGAGAGCGAGTTCCCATAAATGTTAAATCGAAGTTGACAGCTCATACAAAATCTGAAAACGAAAATTAATAACATGAAAAGCCGTTGAAGTTGTTGTTGTTGCTTTTCATTGATTTTGACAATTATGTGTACTGAGAAGAGAGTACGATCAGCCACGAGACAACCTTATTTATTCAACTATGACTACAGCCCTGTCCTCAAGTGGAATTGATGTCACGGTGAGAGAAAAAATATGAGAACACAAAAGTAAACAAAGGAATCTCACACTAAACGCAATTCTGCCGATGCATCTCTGTGTGGACACAGCTATGATTGAACTCAAACTAAACTCTCTGTGTAGACATGGCATTACTCTGTGTAGACATGGTTTTCCAGTGTACTACATGGTTGTCACTGAGTTGGGAATACTTGAGCATAGTTTACAACTGGGGCAGTGTTATTTTTTATTGTTTAGTGTGTGTGTGCTATTGTATATGAGCTATTGTGTATGAGCAAAATGTAATATAATTTAACAAAGGTAAACATTTATTAAGAAAGAAGAAGAAGAAAAAAAAAATACATACAAAATGTTAAACAAATATAAATACCTACACTAGATATTGAACTATGACAATTTAATGAAAAAATAAAAACTTTGAGTTGTTATTTTCGATAAGGGTGAACTTAATACCGTTATGACATTCAATTGGGACAATATGAATAGCAGGCCGCCTACATCTATAGTGTGTGTATGGCTGTATTTTACGGGTTTTACTGGTCTGTGTTTGTATATTGAGGCAGATATTCAAACTACATACATTGCAAAGTCAACAACAAAAAAAACAACAACAACAATATTTCAAGTTGTTATTCTCAGGCATAGTTCTTAATATTTGTTGTTTTTTTCGTATTTTAATTGCTCACTTGTTGAATATATAGGACATGTTGAGGACTATTGAGAACAGAATGACAGGCGCCTCTACGAAAAGACCCCAAATAAGAATGGTGAAAATAGGAAATTTAAGTGGATTAAAAACTATTTCATAACCTAAAAACGAAACATTGGTAAGAAAAGCTTAAAGAATATAAATCTCGTTACACTCTATATAGAATCGTTATACTCTAATTTCCAAATGCCTCATCCATGCGATAAAATTCAACTTTAAATCGTTTTTCCTTTCATTTGAAAACTTAAGATTATAAAATCCCATCAAAATACTGAAAGTGGTATTTTCAAAAGTGGTACTGCAAGCAAATCAACGCTACTGAATAGACGCTGAAGTGCACTTCAGCAAACATTGTTGAACAATTAAATTGCTTAAATTGTGCTGTCTCTTTCTGTAACTCACTTAACACGTCTCTCTTTCTCTTTTTAAATCTTTCCGTCTCTTAAAGAGAAAACGATACAGCTAGTTAGGAAAAAAAAAATAAACAAACACAAATACTTAATGTTGAAGTAGCTGTTATTGTTATTTTCGTTGAGTGTAATTAGCGTTTAAGTCGTGTCTCTTAATTAATTTGATTCGCTGCTTCATCATCTCCTTCTTCTTCTTTTTGTTTTTCTTCTTCTTCTCTCGCTTCTAAAAGGTTAAGAATCCTGAAGAACTAATATAATTGGATGAAGAACTTCACTTGAATCATTAAATGTACCAAATTGGGAATTAGCTGGATATTCAGCTGATGTGCGGTATGGCTCATTTTAACTTTTCGAAATGTGGCATTAATTAGTCTCATTAAAATATTTTGAATATTTTCAAAATTATTTCAAATATTTTTGTATTTAAATTATAATCATCAATTTGATCTTGTTGTTGAAAGCACTTTACAAGATGCACCAATTAAAAGTTTATTTAGGCAAGAATTTGGTCCTTATTGAAGAAACCTTTAAACAATGGGGTAGGAGAATTGGCTAGAAATGAGTTTTTTTCGAGAATTTGTTCATGGCGTCGTAATTCTGTCGATATGCTTATTAAATGGCACGTGTATCAACAAGAGCTATAGGATTTGATTAAAAAAAAAATAATAATTTAAGTAAAAAAAAAATTTTAACATCCAACGTTTTTAAATCGAACTAAAAAGTATAAAATAATTTCTGCTAGAGTGGGGCTTTTAGTTCTCATAAAAACGTGGGGCGCATGCTATGAGAATAGTAATTAGTGTTATTAACAATTCTAGTACGTTAGGGAACAAATGATTTCTTAACTCAGGTCCCTTGACTGTCAGGATAGAAACCCTTGCATGGATGGCAGATTCAAGTTTGCAGACATCTATTGCGTTCAGTCCAGTAAGTTCTACTTGGGTTTCAAAATTCTTCAATTTTAATGTTATCAAGTCTGACGAGTTTTTGTTTTTTAAATATTTAATATTTAATTAAATAATATTTTATACTTTTTAGTTCGATTTAAAAACGTTGGATGTTAAAAATTTTTTTTACTTAAATTATTATTTTCTGGTTTTTAGTCTTTTTTAATTTTTACAATAGATTTTGAGGGTTTTATGTTTTTATCAGTACAATTGAAATGATACTGAAAATAAATAATCAAGTGGACACCAAATTCTCTAAAATGTATCGATAATTTCCCGATATTAATTGTGGTTGTTTCTTTGACCATTGTAATTTTTTCTTTAATATTTTTTTTTAAAATTTTGTATTTGTTTTATCTCAAAATTCTTTTGAATTCTATTAAAAACTTAAGAAATACGAAGTTTCAAAAATTTACGACTGAAGGTGACAAAATAAATTATTTAAGAAAATGAAATACGAAAAAAACCGGAAAAGCGTCATTGAAATTGTTAAGGATCGAACCCACAACCTCACGATCATAAAGCAAGGGCCGCGTGCTCTGAGCTACAGAACTCACACAAAAGGCAGTAGCAAAATAGCAATAAATCAAACTCCTATTTAAAAATAACTAAAAAATATTCTTTTTAAACTACTTTCTTACAATTTTTTTTTTACCCTCACTGGTGAATTTTAAAAGGTTTCAATTTGTTTCATAAAAAAAAAATCCTCCACATTGTTGAGGCTCGAACTCACTACCTAGCGTATACTAAGGCGGTCGCTTTACGCTCTGAACTACAGAACTTACACAAAAATATTTTCTAAATAGCAATAAATCAAACTACTTTTTAAAAATAAATAAAAAAATTTTATTTAAGCTACTTTTTTACAATTTTTTTTTCATCCTCAGTGGTGAATTTGAAAACATTTGAATTTGTTTTTCATAAAAAAAAACAATAATTTCATTTACTTGTTGAGGCTCGAACTCACTACCTAGCGCAAACATGCCCACGTAGTGGCCCATATGGCCCGCGTGGCCCTTAATACATATTTTTTTCTATTTTAATTTTGTCTTTGCGATGAGCCAAATTCAAAGAACGCATGCAAAAAACAACAACACAAACATCACTCGTTCAGTGTTCAGCACATTTTCCAGCGAACTTTACAAAAACAAATGATGTCGATGCTGAAGCTGATTGTCCCGTTACTTGTGTGTCGAGTAATTCTTCATGCAAGCATTGTTATTGTAATCGAAATTAAGTCTGGCAGTGTACTTCATGATATGTAATTTTATTACATTGTAATTGTTTTTGTTTTGTTTTGTTTGATTTTTTTGTCAAAGGCAACGATGAACAACATTTTGTGTTTGTTTTGTTTTTTTAAGCAGCATTGGCCCGCGCTTAAAATTTCTTGGGCCCCACTGACCTAGCGTATAATAAGGCGAACGAACGCTTTACGCTTTGAGCTATAGAACTTACAGGAAAATATGTTCTAAATGAGGCAATAAATTTACTTCAGTTGTGAATTTTTGAAATTTGAAATTTTGAAAATTTTGAAAATGTCAATAAGTTTTTCAATTTTTTTTTTGTTTGATTTTTAATATGTATGTATGTATGTATCAAATAATTTCGCATTTTAGCGAAACAAATAAACGCACAGACAAACAAATTAGATAATATTGTGTTGTCATCCTGTTCTGAGCTACATTTTAAGTTTCAAATCTCTAGCTCATCGGGAAGTTGGTCAAAAATCGATTCCAAGATTTGTACGGGACAGACAAAGAAGTGAAGCTAATAAAAACGTTTTAAAAAGATTTGTTTGCATGTCTTTAAAATTTTTATTGAAAGAACTACCCACGGAGATTATATATGAAATAGATTATTTTTCAAATGGCTAACTCGGCTTAGCTTGTAGACTTGAATGCCTTGTAGAAATTTCTGTTCACTCTTTCGCATAGTTGGAGCTTTATTTCGGTGATGCTGACTTCAATCAGTGGCGGATCTACATACGGGCTGAAAGGGCTTTAGCCCCCTCCTTGGAGAACTTTTTGTATGGAAAACAAATGAAAAAAGTAAAAAAATACGTTTAAACCCCCCTCTCCCCCTTGGGCATACTAAAGTATAGTTTCAGCCCCCCTTTGGGGAATCCTAGATCCGCCACTGACTTCAATGTTCGCTTTGAGAATTGGAATTTGTTGCGGATGGTTTGCGTAGACTTTATTCTTAACATAACCCCAAAGGAATGAGTCTAACCCTGTTAAGTCGCAAGATCTTGGTGGCCAATTGGTGTTTCCAAAACGGGAAATTACTTGACCAGGAAATTTCCTGCATAATACCTTTGTATATCGATTGTTTCGCAACTTTTACGGCGCGTACTCGTAGCACCATCCTGTTGAAAATCACAAAAAATTGTTATCATGTCTGTGTAGCTCTCTCAATTGACTGTAAAGACTCTTTTGTCGTGATTTTTGGAAAAGAATGGCCCTGTGACGCTTTCGACCAACAGAAAATCCAAATGTGTTTAACAAACGTAAGCCAGTAAATTCACCTGCCGGCTTAATTCTACGGTGCTCCAAGCACGGGAAACATTGCGTCGAGAAAATTGACTCGAGAGCGAAACTCTAGGCTATTTCAGGACTCAGTGCTTTTGGATTCGGAATTTGTTTACCGTGTGGCAATGGTGTTTGACCACTTGGAACACTTAGGTGTTTATTATGTGTATATGTGTATAATACATATTATTTTTTTTTATTCCTCAAAAAAATGAATTCGTTCTGTGAGCGCTTGTGAGGTCGAATGAATTTACCTTCAATTAATGGTTTTCCCATCAATATTCATGTTTTTATTTTAAGGGGACTCTTTTCCTTGGCGACCGAAAATTTAACCTTTCGTTTCATGGGATGCACATATGCAATGTTGACTTCTAAGATATGTAGCATACACACCCTGTAAATATTCGCAACCAGATTTTGTTTAAAAATACATTTAGACATTTTTTTTAGTAGTAAGTTAATTTTCTTCCAGCTTTCAATAAAGTGCAATTTTAATTTCATAAAATAAATGGTTTAATTGCAAATATGCAATATCATGCATTTGAGACATTTTGAAGTTACATTGCAGATATGAGGTTATATTGCAGATGTGCAATTCCATGCATTTAACTGTGTATATTTAAAGCTAACATCTTTTTTAGGGCGCTTACTGACTATAAAATTCGAAAAATTTTTGATTCATGGGAAAGTAGCGAGGATGAATTAAGAGAAAATGATGATAAGGATCATGAAGATAAGAACGTAGACGTCAGGATACATAGTAGAGAAAATTCAGAGAAAAAACATTCCGAAGTTGAAAAAGACATTATTTAAAATTGAAAAAGATTTAACTCACCCTGTTGGGAAAGAACAACATTTCTGTGGTAAATACATTTACCTTGAAACTATTTTACTTAAAGTTACGATAAGTGTTTTTGAAATAATAAAATGTAATAAAGATTGGTTTGAGAGGTTTTTCGTTGCATTTGGGTATTGAAAATTATGAAAACAATTTCAACCATATCGGATGGTTGGTTTTCGAGAAATTAGAGAGAAAGCGCCCGAAGGCGTGGTTTTTAAAAAAGTACCTACTATATATCTATTTGAAAAAAAGAAGAATTTTGAAAAAAAAACCAAACTTTGCTACTTTGCTTGAAAGAATACATAATCAATATACATATGAAACGAAGGCAGATCACTAAATAACACATGGTCCAATAAGTCCCGAGACTAACTACTAGGTGGCACCTCTAATGAAATATCGATATAATATTTCGATAGTTCCAACCTTCAAACAATACGTGTAAAAAGTTCATGACAATCTAACTTTTAGTTCAGAAGTTGCAATGATTTAAGTGACGCTACCGTTGATATTTTCAAAATAATGAATTCAAAGCAATTCCGTGTGTTGATTTATCACTTTTTTTATGGGAAAAAATACCGTCCAAGCTGAGCAATGGCTTCAAAAGTGTTATTCGGACTCTGCTCCGTCAAAAGCAACCATATGCCGATGATATGCTGAGTGTAAACTTGGTCGTACAGACCAGAGATCTGCAACAAGTCAATTGAAAATAATCAAGCTTCGACTTGACTTGTAGAAACTTGATATGTTTCTACCCTACAAGCCTCGACTGGCTTCTGAAAAACGAATCGTAAGTCAGACTTGATTTTATTTGTTTTCTACCCTACATTAATTGGTAGAAAAAAACCAAGCTTTCTACTTTTCAAGTCTATGCGACTGCGCTGCCTCAGAAAGCCACCGACGAGCGTCTACTTATACTTTTCTATACATAGCGACAAAATAAAAAATAAACAACAACAAAAACAACAAAAAAACAAACAAACATACATCAATCCAATGCTTTAAAGCAGTGTCGGCCGACGCCAATGCACGCGTGCTTCGTGAAACTTCGGTTTTTTACACCGACATAAAACTGGCTGTCGTGCTTTTACACCAGCGCATGGTATAATCATGATACAATAAATACAGGTAGATTCGCTTGATGACAGCGTACTGCCGCGAATGTCAACACGAAGTTGACAACGCATATAAAATCTCAAAGCTATATAAAAGTTCATAGAAATTAAATGTAAGCAAACAATTTTTTTTATATGGATTTTGACAGTTACGGCAGTATTAAAAGTGAGCACAGTCAGGTCTGCATCTACCTCTATTTATTGTATCATGGGTATAATAATACAAGGTAGCATTGACAGTTGCTTGGGAAATCATCTACTGTCAAAAAATATACTCAAAAAGAGAGCGCTCACAATCCGCCATTGAAAACACAAGCAATGTTGAAAACGTTGAAGTGAAAAAAAAACAACAACCACAGCAGCTGCTGATGTATTTCCACAAAAAGCTGTTTTTGACAGTATTTTTTCTTTAAAAATTGTTTTGGGGAAGCGAAAACTTATTTGTCAGAAAAAAGTAGGGTGCGTTACTAGTGTTTTTTTATTTTGAAGTAATATGCGATATAAATAGTATTAGTACTATTAAGAGTCGGTAAAATGTTATTAGTAAAAGATTACTTTCCAAATAAATATGCAATATTGATATTAATAATAAATATATGCATATTGATATTATTAATAAAACATTAATATTAATGTTATTATTAATTATTATTAATAACGCGGCCCCTAAACAATAAATATTATTTCACATTATTTACCTAGTAAGAAATTTCATTAATTTCAATTCACTTTCATATAAAAAATTTCTTTAAGCCTCTTGCGAAGTAAAATTTTCACAGTGTAAGCCAAAGAGAGATTCTTTGCTCTCACTTGGGCGCACACTACTACAAAACTGAAAGAAGTGTGTATGTATTTGTTTGGCCGCCACTGCTTTAAAGCAGTGTCGACCGCGTAGTACACACGAGTGTAGAGCAACACTTTGTCTTTTTGGGTATACACGAAAGAGTAAATGAGACAAAAGCTATTGTTGTGGTCGACACTTCTTTAAAGTTAAACAGTTTTCTCAACTCGAGATACGAAGTTTGCATTGACGACACGAAATTAATTCTAAGAACTTCGTAAACAGACTTGAAAATAAACGATTTGTAGGCAAAATAATTGCTTTTTCCCTACATTTAAAGTTTCTACATTTCAAGTTTTCTACATTTGGCGACTTGATTTTTGCTGCCTATGATTCGCGCAAACTTGTTGTTTGCCTGCCTCGACTTGCAGGGAGTTGAAAAATTAAAGGAACTTGAAACAGCAACTGAATCCATTCATGCAGATCTCTGGTACAGACACAAATGATGCGGAACGTTCAGTACACCCAAATGAGGCAGTTGTTCCACAAAACATAAGAAAAGTACACAAAATGGTATTGGCCGACCGTAAAGTCAAGATTCGCGAGCTAGCTGTGGCTCTTAAGATATCGAAAGGCAGTGTGGGAACAATATTGCAGGAAAATTGGTCGCTGAGAAAGCTGCTTTCCAAAAGGGTGTCGCGTTTTCTCACACCGGACCAAAAACAACAACGTGTTGATGATTCGGAGAGCTGTTTGGCACTGTTTAAAAAGAATAAACATGAATTTTTGCATCGGTATATGACAATGGATGAAACATGGATCCACCATTACACACCGGAATCGAAACTGTAGCCAGCTGAGTGGAGAGCAACCGATGAAAGCAGGCCAAAGCGACCTAAAACACAAAAGTCGGCTGGAAAGGTTATGGCATCTGTATTTTGGAATGCGCTTGGAATTTTGTTCATCGACTATCTCGAAAAGGAAAAAAACAATCAACAACGATTATTATATAGCGTTATTTGAGCGTTTGAAGGATGAAATCGCGAAAAATCGGCCCCATTTGGAGAAGAAAAAATTCTTTTTTACCAAGACAATGCACCGTGCCACGAATCGAAGAAAACGATGGCGAAAATCCACGAATTGGGCTTTTAATTACTTCCTTATCCACTGTATTATTCAGATTTGGCCCCCAGCGACTACTGTCTCTTTTCTGACCTCAAAAAAATGCTTGCCGGCAAGAGATTTGGCTCCAATGAAGAGGTGATGGCTGTAACTGAAGCGTATTTTTAGAACAGAACCGGTATTGAGAAGTTATAAAAGCGGTGGAATGAATGTATTGCTCTTGAAGGAACCTATGTTGATGAATAAAGAAGAATATTTGCAAAAAAAGTTTTTTTATTACTTAGTCTCGAGGCTTATTGGGCCATGTGTTATATGCTTATGGTGTGATTTTGTGCCTGATATTCCTACACAAAGAATTCGTCAAAAAAAAAACTAGTCGGTAGACTTACTAGAAATGTCCATAGTAACTATGTCCCAATTTCAGAGCTGTAAAAGTGTGAATTCATTTTCGCTTTTCATTCTCTTGTGTAAATTTTCAAAAGCTGAAGCTTTTTTGTAGCATTCAGAGTGTGAACTCTTTAGGCTTTAGTCTTTAGTTTGATTGCAAAACGTAAAGAATTCAGACTGATTTGAAATTTAAATGAATGCAGCAACCGATGGCTGCAGCCAAATTGAAATTTTAATGAATGCAACAAACGCCAATGGCTGCAGCCTCAAAGATTTGTTGTTGCGTCGGAAGTTGTTTTGTGTATGTGTATGTGTGACTGTTGGGCCTGACTGTGATGGGTTGTCATTGGCTTATATCATATATAGAAAGAGTATATACAACAAATTGTAGAAGTTAATTTTTATATATGTAGTTAATAATATTTATTGCTAACAAGCACTTTATCATTCCAGAAAATTTCAAAGGAAAGACAAAAGCGTGTCACCAAGATCGGCCTTCGAAACCAAATGACAACCTAAATGCAAAATGTTATTTTATGGTTAATAGTATTTCATGGAAGTAAATAAAATTTCCAGTGTTTTAGAGTTGAAAAGCATTCATCATATTTGCTAAGCCTAAAATAATGGGATTGATTTTTCCATAAGTCCCATTCCTTACATAGCATTGGGTATGCATTCTTTTATCTTTAAAGAATGTTGAATTGTTCGTCTGTAATTCATTAACTCAATAGAAGCATAAGGCCGTGTCGGAAACTTTTGACTCGGATGATGAAATTTTGAAAGTTTGAAAGAAAATATTTGGCACTTGTGAGGTGAATATGATTGTCAAAAATTCATGTAGCCCCAGGGGCCATGATACAATTATACAGGTAGGTTTGACAACAGGCTATTTTCTCATGAGATCGTTCATGGATTGTCAAACTCGTCTGTTTTTTGTTTTTTTTTGTTTTTTTGTTTGCTTTGTCTTGTATGATTTTTGACAATTCATGTTCGCTGGAAAACTGTCACACCTACCTGATTAATTATACCATGCCAGGGGCTAGTATAAATTTTGACACTCGGAAAGAGAATTTTTGACGCAAGCAAAAATGAAAAAAAAAACACTTGTGAGATTGTGAGTCGTAAAGAAGTTACAAATTTTGTGTTTCCGACAGCATAGCAACCAGAATTGCTTATTTTCAATATATATTAACAATTTCGCAAATTAAATTGAATTCTTGTGCTAATGCACTACCTAAATCTAAAACGACAAAATTTCTATTTGTCAAAATTTCATCGTCCTTTTAGGACAGCAAAAATTACGATTTTATTTCAACAGACAGAAATTGTATTCAACTCAGTAAATTCTCTCCTACCACGAGTGAAAAGTTTCCGAATAGCACACGGCCAAAGATTGCAATCTGATTGATACAGCTTTGAATGCATTAAGGGTGTGTGAATACTGAAATGATTCAATCCTTTAACAACTCTGTTCAATACTATGTTAGTTCATATCAGTAAAATAAAATTTCGCAAAAAACAAATTTCAAAGTTAAAAGGTGGCCTTAAGTACAAAAAAGTGCATAGTAAGCCCAAAAAGGAATTTAAAGGTTTAACCTTTACTTTTGAGAAAAATTATTAGAGAAATAAAAATAAAATTGGTCTCAAAAATTATACCAATTCTAGTTGGCTATTAAAGGCTAGCGTAAGACCAATTGCTTGAATAATGATTTGTGCGACAGCAACTCATTGTCAAGCCAAGCCAAGTTGTTCACACTTGTTGAGTGTGGCTTGCTACAACAGTGCTAGGTATGATTCAAACAAATCAGCTCATTGAATTCGATAATGACATGGCTTACTTGAACGATTGCATAGTGCACAGGACATCTCATTAAAATCGGTATGAAGACAACAAATCACACCATGTTATTTACCATTATGTGTGTTTGGTTAGAAAATAGGTCGAGTCAATGGAGCGTTTGTGGCAAACAAATTTTGTGCAGCGTAAGTATCGTTTGTGTTAAAAAAATGGAAGGTTTCGAAAGTGATAAAGACAAAATTAAAGAAAAAATTAATAGTGGAGAATATACTTTAGTAAAAAGGAAAGGCAAAAGTGATGTTTTTAATATATTTATGGACATAAAACAATGTGATGGTAACATTTTAAAAGATATTGTCATTTGTGATCGATGCAAAGGTTTGTACAAGTGCAACGTACGCAGTACATCAAATCTTTTGAGGCACCACTGCTACAAAAAATATAAAGTGGATAAAGAAAATCAAAATGTAGTTCAAGTACAACCTAACTGTGACCTTAAGAAAAAATGTGTTCAGTTAGTTGTTCAGTGGGTTGTTGGTAACTGTAGGCCCTTCAACGTAATAAACGACGCTGGTCTTCGTAATTTGGTACAATTTATAGTTTTTGGTTCATTTTAATTTTTTTGTTTAACTTCTTCAACTTCTTACTTTTTTTTATTTATTTGATTTAAAGATGAATTCTTGAATATGAATATGAATAAATAATAATTCATAATAGAATATGAATATTCTGAATATGAATAAATAATAATTTACTTAAATAAAAAAATTCGTCAAATAAAAAAAAAATACACATAAACATAAACAATTTGCATTTTTTTCATATTATGAAACACATACACACACACATACACAACATAGAGCGTCATATATCAAATACATGTATGACACAGTGATTTAACACATGTTTTTAACACGTTGACGGACAGTAGAAACAAGTGAAATTCGAAAATTGACACTATATGTTTTTGTAATTTTTAGAATATTAGAAGTATAGTTTTACTCTTTCTGCTTAAATACACTTAATTTTGATTAATTCAGCACCTTTAATTAGGTTGCGGCTACAACCGTCATGGCGCCAGCGGACTCTAGACACTATGTAATGGGACGATGGCGGCTATAACAGCAAAAATTTAAAAACGTAAATGACAGGTTTAATGACTGAAATAAGCAATTTTTTGTGAGCAACAAAGTATTTTTGGGAGTTTTACACGAAATGTTAGTTCATGATCAAACAAAAATAAATAAATGACAAATCTATTTAAAGTGTAAAATCAATCATAAACAAATACTTACCAGTATAAACAAAAAATATCGTTAAATGTATCAATAGCAACTGTAAATTGAAGAGAAAACAAGATCGCACTACTCCGTTCACAACCACGTGCATACTCAATGTGTTAACCTTGCATACTAAATTTTTTTTCGAAAACATGACACTAGGCTTCTACTTGTACGCTGGTAAATGCACATTTGTGCTGCTACAGCCGCAGTGTCTAAAAACGACCGTTTCGTATTGGACGGCTATTGCCGTCATGTCACATAGTGAACTTGAACTTGACGGCTATAGACGCAACTGTCCGTCAACGTGTTAATAAGCCAGGCAAGCTATGAATTGAGAAATCGGTTGCTATGACATGGCTTGAGTTGGCATTGTCGTTTGAAGGGCTTGCATGATTTGGTTTGATCGTTGGCATGGCTTGGCATGAATTGCTTTTTGGTTCGATGAGTTGTTTGAATTGAAACATGTACTTGTGCTAGCCTTTATTGGCTATAAAGACTAAACGCGAGCTAATATTGAAAAATCTCTCGGTGGTCTTGTTAGTCTGTTGACCTACTTTCATTTGGCGATATAGCCATTAGGGCATCTTTTGTTGACCCTAAAATTGTCGCACAGTGTAATACGCCTTTGCAACTCTACACCTCTGGTTGAAACACCCTTCAGCACAAGTTCCTATATTCGTTTTAGAAGTGCATAAAGAGCACGCCCACTTTACCTTGGATGGGTAAGTCACTCAAACTTTTGGAAGCAGTCTGTGTCAAAAATACCTGCCCTGCCAGGTCGCTTTAGTGTAGAAAGAACTTTAATTATCACTTGATTTTAAAGTGATTAAATTTTATTTCCGGTTACTTGCGGCTTTTCTGGTTACGCCCACTTTATGCAAGATGGTTGGAATTGACCTTATAAGCTCCTGATCCAAAGTATATAATTTCAAAACGGTATTCGTCCACCGTTATTATTGTGATTATTATTATCATCATCATCATCAGTATCATTATTATTATTATTATTATTATTATTATTATTATTATTATTATTATTATTATTATTATCATTATTATTATCATTATTATTATTTCGTCCATCATAAATTATTATTATTTATAAAATATGTTTACATATTAAATTGATCTTGAGTTACTAACAAGCATTATTTTGTAAAAATCGGTTTATTGCTTTGTCTTTAAAATTGTTGTTTGAAATTTTAATGCTCTTTTGCGATGCTGCCCATACAACCTGTGCAAGCATACCCGTAAATTAAGATTTCACTTCTATTAAATTTCACTTTCGTTTCATTTTCACTTTTTCACAAGTTTCATTTCAAAAACGTTCAAACATTCTCCCCATCTTTACTCTCTAGGTCCTCTACAAATTACTTTACGTTGATTTCTAACACGACGCAAGAAAATCTCTTCCTATCCCAAAATTTGCTATGAATTCTTCCAAGTAACCAGGAAAACAGTTTGTTTTTTTTTTTTTCTTTTTAAATAAATCACCAGAACTTACACAGCTACATTTATAAAAAATTAACGTAATATACTGTTTATATATCCTCAGCTATGTGTGAATACCTACGTTTCAAAATATCTCTGAATTTACCTGTCATGCCTTAGCATCATTCCGATGGTTGTTCAGATGGTATTCCTTTTGCTCTGTACAAAAAAAAAACAAAAAAAAAAATATTTATTTATGTATATATACTAGGGGACAAATAAAGCTCAGGATTCCATGGTCAAATATAAATTAAATGCAAATAATCAAGATTAATTCATTTTACCTCGCAACGGCTTACAAGGAGTTGGAGTATAGTTTGGGGGTGTGGGCGTTGTTGTTGTTGGTTTCAGCTTAGCTCAGCTCAGCTTAGTTCAGCATCACTTCGCTTTACGCTGTGCAAACAACAATACATACACGCTCACACACGCATACTTTCATGGCTGCAAAGTGTCGCAATAACAACAACAACAACATCAGATGCGCCATGCATGCGACACTTGCTCCCGCCCACTAGTTGTGCTGGATTCTTTTGCTGACTTTACCATTTTTTGTACCTAGCTGACCTGCTGCTGCTACTGCTATTGTTGCTGCTGCTGTTGATGTTGCCGTTGCTGTTGTTGTCGTTGGTAGTGTTTTATGTTAAATCTCTTCAGCTTTTCATTCAGCATCGAGAGACGTGATTTTAATGTAAAACATCAACTGTTCTTGCGTAAAATCTTTTAATGAATAACATTTTTCTGTTGATAAATTTATTGATGGCGTCGCAATGGCTTTTCCACTTTTCCCTTTCATGCAAAAATGTTGGCAAGAGCAACAACACTAAAAAAAAAAAAAAATTAAAATAAATACACAAAATAAAACAAACGGCTTTTATACCATTCTCGCTGTTGGATATCAACGCTTAAAAAAATACGTAAAACAATAACAAAATCAAGTCAAGCATTTAAAGTAAAATGAAAACCAAGAGTATCGCAATAATTTAATGCAGTTGTGAAAATTTTGCTTTTAATCCTGAGGCAATATTTTATAAATAAAATTATAACTTTGAAATTAAAAGTTGTATGGATAAATTGCGATTTTTTATTAAATATCCCACAGTTTTCAAATTCTGTTTTCACAGATTTTCAAATTCACAGTTTTCAAAAACTTATTTTGAGACTAATTGCTGAGTCTGAGGCAAGTATGTTTATGAAGAAAACATCTAAAAACGACAACAGCTCTGTATAGAGACTGTTTCGTTGGCCGCTACACCAACTCATCAGGAGACTTGCATGACTTTCACTGAGATCCACTTAGTTCTTAAGTCGGACTTATGCTGACAATTTGCCGAGAAAGTTACAGTATTTTTTTTGCAGAGAGAATAAACTTTCCATTAGTAACTAGACTGCTTAATGTTAACCTTGATCATAGTAAGGTTAACCTTTAGGCATGTCCTTAACTACACGCATCTTTCGAAGATCGATCACAACTTTTACTGCTAACAGAGCTTGTAGTTGTGTTTCTTTGTTGTTATTCTTCTTTTTACACAATTCCGTGTAGGGTTCAGCTTGTTTGGCTGATAAACATACTTAGCCTTGAGCTCAACAATTGGTCTCAATATAATTGAATGAAAAGGCCACATTAAATTTAATCAAAACTTATTTTGTTTCTCTCTTTGTTGCTTAAGAGCCCGAACAGAACCAAAGCAGCTGTCGCTTGTTGGTCTTCTTCTCTCGGCGAAATTCGCTGAGAATACGTTCAGAATAGAAGCGGTTGTCGGTTGTCGGATCAGCGTAGCTTTTCGGTGTATGAATGGTACAAGTTCAAAACAAAATTTTATATTTTGTTTTGAACTTACATAAATACAACACAGACACACAAAACGAAACGTCAGATCATGGTAAAAATTAGGCAGTATTCATAAAAAATGATGAACCTTTTAAAAAGCCTTTATAAAAAAAATCGAAGAAAATTTAAAAACATTATTCATAAACGTTCAATAGCGTTAAAAATCTCTTTTAAATGCTTCATAAATGAGAGGATTTTCAAAATGCTTGAAACCTTCAATAAAACCTCTATAAAGCATTTTTAATTTTTTTTTCTCATCTGAGCATAAATTTTGTCAAAAATATATAAAATTATATCCATGGTATAATTAATCAGGTAGGTGTGACAGTTTTCAATCGAACATGAATTGTCAAAAATCATACAAAACAAAGCAAAGAAAAAAAAAAATAAATAGACGAGTTTGACAATCCATGAACGATCTCGTGAGAAAATAGCCTGTTGTCAAACCTACCTGTATAATTGTATCATGATTATATCAACATACATATTTCAAAAACGAAGAAAATGTAAAAAAAATGCTTGAAAATGTTTGTTTATAAATGAGAGGATTTTTAAAAATGGCTGAAACGTGCTATTAACCATGGTACCATGGTATAATAATACAAGGTAGCATTGACAACTGCTTATTTTCTTTTCTACAAGAAAACATCTCCTGTAAAAAACAGCTTTTTGTGGAAATACATCAGCAGTTGCTGTGGTTGTTGTTTTTTTTCACTTCAACGTTTTCAACATTGTTTGTGTTTTCAATGGCGGATTGTGAGCGTTCTTTTTTTGAGTATATTTTTTGACAGGAGATGGTTTCCCAAGCAACTATCAATGCTACCTTGGATTATTATACCATGCCATGGTACAATGAAAAGAAAGTAGAAGCATTTCAGAGAGGCAGACTGCCGCAACTGTCAAAACGAAATTGACAGCCCATAGAAAATCTGAAAGCGATTAGAAAGCGATGAAAAAGCGAAAATTGACAAAATGTAAACAAAGGCAATCTGGTTGATTTATTCTTGTTTATTTCAAGTTTTAATGATTCAAATCAGTGGGGCCCAAGAAATTTTAGCCGTGGGCCAATACTTAAAAAAAAAACAAACACAAAATGCTGCTCATTGTTGTGTTTGGCAAAAAATCAAACAAAACAAAGAACAATTACAATGCAATAAAATTACAAATCATGAAGTACACTGTAAGAAAATGTGGTTTATTTTTTTTTTTTTTTAATATAGTCAGTGTGTGATATGTATTACAATTATGACAACATAATGAACTTAATTTTATTTGCCAGTGCACTGCGACAAGACTTAATTTCTGTTACAATAACAATGCTTGCATGAAAAATTACTCGACATACAAGTAACGGGACAATCAGCTTCAGCATCGGCATCATCGAGTGTGCGTTTTTTATTTTGGCTTTGCATGTTTTCGTAAAGTTTGCTGGAAAATGTGCTGAACACTGAACGAGTGCGGTTTGTGTTGTTGTTTTTTGCAGGTGTTTTTTGATTTTGGCTCATCGCAAAGACAAAATTAAGATAGAAAAAAATTTGTATGAAGAGCCACGCGGGCCATAAGGGCAACTACGTGGGCATGTTTGATTTAAATAAACAAATCAACACACAAAAATCAAATCACAATATCACAATAACACAACTATCCAATTGGAGTTTATAAAATTTAATAATTTTATCAACAAATTAAATTGACTTTGATAATTTTGGCTATGAGGAATAGAGCGCAGTCCGAAATGCGTCTACCTTCTTTTATCCTAGCAAGCTATAAACCCCTCATAAAGCAATTTTAAAATTATTTGCTCTCATTTGAGTACAAATATGATTCATAATATCTCAATCATTTGGAAAATATGTCAAAAAAATTCAAAATATATATAAAAAAAAAAAAATAAAAAAAAAAGAAAATAAAACAAGAAAATTTGTCAAAACATTTAAAACTATTAAAAACAAAAAATAATAAAATTACAATTTTTTCAGTGCAGAGTGCAGGTAGCTTCGAAAAATGTTGATGTTTAGATATCAAAATTTTGACGAAATTGTGACAAATATTTAAATAAGGAGTCATTGATTTTATCTAATCTAATACACCAACCGTTATTGACACTCTTCCCACTTCAAATCGAAAGTGTTCCTATTTTAACTACAAAGCAGCTAAAACATGTTTATGAATAACAAAATGTAATTTAACATTAAAAAGCTTTTTAACTATTGAACGTTTTAAAGCTATTTTAAGATATGATTATGAATACTGCTGTCAGAAAATAACACTGAACACAGCCAATCCTTAGCAAAAATATGGCAACACTTACATCACTCAAAGAGAGATCCGACAGGCGTCCGAGAAAAAAATAAAATAGATTCTATTCTGGCGTTTTTCCGTCGCGGATTTCTACGGCGATTTAATTTTTGTCGGGTGCCTACATTTTCATGTTTTCTGTTGCACTGCGAATCCGACAACCGGCAGCCGCTTTGTTTCTGTTCGGGCTCTAATACACTTCGTCTAAAGATTTTCTAATTTTTTCGATCTCTTTCCGAATAATACTATTTTTTGGCAGCATCGGTAGTCCAAAGCATTTCAGCCCTTAGAAGAACTTTCACCAAGCTTTTTATGATGAAATTCTGCTTTTATAAGTGTTATTAAATGTTTCTACACAAATAATTGAGAACTGGACATACCAGTTTTTATACCGACTCCGAAGGGCTAATGTTGTCGCCATTACTCTTTTTTGATCGATAAATCCACTTTGGAATTTTTAAGCTTCAATTCATTACGACAACTGTTTCGACTGTTCTTTGATCCCTTCTGGCGATTGTTGTGATGGGTCCATGTTTTGTCTACGGCTATGAAACGGCGCAAAAGGTCCTCAAAAAAATTTGTATTGGGGGAAATGGGACATTCTTTCATTTTTTGGGGCCATACTTCATTTTTCTCTGGGGTCTTTTTTCATATTGAAATTAGGCCCCAAATTGAAAATGAGAAATATGAGAAAAAATAAAGTTTGGGGTATATTTTCATTTTGCTTTTTTTTCGAGTTTTGATACAAAACAAAGTATCAGTAAAGCGTTTACCGTTAGTTGAAGTATAACTTAAAGTAAAGTATAATTTGTTATTCTTTATTATTATTAGCAACTAGGTTATCAATTTAAGAATTTTATAAAAGGTTTTGTGTTTCATGGTTAGGAGAAATGGTATAATTGAAGATCTACGGAAACTCAAATTTTACTTTTTTTTTGTGGAATATTTGTATTAAGACCTTCTAAGTCGTTTTCGGGAAATTTCAGGCCGCTCTCAAGTGGTTTCAAAGTAATAGGTGTTAAAATATGAAAAATGGACCTGAAAAACTTGTGATTTTTAAAATTTTCTACAAATCTAAGCACTATGGGTATCAAAAGAAAGGTTATGCTGTTACCTATTCAACGGGCCATTTCCGCTCATCTTCAATTGTTCTAAATAAATTCTTTTGTAACAATTATAATTCTTCTTAAAGGTTTCAAGAAGTAACGAAAAATCTTTGTTTTTCAAAGATAAGCATTTATCTTTTCATAGTCTGTTAGATAAAGGTCCAGTGTTATTGACTAAAAAAAATTTTATTAACTCATTTGAAATGTTAATAAAAATTAGCAAAATTAGCCTTTTTGGTATTTTTTTTTTTTTATATTCACCAAAATTGTATTTTTTACTTTTTTGTTTCAAAAATTCTAAAAACCAAAAATAGAACACAGTTTTTTCTTTTGGAAAAATATATTTTAAAAGAATTTTTTTCTGTGAGCATCGGACACCACCTTGTAAATTCCTAAAAAATTAGACAACTTTTGTATGATAAAACATAAAATATAAATAAACTGGCCATTATAGCCCTTGAAAGGACTTTGATCGAACTTATTATGATCAAATTCATATGATCAAATTCTCATTTATGAGTGAATTTTGCACTTACCGGAGAATTGTGAATAAATATGCAATACAATACAATACAATACAAATTGTATTGTGCGTGTTATTTAATTGTTTGAATACAATTGATCGAGAACTGGACCTACTAGTTTTATGCCGACCCCGAACGGCTAATGTGCATTAGGGCGTATCGAAAAATTTAAATCATATTCTAAGAGGTCTCAAAAGTTGCATGGGGTTGTCAAGATCACCAAAAAAAATTTTAAGGAAAAAAAGGATGTCTTCCTGCCCCGCAAGTTGTTTTTTGAGGAAAACGGTAAAAAATAACGACCTTAAAATGCTTTGACTTTTATAAAAATAAAATACGTATGTCTTAAAGCAAAAGTTGGTATAGGCTTAAACTAACAATATATTCGTAAACACGATGCCACTCACGATTCTTATCCACAGTTAAAAAATTAAAGTTAAAAAATTGCATTCAAGTATACATTTATCAAAAATAGGAAAATGCATATGGGCAATTCCATGGTCGAGCACGCGACATTCGTACGCCTTTGAGGAGCAAAAAAATGAAGAAAATTCAAAATAAAATTTAATTTTTTTTTAGCTTTCGATAGCATTTTAGTAGCAATATGTTTAGTAAAAAATGTAGATTCGGTAGAATTTATGTTTCCAATATATTAGCAATTAACAGGAGATCTAGCACGCGACAAAAAATGGAACTCGTTTTCGAATGCATATAGAAAAATGCATAAATCTGCGAAATGCGACAAAAAATTTTAAAACAAATCATTTTAAACTTAAATGGATTAATGTGGCCTTCAAATGATAGTTGTCCTGTTGACATACTTACATTATTTTTTTTTTATTAATGTTTAGTGTAATGTAGCACGTGACATCTAGCACGCGACATATTTTTACATCGCGTTTGTAATAAGTATAAGTTAAAAATTCCAACTCAAAATGTCATTAACAACAAAAAACGTCTTATATATTATTTCTGAGTTTTATATTAGTAATATTAATTAAAAAATAGTTTTAAATATATATGAGGCAACTGAAAAAATTATGAAATATTAGTTTTTGAATGAATATGCTGTTTGAGCTAACATTAATTTCAAATGCTCCTTATAGGAGATCGAATGCAATGCCCGGATACCTGGAATATATGTTATGTCCTTCCATTTCTCTATTTCTATTTGACGAAATCTCTTTAATTGTGTCAGCACCAATATACATGATGTGAATGCCAGTAATGTGCTCTTGTGCACATTTAAAGAGAGAAAATGCATCATTTAAAAGCGTTGCATAATGCATTATGTATGTGTTTTACCCATCTGCATAAATGTATATGCAAGTTAAAATAAAATAAAATTTTTCTTTTTAAAAGTAACACTTACGATAGCGAACGCGACACACTTTATAAATCAAAATTAAATTTTTGGTATAATAATTTTATGAAGTAACTTTTTTCTTAAGATGAGGCCACCAAATTTGGTTTGAATTAAAATTTTTAGACACTTGCCTAGAACGATCGCGAAGTACTGATAACAAATGGTACTTCAGGTACAAGAACGCGACATTATAATATCAATGAAAGCAAAATAAAAATTTACCGTTAATCGAGCTTTGTTTGGTCTCTTTTCATTTTTTTAGTATTTATTTGTCTTTTGTATAAAAATTTCATAAGATGAGAGGAACCATAAAATAAATATATAAACAAAAAATACTAATGAGAAAAAGGCATTAAAAGAAGCTAAGATCAAGAAAAATATATTTTTAGTTTTCAGGCAAATTTTCTCAAAATAACAACTGAGATAAGCTGTAAAAGCATTATATTTTAAAAATTAATGCATTTTTTAATATAATATTAGAAAAAAATTATTTGTTTATTAACATTTTAATTTTCGACCCCGGTAGACCATACTGTGGAAATACATATATGCAAAAATTATGCTAATTATTAATTGGGCAACTTTAAGAAATACGTTAACAGTATAATCAATAGCACCAAAATTTAGACTATTGGGTAAAAATCAAAAGTTCTGTGCTATCTCGATTACATCTTTAGCTTCGAATATCCTTCACACAGAACACTGTGGATAAATATCGTGAGTGGCATCGTGTTTACAATACATATATTGTTAGCTTAAGCCTATACTTACTTATGCTTTAAGACATACGTAGTTTTTTTTTTATAAAAGTCAAAGCATTTTAAGGTCGTTATGTCCTTGCGGGACAGGAAGACATCCTTTTTTTCCTTAAAATGTGTTTTGGGTGATCTTGACAGCCCCATGCAACTTTTGAGACCTCTTAGAATTTGAAATTCGAAAAAAATTGTAATTCGATACGCCCTAATGTGCATGTTCTCAAGAAGCTTTACCTGGCAAAATTTACTCTCTGAGGTTTTTGTCTGCAGAGAGGTGACAACAATCGAGTTTAGTTACTACAGCTTTTTCGCACATTCTCATCATTAACGCATTAAAAGTCACAATCCAATAATCTTCGAAATTCAATGAAGTTGATACTAGTGCAAAATTGGAACATAAATAGAAGGAGTGCCCCTATGATAATGAAATTTTGTGTGCTGAATTAATTTAAGCTAATTAAGAAAAACTGCAAAAATGGATGGAATTGGTCAGTTCCTAGGGGTACCTCCCTTGGACCTATATTAATTTTTTACATTATTTTGTATGGGAGGTACATACAAAAATTGAGCGATCTTAACAAAAGGCTAAGCAGAAGGCTAGGCAATTAGAGAAATAGAAGTGCACTAAAAATTATTGAAATCGGTGGGTTCCTAGGGGTACCTCCCGTGGACCTATATTGATTTTTTACATTATTTTGTATGGGAGGTATATACAAAAGTTGGCCGATCCTTACGAAACTCAACTAAAAGGTTAGACAAATTAAGCAATATATGTGTTCTAAAAATGGTTGAAATCGGTCGGTGCCTAGGGGTACCTCCCTTGGACCTATATTAATTTTTTTCATTATTTTGTATGGGAGATACATATAAAAGTTGGTCAATCTATACAAAACTCGGTGAAAAGATTAGTAAAATAAAGCAATACATATGTTCTAGAAATGGTTGGAAGCGGTGGGTTCCTAGGGGTACCTCCCTTGGAGCTATATTAATTTTTTACGTGATTATGTATGGGAGGTACATCTGTTACTCATAAATACTCCCATTTGTATTAATAAAAAAATCAGTTTTTAGGCAAATTTCATTTTATTAACAATAGAAAAATAAAATTGGTAACTTATTTTTATTAACAAAATGTGAAATAAAAAAGTAAAAAAAGTAATGTGTGCATACATACACGCAAAGAAAAAAAACGTTTATCGCCAGTTTGCCGCAAACGAACTTCGTTTGTCGTGCTTGAAATCGTTTATTGCAAACAGTTGTCAGTTGTGAGAAACGAGTCATTTAGTTGCAGGAAATGAATTTCGTTTGTCATAAACGCGAGTGATTTTTAAATTGCAGCAATTGAAAATTTCGTTTTTCCCAACTGAAAATTTTGTTTATTTTTCCCTTCGTTGTATAAACATAACGCTTATAGTTTAGAGTTACTTTTTGGACAAATTGTTACTATATAAGGAAATTGGTAGTTTGCTTAATACGCGGACGAAGATAGCAACAGAGGTGGAATCCATAAGAAGACGGACGGACATAATGAGAAAGATTATTAATATAATAAATAATAATGACCGAATTAGCTTGCGGCTTATATATATAAGATATATTTTTAAGTTGTGACAACTGAATATTCGTTTGCGGCAAATACAGCTCGCAAACGAAGTATAGTTGGTGAATTTTTCAGTTGTGGCAAACGAAAAATTTCTTTGCGTGTATGTACAAACAACCAAGAACTCATCTCGCTATTGACTTCTTCGCTAGAATCACTACAAACAATATAAGGGTCATCAACTAATTGAATAAACTTCTCAACTTCTTCATCAATAATTACATTTGATTTTGATTTAATAGTTCTTTTGGATGCCAAGAGAGGCTCAGATGTAAGCAACAATATTTTCATTAAATCTGTCTTAGACTTAATCCTCGAGCATTTACGGGTATGGCTTGGTCGATTTTTTTAAAATTCTTTGCGCCTTGCTTCCAATTCCTCTTCAGACAATGTTCCAATTGGTAAGGAAAATGCTGAAATGACTTCACATCCATGTATGAGAACTTTATGAACACTGCTCGGCATATAACACAGCCATATAAATTTATATACAACTACCTAGTTTCTTCTAATAACAATTTGAAGTTATTCAGATATATGGGGTAGCCACTTGCCAGAACTCTCAATATATAAAAAAAAATTGTTCTATCAAACTTTTGTTTATGCCTGTTATCTGCGAGCTTAGTTCAACGTTATAAAAAAAGCGCCTAGCTGTGTTTCCATCGTTAGTAGACCCATATCCTGGCTTTGGTTTATCGACCAAGAGACCAATTTTGCTCTTAAACTCAGCTTGAATTATTTTTTTGTTTTGCGCTACCAATTCTTCATTTTCTTTTAATTGCACTTTTATATATAAACTAGCTGAATTACCCTGTGTTACTAAAATTATTTTGTTATCTAATATAACTTTATTTTTATAAGGTGTAGATAATATTTTGGAAATCAAAAGTTAATACTCCAAATAATATTACAAAAAAGTTTCGTCAAAACCAAAAAATCTTTTTTTGTAATTCCCTTTTGAATTTTGCTAAATTTTGAATATTTTTCCATATAAAATTGAGCATTTTTTGCAAAAAAGTCACTTTTTGAAATCTGCATAACTTTCTTGTTTATAAAAAAGGGCAAATAATATTTTGGAAATAGGAAGTAAATACTATAAATAAAATTACAAAAAAGTTTCGCTAAAATCAAATAATCCTTGTTTTTTAAATTCTCTTTTGAATTTTGTTAAATTTGGAATAATTTTCGATACAAAATTGAGCATTTTTCGCAAAAAGTCACTTTTTTAAATCTGCATAATTTTCTTGTTTATAAAAAGGGGCAGATAATATTTTAGAAATCAAAAGTTAATACTCAAAATAAAATTACAAAAAAGTTTGGCTAAAATCAAACAATCCTTTTTTTTTGTTATAGCTTATCAAAACTTGCAACTTTTTGAGTTTTTAGGTGTTTTTTTTTAAGGTAACGAAAATTTTTTTATACAAAATATATACTAAACAAAATTACTTTCAGAAGCAAAATACATTTTAAAATAATCCTCTTTACTGCTTTTAAACATGATGTAATTTTTAAAACATTAACCCAATTTTAAATTACTTGATTTTCTTAAAATAACAGGGTGTTGTATAAAGGGATCGCATTTGTTTATTATTAAAGATATTTTAAAAAATCTTTTAAATTTTATAGAACTAAATAATATAGATCTAAATTGCATACTTTTTTTAAAAAAAACAACAATTTTTTTTTCTTATTTTCGTACCATTTCGATGCATTGTGTAGTGGCTCGTAATAAGTTAATGTGAGAAAAATTTACCCACCAAAATATGGTTGGGCTCAAGGACAACACAAGACGACACGACTAACCATGCAATTACACAATAGTTTTTAATCTACTCTTGAGTTGACCTTTAGACAAGTTAACATCAAAAAAGCTTCAATTGTTAACTAATTTACTCATACGGTTTAAAGGAGCAATTAACTAACATATAATTTGTTCTACTAAATGGCAAGTAAATTAAATTGTTAGCATTTCTACTACATCTACGATTAGAGTTAAAATTAATAAGAGAAAGAAGTTCTGGAGAATCGAATACACCGGTTATGAGTTGGTGCAAAACAGTTGGACGGCCAAACAGAAAAATGAATTCAATTGAAAAAGCTTTCTGTGTCAGATGGAATTGAACCAGGGTTCTCTGGCGTATGGGTCACGCTCTCTACCCACTGCGCCACGGCCGCCACTTTTGTATGATGCTGTGCCTATATTCGTAATTTCTAAACAAAAATATTTTGGGTTTTCCTTAATAAAAGTATTATGTTTCGAATGATACCAAATTTTTTAAAATTCTTGTAAGTAATTTTTTTTTATTTATTCCCACTGTGTAAGGCCTGCGACCCGTAAGTGCAAGTACAATTCGCGAACGTTGCATAATAATGGTCTACATCGTAGAGCACCACTAAAGAAACCGCAAATATCCAAACACAAATCCTATGACTTTATTTTGCATAAAATTATAAAAATGAGGAAATTTATTTTTTGTAAAAATATTTTATCTAGTGACGAGAACAAATTTCGATCAAAAATAACCAGCTAAAATTGGAAGAGGTAAAAACTAGGAATTTGAATAAAAATAAAAATAACACATACCGTGATGCATGGGCGGGAGGGGGAGACCTTGGTTATGGTCTAGGAACGTATGGGGATGTATTTGAATAGTGTTGCATAATTGGGCTTCGATAAGTCATGGATAATCCAGCAAGATTACGATTCTAAGCACATGGCGAAAATTGTAAAAGAATGATTACTTTATCGGACTCCTAAGCAAATTGACCATCTTTCACAATTTCCAGACCTAAACCCCATCGAATATTTATGGGAGCATATCGATTAATATATTTAAAATAAATTCACAAGCAGCCAGAAATCTCCAAAATCCGTTTTATTGGAGGAATGGTTGGAAAATGAAGTGCGACAAGGATTAGAAAAGGAATTCGAAAAAGGATAAGGTCAGACATGGCTTTGGACATAGATTAAAACTAGAGTTTGGGCAAAAAGTTGGATAATTATAAGGGTTAAAGTAAAAGTATGAGGATGAGAATGAGGACAAGTTTGGGAACAAAGGTAAGAATAGGAACAAGAATGGGGATAAACACACACAGTCACGTCGAAACCTACTGTTTATCACAAAACAGTGAACCTCTTTTTTATGATAAAATTTTTTTTCTATTATTTAACTTTTGATTATCAATTACTCATAATTAATTTATTTTAAGATTGATCAATAAAATTAAATACAGTAATAGTTCAAATATTAAGGGATAAGTACCTTTGAACAAAAGTGCTCTTCTTGACCCTTCTACTATAAAAATAAATAGCTGTTGAATGTTTTATTGAAGTGACGTGACTGTCAGTCGATCAAACAACATTTTAATCGGTTATTAACATTAATAAACATTAATTAGTTTGAATTAACTTCAAATATGAAATATTTACTTAAGTTCTCTTCAAACCATTACTGGGGAAAGAGGAAAAAAACCCAATATTGCTTTGAATCTTTACAAACAGTTTTATTCAAAATCATAGAGAAAATATGCAACGTGAAAATCATACAAATTTTGTCTGGCTCGGCCTTAAAATGACTTGAAAAGAGCAACTTTAAGAACATCACAGGGACTGCAAGTGAATAACAAGCAACAGCTACAACAACAGCAACAAATTCCCAAAGGACTAAAGCATAGATTTCCCTTAATATGACCTGTTTTTTAAATCAAAACCAGCAACCGGAAACCCTCAGAGGACTTTATGGCAAAATTATATTAATATTTGAACTAGGAGCAATGAAAAACCACACTCAGCATATAAAGGCTCCGGTTTATGTATTTATTATAGTGCGTGAGTGTATGTGCGGGTGTGTGTATGTGAATGATTGGTACACCACTATAAGACAAAGTATGAGAAATGTCAACTTTGTAAAAAAAAAAAAAAAAAAAAAATAAATAAAAATAACCGAAAAAAAAAGTAATAAAATATGTATGAATATGAAAACAGGACACGTTCTAAACACTCATGAATGAACAACAATCATTAAAATCTATTTCCTCTCTTTATGTGAAAATTTGTTGTTGAATGTTTTAAAGGATGCTGGATGCTGATGGCTTCAAGTCTAATATGTCTACGCCCTAGTGCTAATTTACACTTTAGGGCAGCACAGCTGGTGAAAAGCTGTCTGGCGCCAAAAATGTGAATGCCACATAAACACACACACTCAGAGTTACATGTTATATATATATATATAGTATATGAAACAGCACAGGCATATGTGTGTATTGTGTTCAAGCATACAAACACGCTCACACACATATCTAGTACTGGGAAAATATATTGTCGCCACAGGAAGATTGTTTGAAAATAGGTGACATGCATGTCAGAACATGACATGAATGACGCCGAAATACGAGGCTGGCGCCATTCAACCAGGCAGCTCACAAACAACACCCCCACCACTCTCTCTGAGCCCCCAACCATCATGGCACGTCATCGAATAAAATCCTGTGCCTATGCTGTGCGCCTCATGCTCAGCAACGAAAATTCACTTCACTTTACTTCCATGCCAACACAGCCTTCAAAAGCACGCACAAGCCGGTCGAGACAGCATAAAAAGAGCGTATAAACATCATTCTACAGAGCAAGAACAACAACAACAACAACAACAACCCGAAGTCATCTTCATCATACACAGCGGCCGCCAGCATCTTCATACTCATCATCATCATCGTCGTTATTTGCTACCCCCAGCATTTGACGCGGTGCAAATCCGAACCCAGCTAGAATAATCGGACGGTAATTGTACTCCAATTTCGCTTATGAATATAAATTAACTTGAAGCAGCGTAGTTCAAAGATTATAAACATTATTTTGTTATTATTGTCAACCACCCATGAAGCTTAAACAACCCTCTCCCACCTCCCCGCCAACGGTCCAAACGCAAAAATTAACTTCGTAGCCATAGCAGGCAGTGGCGCAGCGCTAAACTTTCTTTGGGTCCTTCTCAATGAGTTCCAATTAATGAAAATTACAACGATTTGGAAGCTTTTACAAAAACAATTTCTCTTTTATGATTCCTACATTCCTTTATTACACGAGCGTGAGTGTTACTACTTAAGTTTTTCTAGACCTCTTGTTGAGTTAAATTAAAAAATGTGCTGTATGACATGTGCTGTATCTTATTTAATAAATAATTTTTATTTTTATATTTCAAGCTTGTCAAAATATCTGACCCTTAATGTTTGGAACATAAAAAATATGTATTTGATTGTTGATAATAAATCCACTGGTTTAAACAACTCAATTAAATTATTACTGAAAAGCTTCTTGGCACTTTTTTCAAGTTTTGAGACAAGGATTTGGTTCGAATGAGGATAATAGGCTAGTGGAAAGTATGAACATGAATATGAATATGAATGTGAATATGAATATGAATATAAATATGAATATGAATATGAATATGAATATGAATATGAATATGAATATGAATATGAATATGAATATGAATATGAATATGAATATGAATATGAATATGAATATGAATATGAATATGAACATGAATATGAATATGAACATGAATATGAATATGAATATGAATATGAATATGAATATGAATATGAATATGAATATGAATATGAATATGAATATGAATATGAATATGAATATGAATATGAATATGAATATGAATATGAATATGAATATGAATATGAATATGAATATGAATATGAATATGAATATGAATATGAATATGAATATGAATATGAATATGAATATGAATATGAATATGAATATGAATATGAATATGAATATGAATATGAATATGAATATGAATATGAATATGAATATGAATATGAATATGAATATGAATATGAATATGAATATGAATATGAATATGAATATGAATATGAATATGAATATGAATACGAGTATAAATATGAATATGAATATGAATATGCATATGAATATGAATATGAATATGAATATGAATATGAATATGAATATGAATATGAATATGAATATGAATATGAATATGAATATGAATATGAATATGAATATGAAAATGAATATGAATATGAATATGAATATAAATATGAATCCGAATATGAATATGAATATGAATATGAATATGAACATGAATATGACTATGAATATGAATATCAATATCAATATGAATATGAATATGAATATGAATATGAATATGAATATGAATATGAATATGAATATGAATATGAATATGAATATGAATATGAATATGAATATGAATATGAATATGTATATGAATATGAATATGAATATGAATATGAATATAAATATGAATCTGAATATGAATATGAATATGAATATGAATATGAATATGAATATGAATATGAATATGAATATGAATATGAATATGAATATGAATATGAATATGAATATGAACATGAATATGAATATGAATATGAATATGAATATGAATATGAATATGAATATGAATATGAATACGAGTATGAATATGAATATGAATATGAATATGAATATGAATATGAATATGAATATGAATATGAATATGAATATGAATATGAATATGAATATGAATATGAATATGAATATGAATATGAATATGAATATAAATATAAATATGAATATGAATATGAATATGAATATGAATATGAATATGAATATGAATATGAATATGAATATGAATATGAATATGAATATGAATGTGAATATGAATATGAATATGATTATAAATATGAATCTGAATATGAATATGAATATGAATATGAGTATGAATATGAATATGAATATGAGTACGAATATGAATATGAATATGAATATGAATATGAATATGAATATGAATATGAATATGAATATGAATATGAATATGAATATGAATATGAATATGAATATGAATATGAATATGAATATGAATATGAATATGAATATAAATATAAATATGAATATGAATATGAATATCAATATAAATATGAATATGAATATGAATATGAATATGAATATGAATATGAATATGAATATGAATATGAATATGAATATGAATATGAATATGAATATGAATATGAATATGAATATGAATATGAATATGAATCTGAATATGAATATGAATATAAATATGAATCTGAATATGAATATGAATATGAATATGAATATGAGTATGAATATGAATATGAATATGAGTACGAATATGAATATGAATATGAATATGAATATGAATATGAATATGAATATGAATATGAATATGAATATGAATATGAATATGAATATGAATATGAATATGAATATGAACAATTTATAAGGAGCTTTGAGACCAAATTGATACCAAAAGTGTCCTGTGGTGATATATGATTTTCGTATGAAAATCAAATCGCCAACTTCTTTTGCTTATGTATATTTTCTAACCTAGAAGACGTAAACGGGCCAAAGTTGCATTATTACCCTTCATTGCCAGGAGCAGCTCACGAACCGTCTCATGAGCATTAAAAAACTCAGCTGCGTTTTGGTCCGTGAGTGTGAAGTTTTAGTAGGTACTAAACCTCTGCACGAGAGCGCTTGAAATGCGTTTAAAAGCACTTGTTTGTAGTGCAAGCTTTTGCTATGTTTTGCTCTCATCAATGAAATCAAGCCTATCACTACAGAGAGCACTCGTCGCTTGAGCAGAACAAGAACAAACTAAAACCAAAGCAATGTTAGGCACGATTCGTAAAAGAAGTGTGCACTGACTAGAATGTTATGTTGTTATGTACACAACAGCAGAACGCTTGGAGTTATGCTGTCTTTGAATAGCTTTGGAAGTAAATGCCGTATAACAATGAAACTCAATATGTATGGAGTTCTTACTTGGTGATATCCTTCTACTAGAAAGTAGAATATGGGAAGTAGGGTACTGGGATGGGCATTTGACAAATGGGTGTGGCTTCGATCCAAAGAATTCAAGTATCCAAATAATTCAATGAAGTGTAGGAAAAACTTAAGCGTATTAAGACCATTTAGGGTTCTGTAGATTTCGTGTTTAGCCGTTTTTGGGGGTAGCTGATTTCGAATCTGATTTCAGAATTTTAAAATTAAAGATGGTGGATAGGGCTGCCACCTATCTTTTTTGTAGTTTAAAAAATTCGGTGCAGGGGTGAACACTAGGTAAAAATGGGTCGCTGAATCCGAATCCGTTGTCAGAATTTCAAAATTATAATTAGGTGGCAACTTTATTGCTGAAAATTTCATAATTTTGAAATTCTGACAACGGATTCGGATTCAGCGACCCATTTTTACCTAGAGTTCGCCACAGCACCGAATTCATAAAAATAAAAAAAAAATTAGGTGACAACCATATCTACCATTTAAAATTTTTTAAATTTCGACATCAGATTCGAAATCAGCGACCCCCTAAAACTGTTAGAAACTGTTAGATAATGTTTAAAACTCTTAAAGCAAGATATTATTAGGTGGCAACCCTACAGGGTTAAAAATTTCACAATTTTGGAATTCTGACAACGGATTCGGATTCAGCGACCCATTTTTACTTAGCGTTCGCTACAGCACCGAATTCGTAAAAATAAAAAAATTAGGTGGCAACCCTTTTAGCTATCTTTAATTTTAAAATTCTGCCATCAGATTCGAAAACAGTGACCCCCTTAAAACTGTTTTACAATGTTTAAAACTCGTAAAAAATACATGATAAGGTGGCAACCCTTTTGTTAAAAATTTTATAATTTTAAAATACTGATAACGATTTCGGATTCAGCGACCCAATTTTACCTAGTGTTCGCCCAAGCACCGAATTCGTAAAAATAAAATTTCTATTTGCCAATGGTAAAAATAATTACTTCGCCAAGGTTCTGTTATGTTAGGTGTGATTGAAGCATTTTTCGCTGTTAGTAATTGTTCTGTTAAAGCAAACGGCAAACAAAGTTTGATTTGAAGCTGACGAGTGCTCTGCAGTGTTCGTTTGTTATCATTAAATGACTTGGATACGCTCTGCTTTACTAACAGAGTTCTGTCAAGGTCTGAACTCTGCACTGTTGGATCTACTGTTGTGGAAAAAACGAGTGCATTTGTGCAGAGAATTAGTAGGTACACGGAATGAGATTTTATATTAAAGGCTCATGAAAAAGAGCGCGGCCGTATATGAGGGCGATGAAATTTTCAGTAGTCCTCGAACGCGTACGATTACTTGTGTACATTTCCAAATCGTACGCTCACAAAGGCTCGTGTATTCACAATTTACAATTTCATTCAAAATTTTCTAAATATGTATCAAAATATTCTATATTTTTTTAGGGCAACATATAAAAAAGTATTGAAATATGATTTTATAAAGGTTCACACCCTGATTTTTTTATACAACACATTTAAAGCTTTTTGGATTCTTTTAAACCGATTGAGTTAAAGCTGAAACTTTTGAGAACCAAACTTAGATAAAGTATTTTAAAGAAGCTTTGAAGAAGCTTTGAAAAATAAAAAATTATTTAACTGGCCTTTCATCCCTTGAAAGGCCTTTGACCGAACTTCTTTTGATCAAATTGTTTCGACGTGTTATTAAATATTTGTACACAATTGATCGAGAACTGGACCTACTAGTTAATGTGCATGTTTTCAAGAAGCTTTACACGGCACTATTTACTCTCTGAGGTTTGCCATTGTCTGCAGAAAGGTGACAACCGATTAAAAAAATGAATTTCAAATAAAAAAATTTTCTGTGCCTGGTGGAGGATTAGGACCTAGGACCTGATGGCTCGGATATATTCAACGAGTGGTTCACTTTAACGCACTCGGCCACGGCCGCTACTGAAAGCTTTCCAGAACCCGTTTCTATTCATAGGTTCTGTCGTCTACGACTGTTGAATATTTTTCATCGATTTAAGGGGGACTATATACCCAGAGGCCGAAAAAAAGGTCACGTTTGTGAATTTTTTTAAGGAAACCTATGGGATATTTTTAAATAACGTTTTTAATACCTAAAAATATACACTTTCAAGAGTATTTTTAGTTTTTTTTTTATTAAAAAAAATTTAATATTAAGGTCGATACAGAAGTTTTTGTAGAGCGCTCTGAAAAAAAGGTGAAATGCGGTGACCAAGATTGGTCCTCCTAAATTCATCTGAAAAAAAAAAATGAAATATATTATTAAAGTAGATACTTAAAACTCGTACTTGTCATAGCCAATTTTGAAAATATTGATTTTTCACAAAATGGCGAACTTTCGAACGTAAAAAAACGATTTTCGACCAAAAATTTGTCATAGTTTTGCCTATAAATGAACGAAGCTAAAAAAAAAAATCCTATGACAAGTACGAGATTATTATGAATAAATTAGCTTGCAAAAAAAATCAAAACGATCGGTCCACTGAGCTTCGAGAAATCTTGGTCACTGACTTTGAAAACATGGTTTCGAGAAAAACGGGTTTGAAAATAAGCGCCAGCACTGCGCACCTCTAGAAGGCGGTTCACTCACTAGGCTATAACTTTGTTGTGTTTTGAGATATCGACTTGAAATTTTCACCACATATTCTTGAGATTTAAGGCTTTAAGAACATTTTTTGAAAAAAAAGGGTCTGGGTGCGTTTCCCCCCTTAAGTCATTGCATTTTCACCATGCGTGGTGAACTTTTACAGATTTTTAGAACTTTCAAATTGTTAATGATTTGCCAGAATACGAAAATTTACTTTACAGAACAAGAACATTAACAAGAGCGTCTTTACAATTCCTTTTTATGTTAACAAGCAGAATAGAGCTGTTAGAAAAGCTTTTCTTGAAAAGTAATAAATCAATAAAATTTGTAAAGATTTTTATTAAGCGAAATCTTCATTAGTATTCTGCAGCAACCTTGACAAATGAAAAGCTTTCGGAATTCACCAGAGGAGGTGAATTCCTACTTACAGCTAATTGTTCTCATGAATAGCATCAAACAGAGAGAAGAGCGTGAAAAGCAGCTTTAGGTGATTTTTCAATCACAAAGACAGGAGTGTGAAATGCAGCAAAACACAACAACAGGAGCAATAATTAAACTATTTCTTCTTTTATTTCTACAAATTTCCACAAAAGTTTATGAATTTGTAGAAAACAATTATTATTATTAATATTATAATGTTAATACTAACCTCAATATTGTCTGCTACGAGCGACAATAACAGTAAGAAATGAGATATTGACAAATTTCTCAATTAAAAATTTTTTTTGTTCTGTGCCAAATTATCAAATCTTGATAACTAGTCAATACTTGATAAAAATTCTATATGGTGAATTTATCAAGTACACAGAATCGGGCTGAAAGTATTTTGGAGGAGCTTTGCAGAAAAAACAGAATAAATAAACTGGTCACTTCAGCCCTTGAAAGAACTTTGACTGAACTTCTATGCAGTGTTGCCAGAGAGACGAACTGAAATTTATCCCTATTTGGGAAAAAATTTACCACTTTCGGAGAAAATTTACCTTTTCCCGAAATAAAAAATTTAGAAAATTTTTAAATTATTAATAACAGTTATAATTTTTTTGTTAGTGTACATATATTTATCTCTCATTAACAAGTGAGCGTCAACTCTTGACGTGTATAAACCGGGATTTACCGGCTATTTTGTTTTGCTATTTTTTAATTTAATTGTACCAAAAAGTTGACGGTACAACACAAGCGTGCCGTCAATTTTTTCACCCTTTCTTCTCAGCCAATTCGCCGCAATTAGCCTACAAACTCGAAAAATTGCTTTCAATTCTTGAGGGGGTCTTTGTTCTGCAACTAGAGATGGATAATTCAGATGTTTTTTTTTTGTTACACAGGATGATTCACAAGAATATTAAACCGCTTGTGCGTATGTTCAGAGAGGTAACAGTACTGCCAATAACTCAAAAAATGAACAAGTCTTCAAAAATTATTATTTTCGCAAAATTTCCACTTTCGGTCAAAAATTAACTTTTTACCTCTGCCCAATAAATGAGCAAAAAATTACCTCAATTAGGGAAATTTACCTCAATCTGGGAACACTGCTTCTATGATCCAATTGTTTAGACGTGTTATTAAATATTTGTACACAATTGATGGAGAACTGGATCTACTAGTTTTATGTCGACTTCGAACGGCTAATGTGCATGTTCTCAAGAAGCTTTGCATGACATTATTTACTCTCTGAGGTTTGCCATCGTCTGCCATTTCAATTGGAAAAATTTTCTGTGTCTGGTGGAGGTTAAGAACTTAGGACCTCGCGGCTCGGAAATATTCAACGAGTGGTTCATTTTAACACACTCGGTCATGGCCGCCACCGTAAGCTTTCCAGAACCAGTTTCCATTTATAGGTTCTGTCGTCTACCACTGTCGAATATCTCACATCGATCTAAGGAGACTGTTTCTATTAGAATGTTAAGGTACATGGAATGTTAAGGAACCTACTTGTGGAAAAAAAAATTTTTTGAAAATTCTAATAGCGATGCCCCCTTAAGAAAGTATTTAAATTAGGAATTAATTTTTTCTGATTTCTCAAACTTTTGACTCATTATCAACCTTTATCCATTTCTACCTGTTCAGATACTCCGCATTACGAGGTAGAATTTACAATATTAACAAACATAACTTCAAAATAAACACTTATCTTTCTTGTCCAATTTTTTTAGTATCTTTAATCATGACCAATAACAACAACAACATCAACATCAGTGTTCTCATCAGCCTCATTTTTTTCTTAAGCATGGCTTCAGAAACAACAAAACAACAACTTCTGTTGCCTTATCGTTTTATGCTATATTTTCCGCCAGCTCAACTCAACTCAACTCAACACAACAAACAAAAACCAACGCTTTTCGAAAATAAAATCACGAAGTATAAAAAGAAAAAAAAAATAAAAAATAAATTTAGCCTTTTAAGTGCGTTTGCAACTTCAGCGGCTACGCTGAACAGCGAGTGAGCAAATCTTTGTGCACTTCATCAGCTATTCCAAGAACGTAGAAAATTATAAGTACAACACACTACAACACAGTCAGCCAGCAAGAAGCCAGCAAGCCAAACAACAAGCTCTGCACTGCCTTGCCTTTCCTTGCCTTTAGCAAATTTAAAAGAAACATGATATCAAACGAGCGACATAAAAGCCAACCATGACGCTCAAACGCCAAGACCCAGGATAGTGTGTTCTTTAATACAACTAACCTCATCTCTCACACCAGCTTCTTTTTGAAATCTGTCACCCCCCCCTGCATGATGTCGCTCGATACTGAGCACAACTCAGCTCAGTTCAGTTCAGTTTAGTGCTGAAAGCAATTCAATCCCACTGCATAAATCGTCAACTCCTCGCCGATGCCCAGCAACGTAGTCGTTGTAGTCGCAAACTTTGTTAAGTGAGCCAGTCACTCAGCTCAGTCACTTGCCACCCCATTAGTGTCGACATGCAAGCACTCACAGAACACACACATCCCTATGACTCACACACACACCCGCACACAACTAGAGGCGTCATAACTCTCACAGCTGAGCCGCTTCTGTTTCCGCTTCATATTCAACATATAATTAAGTTTCTGGTTAGCTGACCAGAAATGATAATAGAAATATTAAGTGTCGACACCATTTTTGCAATCCACTCACTACTTACCCGAGTTAGTGCTTCCCACTGTCCATAATGCTTGTTGAACACTTCCTTATTATCCGTTACAACTCTAACGACTACTTCATTGACTCTGTCCATCTGTACGTTTGTCTGTCTAACTGTTCCTATGCCTAGCGTGTTCTATGTCACTCCATTTGTACTTCGACAGAGCTGAAGCATGATTCACTTTCCGTCTGGCCGTCAATGGATTTTTCTTGGTTAACAACTATTGAGTGTCGACTTTTATAGCCTGGTGAAGTTATTCATTGACTGACTTTCCGCTTTCATTTAATTGTCGGCTGTCATTTTAAACTCATTTGCATCCGGTTTTTTCTTTTTCTATCCATCTTTGGTATTATCTTAAAATCAGGGTAGACCTAATAACATGATATCATTAATATTGTAGCTTTAATTAGGAAAGAGTTGGTGTCTAATTTCCGAGCTATGATATCTTGTGTAGCTTAAGTATAAAGAAGAAAATTTTGCAATTCGCTTTGGAGATGTGGCACAAGGTTTTGTATCCACCTAAGTAATGTATGTTTCAGGAAGTAATAAATAGTTTTAAGCTAAAACATCTGAAAGCTTTAATGAGAATAATAAGCAGAAATAATTCAGTGTTGTGAGTTGAAAAGTTTGGTTCTACTCTTGTGGAGATCTTAAAAGCTCTTGCAATAAGTTTGAAAAAGTTCTAATTTTCCATTAAAGCATAGTGAAAATGGGATTTTGGATTAGCTTGGAGCAGAGTAAATATATTCTTATTTAGTAGATTTTAGATAAACTGAGCCGCACACTCTTTTGCTTATAGGTCAAAGCTTTACCGTCGGTTTCAAAAATTGTTGTTGCTTGAGAAAAACTTAATATGTTGAAAATCTGGGACATTTGACTTAATACTTAAGATAAAATATATATTTTGTTTATATTTGCGTTCAGCTTCACCTGAATTTAAGGAAACAAAAGTTTTTATAGTGGTTTATTTTAAATTTAAGTTAATATTTTAAAAAAACATGCAAAAAGCCTACATAAATGACATATCGTCGTTAGAAATGTGAAGTTGCGAATCTGGTAATCACTACTTTTCAGGAGAACGAAAAGAAAGCCTTTTTAACTCAACAGTTATTCGGCGCTGTCATCATTATTGCTTTTGTTACAACATTAAATATTTTTACATTACCTTTTGCGTGTTGTTTATCGTTTGGCACAGCATATAGCTCCACTTAAGTAATAGGATACAATGGTAAAAGAAGAATTGAATTTTTCAGATTCTCCACTTCATATTTGTAACGAAGATATGTAGTTTCCACATGGAGGTTGCAGGAAACTTTGATTTTTTCTTTTTTAATTTAAATTTTTTTTTTGCTATTTTGTTTTTATGTTTATTTTGTTTTTTTTTTTTTGTTTTTTGTATAAAATTTATTGTTAATTTTTAATTTTTTTGTCATCCAAAAGAATTAAATTGTTAAGGGTGTTATATACCCAGAATTTTTGCTTTTTTTAAAAAAAAATTTTTGCGTTTTCTTAAAGCTTTAAGTCTCAAAAACATGTGAAAATTTCAAGTCGATATCTAAATAATAACAAAGTTACAGCCCAGTGAGTGAACCGCCTTCTAGAGTGCGCAGTGCTGGCCCTTATTTTAAAACGCGTTTTTCTCGAAACCATGTTTTCAAAGTCGGTGACCAAGATTTCTTGAAACTCAGTGAGCCGATCGTTTTGATTTTTTGCAGGTTATTTTATTCATAATACCTTATTCATAGTACCTTCGTTCATTAATTATAGGCAAAATAATGACGAATTTTTGGTCGAAAATCGTTGCTTTATAAGTCCGCCATTTTGTGAAAAATCAATATTTTAAAAATCAGCTATGAGAAGTACGACTTTTAAGTATCTAGTTTAATAATATTTTTAATTTTTTTGTTCCAGATGAATTTAGGAGGAGCAATCTTGATCACCGCATTTCACCTTTTTTCACCACCGCTCTACAAAAAATGCTGTATCTACCTTAATATTAATTTTTTTGTAATAAAAAGTGTGTGTGTTAACTGAAAATGTGTATTTTAAGGTATTCCTTAAAAAAATTCACAAACATGACCTTTTTTCGGCCTCTGGGTATATAGTTCCCCTTAAATAATCATTTTAATTTTCCTCCAATTCATTGCCATCTGAATCTGAAATAGTATGAGATTGATCTGAATCTGAATAGCAATGAGAAGGTTAAATACTTTCTTTGAAAGTAGAAACCGTTCACGCTTCTGGACTCTACAACCAATAGACATAGACGACAGAAGATGATTCCATCGCTCGGTTAAAGATGTCTTCTTAATTTGCAGCACAATTATGCCGTCTGCATTTGTAATTTCACGAAAATTATTATAAACGTGCAAGTGTTCATATCCCTCTTCAAGTAAACATCTTAAAGAATGTAATAGCATGTTAATTATTTCAATTTCCAGCGAAATCTCAGTGAATCTTCTTTAGGCGTGGCAATTTCTTTTTATGTAAACCCCATTTTAGTGCAACTAATATAATGAAAAAAAGGATTAACAAAAAGATATTAACAGTGATGTGTGGTGAAGTAAAGCCAGTGCTATAAAAATTATTTAAATCAAAAAATCTAAGGAAACTTTGCATTTTTAATTTTTTCATTTAATAGGTAAAAAGTGATAGTTAATTAAATTAATAAAAGTACACTAATTAATTAAGTTACGTGTGAAATATAAACGAAAAAATTCAAAATTCAATGATATGTCCTTTTTCGGTTGTGAATTAAAATAGAGCCAGAAATAGTTACTTGATTTTAGCCATAACTTGTGATTAGAAAATTTGAAATTTTATGATATAATCAATAGAAATTATTGAAATATAATTATTTCTACCTAATATTTGGTGCAGTGGTCCATTATTTCTGATAACTTCTGAGCAACGAATAGGCATCGAATCCACTAGTTTTTGGTACTTAGTAGCTGGAATTTTCTGCCATGCGTCCTTGATTAACCTCCAAAGATATCTTTGTTGATTGGATGTCTGTTTCTCAGAGACACTTTAACCTCTCGCCATAAATTTTCTATAGGATTAAGGTCTGGCGACTGTGGCGGCCAGCTTAAAACTTCGATATTTTTTGTCTAAACGATTCGTTTGCCCGCTTCGATGTGTGTTTCGGGTCGTTATCCTGCTGAGACAACCATCGAAGCGGCATATTTAACTCTGCGTACAGCATCATGGTTTCACTCAAAATCCTGGTGTATTGTAAAGCATCCATCTTTCCATCGAAGCGAAATAAGGGACATGTGCCATTATTTGAGAACAACCCCCAAACCATTATATTCCCATCGCCATGTTTAATAGGTTTTTATAGTGTGTTGAGGGAGGAATTCGGTATTGGTGGGGTCCTCTCATAGAAATGCTGCCTCGGTCTGAGTTAAATAAATTAACTCTGGTTTCATCTGACCAAAGAATGTTTCGCCATTTGCTCGTTGCCCAATCAACATAATCCTTTGCGAATTGAAATCACTTGCGGACATTAACTTTGGACAGGAATGGTATCTTCCGAGCAGGTTTTCGCCTTCAATCCATTTTTAATTAAAAGTTTTCGAATAGTTGAAGTGTCCACGTCCAAGAAATATTGTTTCTTGAGAGCGGAAGAGGTCGCAAGGGATCTTTTTACGTGACGTACGATTCGTATTTGCAAACTGGTACTAATTTTGGGGTTTTTCCTCTGGTGTCTTTTTTTTGTGTAAATTTTAATGCGTTCTCAACCATTTTCTTTGAGCAGCCAACTATACTGGCTATTATCCTTTGGCTTTTACCTTGTTTACGCACATTTTTTATAATTTTTCGGTTTTCAGAACTGCAGTGCTGATGGGAAGAGCCACCATTTTTAGACCTAATTGCTTGAAACACAAAAATTTATTTTAAAATCATTAAACTGAGAACTCTAACTCACGTTCTGTAGTAAAATTTTATTAAAAAAGATCTTTTTAAATGAAAAAATTTTTAGTTATATTGTTTGGCTCTATTTTAACGCACACACTTTAAATGCAACAATATCACAGTTTTACAGATTAGCGAAAAATACAGGCGCAA
This sequence comes from Pherbina coryleti, assembly GCA_943735915.1. Lineage (NCBI taxonomy): Eukaryota > Metazoa > Arthropoda > Insecta > Diptera > Sciomyzidae > Pherbina > Pherbina coryleti. The sequence goes on from OX030950.1 coordinate 54,748,018, forward strand.
TTGTACTCAAAAACAACTGTACAATATTCATGGGAGAAGTGATTTTTAAACAACGTTTGGTTCAGAACATGCCAAGTTGTTACAAAAAATTTTATTTAAGTAATATCATCAGCAAGTACGTGGCTCTATTTCATCGCACATCACTGTATATCACTGTATTTCACTGTATATGTATATGTATATTTTTGTTTTTCAATATTGTATTCTATGTCTTTAATAAAATACTAAACAATTTTAAAGAACTTTAAGAAATTAAGAAAATTATACTGTCGATGATTTCAAATCGCCTTTGGTCGAAATTCGACCATATAAAAATTGATTTTTTTTTGTATTTTTGTTGAAAACATTTTTTTCTTTCTTTACTCATGTGCAAACTTAACCGAACTCATACGGCACCATATGCACCACCAACAGGAAATCATATAATAGTTACCCCATTCTGAATTTCCATGTTCCGTAACTTTAACTTTCAAAGCTATTCGATATAAAAAATTTTGTTAATATAAATATTTTGATGTTAACCTTATTATATAGTAATTTTTCGAAATTTATGATATTTATTTCACATATTTGAAAGAAAACCCCATATAAATATGGCGGAATTTTTATTTCAGGTACCTATCTAAAATTTAACATAATACTACTTAAAGTAACGATAATACATATACTGTTTTAAAAAATATTCTTCTGGAGCCTCTGTTTTGTTTGTAGTTGGCCATTGCAGTATTTCTAAAGTCTAAAATAAAATTCTATGCATTCTGTTATTATATATTGTTTCACTTTTGCAATATCTGCCATTTTTAATTTATTAGTGGATACTTTCCTATTATAAGCTCCATATTCTTGGTTTGGTAAGTTACTGCAAGTGCCGTTTATTTTAAAAAGAACGAAAATTTCTTCAGAGACACTATCTACATAATTTTTTGTGATTACTTCACAAGGTTTTTTATGATCAAAAACAAACTCATAATAAGTCGAAACTTGACTTTTAGTGATGATACCTTTTTCATTACTTCTTACTGATAAAGGTTTTGATTTAAAATTTGGTTGAGCCCATTTGTTGAAATCAATATCTTTTGTATTTACTTTTGCAACGTTAAATTTTTGGTGTTACTGGACTGTACTCTAAGACAGTGTCGGCCAAAAAAATATATACACAGTTCTTTCAGTTTTGTAGTAGTGTGCGCCCTAGTGAGAGCAAAGAATCTCTCTTTGGCTTACACTGTGAAAATTTTACTTCGCAGGAGGGTTAAAGAAATTTTTTATTATTAACATTAAGCTGCATTCTAAATGAATGCAGGTATATGAAAGTGAATTGAAATTAATGAAATTTCTTACCTTATTTTCTTCTGACAAATTAAGTTTTCGCTTCCCAAAAACAATTTTTAAAGAAAAAATATGCTAATTCCTACATTTGGTTGAACATTTTTTTACGTGTAAGCATTTAAAATTACGTAATAAATTGCGCGCATAGAAGCGTGGTGTTAACTAGCCAAAAGCGAAACATCGACTGAGCGCTCTTGCTACGAATAATCGGCAGCGTCGGTGTAAAAGCACGACAGCCAGTTTTATATCGGTGTTAAAATCAGTGTTGCCAGAAATTTTTGGGTAAAAAGGCTAGATGGGCTTTAAAAAAGGGCTAGAAAAGGCTAGATGGCTAAAAAAAAGGGGATAAAAAGGGCTAGATTTGTTTACATTATTTTTTACTCTGTGAATATACGTACTTTTATTATTATTATTATTATTTATATATTAATATACTATATGAATATGATATAAAACAATACCAAGAACAAAACATATTTGAAATTGATTAAAATTGAATTCGGCCTTTCAAGTTCAAATATATAATAAGTGTAAAAACCATATTTTTTCGAGTTTTTCTTGCTTGCACTCGGCTCCTCAAATTCCATTAACCAGACGAAGCCCCATTACTGAAGCTGGAAGTACTTTCAGTTTCATCATTAGAATAACCTATTTTCTAACTCATTTCTTATATGAACTTAGAAACTTTATTGATATATCTAGTTAATGAAAACCAGAATTGCTAAGAATATTTGTTTTTTCCATTTCCAGTTGAAATAACGTTTTCATTTCATTTTAGAGCACAGGGTTGCACTGAGTCCATACCAGAGATCTGACAAGACATACCAGAGATACCAGAGATACCAGAGATACCATACCAGAGACAACAAGTCAATTGAAAATCAAGTAACTTGAAAAAAATCAAGTTTTGACTTGACTTGTAGAAACTTGATATGTTTCTAACCTACAAGCCACGACTAGCTTCTGAAAAACGAATCATAAGTCAGACTTGATTCTATTTTGTTTCTACCCTGCCTTAAATGATAGAAAAAATCAAGCTTTCTACTTTTCAAGTCTAAGTGACTACGCTGCCGTAGAAAGCCACTGACGAGCGTCTACTTATAATTTTCTATACAAAGTGAAGAAATTAATTAACCCCTACGGAGTGGTCGGTGGGGATAGGTCCCCAAGGGAAAAATGTTCCTTTTGCAATAGTAATGGGGGTCGGTCAAACATATTAACCCTCTCCGCCCCTACTTAAAGCTCCCCTGTTCAGGTGCAGGATATAAAAAAACAACAAAAAGAACACAAACATACTTCAATCCATTGCTTTAAAGTTAAACAGTATTCTTAACTCGAAAAACGAAGTTTGTACTGACGACTTGAAGTTATTTCCTCGAACTTCGAAAACAGACTTGAAAATAAACAATTTGTAGGCGAAATAATTACTTTTCCCTACATTTCAAGTTTCTACATTTCCAGTTTTCTACATTTGGCGACTTAATTCTTGCTGCCTATGATTCGCGCAAACTTGTTTCCCTGTCTCGACTTGCAGGGAGTTGAAAAACTAAAGGAACTTGAAACAACAAATGGACCCATTCATGCAGATCTCTGGTCCATACATCTTAAGCAATATATCAAAAAAGGCTATAAAAGGCTAGAGCGAAACAAAAAAAGGCTAAAAAAAGGCTAGAGGCTAGATGGTATTTTTCGAGGCTAGACGATAGAAAAAAGGCTAGATCTAGCCTCAAAAAGGCTAGACTGGCAACACTGGTTAAAATACTAATTTTCACGAAGCACGCGTGCATAGGCGTCGGCCGACACTGCTCTAAGATCAATATATTATTGATGGGTGAACATACGATCTTCACGTCTAATTTTTCTTTTGACGACTGAAAAATAAAAAAAAATCTGAGAAAACCTTTTGTGTTTTTTTTTTTAATTTCTGTAGAAAATGAAAATTCCCATGGTATTTTTCAATTTCGCGTGGTATTTTTTAATCCCCGTGGTAATAAATTAATGTTAGCTAATTTTTGTGGTATTTTTTATGACTTTGGCAATTTTAGTGGTATTTTTAATTACAGTGGTATTTTTTAATTGAAAACATACCGTGGGAAAAACCCACCGGTTTTTACGGTTGGGAAAAAGGTATTTTTTGAAGTAAAATTTGTTGGCAGCTATGGTCTAATGTTACAATAAATATGAAAATGGTACATCTCTTAGAGTTGTGACCTTTTCGAAATTATTTTTGTACACGCAATGATGTCGACAGTAGCACAAATACCATAGATGTTCCCTTTTCGCATATAATAGGTAGAGGGAAGCATTTAGAATTCAATGATTAGAAAAAACGCACATATTTGCCAAAATATGCGAGATGTGCCCTTTTCGAAATTGTATATTCAATTGTATAAATAATATATTTGATTTTTAGCCACTTATTGAAATCCCTGGCCCAAGGTGCAAGGCTGGACAAATAGTTTTAGATTTTGGGAAATTTTTACTAAAAAATTTTGTTTTTTAGAATAAAACTATCAATGTAACTTTTAATGCTTATAATTACTTAGAGAATCCGTTCTTTGAAACATTTTTCTTTTTGTTTTTTGAAAAATTAGTTTTTTTTTTAGAAATTTTAGTAACATTTTAGAATTTCTCAAATAACTGTCAAGTCAAATTAAAAATTGGCCGCTTCAAATAGTGGCACGGATTCTTTGAGTAATGATAAGAACTTTTTATGATTTTTTTCCAAATTAAATTTTCTTTAGTAGTTTTTTGGATATTCAGAAGGGAGCTGCTAAAATTTGGTGAAATTGTAACGGAGGAGCTGTACTGAAAACAAATGATTGTTAAGTAGAGAGCACTCTCAACAAAAAACGATCTAAAACTGTAGAAAGACAGAACAAAGTAATATTACAGCATAACAATGCTCAGCGCCATGTTGCACAGTGTGACGAGCCCATATAGCGAGTGGACAAAAATAGAAGGAGTTCATGAAATTTTGTGAAAATGAGTTTCACGATGAAAGAATTATTTTCACAAAATTTCGTTTAAATTTAATGAATGGCACGCCTACCTTCGATATAACCGAAATCGGTAATATGAAATAGTTCCCCAAATTTTATCCTAGATCAATAAAATTTGGTACACATAGTTCGCTTAAAGTTATAAACAGCTGGTGTGAAAATGAACTACATCGGTTCACTAATATGACCACCTCCCTTATAACTGAAATGGGTAATCAGGTATATTTATACAAAAATTTACCCCAGATCATTTAAATTTACCACACATAGGTATTTTGTAGCTATAAATAGCTGGTGTGAAAATTAACCAAATCGGCCTACTAGCACGCCCACCTCCCATATAACTTATTTTCCAGTATAAACGTGAAGGGCATTTTAGCGAAAACAAGATTCAGATAATTTGCCATTACTCTTTTTTTTTTTGGTTTTTTGTTGATAAAGTGTTTTATTTGAAAGTTTTATTAAACAAATTAATTTTTTTTTTTAAGTTTGAGAAAATTTTTTTTTATTTTTTCATATAAAATTGCTTATTTTCGACAAAACATGCTTCAGAAAAGTGGGCGTAAAGTCTTTATTATTGTGTTTCGGCATACCAAGCTTTGGGAACATATTTAAGAAGTGTTGATATTGCACATAGTAAAGTTTAAAAAAAAACAAAAATGCTTTTTTTATTTTATTGCGTTTTAAACTTTGTGAAAAATTTGTTATTTTTTCATATAAAATTGCTAATTTTCGCCAAAACATGCTCCAAAAGAGTGGGCGTAAAATCGTTATTATTGAATTTCGGCAAACCAAATTTTGGATACATATTGAGAAAATGTTAATATTACACATATTAAAATTAAAAAATAAACAAAAATGGTTTTTTTTATATTATTGTGTTTTGAAATTTGTGAAAAAGTTGTTATTTTTTCATACAAAATTGACCATTTTCGCTAAAACATGCTCCAGAAAAGTGAGCATAAAGTCCTTATTAATGAGTTTCGACAAACCAAATTTTGGGAACATGTTGAGAAAGAGTGGATATTTGACATACTAAAACTAAAAAAAAAAAACAAAAATGCTTCTTTTTGTTATTGCTTTTCAAAGTTTTGTTTTTTTTAGATTTCTAGAACCTGTCCTTAGTTCTACAAAAATTATTTTTTTTAAAAAAAAAAGCTAAGCTATTTTTATCCGCACTCATTTCACTGTGTGTTGCAGCCTCATTTTGTTAAAGATAAATATCGGTTCAAAACTATTTGGAAAATAGTCAATGGGAAGTTTTGCTTAACTAGCCAAAACACCATAAGATATTAAAAGTTGGCTTGATTCGTTCCTAGCCACAAAAGATGAGCAGATTTTTATAAGGAATCCCTTTATTATAGCTTACAAATAACAAATTTAATTATTAGCTTGCCATAAACAATAATTTGAAAAACGTAATTATAAGCTACGTTATCAATATAAAGCCATATTTTTTCAAAACAGTCTCTCATTTTTTAGTTACTCCACGTACCCAATACAACACAAGAGCTTAATATTTAATAGTTAAAAACTAGATAGTTTCATTAATTTCTGCAGCCATATTTTGTAATATTTTCAAGTTTCATAAAGTTTAAGTAATTTCAGCATTTTCACTTAAATTGGGTGGATTTGAACTAGTTTCTGAGTGTAAAACAATATACACTACAAAAGCTTTTCTAAACCATCTTCTGAATGAATCTAACATAATAACCACAAAATACGAACAACAACGAACTATAGCAGAAGCTAGATAGACTGAGGGAAATGAGGGGGTTAAGCAATGTTATAAGGAACACACACTCAACGCCAAGTACATTAGACTGCATAATAAAACCGTTAGTGCACATCTGTTTAAAACGGAAATTGCAATCGCAGTGTGGCAAAATACCGGAAATACAGCCATTTTGATTTGCATTAAGGGCAACATTTAAGACGAAAGTTAAACTAAGCACTGAACAAGTTTAAGTCATAAAATTAAAACATTTCAACATAATAAGACGCAATTTGAAATTTAATACATGGCTAGAGCAAGCCAAATGGATGCCATAGAAAAGTAATGCTGATGCAGTGCTTGATAAAATCAACGCAAACACACACACGCTCCACTGAAGCTTACACAATGACAGGGAGAGAGAGAGAGAGAGAGCAAGACAATGAATAAAGGCCTCAAATTGCTCCACAAAGCGATGAAACAACGAAGAATTACAAAGTTCGGGTGTCAGCTAGATGATAAAAAGAAAATATTATAATGACAATGTCTGATTAGAGTTCATACAAACCCATTCGAAAATGCACACAAACATGCAAACATGCTAGACATACAATTGAACAGTTTGTGTGCCGCCTAAGGGACAAGACTGGGTCGCGGGTGTTTATTATGCGTTTGCCATCGGGTTTTGTGTTATGTTGTGTTGCATTTATGACTTGCGGCATTTGGATGCCATTCGGCCAATTTAATGCGATTCTATGTATTGCATTTTATTTATGTTCACATGTGAAACAGCTCTTATTATATGGTGTTGCCTTGTTAACTTGTGCTACTTGTTGGTAGCACAAACCCTGCACAATCAGCCCCACACCGCCTACAGCATCTAGCCAGCCACTTACCACAGTGTCGACAAATGCACCAGCAAACATTGCTAGGTACGAAGTTAAACTGCTGCAAGGATTGTCCTGCGGTATTCGTGGTGGAAGTGCTATTAATTTCCGTTTTAAATTTCCTTTGCGGCATAAATGGTGAAAAGCTCTCTTCAAGTGTCCGAGTAAAAATGTGTAAAAACAATCGCAATTGGCATCGCCAACGGAAATGGCAGGACAGGACAGCAGATAGTGGACAGTGGATTGCAGAAAGTAGCGGCAAAAAGAGCAAGCCCATTCATGAGGAAGCAAATAATTTTCAGGATGTAAGCTTCTGCTATATAAACATGGTATATATTTAGAAAAAAAAAAAAAAATAAAAGTCGCAATTTGCTGATTTTTCTTACACTGTTAAATGGATTATGTAAAAAAAAAATTCTCGCTTGCAATAAAATATCGAGTAGCCACTACTAGTCCCGATAAACATCGACTGCGTGAATTTATTTTGAAATAAGAGGGAGTTGTGTAAACTAAGCCAGAATTTATTATTATTTTACCTTAGAATGTAGACCCCACAAGCCCTTATATGGACGGACCGTCTAAGAAAAAATTCCGTTTGTTTAAGAGTCACAACATTTTGGTAATCATTGATGCCAATATAAGGAAATTTTGAAAAGGCGTAGATCAATAGATTACATCCAAAAAAGATTACATCCTGCACCTGGGTAGTCCTGTAGGTAGTCCTCTGCCAATGAAATTTATTGAAGTAAAGGCATAACACTTGGCTTAGCTTCTAATTCACATATCTCTAGACTTTCCCTCAAGACTAGAATATACAACACATACTTCATTTGATTTACCCTTATCCTTCTTTACCATTAATCTATCACTCCATTTCGAACCAATGTAGACTTGCTTAAATAGGTACGAGTATAACACCTGAAATCCTAGGTTCAAAGCTAAAAAAGAAGAATGCATCAGAACTTAAACTTTTTTATATGATAAGTGAGTTTGTACATGAAAAAATACATGAATTGGCCATTTTAGCCCTTGACCCTTGGCTTTGACTGAGCTTCTTAGGATCAAATTGTGTTGGGTGTATGTTATTAAATGTTTGTACAAAAACGATCGAGAACAGAACCTAATAGTTTTATGTCTACTCCGAACGGCTAATGTTGATGTTCTCAAGAAGCTTTACGTGGCATTTTTTGTGGAGGATTCTCACCTACTGAACACGTTTTGTTTGGATGCCATAACTTTGGTTTAAAACATACATTTTTCAGAGCTCTTGGTTTCGTTTGAAAGCTGAGTTCAATTGCTAACAAGAATTTTAAACGGAATTTAAAATGTCCGAAAAATACAATTCTGGCAAAATCGACCCCCAAAAAATCAGCCCCTCACTAAACTTCAGACAATAGAAGGTCGATTTAAACTTATTTGAACACTGCACCCATCGCATCAGGATCTATATTCATTCTGCTTTTCACTTTTTTCGGCGACGGCATTCTGAAATTTTGTTGGAAATTTTATCTGAACATGGAGTTGTAAAAGGTGTGCCACAAGGGTCCGTTCTGGGACCATTTTTGTTTTCCATCTATGTTAATGATTTTCCGTCAATCTTGAATCAATGTTCCACTCATATGTACGCTGATGATATACAGCTTTATGTCTCGTGCGATAAAACTGATCTTTGTAGTGGTGTGAATATCCTCAATCAAGAACTCCATCGAGTTGGGAATTGGGCCACAGAAAATGAGCTTGAAATTAATCCAAGAAAATCTAAATGTTTGCTGATCTATAAAAAACCTTTAAATTATAATAGTCTTCCTGCTATCGAAATCAATGATTCGATAATTGAATATGTGTGTAAGGTTAAGAATTTAGGTTACATTTTTAATAATACCTTGTCATGGAATGACCACATAACTAGTGCCTCAGGTAAGGTAAATGGTATGTTACGCAGTTTATGGCCTTCCCAATACTTTACTCCTTTAAGAATTAGACTGCTTATAGCAAAAACATATTTAATACCCATTCTTCTGTATGGCTGTGAAGTATTTGCAAACGCTGACTATTTACATAAGCAAAAATTGAATGTCACGTATAATAATATCGCTCGATATGTATATAGTCTGAGTAGGTACGATCATGTTTCGGAATATGCATACAAAATAAATAAAATTACCTTTGAAAACCTAGTCAAGATAAAAGTTCTTCACTTTATTCACAAATTAATTTTTTCCGCTGAACCCATTTATCTATTCGATAGACTTCGCTTTACTCAATCACGCCGCAATAACAATATGGTATTAGCTAGACACTCTTGCCTTGTCTCCGAGAGACAACTCTTTATGTATGGATCACGTCTCTGGAATTCCCTAGATTATACCACACAGCAAATAAGTAGCGCCGTCAAATTTAAAAAGAAACTATATCTGTTATTATCGTCCTTTAATTAAGTTTTAATATATTCTCCGTTAGTGATAAGTTCTTTTAAATTGTTTAAATTATATTTAATATTTATTTATACATCCTTTTATATTTTCTTCTTGTTTGTCTTTTCTGGCTTATCTATCCTGTTTATTTGCTATGTTTTCGTTTTTCTGATGTAATATACACATAATGTTTTGTTTTAAGTTTATGTATTAAATGTAAGTGTTACTGCTATAATACTTTTAATGATTAGTGTTAGCTTAGAGATATTATATCTTGTAACGCTAAGAACTGCAAATAATTAATAATAATAATAATGGATGAAAATTACGAAAATATCAATTAATTGCAAAATAAAAATAAATGATTATTTTATGCATGAACTATGTCTGAAAATCTGTTTAGTAGGTGGGCCGAAGTTTTGTTCAGTAGGTGGGTAGTGACGCCATTATGACATGATGCAAAATATTTTCTTCCCATTTCACAATATTGTTCGAGTGCTCGTCGAATTGTGAAAAATAAATATTCAATTATGAATTCCACTCATAATCACTTTTTTTTATCGATAAAAAACACTTGAAAATTCACTAAATAGAGATGATCTATTTTTGTTCAGCTTCATTTTATTTCTCAACGGCCGTGGGGTTAAAGTAGCACGCGTATGTAACTGATTTTTTAAAAGTGAACATTCAATGAGATGTTACTGCGACACTATACATATTGAAGCTGTCACAGATACACAGACCACACAACTCACAGTGTTTAGTATGTGGGCCTATTCAGCAGGTTTAATTCACCTCCCCTACTTTCGAGGTTTGCCATTGTCTGCAGAGAGTTGACGACGAATTAATTTCAATTGAAAAAAAAGCTTTATCTATGTTGTTTCAGCTGGGGTTCGAACCTGGGCTCGCAATGGCATCAAGTGGTCCACACACAGGTTAACGCATTCTGTCACGGCCGCCAGAAGTGAGTTTGTAAACGATTCTTAATTTTTGTTTAAAAAAACTTACGTTGGAAAATTAATCATAATTGATACGTCTTGGTTCGTAAATGAGTTCGAAAATGATTCATAAATGATTTTTTTATACTCATTTTGAATTTTTTTAATTAGAACATAGATGTATGTATGTACTAATTAAAACTTGAAATAGTTTGAAAAAACTCAAATAAAGGCAGTTGAAAATAATGAAATGGACCGATTTTGGGTAGTTTTGAGATATCTAGTATTTAGACTAAGGAGTGCTCTTGGTTGAAACCTCTTGGTCGGGGTATCATTCGCTTGTGTCCAGGATTCGAACAAAAAAATTTAGCTCCGCTGAGTTAAACGTGGATAGGAATCAGTATCTGGAGAGTCGGTACAAACAACACAACGCGTGGATAAGACTTAGGTGCAGAAACATCCGTTAAAACGTTAGAGAAGCGTCGGTTCAAATAACACAATGGATCGATAGAGCTTAGGCTTAGAAGCGTTGGTTTAAGCAATACGACTCTTGGATAAGATCTACCTTTTAAGGGGACATATAGGCCACAAATCTAAATTTTTTTCGGGAATTCTTTTCATAGAAGAAAAAGATATTATTTTCAAATTTTGCACATATATTTATTAACATTTAAAAAATACAAAAAAAAAATATTTTTGAAGCGGTTTTTGACGTTTTTTGATTTCTTTAAAAAAATGCCAAAAAAATTGACGGTGTACAGAATATCACCAGTCTGGAACATCTGAGGGAAAAAAAAAACTAAATAAATCCTTGTTTAAGTGGCTATCGCCTGAACTAGGATAATTTTTACCGCCAAAAAAAAAAAAACAAAATGACAGTCATTTGAAAAAAAAGTCGATTTTCGAGGTTACAAAATCGGCCGCCATTTTGTTTTTTTATACCTAAATGCCCCCTTAATAAAAAAATACGAGAAAACTTAAAAAATAGTACAATAAATCGAAAACCTTTCAATCATTCACCGATATTAATTTTATTTCCTTCAAAATAATCTCCATTGTAACTAATACACATAATTCAATGCTATCTCTAATCATGAAAACACTTTTAATAGGCTGATTGCGTGGAATCGCTTCACAGTCGGAAACACTCTCCGCGAAGTGGAACCTTGAGTACACAAGGAGTTATGTTGAGTAAATATGGAGCTTGCGGTCGTTTTTGGTCAAATAGTCGCGTACAAGATGAGATGTGTGAGCCGGTGCATTGTCGTAGTGAAGAAACCACAAGTTGTTTCTCCATGATTCTGGCCTCTTTTGACGAACATTTTCCCTCAAATGTTTAAATACGCCCACATAATACCTTTATTTACTGGTATTATCTATCTGGTCTGGCGAAAGAAATTTGAGTGGATTACACCACGGCAATGAAGGAAAACGGTATTTTTTTAATCGAATTTTCGATATGTGTAGAAGCTCAGGTTTGAGCAAATTAAAGCGAGGATTAAAGCAGTAAAACACTGCGATCGGATTTCGAAGATGCACATGAGTTAAGGCTATGCCTAAAAGTATAACACCATCAAGGTTAACCTTAACACGGGGTGCATTAAAAGTAGAGAAGAATTTAGTTAAGTACTAATGTAAAAGCGTTTTCTCTGCCAAATAAACTTCCGGGTAACTTTCTCTGCTAATTGGCAGTATAAGTTGGACCTAAGTAGCTTGAAAGGACCACAGTAAAAATTCATGCAAGACTACTGGTGAGTTGGTGTAGCGGCCAACGAAACAGTCTGTCTAGTCTGCTGTATGATTTGCTCTATACAGAGCAGTTATTGTTGTTGTTGTGGGTTGTTGCCTTCATTGCCTTCGTGTTGTCTTGTTGTCAACATACTTGGCCTAAAGCTCAAATTTGTTTCAATTACTAAAGATATTTACAAAATTCTTTTTGACTTTTGACCGCTAGTTGTTCAGCTTTTGGTAGTTGCATACCAACTTCTTGAAAATACGAAATTATTCGATTTTTCTTTTTCCCCCATTCCACGCGAGATAAGATAGGACTAAACCAAGCTATGCGGGTTCAAGCAACACAACACTAGGCACAGACTTAGTAAAGGACGATCGGTTCAAGCAACACAATGCGAGGTAAGAAATTTAGATATTTATAGTTGAAGACGACTTACCAAGTTGACTGCCGCCGCTAATGTGAATTACGATCATGGTATAATAATACATGGTAGCATTGACAACTGCTTATTTTCTCTTCAACAGGAAAACATAAACTGTCAAAAACAGCTTTTTGTGGAAATACATCAGCAGCTGCTGTGGTTGTTGTTTTTTTTTCACTTCAACGTTTTCAACATTGCTTGTGTTTTCAATGGCGGATTGTGAGCGCTCTCTTTTTGAGTATATTTTTTGACAGTATATGATTTCCCAAGCAACTGTCAATGCTACCTTGTATTATTATACCATGAATTACGATCTAATGTCTGATTTCTTATCCATTACTTTCCTATTAAATAAAAATTTTTTTAATTAATGTACGAGGAAAACGAAGCCTAACGATTTTCTTCCTCATTCACACAGTTGTGTCCATTCACTGTTTGCATGTATTTTTCAATGCCTTATTTTTACCGAAGAACTGGAATTTCTCATAGGAGACCTCTTGTACTCTTATGCAATTTCGCAAAAACGTCCCTGTATATTGTTAGAACGCACTGAGCTTCAACATGCACAAAGTACTTTTCCACATAAATACCTATTCATACATATGCATTCGCACACATACACACACCCACACACATTAATTCTCGCTTATGCGTGTGTGTGTGTGTTAAGATTTGTCTGTAAGTAGGTCTGAAAGCTTGTTTTGCAGCAAGCTTCTTACCGCAGATAGATGCGTAAAGACAAAAACAAAATTACTTTGCCTGAACCTGAACGTAGCCGCATACATGGGAATCGTAGAGATCGTCGTAAGAACGTGAGAGACGAAAGACTCCATAAAATGGGACAATTGTCTGCAGTCGTATGTATTCCAATTGTTTTTGTTGTTGTTGTTGTTGTTGTTGGTTTAAATGCTGTTACTATTACTTTTTAGTGTGCTTGCTCGATGGCAGGTTCCTTCAACACATCCTTGCGCAAAACACATCTTATGCTTTTTGCATTGCTGTTAAACTTGTTGCTTTTGTTGTAGTTGTTGTTGTTGTTTTTGTTGTTGTTGTTGTTTTTGGTGTCGCTAGAGTGCCTTCGAGCACCACATAAAATCAGAGCAAGAGCAACAAGTAAGCAAACATATGTTATTGTATATGCTTCGGTTATGCTATGCAATGCCTTCGCGTTGTTACATTGTTACGTTTTATAGTATGGCGCGCTTACGTTAGTTTCTTGTGTTGCTGCTGTGCTGGCTCTGTTACTGCTATTGCATCGTATAGTTTGACTTCTGAGCTATCCGCAGGCAACACTTCCTTAGTCCTTGATTTGTTAGGATTTACTTCGATGTCATTTTTACTCTTTTTGGTTTTTTCAATTTTATGAGATTCTTTCTCAATGACTTTTATGTGCTTTTACACAGTGAGAAATTTCAAGATTGACCTTGAGCTCTGGTGTTTTAACTTAATGAATAAATTTAATTCAATCCATCAATTTGCAACTAAACTTAAAATAACTGAAAATTTCAACATTCACCGGGTTAGAGAATAAAAACTAAAAAAAAAAATATATATTGTCCCAAATTAGTAACATTAAGAAAAAAAAATAATAATAAAATGAAAAAATAATGATAAAAACAAATTTTAAAAATTTGCTAACATCACTGGTGTTCAAACCAATTATATTTGCTTTCCAAAATTGATTTAGTTTGAGGTTAGATACATCAAGAAATTCTTCGAACTGAATACTTTCCGATTGCTTAGAAAGGTTTTTGAATTTTTTAAAACCTTCGATAAATTACAAGTCTCACAATATCTTAATGAGCGCATTCAGCGAACTCAACTATTGTCGCTGTGATCAACAAAAATCCCTGTATAGTTTTATTTTGGTAGCGCTCAGTTGACAGTTAGTTTACTTCTCTACCAAATAAAATCGAGCCATATTATCGGTTGAACCCTGTATATCCAATTTTTTGATTTTAAATAAAAGACATAAAATTAATTTTGACATGACATCCGTTATCTTTTACCGCGCAGGTTTTCAAAAAAATTGAAAAAAAAAACATTTTCCAAAATGCATCAGTATTGCATGGAATTGTAACTCAATGAGTATGATGCTATGATAAAAGTAATGACATGACATTAAACGCCAATTCTTTGACTTTATGACAAAAATAAAAAAAAAACAAAATTAAAGACGTCATCAGGATGCGGAGAGAGCTATTGAAGCAACGAAACTGTAAATTAGTTACATAGAACTACAGCGCAATATAAATAGGTCCAAAGGTAAAAAACATTATACGACGACAAGGGCTGGTTCTTAACACTGATGACAAAGAAAAAAAAAAAAAAATCAAACAAATTCATGGCGTCATAAGGCCGTGGGGGACCTGGCACAAGATCGAAAATACAGCAATTATCCCACGACGTTGCATGGAACTATTACTCGATTATATGTATCACGATCATTTTGAAACAGAAATAATGGAATTATGCTTGGCCTCACTACAATAATCTATATCTATACTATTATATAAAAGAAGACTCACGTATGTTCGGCTGCGAAAAGCTTGAGAATGGCAGGCGCTCTTTCAAAACTTATTTTTCTCTAGGATAGCTATGGTGCCCAGTTGGGACATGGGATATATAAATTTAATAACCATTGCTTAAATAATTAATTAAAATTCAAAGAGAATAACCATACAATTTCTTTATTCTTATTCTCAGAGAGAAAAAATTTTCTCATTAAAGCTCTGTGCATCCATGGTGTAATTAACAAGGTGATCGTGACGTTTACTGATTTCCCTTCGGTTGTCAAAAAATGTTGAGAAAGTAAGAAAAAAAGAGACAAGCTGCGGAAAAGTGTCAAATCGCTTGCACTCAATAAAAAATTGTAATAGATTGTTTTGCAACTTTTGCTTGAAATTTACGAACAGCTGTTTTTGACAAACGTGGGTAAAATTTTTTTGAGATAAGCTAAAAATTCACGATCACCTTGTTAATTACACCATGTGTGCATCTCAAAAAAAGGTTGTGCCCAAAGCTAATAAGGTAGAACATATGTATATGTAATTCTTCTGTATTCCAACTCTGAAATCGAAGAGAGACAGCCATAACAACATAAGATGTTGTTGTTTGTGTTAGTATATTTGAATATATGAAAATTACTACACAAAAAATAAAAAGTCAAACCGTCACAGGGGCGGTTGTTATGAAAACGTTTGCCCCAAACATATAAAAAAACAAATCATATTTGTTTTTCCTAAATCACAGGTACGCACCATTATAAAACAATTATAAGAACGCCTGAAATATGATTAAATTTAAACAAACAAAATTTTAATCAAAAAATTCAAACAACAAAAATTTCAAATAAAAATTATTGACAATGGAAGCACCGCAGCTGAGTTTTTTTATTTTGAAATTTAATTTCCTCTATATATTTTCTCGCTCATATAACAATATAGCAGCACTCTAATGTTGACGAATATATGAGATAGAACAATATGTCAAAATCGCTGTGAGACAAAAGCTCTATTTTCAAACTCTTTTTGAGCATCATATATAAAAGTCAACAACCCAGCGGGAAAATGAGAATTGATTAAAAAAAAAATCGTAAATGGAATAGATTCTTTTGCTTACATTTTAGAACGTATTCCAAAGAATATAAAAATTAAAGCAAAACATATGAATTGGAATATATCAATCAAAAGTTTATATCAACCAATACATCAACGAATATATCAACCAAACAAATTTTGGCATAAGTGAGAAAAGCAACAGTCTGTTTTGATTTGTTTTCTTATTTCTGAAAATGAATTCTTTTTATTTAAAAGAGTGCATTTAAAAAGTGAATAAAAGAATCGAATTCTGTAGCTATTCATATGGAAGCGAGAAAATAATGTACTACTATTTGTAGGACGTCAGCGTCCCACCGGGAAAATGAGAATGGATTCTAGAAACAAAAATCGTAAATAGAATGAATTCTATTGCTAACATTTTAGAATGTTTTCCAAAGAATATATACATTTATAGCAAAACCTATGAATTGGAATCTATCAAGCAAAAGTTTACTGATTCGTTTTTATTCCAGCCATAATCGATTACGACCCATATAATTATTTCTAATATATACAATGTTTTTAGATTCCTTGCTTGCTTTTTTGATAAGTGAAAACCGAACTGATTCTAAAACAAATTCTGGTATAAGTGAGAAAAGCATCAGTCTGTTTTGATTTGTTTTCTTATTTCTGAAAGTTAATACATTTTATTTAAAATAATCATATATGTAATACTTCTATATTGGCAGTACATTGTATTGTAAATGTACCCGAAATTGTGGCGTCCGTGGCATAGTTGTTTAAAAGTCCGTGGCCTCTATGTCAACGAACCTGGAGACCCGGGTTCGAATCCCAGCAGCGACAAAAAATTATTTGAATTAAAATGATTTTTCTGTACGGCCGCCACCTCTCTGCAGACAATGGCAAACCTCAGAGAGTAATCAAAATGCCATGTAAAGCTAATTGAGAATAAGAACATTCCGTTTATCGCCGTTCGGAGTCGGCCTTAACCCTGTAGGTCCGGTTCTCGGTCAATTGTGTACAAACTTAATAACACGCACAACACATTTGATCATAAGAAGCTAGGTCAAAGTCCTTTCAAGGGCTAAAATGACCAGTTATTTATTTATTTTTGGTTTTTTTATGTACTCGAAATTTAATTTTATAACAAAAAAACTCAGGAGCGGTGCTTTCATTGTCAAAAATTTAATTTAAAATTTCTGTTGTTTCAATTTTTATGGTTTAAATTTTGTTTACTTGAATTTTTCTTTTTAAATAATTATCATATTTCACGCGTTGGTCTTATAATTGTTTTATAATGGTGCGTACCTATGATTTATGCAAAACAAGTATGTATGCTTTGTTTTGTTTTATGTTTGGGTAGACATTTTTCTTAACAACCGCCCCGTTGACGTATAGTAGTAGTATATTCAAATATACTAATACAAACAACAAAATTTTATGTAGGCTATCTCTCTTTGATTTCGTAGTTGAAACTCATTAAAAATTTAGTTTGCTGCCAATATTGAAGTATTACATACATGGTTTAATAAATAAGGTTGTCGCATGGGTGGGAGCGAGTTCCAATAAATGTCGAATCGAAGTTGACAACTCATACAAAATCTGAATGCGTAAATTGATAACATGCAAAGCCGATGAAGTTGTTGTTGTAGCTTTTCATTGATTTTGACAATTATGTGTACTGAGAAGAGAGTACGATCAGCCACGAGACAACCTAATTTATTCAACCATGATTACATATATGAAAAGAATCTATTTAAAAAGTAAAAAAAAAAACGATTCGGTAGCGATTCCACTTGAAGCGAGAAAAGAATGTACTATTCTTTGTAGGACATCAGCATGTTAAAAATAATCAATTCTAGAATCTATACTGGAGAAGAGAATTGATTCTTTTTTTATATAAAATTACATATTTTTCCCGATGGGGTGTTTAAAATAATCATACCTAGAATCTATATTGGAGAAGAGAATTGATTCTTTTTTCCCGGTGGGAAGGTCCACAAAAAAGAAAAAAAAAACAGCAACATGTATTGAGTGCGGTACCAATGCTGCCACCTTTTTGAATGTAAAAATACTGCCACTTTTATAAAAGCATCGACAAAAATTCCGTGTCGATGTTTTGTTGAAATGTTTTGATGAAATTTATCAGCTTAAACGAAAGATATATTTAATTTTAAAATAACAATTCTCTAAGGCCGTCATATATTTTTCTTACCTCTGAGCTGATATTTTTACGTATAAACGAGATTTTTATATATAGGGTATTTACAGATCCCTTCTAAAGTTGATATATAGTAACTTTAAAACGATACTTCAATCAAATTGTGAGAACCCCTACACGTAGTTCATTCTAAAATTGACACGCCTTTTGAAAAGAGAAGCTTTCATTAATTTATTGATTCTTCAATCAAATAAAAATAACAAGAGAAGCTTTCTTTGATTTATTAATTTTTCAATAAAATAAAAATACCTTTCAGAAATGCCAGTTTGCTACGAAAAACAAACATGTTGGAAAGCCAGGCAATTTTACCAGTTTGTGTTAACCATTTGTTTACATGCAAAACAAAATCAAAAATAGTTACTACATGGCAAAATGTTTTAGAGTTAACAGATGGCGTACTTAACACACCAGATAAAACAAAACTGTGAGTACCCCAATAGTCACAGCGCTAGGAAAAGTGAACGAATGCATGAAAAAAAATGATCAGGAAGATACAGAAAGTTTATTACTTTAGTTATTTTTTATTACATTAGTTAGCTGGTTACTTTATTCGGATGGAACTACTAAGTCGCTCCAACACAAATATACAATTTTACCGAAATTCAAACGGCTGTATTCATAAAAAATTATGAGACTCTTACAAAGCCTTCATAAGAAAAAAATCGAAAAAAAATTGAAAAACATTTTTCATGTTGAACGTTTCAACAGCTTTCAAAAGCTCTTTTAAATGCTTGATAAATAAGATAATTTTAAAAATAGTTGAAACCTTCAATAAACCCTCGATAAAGCATTTTAAAAATTTGTTTGTTCTCATCTAAGCACAAAAAATATTGTCAAAAATGTATCAAATTATTTCAAATGTATCAAAAACAAACAAAGTGTCAAAAAGTGTTTGAAAATATTTGTTTATAAATTAGAGGATTTTTAAATATGGTTGAAATTTAAATTTTTTTTTTTAAGGTTTATAACACACCTCTCATAAAGCAGTTTTTAAACTATTTGCTCTCATTTGAGCACAAATATTGTCAAAAATAATTAAAATTCTTCAAAATATTTCAAACATTTGGAAAATATGTCAAGAAAATTCAAAATATATAAAAAATTTCCAAAAAAAGAAAATAAAAACAAGAAAATTTGTCAAAGATTTCAAAATATTTATAAAAAAAACAAAAAATAATAAAATGACAATTATTTCAGTGCAGATGGCTTAGAAAAACTATTGATTTTTAAATATCAAAATCTTGACGAAATTACGACAAATAAATAACAAGTCACTGAATTTATCTAATACACAAACCATTATTTACACTCTTCCCACTTCAATATGAATACGGCTGTTAAATTTTAAGATTTAAAGTTTTTAATGATATTTAATGTTTTTATCGCCGGCGAAGCAGCGGGTATTTGCTAGTTAAAAAATAAATTATGAAAAATGGTCCAAAGCGAAAAAACGAAATTTCACAAAAAAAAAAAAAACTTTTGCCTTGAAAACTTTTTGGAAAAATGGCTCAAACTTAAAAAAGAAAATTCACAAAAAAAAAAAAAAAAATAAAACAAAATCGCCTAATTATTTAGGCCTATTTTAATTCAATAAATCATGCTAAAAATAAAAAAAAAACATTTCGTAGAAGGGAAATACTAATTCTTTCCAAAACAAGAAGTTTGTAAGCAAAGAATTCCAAAAAGAAATAATGTGGCGGAGCCTTTTAAAAACACTCCAATATAACAAAAAAAAAAAAAGCTAAAGGAGAACCGCTCCTTTTACATTGAATTCCTTTATCTGTAAGAACTTATTCACATTTGTTGTCAAATTTTGAAAACGAAAAATCACAAAAAAAAAAAAAAAAAAAAAATTAAAAAATTAAAAATTACCCAAAAACAAAAAGTGAAATTTCGCCCAAAATATATATGATAGAAAAAAAAAAACAAATTTCACCCAACATAAATGCAAAATCGCCAATTCTTTTTGGGTGAATTTTGATTTGAATTTTTCTTTGGGCGATATTACCTAGCGCCAGCAGCTTGTGCAACAAAAATGCAATATTTTTGTATGATATTATTATTCATTGAGTAGAAGTGCAACGAAAAATTTTATTTATACGACGGCAAAAGCTGGTTCTTTGACCTCATAACGAAAATATAATAAAATTGGAGTCCTGGCAAGCGCAAGGAAATATCGCAAAAAAAAAAAAAAAAAAAAGTAATTGCCCAACATTTTTCCATACAATTTCGGATAATATTTTATATGAAAAATATTTTGGGCGAAATTTAACTTTTTGTTTCTTTTTAATTTTTTTAGCGATTTTTCGTTTTGAATATTTGAAAAAAAAAAAAACAATGTGAATCAGTTCTTTGACATAACGGTATTCAAAGTAAGCGTTGTAGTCTTAGAACCACATATCGTCTAAGTCAAAATCTTCAATCGCAGGCCAAAAAAGTCTGTTATAATCAGCTTCGCATTGACGGTAAATATCACAACTTCAATGTTTTCAAAAAAAATACATCCCGATGTGGCCTCTAGCCCATAAGACCCACCCACCACACATTAACTTTTTGTGGTCGAAAGAGCCTCTATTCCATTATATGAGGATTGTCAAAGCCCTAAATGCGACAATTTTTCTTTGTTTAAATACTAACCGAGTGTGAAATGAGCCACATCGTTGAAGAAAATTTTGTTTAAAAATCGTTGTTCCCTGGACGTATCTCCTGCATTGTGAATGGTCAGCAGGTTTCAATCGTTGCTGCAGTTGTAATATCCAAGTGATAAATATTGCTGAGAACGTCGGATAATTGAAAAGCTCAATTGCCGAGAGAGATTGGACCTCAGCAAATTGTGGCCCAATTGCTGATAACATTAGGGAGGGGAAGTTGATAAGCTCGTTTCTTTAGCCATATTCCATTCAGCCACATACAACTGCAATATTTTCAACAAAGTGTATATTTAATTATTTCGCCCATTTCACATTGAAGTGAAATCTCCGATTGGTTCAATTTGACTGAGCTACGTTGTCTCAAAATGTACCCTATTTTGACATTCGCATAGCTGTGGGTCCGCGAAAAAAATTCTTAAAATCTTAATCTCCGAATTTGGTTTTCTAAACAATAAACCAATCTAAAAACAAAATTTAAGCCAAATCGGAAATGGTCAGTGCAACTGATATTACACTTCAATGTGAAATAGGCGATTTATTTTTTCAAGAACAAAAAGATGTAATAAGCAATAACTGTAGTAATATAGGCTACAAAAATAATAAATAAAATGGCCATTTTAGCCCTTGAATGAACTTTGACCGAACTTATTATGATCAAATTGTGTTGTGCGAGTAATTAAATGTTTGAACACAATTGATCGAGAACTGAACCTACTAGTTTTATGCCGACTCCGAACGGCTAATGTGCATGTTCTAATGAAGCTTTACATCTCATTTACTCTCTGAGGTTTGCCATTGTCTGCAGAGAGGTGACGGCCGAACAGAAAAATGAATTCAATTGAAAAAACTTTCTGTGTCAGATGGAATTGAACCAGGGTTCTCTGGCGTATAGGTCACGCAGTTACCCACTACGCCACGGCCACCACTTTTCTAAGTTAATATTCTTGTTAACTATCAAAATTCAGGGAAAATTTAGACTAATTATACTACAAAATATGGGAAGGGGCGTAACTTAACTAAAATGCTTTTCAGCTATAAGCTTTTTTTGATAGCGGAAAAATAAAATTCGGTTCACAGCTTGATATATTAGGGGGTGGATAATGAGGTGATTTTAACGCTATCGTATTATTTTTAAGATTTTAAATTTTTAAGACGATGACTGTCAAAAGTTGAGCCAGATTCAGGCAGTAGTTTTGTGAGTGACAGTCATTTGAAGTAAATAACTTTTTAACATTTAACATTTAAATATATTCCTTTGGTTTTGTCACCATTTAAGATTTTCAACTTAGTTGGTAATTTAAACAAGACAATCTACCAATATGGCCTCATAGATCATAAAAAAATAAAGGATTGGAGGCAATAAAGACTGATTTGAACTTGCAAGAGTGTCGCAGTCCTCATTATAAAGCTCTCAAAGTTGTTTGGTATCACATTATTCCACATTAATTCCTACATTTATTCATAACTCGAACTAAAATTTTATAAAAAAAAAAAAATAAATAACTGGCCATTTCAGCCCTTGAAAGGACTTTGACCTAGCTTCTTATGATCAATTGTGTTGTGCGTGTTATTAAGTTTGTACACAATTGACCGAGAAACGGACCTACAGGCTTAACGCCGACTCCAAACGGCGATGAACGGAATGTTCTTATTCTCAAGAAGCTTTACATGGCATTTTGATTACTCTCTGAGGTTTGCCATTGTCTGCAGAGAGTGGCGGCCGTACAGAAAAATTATTTTAATTCAAATAATTTTCTGTCGCTGATGGGGTTCGAACCTGGGTCCCCAGGTTCTTTGGCATAGCGGCCACGCACTTTAACCAACTACGCCACGGACGCCACTAAAATTTTATATATATATAAAAAAAAAGTGATGAACAACATTCCATTAATAGCTTATGTATTACTTTGTGGTGAAGGGCTTCGTTAAAGGCATATTTAAAACTTCTGTAGCTTTTTTTTGCACCAAGATGTGTGGCATAGTTTATTGGCTTATATAGCAAAAAACAACAAATACAAAGGCAGCTCATCGAAATGCATATTTCACTGCAATAAACTTTGCATACTTGCCTTTAACTCCCTAACAGAAACTCACTCAAACAAATCCAGCTGCACTTAACCCAAAAACTGCTATTAACTCAAAATTAACAACTCAAGATTGTCTCGCAACGCTCTATTGTATTACTCTTTGAAACTCTAACTCTGTCTCATTTCTTCCTTTAATGCTTGCTATGCACTTTCTTAGCGTTGCGGGTTTGTCGAGAGAAATGGCGCAGACATCCAGGTTTTGCACAAACATCCTTCGAACTTCCTTCATTCAATTTTCTCAACGAGTGTTAGTGCCAAATGGCAACGTCGAACGTTGTGAAGCAACATGTCGCTACTTGTGGATCTTGTTGTTGTTTTTGCTGTCGGTGTTGTTGTTTTTGTTTTGCTGTTGTTGTTGCTATGCTCGTTTCCTGCCTCCATTGCCCTCGGCCATTTATATCCTGTGGTGCTATTAATTGTTGCTTCTGTTCCAATTTTCTTAGCTTTCTTTGCCATTTGGTTTTATTTCAACTTTTTTTTGTGT
Organism: Pherbina coryleti; assembly: GCA_943735915.1. Lineage (NCBI taxonomy): Eukaryota > Metazoa > Arthropoda > Insecta > Diptera > Sciomyzidae > Pherbina > Pherbina coryleti. Next base: position 54,771,458 of record OX030950.1, read on the forward strand.
TGTTGATTTTTTTTCGTCTTTCGTTGGACAGACGTGAGTAGCTTGTTGCTTTTGTCTTGATAGCGCATGCCCATCTTTTTGTCTATGTATTGTCTGGTTGCTTATGTATAGGTGAGCCCAGCGTGCCGCCATGGTATTTTAAGTTCCACAAAAAGGTCACATTCATAGAAATCTATTTTTTATCATAAAAAATATTTGAATTGAACATCAATAATAATACCAGAACAATTAAAAAAAATAATGAATATTTTTTCTTGAACATTTCCATCCATCAAATGTAATAAAGGGTTGAGCATTACGAGTTTAGGAAAGTGCAGCCCTGGCATTTAACAACTGTCAAATGTTCATGTCATCCAAACTGGTTTTTGTAAAGTTAAAGGTTTGCAATTTTATAATATGGAACGTGTTATTACCGTACAACGCGTTAAAATTGGATACTGGAACAACAATTATTAAATGCTGATTTTTCGAAGCAAATTTTGGTCAGCGATGAGGCCCATTTCGCGCTTGATGGATATGTGAATAAGCAAAATTATCGTATATGGAACTCTTAAAAAATCCCAAGCGATTGTGGACAAGTCATTGCATCCGTAATAGAAACTTTTTAACAAAAAAAAAACCGACTTCAAAATCACTACAAAGTAAAAAATAATTTTAAATAAGTTGTCCCATTAATTTCTTGGTCAAATTTTAAAAGCTATTTATTTATATTAAAATATTAGAAATCTTATAATTTCCATTTTTTCTAATTTGTTTTATTATCATCAATATATTAATTGCTTTATGAACATAAAAGCTTTAAAGTCGGCGCTAATCTTACTAAGTCGAAATCTTTTTATTTGAATTTTTTCTAATTTGTTTTATTATCATAAAAATATTAATAACTTTATGAATATAAAAGCTTTTCAGAGATTTTTTTCTTTCAGTTGGCAATTGTTGAGTACGCTGAATGTAGCCAATGTGTTCCATGCATTATTTGTGCAGATGTTTCACACTATGTCAATATGAGCTTTACAACCTCACTCAAACCAGTATAGTGAGAATGTTTATGTGTACAAAGCTTTTAAAAATACTGCAGTGTCACCAAGGCAGCATAGCATAAAATAAAAAAGTTTAAAGTAGTGCAGGGATGGAAAAAGATCATGATTGTGTGTCAAAGATTAGCGCCGACTTCAAAGCTTTTATGTTCATAAAGCAATTATTATATTAATGATAATAAAACAAAATAGAAAAAATTAAAATGATAAGATTTCCAATATTATAATACATATAAATAACTTTTAAAATTTGACCAAGAAATTAATGGGAAAAGTTATTTCAAATTATTTTTTACTTTGACGTGATTTTGAAGTCGGTTTTTTTTTTGTTAAAATGTTTTTATTTCTTCCTTTTAAGAGAATATGAAAAAATTTATGTAATAGAATTCCTTAGGAAAATTTCAAACATGAAACTTTGTTCTTAAAAAATTTGTTTTATTAATTTCTGAAAGTTTGTAGGGTATTTTCCATTTCTATCTCTTTACAAATTTTATTAAAGTGCCACGCCCTATCTCTAATCCCGCCCACTTTATTTACCGTACTTTATAATGATTCTACCTAGCCCTGTGCCAAATTTCAGTTCCCAAGTATCAATATTAACCGATATATAGTATTTTCCTTAAATACACCTATGTACAATCCCGCCCACTTTTATAATGATTCTACCTACCCACCTGCCTGCATACCAAATATTAGTACCCTAGTGTCAATATTAACTGAGATATAGTATTTTTACAATACTGCCACACCCCTTTGCTGAATAACGCTCACTTTTTTGACCATAATTTGCAGTAAATGTTCCTACCCATGCACTAAATTTCAGTACTCTAGTGTCAATATTATTCGACATTCAGAGTTTTTCTAATATTGCCACATCCCATTGATGAATAATGCCCATTTTCTTGACCCTAATTTGTAATAACTATGCCTACCCATGTACTAAATTTCAGCACCCTAGTGTCAATATTATACGATATATAGTGTGTTTCTAATATTGCCACACCCCTTTGTCGAATAACGCCCACTTTACTTACAGTAATTTTTAAAAATTGTGTCTATCCCTGTCTATCCCTGTACTAAATTTCAGTACCCTAGTGTCAATACTATTCGAAATACAGTGTTTTTCTAATATGACCACATCCCTTTGTCAAATAACGCCCACTTTATTGACCGTAATTTGTAACAATTCTGCTTACCCCATTATTTTTACTGTAAATTTCAGTACCCTAGTGTCAATATTAACTGAAATACAGTGTTTTTCTAATAGTGACACGCCCCTGTGTTGAATATCGCCCACTTTTTTAAAAAAGGACCTCCGCGTTCATATATATATAACAGATATATATCTGTTGACAAAAAATTACGGAAATCGGGCAAGTGCTTTAGGAGTTATCGATGTACAGCTGTGTTCAAAATAATAGTAGCGGTTGTTTGTCAATTATAAACAACAGTTTTGTGTTCTACCAAGTACTTTCATTAATTTTATTTTGGTTTTAACATAAATGAAATATTCTTAAAATAGTTCGGAAGACACGATTTTAAAACTAATAATACAGATTAAAGAATGGTCGGATTGAGCAGGACACGACATAACCTCAACCCCAATGACCCGAAACCATTCTCTAGCTTTTCTGCTAGTATGTTTCGGGTCATTGTCCTTTTGGGAAATCCATTGGAGTGGCATATTTTTCTCGGCATAAGGCAACATGACATTTTGGAGAATATCCACGTAAATATTCTGGACCATGATTTGTTTAATTACACTTGTATTAATACACTTTTATTGGGTCTACATCTCGGTGTGAAAATCAGCCCCGAATTATTATTTTTGATCCGCCGTGTTTAACTGTTTTTTGGGTATATTGGGGTAGGTATTCTGTATTAGGAGGTCGACGCACATATTGCCTGCAGGCCGTTCCACCAAAAAGAACAATTTTGCTTTCATCCGTCCAAAGGATGTTGCGCCACTTTTCAATAGGCCACTTAACATCGTTTTCAGCAAATTTTAATCGGGCAACAATGTGTTTCTTGGTTAAGAGTGGAACTTTTTGGGAACTTCTTGCAAACAAATTGTTTTCGATGAGTCTTCTGCGAACATTAACAGAAGATACGGAATGTTGAAGCTTTTTTTGAATTAGTATGGATGAAGCAGAAGGATTAGACTTGCTAAAACGCACAATACGCCTTTCATCTGCAACTGACGTTTTCTTTTTTCATTGGAGCTGTACAGTGCACACCCTATTATTTTTTGGATTTCTTTGTACGATTTTCCATATTGTCTGAGCTTTCAAATAAGATCTCTCTTTTCACTGGCACAGTGCTTAGCGCGAACCACTAAAAGTAAAAAAAGCTTTTTATTTTCCCTAATAACATAAACGATAATTAAAAGTTATCCTGATTCAACTTACTTTTTAAAAAAAGAGCCTCTTTTTAAGTTTGATTACAATTTTTTTGAATTTAACTTGCACGCTACTATTTTTATGAACAGCTCTAATTTCGACCGAAGTTCTTCGGCGAATGATCTTCGTATTCTTTCAACAACAAACATCACTTTCTTTGTGTTTTTTGTCATTTTGTACATGCGATGCAACTTTCTATGGCTTAGCAAAAAATTCTGCGTACTAGAAAATGAAAAAAAATTCCATGGAATTAGCTCGGGCATTGGTGCTACTATTATTTTGAACACAAATGTACATACATTTAAAGAAAAAAAAAAAAAAAAACGGACAAACCAACGAACTTTAGAACCTCCTCCTTTTTGAAGTCGGTTAAAAAATATTTCAGTGTCCGGCTTTCACACCACCGAGTCACACGACTTTGAATACAGCCCTATAATTTTGACGCCTTCAAATTCCACCACAATACAGGGAATTTAAAAAGTTGTAAAACTTTTCATATTTGTGATGCTTCGCAGACAAGGCCCCTTTATTTTCACAGAATCAAAGTGTTTTTCTTGCATTTCTTAAAATTACATATTATTTTGAACAAAAAGATACCTCCATCACCAAAAAATTAAAAAAATTAGCTAACTTATAGCATATTGAAGTTCTAGCAAGCAAATTTCCAGTTTTGAGATATTGATTTAAATATTTGACAGTTAAAAGGGACCTTAACTTCTCCATTTAAAATACATGATGGAAGATAAGATTTGCTTTCTTTAAGTGGGTAGAGGTTGGGGAAAATATCTTTTTTTGTTTTTCTGATTTAATAATCCACTTAAAACCTATTGTAAAATGCCAGAACATGACTGGGCAGTAGTACCAATCTTAACCTGAAAACCAATAGATTTTACCAAACGTATATTTTTAGCTTTCCTGACAAATTTAGCCTGGGAAGATAACGTCCCTTCTCCACTGAAGCATCACATTTATTGTTTACTAGCGATACCCGGCGCGCGTTGCTGCACCCGGCAAGTATATTGGAAATAATAAGTAAATTCAAAGCTTTTACTAATCCCTTGAATGACATCACGCTCATGTTCCACTGTCCGTTACAGTTTCCATACTAGTTTTCCAGTAGAAAGACTTTGGCAATTAGTAACTCCATACTGAGTTTTATTGTCATGCGACGTTTAGTTCCAAAGCTATTCAATATCAAAAATTTGGCTTGTGTGGTCGAAGCCATAACCCCTTTTCCTATGCCCGTCCCAGTTCTCTTGTTTATTTATAAAAAAACTTATTGAATTACACAATGTCAATTCTATAAAGTAAAAAGTCAGGCGTTTGTTCCTTTTGTTCATTTATAAACATAATACATACATAAAGTTGGATTGGCTCTCATTCTCATCAAAAAAATCCTCAACATGCTAAAGGTGGTCAGTGAATCCCCTTTTAACAAAACATATTAGAATGTACCCCCCTAATTTGAACATATTAGAATGTACTTCGGTCCAATTAGCTTTAAGCGCAGCAAAGTATTTATGCATATGTATTTGTTTGTTTGTTTTGTTGTGTTGTGCTTGCTGAGAACAAAAAGACTATAGTAGAGAACAACATGCAGTTTATTGAGGCTCTCGCAGCATAAACGCATGAAAAGCTAACGTTCAAGCAATGCATGGCATTCTGGATGATTTTTTAAAAAACTTAACACTTTAATTAAAGATACTTATTATTGAAATTTCGTAAAGAAAATATTCAATGAACCTTCTGTAGCACAAATGTAATATTTTAAAAATTATTTCATAAAAATCGAACCAGTACTTTTGGAGTTTTGCGGCAACAAAAAATTTTCACTTTTATTTTATATAATAGTATAGATATAGATATAGATATAGATATAGATATAGATATAGATATAGATATAGATATAGATATAGATATAGATATAGATATAGATATAGATATAGATATAGATATAGATATAGATATAGATATAGATATAGATATAGATATAGATATAGATATAGATATAGATATAGATATAGATATAGATATAGATATAGATATAGATATAGATATAGATATAGATATAGATATAGATATAGATATAGATATAGATATAGATATAGATATAGATATAGATAGATATAGATATAGATAGAAGTATAGATATAGACTGATATAGATATAGATATAGATATAGATATAGATATAGATATAGATATAGATATAGATATAGATATAGATATAGATATAGATATAGATATAGATATAGATATAGATATAGATATAGATATAGATATAGATATAGATATAGATATAGATATAGATATAGATATAGATATAGATATAGATATAGATATAGATATAGATATAGATATAGATATAGATATAGATATAGATATAGATATAGATATAGATATAGATATAGATATAGATATAGATATAGATATAGATATAGATATAGATATAGATATAGATATAGATATAGATATAGATATAGATATAGATATAGATATAGATATAGATATAGATATAGATATAGATATAGATATAGATATAGATATAGATATAGATATAGATATAGATATAGATATAGATATAGATATAGATATAGATATAGATATAGATATAGATATAGATATAGATATAGATATAGATATAGATATAGATATAGATATAGATATAGATATAGATATAGATATAGATATAGATATAGATATAGATATAGATATAGATATAGATATAGATATAGATATAGATATAGATATAGATATAGATATAGATATAGATATAGATATAGATATAGATATAGATAGATATAGATATAGATATAGATAGATATAGATGTAAAACATTGAAAACAAATGTTGAGCTTTAGGCCAAGCATGATGACTACAAGACAACATGAAGACAAAGAAAGCAACAACCAACAACAGCAACAACGGCTCTGTATAGAGCAGAGATGGGCACACCACACATCGACATTATGTCAATGTATATGTGTCGCACTCAGCTTGCTTCACTGAAAGCTAAAAAATCATATAAAAAAGCGAAACAGACGAACGCGATGTTACCGGCTTGAAGTTTCGTAGCATACTGATCTCTGCTGATCAACACTGACTGCTGTATGTGTATACAGAAATGTTACGTCATTCCACAAATTTGAGGTTCGTGCCCTTCTCTGGTATAGAGCAAACCACACAGCTTGACTATACAGACTGTTTCGTTGGCCGCTACACCAACTCATCAGTAGTCTTGTATGACTTTTCACTGTGATCCACTCAAGCTAATTAGGTATATACTGCCAATTATGCCGAGAAAGTTAAAAAAAATAAAAAATAAATAACTGGCCATTTCAGCCCTTGAAAGGACTTTGACCTAGCTTCTTATGATCAATTGTGTTGTGCGTGTTATTAAGTTTGTACACAATTTACCGAGAACCGGACCTACATGTTTAACGCCGACTCCGAATGTTCTTGTTCTCAAGAAGCTTTACATGGCATTTTGAATACTCTCTGAGGTTTGCCATTGTCTGCAGAGAGGTGGCGGCCGTACAGAAAAATTATTTTAATTCAAATAATTTTCTGTCGCTGCTGGGGTTCGAACCTGGGTCTCCAGGTTCGTTAACATAGCGGCCACGCACTTTAACCAACTACGCCACGGGCGCCACAAGGACGAGAAAGTTACCCGGAATTTATTTGACAGAGAGAAGACTTAAGTTCTTATCTACTTCGATGCACCCTGTATCAAGGTCAACCTAGATATTATCATACTTTTAGGCATAGCCTTAATTCATGTGCATCTTCGAAACATGCTTGGCCTAAAGCTCAAATTTGTTGTCAATATAAATAATGAAAGGCCGTATTCAAATATTAAGTTTATGTAAAACTATTACGAGAGATGTATAAGAAGTACCTGAAAAATGAAACAAGAAATGATTTGTTTTGTCAAAAATTGTTTTATCTCTCAGCATAATCTCTGTAAACCAAACATAATCCTTGTTCCTTGATATACTTTGTGCCAATAGGTCGATCTTTCCAAATTATACGATTTTGCCATTCTTCAAAATAAGCATTTGGCTTAGAGCTGGCTTCATATCTCTTTCCGTCGACCCATTTCTTCAATTTTAGAGTTAGATAAAAGTCTCAAGTGGCCAAATCTGAAGAATATAGTGGATGACGAACAGATTCAACCTATTGCAATTCATGCAATTTTCAAACAGGAGTCACAGATGTTAACTCAGAGCTTAAATCAAAATCATCACTACCACTACATTGATCGACAACATGTGATCCTGCCTCGATCCTGACTGACTGAGAAATTTTCCAGCTGGAAGCACGATCACACATCAAAATTCATTAAGCTTAAAATTCTTTATTTTCAATCTTAAAAAGGTGAGTAACAGGGTTTCCCGTTTTCTACAAATCTTTCTAAAGCAAACTTTTTTTTTTATTCGCCAAGAACTTCCTTTGCTCGATCAAATAATTCCTTAAAAGTTTCATTTGGAAAATTTTGTACACAACATTCTTTGACAAGAACATTTTTGTTAAGTACAGGATTTTTTTTTCAAATTCTAGTATCTTCATGCTACGTACATCATCCAAAAATGCGGGTTATTTTTGTCGCTATCTATTCCATTTGTACCGAAAATCTATGAAAAACAAAAGTAATGCTTCAGAAAAAGTAGATTTTTCTACAAGCAACCCTTAAATACCGTGGGGGCTAAAACGTATTATCAGTTATTTTTTATTTTAATGCTTATCGTCGCATCGCAACCGAAAGTGTGGAACTTGTCTATGGCGGCTACAAGTATAAAAATTGGGGAGACTTTTGCGACGTTGACAGCGCTGGCTAGTACAAAGCCGACGCAGCTGCAAGAGCGCCCGAACTCAACATCATGGTATGTGTACGCGTGTGCATTTGCGTGCGTGTGTGTGTGTGTATTTTTGCGTCTGTGTGTGTAGTGAGCGTGTAGCACTGTATGTTGACAAGGCTTCCCATGGGAAACTATAATATTTATGTGCGGGGCGGTAAGGGATGCTTAATAAAAACGCAAAGGAAGAACGAAAAGAAAAAAATAAAATAAAGAAAAAAGGAAAATTCAAATAAAACCGTCGCGACGTTGCTCGGCATCGTCGCTACATACCGCACCCTAGTTTCCAACGTTACGACAGCAACGGATACCGACTGACGAACGGGCTCGTTTGCTCGCGTGCTCACTGGCATCGAGACAACACAAGCGACAGCGGCGCTGCTGGATACACGCTGCGACAACATAAGCGACAACAAATGCGCTGGTGGGTCGACGTTGGCAGTTGATCCGCAAGGAACTCTGACTTCAACTCTGTTCAAAACGACTCAAACAAGGATAACGAAGTCTACTTCTACTCTTGGTATGCATGGCAAGGTTCGGCATAATTTTACTCAGTGCTTCGGCAATGAAGACCGCTGGCTTACCATCCAATTAACAACATTTTCAGCTGCCTGTTGCAGGCAGGACGTCCTCGTTGTCGTTATCGTTGTGTCGTGTACGGGCCATAATTGTTGTCGGTTGTAGTCGTTGTTTGTTAGTCGTCGACCGACGACGTTGTTATACGGACGATAGTTGACTGTTGGCTGTTGTCATCGGCGACCTCGAGACATCGAGCTTTATAAATTATAAAACTCTGCGTTAGTACAACGTTGACTCTCAACGAGTTGGCAGCCTGTCACGGACGAGACAGCAATTTTTGGCCAGCAATTAAAAAAAAAAAAAAGAAAAAACTAAGAAAAATATTAAATTAAAAATAAATCATATCAAAAGGATTCTTTGCAGTAATAATTGAAATAAAATAAAAAACAATTGACTGTGCGAACTTGAAGAATTATTTTTCAGTTTGAAATCAAGCCTAAAAGTAGGCAAAGTTTTAGTGAAAAAAATAGTACGAACAAAAAAACCGACTTTTTGGGCGGTGCTGCAACATATGTACACGCAACACAAACATATGTTGGACGAAAATTGGCCGAATGCTAGGTAAGTGCTGCCAAATTTGAAGAACTTTTTAAAGGATATGAGTCGAAAAAGGCAAAAGTGCTTTAACGAAAAAATATGTTAGAATTTATTTGGTAGACTTTTTTATTGCTTCAATAAAAGTCAACGTCTAACACACACATTTACACAAAGCACGGTTCTAGCTTTATGTATGAAATTGCATGTATGTGGGTTGGCTGGTTTACTGGTTTGCTGGTGTGTGTAAGTGCGCGATACTTGCATAACAAAGGAAGTGGCAGGAAATTCAATTTTTCACTTGTGTGTACAACAATATGTTTCAAGAAATTTCATGGTATTATCTGCAAACAGCAAACGGAGCAAAAGCAACAACAATAACAACAACAACAACAACGACATCACAACAACAATAAGGAGACATAGAAACGTAGTTGAAAGTAGTAGAAGCAGCGCACAGCGAAAAAAAGGTTGCAGCACTTTTGCTTGTTGCTGTTGCTCGCATTTTTTCGCCTCTAGTATGCTATGTAAATGGCTAGAAAGATAAAAAAAAAAAAACAAAAAACACACAGTGAGTCATAAAAGTTTAGCCACAGTTGGTTGGCATCTATCACTGTTCGATTTGAAATCGAATTTTGCTTATCTCTTTTTCCATTTCGGAGCAGCACGGAACCGTAGGAGTTTTTGCTCATAACATCTTCTACATAGCTTCCCATTCGTTGGTAAAAAAAAATGCAATATTTTGTGCTTACGTACCTGCCAATAGTTTACACCAACTTGTTTTATTGCACTTTCACCGAAGTCTTTAATTGGATTTCTTCTCCACCAGTATATTTTGCAAGCTAACTTGTCAGGACATTTAGTTTTGCTGTGTTGTGCTTTTTCCCAACCTGCCACTCTTCCTCAATATCACATTCACTACTATTTGCCTTACTTAATTGCTTGTGGCATGCAGCAGAAAGCAAGCCATGCCGGTCGCATAGTGGAATTTTTGGTTTGTAATAAAGTTTGCATGGCAGATTCTTGATCTTGTTACAGAATTCTTTGAGTCCTAATACGTGCTCTTTGATGTTAGGCTCATGATGAAAGACTTTATCAAATCCATTTGGAAAAGTATTTGTGATAAAATACTCAAGGGAAATTATGCCTATTAAACCATTAGTTACTACTACTATACATGGCAGTATGAAATGAATATACTGCGGAGAAATATGAATGAATCAGAATGAATATGAATCAGATTTTCTTATCTGCTAATATAATGATTGGATTATCTTAACATTTTTGTTGTTTTAATTCTTTCCCTTAATAATTTGATAAAAGAAATATATATGCGTTTTGTCTTATTTCAAAATCATAAAATACTAGCAGAGAGAGTTAGAGAGAGAGCGTGGCTTTGCAAAATTTTCCATTAAAACAGGTTTGCATTAATTTTATTTAAAGAGCATCGAAAGCATAACAAAAATGACTTGCAAGCCATTTGCCATGATATCAAATACTTCCTTTCTACTGCAGACGAATATTAAAACCAGTACTGTTGTAGTAAAGAGATGTTTTCAAACACTTACAAATACTGTACGAATGTACGAAAAAATATTCCAGCCTTATGAATACATAAGAAAATTGAAGTAAATCCCAATTGAATATAATTATAAGAGTATCATGCACCATGCCGAAGTAATTTTATGTCATGGATTTTTTTTTCCATTGTTTTCTTATCGGCAGTGTCGGCCGTGGGCAAACGTGTTAGTAAAAGAGGGTCCAAATACAAGTTTTTTTTTTTAATGCAATAAAATGAACAAAATTTAATTTTTTCCATGTATTATTGCTTTATTAGTAAGAGCAAACATTCCCCTTAATTATGGAACAGAACGTCATTCAAGTGGCTGCCTCGGCTTGCTTCGCAGTAGCGCAGTCTGTCACTCCAATTTTCCAAGACCTTGTTGATGGTTTCGATCTGTATCTCACGGATTACTTGGATGATATTGGCCTTAAGTGCTTGAATAGTATCCGGAATGTTGGCATAACATCGGTCCTGCACAGTAATAATAATATAATAAACTGGCCATTTCAGCCCTTGAAAGGACTTTGGCCAAACTTCTTATGATCAAATTGTGTTGTGCGTGTTATTAAATGTTTGAACACAATTGATCGAGAACTGGACCTAATAGTTTTATGCCGACTCCGAACGGCTAATGTGCATGTTCTCAAGAAGCTTTACATGGCATTACTTACTCTTTGAGGTTTGCCATTGTCTACAGAGAGGTGACGGCCGAACAGAAAAATTAATTCAATTGAAACTAGTAAGAAATGATCTTCGACTGGGCCGAAGTTAAAATACCCCCACGTCCGAACCGAAGTATATTCAAAGTCTTAAGCCGTCAATAAAATGTGTATTTGTATAAAACATTTTTGTTATACCTACATAGTTTTAACAGAAAATATTCGCTTACATTTTTTATAAAATCACTTTGTTTGGGGGGTGGGTGTGGTTTTCACTCGATTTGGCTGAATTTTATACACAAAGTGCATGTTATATATCAAAGTTAATAAGCAAAATTTCAAGTCCATATATTATTTTTTGTGGAATTTAAAGAGATTTTACCTTTTTGATGAAGTCACTTTGTATGGGAGGTAGGCGTGGTTTTTATCCGATTTGGTTGAATTTCATACTTAGAGTGCACTTTAAATATCGGAGCTCATATGCAAAATTTCAAGTCCATATATTAATTTTTGTGGAATTCTAAGAGATTTTACCGTTTTGATAAAGGCACTTTGTATGGGAGGTAGGCGTGGTTTTCATCCGATTTGGCTCATTTTCGAACTTGACCTTAGTTTTTTAGTCAAAAGCTTAAATATTGAATTTCGTGATGATAGCTTAAAAATTACGGCTGTAATCGTGACGACAGACGGACAGACGGACAGACGGACAGACGGACAGACGGACAGACAGACGGACATGGCTAAATCAACTCGGGTGGTGATGCTGATCAATAATATATATACTTTTCTATACCTACCACGCCTCCTTATGGGCGTTACAAACGGAGTGACAAAATTAATATACCCCCATTTACGTTTTTTAAACGTGGGGGTATAAAAAAACTTTCTGTGTCAGATGGAATTGAACCAGGGTTCTTTGGCGTATGGGTCACGCACTCTACCCACTGCACCACGGCCTGCACGGTTCCCCACAAAAAAGTCCAAAGGGGTCAAGTTAAAACGATTTGGGAATTTTTTGCGCAAAAGATCGATTGTGGCATGGGCTGTGTGGCACGGCGCACAGTGCACTTTTTTTGCACTTTTTTTGATATTAAATCTATAACTTTTTAACCACTTGAGATTTTTCATCCCGGTTTTTTTTATTTTTAAGAAAATTGATTGCACTATATAGTAATCATAAAAAAATTTCCAAAAATTTTTTGGTTTTTTAACAGGGTGATTCAAAACATGATTTTTGTTTTATTTTTATTATATTTAAAGATTTTAAAGGTATTTTTTTTTAAACTATAATTCAGTTAATAACGCTTAATTTATTTTTCTTGTAAAATTTACACAATTTTATGAAAAATAAGAGACAATTCTTTAATTGTGCTTAATAAAGATATCAGTATTGCCTGAAAACATACCTTACTAAAAGTATAACTTTTAATACGTTTTGAAATTCATATGTAAAGAAATTTTTACCGGTTTTTCCATTGTTTTATTAAAAGATCTCTGATTTCATCAAAATTATCTTCAGAAAAACTTTTATTTTGTACACTTTTGTGTCGCAGTGATGTTATTAATGGGTCCGACGATATCATTAGCATTGTAATTAAGTCAGTATTTTGGTTCTATCTACTATTTTTTCTTGTGTGACTTAGTCTTAAATTCTTGTAGTTCTTATTTTTGGCTTCTTGGGCCTCTTCCGAAAGCTCGCCAATTGGGAAAAAATTATTTTTTATTATATATTTTCCATGGCACAAAAATTTATGAAGAGTTTAAGTTATGTCCTTCCAACTTCCATATAAATTTTTGTGCAAGTTCTGCGTTTCTGATGCGAGTTTTTCAAACTTTTCTGCGTCAATGTGTTGACGAGAATTGATGGCAATTAAAATTATTTTAAAATTTCTTAAAAGATCCACATTGATTTTTGTTATTGATGCTGTCACTGCAACATCTTCAAAAAAACGCCTCGCAGTAACGTGTTGCCATCGTTACTTTTCCCGGTTTCTTCTCGAAACTCATCTTGAACTCTTTTCTTTTCTTCAGCTATAAAGTTATTTCTAGTTTCTTGTTTTTCTTTTGCACTTGGACTTTCAAATTGTTTGTTATTTTGCCTGAAATCTTGAAATTTTAATCCATACGCTATCTTTAAGCAATGTTCCATAGCACAGATTCTTGCATGAAATAAATAATAAGTGATAGTTGGCCTACCCTACACCATATTTTAAAATTGTTTGAAAATTGGATGGACTACGTCAATTTCTGGTTTTTATCAATATCACGATAATTTTAGTACTTTAGAATTGATAAAAAACATACCAAGTTTTGTCACTCTAGCTCAATTTTAAGCTTAGTTTTTGAGTTTTCTCTATTGTGGGTAGTATGGGAGGTGGACGTATTTGTGGCCGTGTCACGCCCATTTTCGATGCTCATCTTAGAATTGGTATAACATATACTCGTATCAAATTTTGTCTGTCTAGTTCAATTATTAGACCATATTTTGAATTTTTCTATACTGGGTGGTATGGGAGGTGGGCGTAATTGTAGGCATATCCAGAAATTTTTTTATATGTCAGATTCCTGGGTTCATAGGAATATGTGTGAAAAATTTCATTCAATTATCTAAGCTCGTTCTCCTTATTCTTAAAGTCAAACAGATTTTTGATAAAGCCTTCATATTTCCGGAATTATCTAAAAATTCAATGGGTTTTTTACAAAATTGAACACTTTGTTCTACTTCGCGGACTTCCGGGAAAAAAAATCCTATCTGGCATAAAAGCCAATACATCAGCGCATACTGTGATGTATGTCATTCTGGATTCCTATGGATTCTTTTAATTAAAAGTTTACCGAAAGTTGAAAAATAGCTTTAAAAAATGGTTGTAGGTTATAGTTTATTGTAAACTACTTAAAACAAATAAAATATTACTGATACATAAAAACAATAGATATTAAACACACAAATTTTATAAGAAAACTGCATTAAAAATCTCAAATGGTTTCTTCACGACATTGCTCTAAAATTGAAAAAAAATATCAAAATTTTGACTTCTTGAAAAAGTTGAAAAAACTTCCAAAGTTTGAAGCATATATCTTTTCAAGTGTTGCAGAAAGTTTAAAACAAAACTTAGATTAATAAAATATGGATATTTCTAAGTAATAAAACAGTAAAAATTTTAGAATTCCGATCAAAAATTTTTTCGATTTTACTTATTTAATATCAAATTTCATGCTCAAAAAGTGCACTGTGCGGCGTGCCATTCTGCATGAACCAGAGGTCGGCCAATTTCATGTCTCCAATTTAGGTAAAAAAAAGTTGGTTAACATGGCTCTGTAACGCCCACCGTAGACCGAAACGTTGTTCCCAGCCTTATTTTCGAAGAAAAATGGTCCAATGATGCCACCACTTCACAATTCGTGGATCAAACTGTTACTCTATAATATGCGGGTTTTCCGAGCCCCAGATGCGACAATTTTGTTTGTTAACGTAGCCATCGAGATGAAAATGTGCCTCGCCAGAAAATATGGTTTTTCGCCCAAAATCGTTGTCCAGTTGAAGCTGCTCTATGGCCCAAACTGCGAAGCGATAACGAAGCGGATGGTCGTGCGTCTGCAATTGCTAAGTCAATTGGACCTTGTAAGCGAATAATCCGAGATCTTTGTGCAGAATTCTCCTCAGGTTAGTGAATGAAATGTTGAGCTGTAGAGATAGATGGCGAGTTGATGTTCGTGAATTGGGTCTCACACTCTCGGCTATAGCAGCCAAAATTTCGTCTGTGAGCACCGTACGACAACGGAGCCCATGAGTGTTGTCCACTAGCATACCAGTCTCACGAACTTTTTACACAAACTCGCGTATAGAAGGCGCGGTGGGTGCTTAATTTCTGCTAAAAGTTATTTTCTAATAATCCACTGTTTGGGCTACACAGCACTCATTTTGGAAATAAGTTTTCAATATTATTACTTATTTCCTTCTGCGAAGATACAGTGATGTGCGACGAAATAGAGCCAGTGGTATAATTTAAGGTATAATGTACGTGTAAAAACCAAAAACAGAAGCGGTTTTCAAAAAATTTTTTTAGCTATAGGAAGTTATTATTTTTTTTTTAAATTTATATAAAATTATAAATTTATATAAAAATATTTTTTTTTTTTTAAAATACAGTTATGGCTTTGTGGCCTTTCCCATGTATCGGAAACAAAAAAATCAAATGACATTTTAAAGCATAGACCATATATTAAGCATCCCCCCTACGCAAGACCCCCGGGGTTTTTTTTTTAATTATGGCGGAAGTTGAAGTAAAAAGTTCAAAATATAGATAGAAATTATTGAAATATAATTATTACTACCTCAATATTTGGTAGAGTATCCATTATTTCTGATAACTGCTGAGCAACGCTTAGTCATCGAATCCACTAGTTTTTGGCACTTAGTATCTGGAATTTTCTCCCATGCGTCCTTGATTAACCCCCAAAGATCATCTTTGTTGATTGGATGCTTGTCTCTAAGAGACACTTTAACCTCTCGCCATAAATTTTCGATAGAATTAAGGTCTGGCGACTGTGGCGAGCAGCTTAAAACTTCGATGTTTTTTTTGTCTAAACGATTCGTTTGCCCGCTTCGATGTGTGTTTCGGGTCGTTATCTTTCTGAAACACCCATCGAAGCGGCATATTAAACTCTGCATGGTTTCTCATGGTTTCACTCAAAATCCAGGTGTACTTTAAAACATCCATCTTTCTCTCGAAGCGAAATAAGGGACATGTACAATTGCATATTTTCTGTAGTAAAATACGCGAAGCACCCCAAAACTATTATACTGCCACCGCCATGTTTAACAGGTTTTTATAGTGTGTTGAGGGAGGAATTCGGTATTGGGGGGGTCTTCTCATAGAAATGCTGTCTCGGGCTGAGTTAAATAAATGAACTTTGATTTCATCTGACCAAAGAATGTTTCGCCATTTGCTTGTTGGCCAATCAGCATGATCCCTTGCGAATTGAAATCGCTTGCGGAAATTAACTTTGGTCAGGAATGGTATCTTCCGAGCAGGTTTAGCCTTCAATCCATTTTTAATTAAAAGTTTTTGAATCGTTGAAGTGTCCACGTCCAAGGAATATTGTTTCTTGAGAGCGGAAGAGGTCACAAACAGATCTTTTTTTACGTGACGTCGGATTCGTCTTTGCAAACTGGTACCTATTTTGGGTTGTTTTCCTCTGGTGTCTATTTTTGTGTAAACTTTAAGGCGTTCTCAACCATTTTCTTTGAGCAGCCAACTATACTGGCTATTATCCTTTGGCTTTTACCTTGTTTACGCAAATTTTTTATAATTTTTCGGTTTTCAGAACTGCAGTGCTTGGCTTGGCTAAATAAATGGATCGTGAAAATGCTCATTTCGTACAATGGAATTAAAAAAAATTTGGCTTTTTTTCGTTGCTTTGGTTTTGCAAAAATTTGCGTTTTTGTGTCATTTTTCTTTCAAACATTTTTGGGCTTTTTTTCGTTTTTTTGGGTGAAATTTCGTTTTGGGCGATATTTTTTTTGAATGGAGAGCCTTAAAAATATGAAGAAAGTAATTTTAGTTCAATTTAATTTAAAATAAAATAAATCTATTAAAATTATAGATATATTTTTTTTTCTATAAGAAAACCTGGCCAGAAAACTTACTTACTTACTTATCTGGCGCTTACAACCGTAAATCGGTTTTGGCCTCGTATAAGAAATTGCGCCAGTCATTTCTGTTCTGTGCTTGCTGGCGCCAGTTGGAAACACCAAGCGTGGTCAGGTTATCCAACACCTGATCCTTCCAACGAAGATGTGGGCGTCCTCTTCTGCGTTGACCACCACCGGGCACCGAATCGAATATTTTTTTCGCTGGAGCGTCCTTTTCCATTCGCTCAACATGACCTAGCCAGCGGAGCCGCTCGATTTTAATGCGCTTAACTATGTCGATGTCAGCGTACAGCTCATACAGCTCATGGTTCCATCGAATTCGGTACTCGCCATTGACGCAGATTGGACCGAAGATTTTACGAAGGATCTTTCTCTCGAAGGCTCCCAGAGTCTTTTCATCAGAACTGCTCAACGTCCAGGTTTGTGCTACATATAATAGGACGGGCATGATTAGTGACTTATAGAGCGTGAGTTTTGTTCGTCGAGAGAGGGCTCTGCTTCTCAATTGCCTACTTAGCCCAAAGTAACACCTGTTGGCAAGAGTTATCCTTCGTTTTATCTCAATACTAACATCGTTGAAAGAGTTAATGCTGGATCCCAGGTAGACGAAGTCCTTCACAACCTCGAAGGAGATGTTGTCAACAGTGACGTGGTTTCCAAGACGCTGGGACTGTTTATTTGTTGACACTAGGTATTTCGTCTTATCTGCATTCACTGTAAGACCCATTCGACTCGACTCTTTCGCTAATCTGGAGAATGCTACGCTGACTTCGCGCGTATTATGGCCAATGATATCGATATCATCAGCATACTCCAGCAGCATAATACTTTTGAAGAATATCGTGCCGCTGCGTGTTAAATCAGCAGCTCGGATGATCTTCTCCATCATCAGGTTGAAAAAGTCGCACGATAAAGAACTACCTTGTCTGAAACCTCGTTTGGTATCGAACGGAGGAGTGAGATCCTTCCCGATCTTAACTGTGCTGCTGGTGTTGCTCAGTGTCATTCTGCAAAGACGGATGAGCTTTGCAGGAATATCAAATTCAGACATGGTGGAGTATAGATAATTCCTTATAGGACTGTCGAAGGCGGCTTTATAATCGACAAAAAGATGGTTGTTGTCGATCTGTTTTTCTAGGGTCTTCTCCAAGATTTGTCGTAGCGTAAATATCTGGTCTATGGTGGATTTACCAGGTCTGAAGCCACACTGATAAGGTCCAATCAGCTGGTTTACGATGGGCTTTAGTCTTTCACATAGCATGCTCGACAGGACCTTATATGCGATATTAAGAAGGCTTATCCCACGGTAGTTGGCGCAAATTGTGGGATCGCCTTTCTTGTGGATTGGGCAGAGCACACTGAGGTTCCAATCGTTTGGAATGCATTCTCCCGACCATATTCTGCATAGAAGCTCATGAATGCATTTAAATAGAGCTTCGCCTCCATTCTTGAAGAGCTCAGCCGGTAAGCCATCGGCTCCTGCGGCTTTGTTGTTTTTAAGCCGAGCTATAGCTTTCAAGACTTCACTATGGTCGGGCAGCGGAACTTCAACTCTGTCGTCCACAATTGGGGTTTCCGGGATATCATCTCTATTGGCGGGATTGTTGTCGTCGTCACCATTCAGAAGCCTAGAGAAGTGTTCCCTCCACATCATCAGTGTACTCTGGATATCTGTCACTAGATTCCCATTTTCATCCTTGCAGGAAGAGGCCGCGGTCTTGAAACCATCGGCCAGGCGTCTTATTTTTTCGAAAAATTTCCAGAAAACTTATTTGAAATATTTCTGTGGTCACAAGGATAACAGCATAACTCAAAATGTCGTAAATATAAGATGTTTTATTTTCCTTATCTCGTCTGAAGATTTTTTTCGTCTGAAGACCACATGAATGAAGATTTTTTATTTTTGCAAAAAATAGTGCTTTCTGACGAAGCTTATGTTAATAAGCAATATTGCGGTATTTGTGGATCCAAAAACCCACTTGTAATTTAGAAGATGCCAATATACCCACAACGATTTACTGTTAAGAGTAAGTGTTTCGCGCGGATTGTGGGTCGGAGTTCTCATAAGGCCGCTAGTTTTTTATAAATGATGACATAATATCCGTTACGGTCAATGGAGTGCGCTACAGAGAAATGTAAACATTTTTATGTGGTTGGAGATGGAGTATACGGACATACACAGATGATCTCCACGTTAAACAGGATGGTGGTACGTTTACCACAAAGTTATAGTTATTAAGCAGGAAGTTTACCCTAGTCGAGTAATTTGGTATTTTGGAGAGAAACCAATTGCCCGCCAAGATCTTTAATACCATTGGGCTACTTCTTTTGGAGTAATATTATGTTAAGCTATGTATGCTCCAACTCTCAAAGCGGACATTGAAGTTACCATCGTCGAAATAGAGTCTCAATTATGCGAAAGAGTAATCGAAAATTTTAAAAAAAGGTTTAAGACCTATAAGCTAATTCCAGGTGGCTATTTGAAAGATATTGCATATCATGCATAATTTGAATCTGTCTACTTCATAAATCAATAAAAATTTGAGAGACATCAAAAGAATTGTTCCTTTACTTTAAAAAAACAATTCATACATATACCTTTTGTTGATACACCCGTTATGGAATTAAATCACATACGTGAAGTGGTGATTTTTATATGATATGTTACGAGTACCACTTTTATCCTAACCCTGTAGTTCTATTTAAATGTTTTAGCCTTATTTAAATCTTTTGAAATCGATGAAGGCAGATATTGGGTGATTAGAGTGTGTGTTAAGACGAGTGCGATAATCGAAAGAGTTGAGGATTAAAAGTCTTATGAAATAAACTTTACTCAACTCCAAGTGCAATCATTTTTAAAAACTGAGTAAACACTGTCAGTTTGCCGTCAGTCTGTTTTAATTTAAAAAATAAGCAAAATTATTAAAACAACACTTTTTACTAAACGGCACATTTATTGTAAAAAATGGATTGTGAAGGTAAAAAATTAATAATTAAATTCAATTAATGGACATTAATTGTGAAATTCATTACTTTGCAGAAGTTGAATATTTAGATGATGAGCAAGTGGAGGGCAGATTCTTACAAATTTGTAAAGATCAGAGTGAAAATATGGTTTTTGTACAAACGCTGCAGCTATTTGGCAAACCTTTGAAAGACAGGATCCCCGATGTACCGTAGAAAAATTTTCATTTTTTTCTATATTTGACAAAGCGCTTCCGCGTGTTTCTTCATTTGGTGAGAAAATTACCAAATATTTGAGGTTCTCCGGCGCACAGTGCACTTTTTAGACCAGTTATCTGTCCGAATCAATCATTTCATTCGTTTCATTTCGATGCTGAAAAATTTGGAAAATTCGCTTCAGAGATCCAAACTTTATTCAAACATTATATAGTTGGAGAGATCCTACACCAACTCTCCATAAGGTATTTTGCCATGGGAAATAAATAATTAAATACCATTTTTTCCCAATTGGCGAGTTATCGGAAGAGACACAAAAAGCCAGAAACAAAGACTTTAAAAATTAAAGGCTAAGCCATACAAGGAAAAACAATAGAGAAAATCAAAATACGGATTTAATGACGATGCTTATGATATCTTCAGACCCACTTATAACGTCATTACGACATCACGAGGTAAAAAATAAAAGAAAAACAGAAAGTGTTGATGAAAATGATATTAATGATTTATTACTTGAAAACTAAAAACAAAAGAGACCAGAATTTCTTTATACTATTTTTGAAATTGTGTCGAGTATCTTAATTTTTTGTTCATGTTAATAGTCACCCTGTAAAATAATCATGATATAATTATTGCTTTATATAATTTATTTAAAAAAAATACTTAAGGGGAGCAACGCAGCCAGAGGCCGAAAAAAAGGTCATGTTTGTGAATTTTTTTAAGGAAACCTATGGGATATTTTTAAATGAGGGTATTTATACCTAAAAATATACACATTCAAGAGTATTTTTAGTTTTTTTTTTATTAAAAAAATTTAATATTAATGTCGATACAGCAGTTTTTGTAGAGCGCTCTGAAAAAAAGGTGAAATGCGGTGACCAAGATTGCTCCTCCTTAATTCATCTGAAACAAAAAAATGAAATATATTATTAAAGTAGATACTTAAAACTCGTACTTGTCATAGCCGTTTTTAAAAATATTGATTTTTCACAAAATGGCGGACTTTCGAACGTAAAAAAACGATTTTCGACCAAAAATTCGTCATAGTTTTGCCTATAAAAAATGAACGAAGCTAAAAAAAAAAAATCCTATGACAAGTACGAGATTATTATGTGTACAATAAGCCTGCAAAAGAATCAAAACGATCGCTTCACTGAACTTTGAGAAATCTTGGTCACCGACTTTGAAAACATGGTTTCGAGGAAAACGCGTTTGAAAATAAGCGCCAGCACTGCGCGCTCTAGAAGGCGGTTCACTCAGTAGGCTATAACTTTGCTATTTTTTGAGATATCGACTTGAAATTTTCACCACATATTCTTGAGATTTAAGGCTTTAAGAAAGGCTTTTGAAAAAAAAAAAAGTTCTGACTGCGTATCCCCTTAAATCAACTTTTTTTTTAAATTTTAAAAAGGTTAAATAATTCGAAATGTTCTACAGCAAATATTTTAAAAACGGCTCTGTTTATTTTTAAATAATTTTAATTATTGGAGTTAATAGACCTAAAAAATTTAAAAAACTTTATTAAATGTCAAAAAATAACGATTTTTATACATTTTTCTGATCAATGAAGTCAGCGAAAATTTTACACTTACTTGCATGTGCTTATAGTCACCCTGTAAATTCATCGTTAGACTTATGATTATTTTTATTGTAATTTTAGTTAGTTTAAGAATTAAATATTACAAAAGTTATAGATTTTTGGACAGATAACTGGTCTAAAAAGTGCACTGTGCGGCGTGATACGATAAAGTTCCCGATAATTTTCAAGGGATTCTGGTCTTCTTTCTTTATACACTTTTACTTTTCTTTTTTCAATACCACTTTCTTCATCCGAAGAATCAAAAAGAACATTCATTAAATATGACATTCATATAGTATATTTGTTTGAATCTTAAGTTTTTTTTTTGAAAATTTCGGCTTATATTTATATAAATTGAGGCAGGTTGAATTGAGGCACACTCACAATTCCGATGGAAGACTGCATTTTTATTCATGCAAAATTGAGGGAACTCGAGTGAAGTAAAATTTTTGATAAGTGAGCACTATTGATGACAGAAGACATGAGTGAAGTAGAGTTGAGTGCAATTTTTTTTTAATATAATTTATTCATACCAAGCTGAGTGAAGTTGAAGGAAGACGAGTACACTCACTTCACGCAACTTTATTAAAACCACCCATTATCTGCTCTTATTGATAAACAAATTTAAACAGTAAAATCGTCAAAGAGTAATTTCTTTTAACATCTTACACGCATAGAAATTTTTCGTTCACCGCAACTGAAAAATTAGCCAACTACACTTCGTTTGCGAGTTGTATTTGCCACAATTGAATATTCAGCTGTCAACTTAATATATATATGTATATATATTTATCTAATCTATATTAATCTAGTATTTATATTAATAAGAGGTGTTATTGTGAATCGCCCGCTATTGTGAATCGCTCACTTTTAAAGCTGTTATTCTTTGACATTTGACAAGTAAAAACTACGCCATTACTAAAATGGAACGATACACGCTTCAACAATGCATTGAATTATTAAAATTCACTAAAAAAATGGTGAAAATCTTGCAGTCACAGTTCGCAAAACTAAAGCATTTTTTGGTCGTCGTGAAGCACCTTGTCGGACCGCAATACAGAAATTGTTGAAAAAATTTGAGCTGTTGGGACAAGTTAGTGATGTGAAGAATAAAAGCCGTGCACGTCGCTCAACAACAACTGAGAATATTTATGCTGTAGCCCAAAGTGTTGAAGAAAACCCAGGTTTGCCATTCCTCGTCGTTCTTTGGAATTGGGCATTCCACATACGTCATTACACCGTATTTTGCATAAAGACTTGGATCTTAAGGCTTATAAAGTTCAGTTAACACAAGAACTCAAGCCGGCCGATCATCAACAACGTCATGTCTTTGCTGATTGGGTCCTTCAAATGCATGAAAATGATACGGAATTCCATCGAAAAATCATCTTGACTAATGAGGCCCATTTCCACCTCGGTGGCTACGTCAACAAGGAAAATCCCCGCATCTGGGGCTCGGAAAACCCAAGAGTTATTGTTGAGAAGCCTCTCCATCCTCAACGTGTGACTGTTTGGTGCGGTTTATGGTCCGACGGGGTCATTGGACCTTACTTTTTCGAAAATGAGGTTGGATTGCGCTATCGAGAGATTATTAATGATTTCTTATGGTCGGAGTTGGATGGTATTGCTCAGGACAACGTTTACTTTCAACAAGACGGCGCTACGTGCCACACAAGCAACGAAACCATTGATCTTTTACGGGAAAAGTTTCCGGACCGTGTTATCTCTCGAAGAGGTGATCACAATTGGCCACCGAGATCTTGTGATTTAACACCTTGACACTTCCTCCTTTGGAGCCACGTGAAAGATAAGGTCTACGCCAACAGCCCAGCATCGATTGAAGACCTCAAAGATGGAATTCGTGAGGCTATCGAGAACATAGGGCAGTCACTTTGCGATTTGGTTATGGAAAATTTCATGAAAAGGATATTGTCCTGTAAGCGTGGTCGGGGTGGCCATTTGGCTGATGTTGTTTTTCATTATTAACGACATACCTTCCTCTTTATTATGAAAAAAACATCCGATCATTTATCTCAAAAAATGGCATTTTTCTTTGAATACCAAAATAACACCTCTTATTGGAAAACCCTGTATATATATGTATATATACCGCAAGCTATTTCAGCCATTATTATTTATTATATTAATTGTCTTCCTCCCTATGTCCGTCCGTCTTCTTATGGATTGTACTCATCGCACCTCTGTTCCTATCTCCGTCCGCGTATTAAGCAAATTGGTAATTTATGGACAAAATAGAACAGTTTGTCCATAAAGTAATTCTGAATTATAAGCGTTGTGTATATACAATAAAGGGAAAAATGAAGGAAGTTTTCAGTTGGGAAAAACAATTTTTCAATTGCTGCCATTTAAACATCATTCGCGTATATGACAAACGAAATTAATTACTGGCAACTAAATGACGCGTTTCTCGCAACTGACTTTTATTATGACAACTGTTGAAACGTTTGCAATAATGATCCCAAGCACGACAAACGAAGTTTGTTTGCGGCAAACTCGCAATAAACGTTTTTTTTTTCTGTGCGTGTAGGATATTCTTTGTTGGAATAACTTACAATTGCAATGGTGAGTGGCATTTTTATAAAAGTGATTATTTGATATTTTTTTTTTTTAAATAAAATATCTTTGGCCTCACATACTATATTTTTGGCCTTAAAGAGAATTTGTTAATAAATGTTATAATAAATTTAATATTGGAACAAGCGGCAAACATGATAAAAGTCAAAACAAGGTATGAAATTCATAAAAAGACTAATATTTAAGAAAAAGCCTTGCATGTTTGACTTGCAGACTCACAAGGACAGGAAAAATATATGATGTTAGAGTATGAGTAGGATAGGCTCATATATTAAAATGACAGGGAGTAAAAAATGTACATATAAAAAAATCCACTTGATGTCAATAAAGAGAAAAAAATTGTGAGACTTTAAATATGGAGTTAGAACAAACGCAAAAAAAAAGGAAAAAAAAAACAACAAGAAAAGGACCTAAGAAAGGCAAGCAGGGTGGGCTGTCGACACGATGTTAGGATGGTTGATGAAATATTAAAAGTGTGCAGGGACACTCTTAAATGTTTTAAGCAAGCAGCCCTAAAAAGTAACTTAAAAAGAAAAGAATAAACATTCATGATGCTGTATTTTAATATTTAATTTGAAAAACTTTTTGTGCAGACACAAAAACATCTAAACACACACATGCACCTACACACACATAAAATAGCTCCAACATACAATATGCTTTGTTTTATTGCTGCGACTTTTTTCACCCAAACGAACTTCACTTGACTGGAAAAGATGAAGAAACTGCTTTAGTCAAATACATATTCACAAATAAGTGGAAATGACAGAAAATGTATAAAAATAGCACAAAAAAAAAAAAAAAATTGCTTTATAATAGTCGAGATAGAAAATCAAGTTGCAAAAACTTTTAGATTTTTCTGAAAAATTTGCAAAATACTTGCTTAGCCTTTACGATGCTCAATATGTTCATTTACTTGCATCCAGAGGACATTTCTGTGGCTTTTAATTAATAATCAATGGTACACAAAAATGGTTGGGTAGCATGCAAATAATATATCGGAATCGATCTACACTAACGCTGCAGGTTCTTTATTTTTAATGGGAAAACTTCTTCTTATATAAAATAAAAATAATGCCTGCAATATTTAAGGCAAAAGAGTGCTGCTCAAATATTTATGTACCAGCCAGAAAACACACACATATATATTTATGTATATGTATATGTAAATATGCATAACTATGTGCATATACATGTATCTAGTAATGAATACTTACATATAAGTATGTCGAAATATGTTTAACTATTTGTCAGTAATTCCGATATGAAAAATTGCTATACAACTTGACACCAAAGGACACATGCTCACACAGACCCAAACATATACGCAGACACTTACACATTCGCACGCACAAAGCCCAGGAAGAAAAAGTTTTATATTTCAAAAGTATTTGTCACGTATGGACTCTACTCGTGCATATGTAGCCATGTTTGTGCATGTGTGTACGCATAAATGTCTGTACGTCGGTGTTTGTGCTTCTAAGCAACTTGCCTAGAATATGTTTGTTTGTCAGGCAGCAACTCTCAACGTATGCATGATAGAGTATCTTATTTGGAATACTGTTGATCCCTGTTAAAATATGTAAATGATTTATTACATAAGTATGTTTGTATGCTTACGCATGTGTGAGTAGTAGACTCGCTTGTTTTTCTTGCTATGTCTTGTTTTTCTTCTTTTGCCTGTTTGTGTAACATTTTTAGCTAATTAATAGCTTATGAAATTCTTCACACCACCACCAATATAATTGGAAACCCCGAATTATTTTTCATTAAATCTTAATTAATTATTCTGTATTATATCGAAAACAAAGAGATCAGCTAGCTTTTATTGGCTAACTGCCTGCCTGTCTGTTTGTCTGCCTGCCTGCATAGCTACGATAAGCTATCAAGTTACATGACTTTCAATCATCAATAATATTTATTAAGACAACAACAAATTTCCGTATTTTTCCAAACAAAAGTAACAAAATTTGAGACAATAAAATCTTGCCACAGCCATAATCTGTCTATTATCAAATATCCACCCGAAACCATAAAAGCTTATCCTACTCCAATTTTATCTTCAACTCTTAACCATCATCTTAAGCTTGTTGCTATGTCTTGCTATGTGTGGTGATTTATGAAAGATCTCATTTTCA
Source organism: Pherbina coryleti (assembly GCA_943735915.1). Classification (NCBI taxonomy): domain Eukaryota; kingdom Metazoa; phylum Arthropoda; class Insecta; order Diptera; family Sciomyzidae; genus Pherbina; species Pherbina coryleti. The sequence goes on from OX030950.1 coordinate 54,798,233, forward strand.
TAAAGGACACGTTTCAACTTCAATGTTGTTGGTCAATGTTGTTGACAAAATAGGGTCCATGAGCATGTGGTGACCATGACTGATAGTGTTAATGCGTTAAATTTTTTTTTTGTTTAATGTGTTCTTTATAGTTTTAAGAATAGACATACACATTTTAAAATCAATATTTAAAAAAAAATAGAAGTTATAACGGTTTTTGTTAACCTATATCTAAGCTCCATACAACAAATAAAAAACTTTAAACGCGATTTCCTCGAAACTAGTTTTTTTAAAACGGTTCGATGGATAACTCAAAATCCATTGGTTCAATTTCAATGATTTTTTTTTGGATTTTGTTTTTTATTTTGTCCTTTAAGCATCCCCCTAAATTCAAGTATCTATTTTTTTTTTGTTTTTTTTTATATAAACAAAAAAGCGCGCGAAAATGTATCTATTTTTCGAAAAACCCGGGGGTCTTGCGTAAGGGGGATGCTTAATGTAAGGTCTATGCTTTAAAATGTCATTTGAATTTTTTATTTCCGATACATGGGAAAGGCCATATCCATCGAACCGTTTTGGATGTTTTTTTTTCAATGCCATTTTCAGCGCCCTATATATAAAAGCCAGAACTGTATTTAAAAAAAAAAAAATATTTTTATAAAGTACAATAACCTGTATAAATTTAAAAAAAAAATAATAGCTCCTTATATCTAAAAAAATTTTTTTAAAACAGCTCCTTTTTTTGGTTGTTACACGTATATTGCTTACACTTTAAAAAAGTTGTATTACCAGGGATCGGATTTTGATGCTCTTAAGAACTTACAAAAATACTTATATAGCCGAAGATAAAATACTCCCAACCTCTTCGTGTTTATTATATAGCAGAATATCGTAATTAATGAAGGGAACACTAAGGGAGAAAAATATTAAATTTATCCAAAAACTTTTTTAATTTATCCAAAAAGCGAGTCATTTTTGCACTAATAACGTATTTACTTAAATCGACTACGTATATATTTAAAATTTATTTAAATACTTTTTTAATTAACTAAAATATTAAAATATTTAAAATTAAATTAATAAAAAATATATTAAAATTATGCACGAATATATTTAAATATCTTTCAAATATTTACCATTTGAAAATATAACTATCGCATTTAAGGAAAATTTATATAAAAATATTGAAATTGAAAAACAATTTATTTGAATATTTCCCATGAGCTGCGTCCATCAAACGCCATTTGGTGGTGCATTTTATTTTCTTTTTTCGTTCTCTAATTTATACTATTTTTGACAGTTGATGCAATATTATGGCATCAAATGTCAAAAATAGTATAAACTATAAAAATAAAAATGGAGAATAAGAAGTAAATTATGCAGGTAAATGACAACCGGTTCAAGAAATTCTTGAGAAAATACCAAGTTGTCACTCCACTCTACATGATTTCATCATGCATCGCAGTCACCATCGCACTCACAAATCATATTTGCCAAACTTACAGGCTATATTATCCTTGCAACATTAACTAAATGAGAACTATAAGAAACCTGCAACTGCAAGAAATAAACTGCAGGAACAGAGTGCGATGCTGTTGCTGCTTGTCGGAATATGTGTGTACGTGTGCGATGCTGTTGCTGCTTGCTTGTATGGAATATGTGTGTATGTTTGTGGTATAAATAAAATTTAAATACGGAAAAAAACGAATTGTAAGGAAAAAATTTCATTTATCCATGTAAATATTTAAATAAAATTTATACTCAGGCGTGGATAATGCTAATATGCGTTATTTCCCTTAGTGTACTATTATTATTTCGATGAAGCCAGTTTGTGGTAGGCGTGGTTTTCATTCGATTAAAAAAAAAATTTCTACTCAGAGAACGTATTTTAAGCTTTACTACAAAATTTCAAGGTTTTACAGGGAAGGTGGGGAATTGTGGGACACACTTTTATTTCGGCCGAACAGTCACATAAAAATTGCTTTTTCTGAAAACTTCAAAGACTGAAATTGTTTCACGAGTCGCAACCTTCCTTTTGATAACATTCGTTTAATCATATTCCACCAAAATTTACAAATTATATCAATTGGTGCAAAAAACCTTTTTTGCGATTTTTAAAAAAAGGTGGGGAATTGTGGGACAGATCGTAGGTCATTTAAAAAATGAAAGTTATTGATGGAAAACGTTTATTTATGAATGAAAACGAAAGAGCAGTTCATAATTAATAAAAAAAAAAATTGGAAAATGACGATGAAAATTAATCCGATTCGCAGTGAATGCAGGTGTAAGTGTTCGGGTTCGGTCTGGCGCATTTTAAGTGCACACCTCGGTCACAGACTTTGGCGGTTCTCCTTCTTGGGCATATTTTGTTTGCAAATTATGTAGAAATCGATGTCGTTCTCCATGTCAATGTCGGTTGGAGACGGCATTTTCTTCTGCGGTGTCTTCGATTTGCCATGACCTTTTTGCTTCTTTGCTCCCAGTACGTCGCGCGCCTTTGACAATCCTTGCCGCTTCTTTTCGGCCTTATCACACAGATCTGCGGCAACCTCGAGAGATGTTAAAACGGCAGACTGCATTGGCTTACGGCCATGATTTGATTTCGGAACAGGCGTGCCCAATTTCAACGGACCAACCGATTTTAATGCATCACGGAGCTAAGTAGGCGAAACAATAGACGAAGATGATGCAGCACCACTTGTTGAAGCTGCTGCAGCACTTGTTGATGGTTCCGACGTTGACACTACCTCATTTGCAGTGGTGGCAACATCATCACCATTCACAATAACTCGACGTTGATTGTCGGCATTTTCCTAATCTTCCTCGAACAAATTTTCACCGTTCAGCTCTGATGCAACAAAGTCAACTTCGGTGAAAATATGTAGGTCAAACGGGTAGACGGACGGTTATTCAGAAGCCGAATTTGATGGTTTTTGGCGTCAACACAACATCGAGTCACTGACCGACAATGAGCGGCACGTGATGCAGGTCGAACAAGACACCAGTATAAATGGCGTAAAGTAGCTCTTTTTGACGAGGTCAAGTCTCCAGTAAGAGGAAGGAACTCAAGGTGTCTCGAAGGTCGCCAAATATATGCATGGGCTTTTATTTTTTTGCAAAATTGACCGATATATGACCAAAGTCAGGGAAAGTCAGTGTTATGACTTGAACATGACTTTTACATGCCCTTAAGTCTCATTTTACACCGAGACTTACAAAAATTAATTTATTTGTTATTCGATGAAAGCAACAAAAGAAGTCAGCACAACTCACTGGTTTTGCACCGGTCGTTGCCTTTTCCTCCAGAAAATTCTTCATCACAACAGCATCAGCAGTAGCAACCTTGATAGACGCACGATCCAACGCCGCAATTTATCGCGTCAAAGTGCTTTTTGGAATGTTGTGTGCCGTCGCGGCTTGTCGGATGCTGTTGTTGTGCATTTTCACCGACTTGAGCGCCTCAAAAATTTTGTCAAAATCAATAGCTTTCACTTTTTTGGCATAATAACGCGGTATCGTAACTGAAAAAAATGTTCGGTGCAAAAAACTATTAGAAAATTTCTTAAAACTATTGTTTTATTGATATTTTGCTCTAAAAATCACTTGTACACACCAAATACGCAAATTTAGCCCGTCAATCGTCAAACACTACGTGTCCCATGATTCCCCACACGCTCACTTTTGCACAATGGCCGCGCATAATGAACACAATAGGGGTATTCTCTATGCCTAGGATATGCCGGTGCAAGAATAGGAAATATATAATATCTGCAATTGAGAAAAACAATCGTGGATTGTACATTTCCTATTCTTGCACCGTGCAACGGCATATCCTAGGCATAGAGAATACCCCTAATGTAATTTAATGTATAATACCTTTTGTGTATCGAAGGCTAGAGGTTTAACGAATGTTATGAACATATCTACCTGTATTGATTCGTCAAAAAATGTAGAGAAAATTGAATGAACACAGTGAAAAAAAAATTTTCAGAGTTTTCTTTACGTTATCGCAGCGAGGCAATAGCATGTCCGCACAGCTCGAGTGCTCGACAGAAAATGAATATAGTATGAGACGAGTCAAGCGACATCTGTTTGCAGCATCAACCAACACTAGGAAGAAAAATATCGCGATGTCACACGATACCCCGTTTCCCAAAATACCCCACCTTTCCTTTTTGTGGAATTTTTCGGTACTATTTCGATGACGACACTTTGTACGGGAAATAAGCAAGGTTTTCATCCTAATTTTCCACATATCAAGCGAATAGTGCGTATTTGGAATCAAGGATCATGTGCGAAATTTTAAGTGCTTGGATTATTATTACTACAGGCATATTTAAAGATTTTACTTTTTTGATGACGTCACTTTGTATGGCAGGCAGGATTTTCATTTGATTTTAGTAATTTCAGATGAAGAGCTTTCAGACTTTGATCTTAAAGCTTTACTTTAAAATTCAAGAAGTAGTAAAATTAATTTTTTTGTGAAATTTTTAAAGATTAAACCATTTTGATGACGTCACTTTGTATGGGAGATAGACGTGGTTTCATTCGATTTGGCGTCCGTGGCGTAGTGGCGTAGTTGGTTAAAGTGCGTGGCCGCTATGTCAAAGAACTTTGGAAACCCAGGTTCGAACCCCAGCAGCGACAGAAAATTATTTGAATTAAAATAATTTTTCTGTATGGCCGCCACCTCTCTGCAGACAATGGCAAAGCTCAGAGAGTAACCAAAATGCCATGTAAAGCTTCTTGAGAACGAGAACTTTCCGTTCATCGCCGTTCGGTGTCGGCGTTAAGCATGTAGGTCGGGTTCTCGGTCAATTGTGTACAAACTTAATAACACGCACAACACAATTGATCATAAGAAGCAAGGTCAAAGTCCTTTCAAGGGCTGAAATGGCCAGTTATTTATTTTTTTATTTTTCATTCGATTTTGCCAAAATTCAAACGAAGAGTGCGTATTTGAAATAAAAGCTATAATATAAAGTCTTTACATTAACATTGATGGAATTTTTAGAGCTTTTATTATTTAGATGACGTTACATTACATGTTAGGTAGGCGTGGTTTTCATCCGATTTCGCCAAATATCAAGCGAATAGTGTGTGTTTGGAATTAAGGCTCATGTGCGAAATTTTAAGTGCTTGAATTAATATTACTACTGGCATTTTTAGAGGTTTAACTATTTTGATGACGTCACTTTGTATGGTAGGCAGGTGATTTTCATTTGATGATGAAAAATTTCACATGTTATGTGCGTATTTAAAATCAAGCTTTACTGCAATATTTCAAGATCCACCAAAAATAATGTAAGAATTTTTTTTGAATTTTGTAATTTTGATGACGTCACTTTTTATGGAAGCTAGGCGTGGTTTTCATCCGAATTTGCCAAATTTCAAACAAAGAACGTGTATTTGGCATCAAAGCTTATGTGTAAAATTTCAAAGCTTTTGATTAATTCTTGCAAAATTTTTAAAGATTGCATGTACCATTTCGATGACGTCACTGCATCGGAGATAAGCGTATTTTAATTCGACTTTGCCAAATCTCACTCATAGAGGTGTATTTGAAATCAAAGCTTTAATATAAAAAAAACCCGCAAAAGTGAGTGACAAAATTCATACACCTCTCCCAATTTAAAAATGTTTCTACTATTTCGAGATTTAGGGATTTTTTTTTTAGACAAAATTTTTAAAGAAAATCAATGGTTTTGGCAAAACGCATATGAAGAAAAAAACACTGCTTCGGCACTTAACGAGGGACGCTCACTTAAGGGACCATTCTCCTCACCAGAGCTGTAAACATAGCAATTTTCAGCAATTTTTTTTATTTTTGGGAGGACGAATCAAACAATCATTTAAAATATTTTTGACTTATTATATATTGAGGTACAAAATGACTTATAGGCCAATGACTAATTATATATTGAGGTATATATGGTATATGAGGTATATATTCAAAATAGAATTTTTTCATAAAAATTGGGGTACATTTAACTCTCCCCCCTCGCGGCTAAAGTTGACGTGTAAAAAATGGACATGAGTCCATGGCGGAAGAGTTTCTGTCTGCAAATCTCATCTGAAATTGAAAAATGAAATAACTTTTAAATCTGTGATATGGCGGATTTTTAAAATTTATAAAATTAACAAAATGGCGGGCTTTTGAAATATAAAATAAATTTTTTAACTTTTTTTCTACTTCTTTCTGCAATAACTAATGAACGGAATAAAATATAAAAAGATTAGCATATTTCTCCGTCTGGATATGTCTGATGAACAATTGAAGTCAATTAAAATGAAGAACTTCAACGGTGCGCCGGGAGTCCATCCCACCATCTCGAAACCACTGTCACGAGAAAAACTTAAAGCTTAAAGATGAAAGTATAGTATAGGAGGCTTCGACACACCCGCACTAAGCTACGTGTAATTTTATTCTGGTTGAGATATCGATTTATGGTTTTGATATGATATTCTACACATTTAAACCTTTGAAAAAATTAAAAAAAACTAAGCCAACTGAGGGGAATGGAACCTAAATCGTTCAAAACACTAAAACGAATTTAAATTTTTATTTGAAACTTTAGGAACATAGTTTTGAATGCTTTTACTAACAATTTTTAAAATAAGAAAAAAATTAAATTTTTTAAATCATCTCAAACAGTGTCGGCCGTGGCACAGTGGGTAGAGTGCTTGGCAATACGCCAGAGAACCTTGGTTCAATTCCATCTGACACAGAAAGTTTTTTCAATTCAATTAATTTTTCTGTTCGAACGTCATCTCTCTGCAGATAATGGCAAACCTCAGAGAGTAAATAATGCCATGTAAAGAGAATATGCATATTAGCTGTTCGGAGCAGTGTTGCCAGAGAGACGAACTGAAATTTATCACTATTTGGAAAAAAAATTACCACTTTTGGAGAAAATTTACCTTTTCCCAAAATAAAACAATTAAAAAATGTTTAAATGAGTAACAACCGTTATAATTTTTTTGTTAGTATTCATATATTTATCTCTCACCAACAAGTTGACCGTCAACTCTTGACATGTATAAACCGGGACTTACCGGCTATTTTGTTTTGCTATTTTTGAATATAATAATCTTGTTTCTTTTACCCCTTTTACATTGATCAAGAGTTGAAAGCAATTTTTGTACATTCTCTTTTGAACCCAAAAAGTTGACGGTACAACACAAGCGTACCGTAAATTTTTTCCCCCTTTCTTCTCAGCCAATTCGCCGCAATTAGCCAACAAACTCGAAAAATTGCTTTCAATTCTTGACCAATGTAAAAGGGATTTTTGTTCAGCAACTACATAGAGATGGATAATTCAGATTATTTTTTTTTTCTACACAGGATGATTCACAAGAATATTAAACTGCTTGTGAGTATGTTCAGAGAGGTAACGATAACTCAAAACATTAACAAGTTTAAAAAATTATTATTTTCGAAAAATTTACCACTTTTACTCAAATTACCTCAATCAATTACCTCTGCCCAAAAAATGAGTCGAAAATTACCTCAATTAGGGAAATTTACCTCAATCTCACAACACTGGTTCGGAGTCGACATAAAAACTAGTAGGTCCAGTTCTCGATCAATTGTGTTCAAAAATTTAATAACCCGCACAACACAATTTGATCATAAGTTCGGTCCAAGTCCTTTCAAGGGCTATCAAGTTTATTTTTATTTTTAAACCAGTGTGAACCACAGCAATAGCATTTGTCTGATTTACTCTTTCATGTATCTATACTATTATATAAAAGGGTTCTCTCGGATTTTTATCGTTCAATCACGGGGTAACCACTGAACCGATTTTCATAATTCTTTCACTATTCAATTGTTATAAGAAGCGACCCTGCTACTGGGTACTACGTTTTTGGTAAAACTTTTTATTTAATTATTTAAGAATTTATGCATTTCAATCCATGCTGCCATTGTATGTATAAGCAGCACAAAATAACAGCAAACAATAGCTTAAGCTCTTTGTTGAGAGAGAGAGGTGAGAGTCTACAACTCATCTTGAGTGGATAGTTGCACTCAGTTAATTTCTGCTGCAGTGTTGCCATAAGTCCAATATATCGTATTTATTTTAATTTTACGAATGTGAAACTCTTTTCATTTCAATAAGAAGCCACTCTTTTTATTTCAATAAGAAATATTCTCAAATATAATAATATTAATTAAACATATTTGATTCTTGAGTCTTTATTTAAAATATGTTTTCATATCATATTTATACTCCCAAGCAACGCTGGGAACGGGTATGCTAGTACGTAATAAAACGAAGTGTTGCTTCGACACTGATATAAACCTATTTCCCCCTTAAAGACGGTTAAGCTTTTACCGAAGATTATGCTGTGCTTCGAGGATTTTTATTTATTCGTTTAAGATTTCACGTTTAAACCAGCTTGCCAGATCCTTAGAACAGATCCTTAGAGACTTATGTAAAGCCTATCCTGGATTATATGCACATGTATTTAATAACTCAGCCAGTTTTTTTCACTTTAATCTTGGTTGATTTTAAACATGCATGCCACGTTATTTACACCCACCTCTAGTGTTTTGCCCACTTGTTTAAGCCTATGACGACAAACTTAAGAACAACAACAACAGCAACAAAAACAACAACGTGTTGTGAGTGACGACTATCAATTATAAATGTTTATCGAAGCGAGTTAATGACATTATTTCGCCAAGTTATCGCGCTTGTTGTACGTGTTACTTGCTGTTGTTCTTGTTCTTGTTCTTGTTATTGTTGATCCCACTGACTAGTCAAGCATCCATCATTCCAACTTGTTACTATATCTAAGCAGGGTAGATATGAGCAGCATTTGTTCGTGTGCGTGTTTGTGTGCATATGTGTGTGTATGGATGGCTACATTTTATTACCGCACCTTTGCTGGACTAAGTTTGGAGTTGTTGTTGCTGTATATAACATGGATGTCTCCAGCTTTTTGGCTCTTTATGATGTTTTTTTTCTTTTTTTTTTTTTGCTTGTTTGAATTCTTCCTTTTATTGTTATTATTCTGTTCCCTGTTATTGTTACTCAATAATAAGTAATAATATGATTAGCCTCGCCTTTATAAATGTACAAAACAATACACGAACACACAAACACACACACACACATGCACTGCAGACAGTTAATAAGAAAATAGTCTATAGCCATTGAGAAACAATTATAACCCAGTCGAAAATAACAAGCTGTCTGTGTTGGTAAGAGGTTCTGATCAAATGTTCCTATACGATAATAAAATTAGTTATTTTAGTGCTGTGTTTGACGAAATGTGGTTTAAGATTATTTTTGGCATCAGACAGGGTTAATTTCATATCAATCAATGTCATGTCAATCATTTTGGGTAAAGCTATCTTCTGGTCCTTTTATTAAGCTAACATCTTCTTTTAACCAAAGTGAAACTTTTGCATCCTGAAACTTGTGCTGTAACTTATTTTTTATCTGGATCAGATAAGTAAGTCAAAAATTTATAGTTTAATTTGATGCTTACTTATTTTATTTCATAATTGTTTACAATCATGCGTCAACAACAGATGGTGAAGAAGAAAATTGAAAACATTTTTTTTTGTATTTATCAGAAATTAATAGACTGAGCACCATTTATAGATAGGCCCATGATACAATTATATAAGGTAGGAGTGACCGTTTTTTGTCTTGTACCAACTGTCAAAAATAGTATAAATTAGAAACCGAAAAAAGTAAAAAAGAAAATAGAAACTCAACTAGGCAGGCAAATGACAGTCGGTGCAAGACACACGTGTGAAAATAGCCAGTTGTCACTTTTTCCTTGTATAATTGTATCATGGATAGGCCTACATATGCTAGGCCTACAACATTTTAATGACGATTTCTAATTAAAAAAGGACACATATTTTTCTAATATTCCTTTGATCTTGCAAAATGCATTTATTTCACAAGGCTATGAAATCGTCTCAATCGACAAGGCTAAACAAAATTGCTTTATAATGCCATAGCTGGTCACACAAAGATGCGTCGGCAGAATTGTGTTTAGTTTGACATCAATTCCACTTGAGGACAAGGCTGCAGCCATTTCTGCGTACACATGTGAGTTCTTCCTAGCGCTGCGCAATTTGGAATTTTCATCGGTCCATACTAATATCTTACACTTCTATACTTGCCCAAGTTCTTTTCTTCGTTTTTTTGTTAATTTTTTGCAAATAGTAAATTTCACAAACAAACAGCTGTTTTTGACATTTCTCACGACAAAATTGAACAAGTTGCATCTCAACGTGCCTTTTTATAAGAACATTAGCATACTTTTAGGGATTTCTCAAATTGACTTTTGATAAACACAAAAGAAAGTTGAGTTTAGTCGAGTTTAATGCTGCAAAATTGTACTGAAGAACTCAAGAGTTTCTTTTGCGTTCAGTGACAAAACTACACTTTGTACTGGAAACTCAAACTAAATTCTTTGTGTAGACATGGCATAAGAAAGACAAAAGTTCCTGTTTGTAGGTTTTGTAATAACCTAATTATTAACCCCCTATTAACCCCAGACAAACAAAGTAAAGATTAATAACAAAGATTTAAACAACAACAACAACAGGTCCATGTTAGCTCATAAAAAGAAAATGAGAACAAAAGAGAAATCAGTAAAAAACAACAAAGTGCGTACTTACACATCACCAGCTCAATAAAGCTGGTCCCATCTAGAAGCAACAAGCGCGCACTGTAATCACTACCAGCTCATAAAGTTGCTTCCATCTGCAAGTTTAAGCCAGCGCCAACTTCAGAGATTATGTTCACAAAGAGAGTTTAGTTTGAATTGAAACAAAGCTGTTCCGGCAGAGACGCGTCGGAAGAATTGAATTCAGTATGACATTTCTTTGTTTACTTTTGAGTTCTCATATTTTTTGCACTTCCACCACCGTGAAATCAATTTCACTTGAGTACAAGGCAGGAGCCAAATCGGAATTTTTATCGGTTAATACGGATATGATATGAAGACTTCATCTTCTACACTTGCTCAAGCTATTTTCTACGCTTTTTTATTTATTTTTGTTAATAGTTAATTGCACAATTTAGAAATAGCTATTTTTTTACATTTCGCAGCACAAAATCGTTCAATACTCTGAACTTACCTTGTCATCTTAAAAGTGGCATCAGAACGTACCTTCGCATCAGAACATTCGCATACCTTTAGGCATTTATCAAATTGAGTTTTGATAAACTCAGAGAGCAAACTGAGTTGAGTTTCATCCTGAATAATTGTACTAGAAACTCAAGAGTTTATTTTGAGTTCAATGGCAAAACTCAACTTTGTACTGAAAACTCAAACTAGACTCTCTGTGTGAACATAGCATTAGTTAATGATGCTGATTAAGATTTCATACAGTATTCTATACCTACAACGCCTCCTTCTAAAAGGTCCATTGGTAGGATTGAAAAACTGAACATACCCCTAACGCACTACGCATGGTGGTTAAGGCATTGATTGATCTTTCATAAATTTAATATTGATGGTGCTTTTGTGTTTTCTTATGCGACTGATTTTGCTCAGTGTCATTCTGATAAGACGGATGAGCTTTGCAGAGATACAAATTCATCTATTTTCGATAATATTTTTTAATATTTTATAATAGATTCTGAGAGTTCAACCAATTCTACGCCGGACATGGTATATTTCAAAGTGGCACTCTTTCAAAGACACAAGAATGATAGAAACAAGATTACGCGTTCCGCAGTCCCGTTATGCGTTAATGCTCTCTTTCTCAATTGAGTACATGACGTCATGCAGCGCTTCTGCTTGGGAAAAACGAATGCAAATATGCGATCGTTTAGGCAAATTGACGAAATTGAAAATAAATTCTTGCGGAAAAGTAAAGTAAAAATAAATACTTTTCTGTATAAAAATATGGATATTTTCGTATACGAAAAAATATAAATTTTTTAAACTTTAATGATTTTTATCTCCTAAGCCATTGGATACAGACAAAATTTTACTGCACAAATAGGGTTAGGAGGTCCATATACATATTATAAAAAAAGAAAAAAAAAATATTTAGGCCTGGGCCCCAAAACAAAATTATTCCAAAGTCTGACAATCTCTCTCTCTCTCTCAATTGAGGAATGCGTAATCTTGTTTCTATCATTCTTGTCAAAGACACTCTAAACCAGTGATGTTCACGTAGTACCACGCGTGGTGAGACTCGAAAGCTTTTTTCGAGAATCGAAACACGTACACGATCGAATGCACGAAGTTCTCTCAATCAGTTGGCGCTGAAACATCAAGCAAGAAAGTTCGCTCAGCTTGGTTGTGGGTCTTGCACTGCACGAAATGTTAAGGGCATATGCAAATACTTTATTTGCAGAATTAAAATAATAATAATGATAATAATAGAGTGAGAGAGCTACTAACACAAGTACAAAAGTTGAAAATTGAAGTAGTATGCATGTGAACACCACTGCTCTAAACCAGTGGTGTTCACACGCATACCACCACAGTAGCTCTCTCGTGCTCTGCACTGATAAAAATTGTTGTGCAGGTATTAAGCAAGAATTGTTTTAGAATTATCATTGTCATCATCATTATCATTATCAGTATCATTATCATTATCACGATCATTATCATTCTCACTATCATTATCATTATTATTATTATTATTCTGAAAATAACGCATATTCATATGCCTCAAACATTTCGTGCAGTACAAAACACACGACCAAGAAGCGCGAACTACCCAACTTGAAGTTTCAGCGCCAACTGATTGAGAGAACTTCGTGCATTCGATCGTGTACGTGTTTCGATTTTCGAATAAACCTTTCGAGTCTCAACACGCGTGGTACTACGTGAACATCACTGCTCTAAACAGTATGAACAACGAAATACTACAGAAAAATGTTCATAAAAATTTGAATTTTTTTTATTTTTTAATTTTTCAACTACTGCGTGATGACTGTACTTTCATTGCTTCCCATTTTTTTTTAATTTCTAAAGACTTCTTTCGATTTTCGGAATGGGCTTGAAGCTTACTAAAGGCTGCTTCAAAACGAGGTGTAGGGTTGTAATAAAATCGTATTATTTAACAGCCAGTTGCTTGACAGTTATCAAGTGTTGAAATTGTGTTGAATCTCATTTATAAACACGGAAAATGTCCATTGGAGTTTTATACAGGGAAAGAAAGAATAGAATTTGTTGAATTTGATTACGAAAATCTGCGTTCAATCGCAGTTACCATGCGCAAAATGCGAGCAATATTCCCTCGTAACCTTCGAGCAGAATTCCCTCGTAAATTCCCTGCGCACTCATGTCTAGCTTAACATAATCAATGAATTCCATACTGGATCATTGGAAGATGTTATAGACACCCAAGAGACTTCGGCTTGGACGTTCAGCCGAATATACTGACGCAGTGAAGGATAGTGTTGAAACTTTACAAGCACTTCAATTCGTCATCTTGCTCAAGAGCTCGAGCTCTCCACGTCCACAAGACGCATGCATACAAGATCCATTTGATTCAAAAACTCTAGCCAGCGGACCTGTTGGACGTTTTCTAATTGGGTCTTGTAAAACATGAACGATAACGGTGATTTTTGTTCAAAAGCTTTCTTTTTGACGAAGCTTATTTCCGTTATACCCAAAATAACCCCATTTGGAGATCCGAAAATCTACGAATGATACATAAGATGCTAATGCAATCAGAATGAATGACCATTTGATGTGGATTGTCTTACTTTTTCAAAAATAACAACGAAAGCACCGACGAAAGAATCGAGTGCGCTATAGAGACAAGATAAACAATTTTTTTGTGAACGAAACTAAAGTATAAATACACCGACGATCTCTTCTTTCAACGACATGGTGCTTCGTACCATAAAAGTCACGAAACAATAGAGTTATTGCGCATGAAGTTCGCTGGGCGCGTAATTTTGTGTTTTGGAGACACCAATTGGCCATCAAAATCTTGCGATCTAACACTGTTAGACTACATCCCTTGGGGTTATGTTAAGGGTAAGATATGAAAGGTAAGAATGGCTACTCTCAAAGCAAACATGTTGCCATCACCAAAATAGAGTGCTAATTATGCGAAAGAGTGATCGAAAATTTCGGGTTAACGTCTACAAGCTAAGTCGAGGCAGCTATTTCAAAAATGTTTCATTTCATACATAATCCTCAAATGTCTTCTTTGCAATTCAATAAAAATTTAAGAAACATTAAAAAAATTTTTCATTTTATTCAAAAAACAAATCTAATACCTCTTCTTGGTACATTCGTTAAGAGGACTACTTTAGAAGGATTCACTTATTTTCCATTGTATTTTGAAAACCAGAGTATTCTTGAAAAAAATTGCTATATATGCACGTTTGTGTTTTTATGAGGGAAATAAAAAGAAATTAAACTTGTTCATTAAATAGATGTATTCTGTGGAAAAATGCAAAATTTGTGCGGCAAGGAGTGTAGTTCCTGAAAGTAGGCAAATTTTGAGAAGCAAAAAATTAACTCAATGGCTTTGTTTAATTTCCAAATGAGAATGCCTAGAAGCAATTGGATAAGAATGATTAAATGGAATCAGTGGGCTTGTGTGGCGTTTGTGAGCTCGTTGCATGAATATAACAAGTTTCTCAGAAATTGACATTGACTCGTTTTGCGTTTTGAAAGAAAGATAATCATGAAATTATATTGAACAACAGAAGGTTGAATTTATGTTCAAAATCATGTGATTCTAGCAGGGAAGCTAAGTTGTGTCTTTATGCATATGTTTGCAAAGTTAACTTAGCTCCTCAAGGATAATAAGGATGTTTTTTTTTAGGAAACCCAAGAATATTAAAGATGTTATTTTTTAAATTATTGTTGTTGTCTTAATTTTTTTTTTTTTTTTGTTTTTAATACAACTCATTTACATTCGAATGCCCAAAGCATTGACGACTATTTCTAGTACTACTTATCTTATTTTTTTAACTGGGTTGGTTTGAGTAAATATGAGGGATGAGCATAAGATCTGAAGCATTAGAATCAATATATATTAATTAATATGTACATATATATATAAATATGTATATATATATAAAATTAATTGCATGACACCGTATTGTGTTTAATTTTCATTGTTGCTATTGTTGTAGTTATTGCTGTTGTTGTTGTTGTCTCTATTGTCGTAGGTGGTGTTTATTGAATTTATGACATCTTGCCACTGATCCTTTGGTGTCCTAATTAGTGATATTAATGAGAAGATATAACTGAAGATAGTAACATTTATTGTATTGTGTTTATTACATTGTGCCAAACCTAGCCACGCCACGACACGCCATGCCACGCGTATTCAACAGAGTATGCAACAGTGTGCTGGGTGGCTCATTGTAAGCGTGAGTGTTTGTGTGTGAGTACGAGTGTGAGTGGTTCCAGGGTTTGCCATTGGGCGTTACATCCTGCTGTTTGATCTCATCACAACAGCTAATGTGTCGCTTTAATTGTTGTTGTTGTTGTTGTTGTTGTCGTCATTGTAGCCACAAGTGCACACCCACACAAACACCCAAACTCAAACATATAGGTTTTAGCAATATATATATATATATATAGATTGCAATATTAACATTGTTTTTCAGCAGGGGTCGAAGCTGCGTTGCGCTGCGCTGCGCTCCGTTTCTATGCTGAGGTTTAATGCGACTTCCATGCTTCAATTCCTTTCGACATAATTACTTAATATAATGCAGTTATTTTCTACAATGTTACTTCAGTCACATGACTTCATTAAGTTTGATTAGTGGTCGAGCGGCAAACAATGCAACTTTGTTTGTATTAGTCATATATGCATGGGTGCTTGTGTATGTGTGGGTTGTTTGCTTGCATATAAATACTCTTAAATTTTTGCATGTTTCTAAATTTTTAATTTGCAGCAATATACTTAATTTGTGTGGTATTGTTTTAATACAGTTGTGGTGTGAGCTCTATAAAAATTATATATGTAAATATTTTGTTTTTGTTTTTTTTCAGTTTGAAAACTTTGAAAACTAATAAATATTCAGTGTTGGTACAGGTAACCTAGCAAATTATGCTACGCTCACACAACAACACAAGCTAAGTTCACTCTATGAACAAAATGCGCTAGCGCAATTGCGACACAGCTTAGTTCGAAATTCTACTCGTATGATTTTGAAATTCTACTCGTATGATTTTTCCAAGGCTGTTAATTTCGCTCACTTTTTTAAACAAACTTTTTCAAAAAAGTGATCTTTATCACTTCAAATTTCATCATCGAACCGTATATTATTCATATGAACAAAGTACAGATCATTAACAAGTTTTAAATTCCAAACTGTACATTTAAATTTCAAACTGTACTTCGCTCAAAGTTTATACAAACAAAAAATTGTCAATTTTGTATTAAATAATGCTCAAAAAATTATTTATGTTTAAAAAGTAAAAAAAGACGTCGGTCTCTTTGATTTGTTTTTTTTTTGGTTTGTTTGATGTTTTTGTTCCCAAAATTTTATTTGCCTCTTTTCATAAAAACAAAAGTAATTACATTTTTATCATTATTAGTTTTTGTGAATAATTGTATGGAAAATTGCAAAATAGATTTTTTCACAAATTTTATTCGTATTTTTTACCCCCACGTTTAAAAAACGTAAAAGGGGTATATTCAGCCTTAAATGCCCAACAACACCGATTTCATTAAAAAATCTTATGTTGTGCTAAATGATCCGCTAAACACGACCCTGTTTTTTTTTTTTTTGGAAAAAATTTTTGTTTACGTGTAATTAAAGAAAACATGGTTGTATCCAAAAAGATACATTGGGCAACCATCTGGCTGTAGGAGTTCAAGGCAAAAACGTGGAAAACGTGGATTTTTTTTATGATAACTAGATGATAAAAAACTAGTAATTTTTTTTACTCTAAAATTGTTAATAGCTTAAAAGATATTTCATGCCAAAAAGAGAAGTTTCCGTAAAAATTGAAAAAAACTATTTTTTGTATTTGACGGCCAATATTTCCCAAAATAACAAAGTCATGCCAATAATAAAATTTTTATTTTATACTTGCAATTTTCTGACTGAAACTACATATCCAGCATTTTAATTTTTGCAATATTTTAAAATAAATAGCTTATTTTCTCGGTTGTATCCAAAAAGATACACTGGGCATTTAAGGGTTAATTTTTTCACTCCGTTTGTAACGTCCATAAGGAGGCGTGGTAGGTATAGAAAAGTATATATATTCTTGATCAGTATCACCACGCGAGTCGATTTAGTCATGTCCGTCTGTCTGCCCGTTTGTCTGTCTGTCTGTGATCACGATTACAGCCGCAATTTTCAAGCTATCATCACGAAATTCGATATTTAAACTATTATCTAAAAAATAAAGGTCAACTTCGAAAATGAGCCAAATCGGATGAAAAGCACAGCTACTTCCCATTCAAAGTGATTTTATCAAAATGGTAAAATCTCTTAGAATTCCACAAAAATAAAGCGTATGAGCTTTGATATTTAATATACACTCTGAGTATGAAATTCAACCAAATCGAATGAAAACCACGCCTTCCTCCCATACAAAGTGACTTTTTAAAAAAGGTAAAATTCTTTAAATTCCAAAAAAAAAAATTAATATATGGACTTGAAATTTTGCATATGAACTTTGATATATAACATGTAGTCTGTGTATGAAATTTAATCAAATCGAATAAAAACCATGCCTACCTCCCATACAAAGTGACTTTATTAAAACACAAAAGCGAATATTTTCTGTTAAAACTATGACAAAAATGTTGTTACAAATAAACATTATATTGATTGCTTAAGACTTTGAATATACTTTGGTTCGGCCGTGGGGGTATTTTAACTACGGCCCAGTCAAAGATAATTTCTTACTAGTTTTTTATCAATTTGCGTGAAAAAAGATGTAAAAAAAACTGAAAATATATTTCTAAATAATTTCAGTCTATATTTATAATTTTAACAACTAAGCTGATTAAAGTTGAAATGATCCTGAAAGTAGGCAATAATTTTATAAAAGTTGCAGTTTCAAACATAAAGTGTCTTTTGGGGTTAAATCAAAATCGGTTGGTGTTGTCAAATTAGTTTTTGTTTTTGCGGCAAGTTTCATCAACCAGAGATAAACAAAAAACCACACTGATGTCAAGTTATTTGTGCATTTGCATTACCTATCGTTCAATTGTCTGAAGAGGCGCTGGTAGCAAGACACAAAGAAGGCAACGAGACAGCTCTAATCTTATATATTAATACGCAAACATCAAATGTTGTCGTACACTTTTTCAATATATATTTTAGAATAAGGACAATGAAACGTATATCATTCGAAAGGTACTGCACCATAGATGTGCCGAATTATCTTAGATTTTAAATTGATGACCTTTGACCCGAAATATTAACGTTGAAAGTTTATATCAATTTTAGTTAGGGATCTCAGAACTGGGAAGAGGTAAAATGAAGAATGTGGTATCGGATGAAAGGTCTGTCTGCACAATATGATTGAATATACGATTTGTGACCTTTGACCTCGAATATGAGAGGAAAAATACCATTTATTAAATAAAAGCTAAACTATAAGAGATGGAAAAACATGATATAAGAGAGAAATTTATACATTCTTATATCATACTGAATAATATGTTGTCCAAACCGAAACACATGTTGAACATATTGTGATGAAAAATCATTTATAATAATCTAAGCTATTTTCATTTTTTCTTATTTTTTTTAAAAATGCATCTAATATTTTTTGGCGCAGCTTTGAAAATGCAATTTAACTCCTTCGTCAAAATTATCGTATTTCCACATAACATTTTTTTCTTATTTTGTTCCAGTGACATTATGTTTGTAATTTTGTATTTTTGTGCGGAGCTTAAGGATTCTTGCTGTATAACTTACTGCATAATTTTTGGACCAAAAAATGAAAAAAATATACAAAATATATACAAATACAAAAACAATATTGGCTGCAAGTGGTAGATAACTATAGAAAAAATTTGAAAAACATAACAAAAAATCATATTTTTAAAAAATAAATTCAAGGAAAACAAATGTTTGGCGTGTTTTTTTTTTTTCATTTTTTGGCCAAAAATTATGCAGTAAGTTATACAGCAAGAATCCTTAAGCTCCGCACAAAAATACAAAATTACAAACATAATGTCACTGGAACAAAATAAGAAAAAAATGTTATGTGGAAATACGATAATTTTGACGAAGGAGTTAAATTGCATTTTCAAAGCTCCGCCAAAAAATATCAGATGCATTTTTTAAAAAAATAAAAAAAATGAAAATAGCTTAGATTATTATAAATGATTCTTCATCACAATATATTCAACATGTGTTTCGGTTTGGAAAACATATTATTCAGTATGATCGAAGTCGTAAATAGCTCCAAAATGACCTTTAAACGATTTCAGCAATATCTAGAGGTCAAATTTTTTTGGGTCTTAAGGCATTTTTGGTCTCATTAGGAATGGAACTTTCAGAAAATGGACGCGCACCGAAGAAAAAAAGACCCATAATTTTCCTCATATATTTTTGAACCGGTCTAATATCTATATATAAATAGGTGTACGCAGAACAGTTAAGAAACATTTTCTCCCGTGTTTCTCTACCAATTTTGATAATTTTTTAAATCAATAAGAGTAGGGAAAAGGAGTGCACCGAATATCTATGGGGGGCAATTCGACCTCAAATCAGACGTTCCATTGCACTGGTTACATTTGATGGGCGATCAAATAGAGGCGAGGCACTTTTCATCAGCCCAAATTTTCGGTATAACTTTTGAACTATAAAATACAAATCAATGAAACTTGGTAAGAACTTCCTTCTTTGACAAAGGGGCGTGGAAACACTTATAACAATATAAGCCAGATTTTTGATATCGAATAGCTTTGAAAGTAAAAATCACAGAACATGGAAAATCAGAATTGAGTTACTGTTTAGTGATTTCCTACTGGTGGTGCGTTTGGTGCTGCATGAGTTCCAGTTACGTTTGCATATGAGGGAAGAAAGAAAAAAAATGTTTTCAATAAAAATACAAAAAATTCAATTTTTAAATGGTCGAATCTCGACCAAAGGTGATACTAGTATGAATTAAATGAGAATATTCCTGCTAACATCCGATCCTCTCCTCACATCCAAGCGAAATATCCTTATTCTGAGGTCAATAGAGATAATTCCACACATTTAATAATTTATTCATTGCCCATGACCAAAAAATTTTACTTATTTATACTTTACAAGTTTCATTTCTGCAACTGTGCCTGAAAATAGGCTATAATTTTTGTATGCTTTTCCGATAAAAAAATATGTATAAAGTAATATAGGTCCACGAGTGGCCGACACTTTGTACCGACAAAAATAAAAAAAAAGAGTTGACTGTGTCGTGTACACACTCGTGAGTTTTGACGTGACGGTGTTTCTTGTTGTTGGTGTTGGTGTTGTTGTTGTTGATGGTGTTAGTGTTGGTGTTGGTGTTGGTGTTGGTGTTGGTGTTGGTGTTGGTGTTGGTGTTGGTGTTGGTGTTGGTGTTGGTGTTAGTGTTGGTGTTAATGTTGGTGTTGGTGTTGATGTTGGTGTTGATGTTGATGTTGATGTTGATTTTGATGTTGATGTTGGTGTTGGTGTTGGTGTTGGTGTTGGTGTTGGTGTTGGTGTTTTTGTTGTTGTCGTTGTTGTTGTTGATGTTGTTGCTTTTTTATTTGCTTCTCCATTGGTTGTGCTTTTCCTTGGTGCATTAATCTTGCCTTAGCTGCATGCAACTAATCCAGCTAAAGTGATGCGTATGCGTCACATTAGGCGGTTCTCTGAGGGGTCTCATGACGCCGACAATTGTTTTTTTATTTTTATCATGTGCCCTAAGCCCACACCTTCATTTTGGTTTCTAAAAATTTACCCTTACGCCAGTTGTTACAGAGTTAAAATTCCATGCAACGTTTTTTCATGGCTGTAGCATTTTTACTGGATTATGTGGTTTCCACCCTGAATTCATGACGATAAGAATTTTATTGTAATTTAGTTCTGGGACGAAATAACACATCTATGCTGTCGTAAAATAAAATTTACCGCTGTTCGTTGCCTGAGTGAGTAATAATTCCATGCAACGATATTAAATTTCTGTTACATAAGCTGCTATATTTACAACCTGGTGGCGTCAGAATTTTTTTTTTATTTTTGTCGGAAGGCCAAGTATAAATCCTTCATTTTCCTTTTTAAACATTTATCGTAGCTTATATACTCACCTAGTAAAAATTCAATGCAACGCTACTGCATGAATGTTGCATTGTCGATCTTCCAGTGGCTCTCTCTGTGTCCCCAACACTTCAGAAATTTTTTGAAACTTGGAACAGGCCTTTATTGTTGTATCATATTTTTAATCCTAGCACTAATTCTCAGCGAGTAATAATTCCATGTAACAAATTTTCAGTTGCGTTGCTTATGCACGTCCCACCGCGTCCCGATGACATTTTGAATTTTTGTTTTATTTTTATAACAAATTCAAAGAATTAACCTTCACGGTCGTATCACTTTTTTAGTCAGAGCTCTTATACTCAGCGAGTAACAATTCAATGCAACGCTCATGAATTTAAAAAAAAAGGCATTTTTCAAATTTTTTGGAAACCTGCTCGATAAAGCTTAACTTCATCACGTCAAAAAACTTTCTAAAATATTATTATGTTAATATCTCAAAAACTCATTAAAACTAAAAGTGTTATGTTTTCGTTTTTTTGTGGTTTTTTTTTTGCTTATAGGCTTAAATATTTACGTAAGTATTTACCATTCATACAAATTAAAATCAATTCATGGCCATGAAAAAATGCTCATATGTAAACATATAGGTATGCACAACCACTGCTTATCATCAAAGTCCCAAAGTATTATGTTCAAAATAATAATAATATTTGTTTGCTTTTTAGCATTGTTGAAATTAATTTTGTAAAATTACTGCAATACTTTGCGCAACAATGCAAATTATAATTAAAAGCTACAATCAGTTAATGCACTCATGTACACACTTGCAAGCTTCTTTGTATGTAAATGTATTAATACTTCTATAATTATATTTAATACGCTGCAAAACCATAGAGTTCTTTTATGAGCTTATTATGAACATATTTTATGTTTTGATTGAAAATGTTTTTTTAATATGTTCTTAATTTATGAGGATTTTTAAATATTACTTGAAATAAAATTAGTCAAAATGTCTAGTGCTACGAGGGTAGCCTTTTAAGTCTTGCGCCTAATAATGAGAAAACAGTGGTCAATCTGTGAAAATGCTTTAATTATTTTTCAGAGTATTCTTCAAGATGATAAATATACTTTTTCATTCGTTTGAATAAATTTTTGAAACTTTTTTATAGATTTATTTTTATTGATTAATGGGCGCTAAAAGGGGCGTGAAAAAATTTATATAGTCCATGTTCGGCTTAGTAATTTAAGGAATAGCTTGATATAGGTTTTATAAAAATACATTTACTAGTTTAAGAGTCTATTCCAAACATACATACAAACAAACACAAATATTAAAAAGATAATGAATCAAATTTCTTCAGAAATGTAATTTGTGTCACACAATTATGAGGGAATTAAATTTTGACCGCACCCTGCTACATTGAACGCATTTTTGGCATTGCCAAGCCAACCAATCTAATTAACAGAAGATACAACAGAGGCTGAATAAAGCCCCATGAATTAAAATTAATTGCATTGCATTACTTTTTGCAATGTCCACACATTACAACAAAAATAAAAAAAAAAATAACCAAAAGTGATTGGTTAAAATTTCAAAAATAATTACGAATATAACAATAAATTACAACCAGATGGAAACCACAACAATTCAATAAAGTTCATTGATTATGCGTTCGGGCGCACAAACACATGTGCACAACAGGCACAATTGAAGAAGGTGTACATAATGACAGTGCATGCAAAAAAGCAAAAAATAACAATAAAAAAAAAATACAAGCCAATAACAACGTGACATCAATAATATCAGAGGAAATTAAAATTAAAATGTGATAATTAAATTGCACTTGTTTTGAGTGAAGCGCTTGTTTGTCAGTTGCCGGAACAGTTGGCGGACTGTATCATAGTAAACACGTGACGTGCTTGTGAATATTGGAAAATTTTTCAAAGTACTTTATAGACAGTGCAGCCTATTAAAACAAAGAAAAAAAACACAAGTTAAAAAACAATGAACAGCAGCTATGCAACAATCAGTCAGCCACTCACTCATGGCGTATGAGTGATATTAATATAGAGATGAATTTTGCCATTCGAAGAAAACAGTTGAACAAATAAATAAATGAGGTGGTTGTTGCTGTTGTGAAATTCCCACAATTTCTGAATTTACAGATTCAGATTCATTTGAAATCAATGCTTATAAAGCATAATTAACCATAACGTTGCAGTTGGAGGCGACAACACGGCGTATGAGTGATATCAATTACACTGAATTCGAAAAGGCGTGCCATGGGGGCACTGTGTGTTTTTGGCGGCAAGCAGAATTAAACATTTAAGTTCTGAAAAGACTAAAAAGGACTAGCTCAGCGTAAAAACAAAAAACCGTGAAAAATTTACTACTAGCTGGCAAATACAATAGAATTTTAGACGCATTTTCATTTAAAGTTATTTAGTTTTCTTTGAAAGTACCTACGTATTTCTTTTTGCACATATGTTAGTGTTTGCAAAATTTATGGAAATATCCGCCCAAAAATATGCAAAGTTATAAAGTTATTGTCAATATTCACATTTCTGCTCTAATGATGTACAAATGTTATTAAAAATGCTTTGATATGGGTATAAAAATAATAACCACAACAACAACAATACTACGCAAAAAACCATATCAAAGGAATTTATATCATTTCCAAATACATATTGACAGCGAAATATATGTATATATATATATATATATACGACTGAATTTGTGCATAACTAAATATATTTAAAAGCTGCCACATTAAAGAAAAAAAAAATATTTGCTAGGCATGTTTTTTGCTCTGACACAAATATGTGTATATTTGATGTTTCTCTGCGTATGTGTATGTTTGTGTGTGTTTGTGTATATATATATATATATTTATGAGGTGTAAGTATGCATGTGAGTGGGTGCATGACGTTCGAGCTTATGAATTTGTTTTTGATGACGGTTATTGCTTCAGTTTTGCTAGTGTGTGTGTGTGTGTGTGTATTTTGTGCAAGTGTGCTTTTTGCTGGCAGGCGGACGGTTGTTAGGCTGTAATAAAGGCAACGTGATTATTGTTTGTTAATTTTTTTGATGGTGTTGTTGTTGTTTTTGTCATTTTCATTATTTTTTTTTAAAGTTTTGGTGCATTGATGTATATCAGATATATTTCGAGGTTTTTTGTAAAACATTTCTGTCTCTGTGTACAAAATAATACCAGAAACAACACAACATTTGATGTGTGTTCTTTTTAAGCATTTTTATAAAAATCAAATACAACAAACATACTTTTGTATGTGCTATAGCCCAAAAAAAATTCAGTTTTTACAGAATTCAGTTTTTGCGTGCTTGTTGGCTAGTATTTCTTTGTGACACTTGATATTGAATAAATCTTGTCAACGACGTTTTTGTTTTTCATAAAAAAATAAATAAATAGAAGTAGCTCTTTAATATAATGTCAATTCTAGTGTAACTGAATGATTTAAGAGGGATAATAATACATATTATATGACAATTTTTATTTCTCCGAAATTTGTTTATACAAATCAGGTGCCATTAAAAATAAATATAACAGTGTGAATTCCCCAGAAGCATTTTAAATAAGAAAAATCTGTTTATAATTTGTTTCTAAGAGAAAATATAACTTCTTCTTTAAGATTGTATCAAAATTTGAATTTTTTCTTTAAAATTGTATAAAAAAAATATACATTCATGATAGTACTTGAGATTTGCAACCTGAATGCTGCGCGGCATTATTTTTTTTTATTTTATAGGCCGACATTTTGATTTGATAAATTTGATAATTTTTTAAGTTCTGAATCATATTATTTTTATAAAATTTTTTTTTTTACAAAAAAATATTATTGAAAAATTTAAAGCTTAAACCAAGAATTTAGTTACCTGCTTGCTGAACTTAATCTCTGTCCAAATCCATATCCTCACACTTTTTCTATCTTTTTTTTTCTCTCCTTATTTTTTTTTTTTTTTACATAAGGTATAATATGGTATAATTTATTGAGACTTAAAGATTTTTTTCATTTGTTTTTACAAAGGGTTCATATTTTACAATTAGTAATTTATAGAGTTTTAGTGTATTACTTTAAATGGTTTCAAGAAGAAGCAACTTGCTAGAATTTAAATGAAAATTTATAAATTCGATTAAATAGTGAATGTGTTTGCTCCCGATACATATAAATTTCGCGAGATTTCTCATATAGACTTAAAATTAAATCTTAAAGCTAAAATACTAAGAAAAGAAAAGAAAAAACTATAACATACAAAATCTATAAAGTATATTCGAAAACTATTTTACTTAACCTCTATGAGTGCCGGAAGATATATTTTTATAAAATATATGTAAAAGTGAAGCTGTAAAATCCATAACTGTGGAAATATTTTCATTTAAAATGCCTAATGGCGACAAATATTGGCAATTAGACCAGCTAAACGAATGTTGCGAGTTAACAATTTCTGAAATTAAATGATTTTCGTAATAGTTTAATTTATCTACACATCTTTTTAAAAGTGATATTGCATATAAACAAAGAGGATTAACCATAGCTATAGAATAAATGAAATTGTTTGAATAGCGTTTGGTAAATGATTCGTAATAATAATCTACACATTTTCTTAGTATTTTTCTTTCTAAAATTTCAAGCTCTTTGGCTACTGAAGGAGATATAGTAAACCAATAGGAAAAGCATAAATCAGGACTGAACGGATACTTACTTTATATAATAATATTTTTGAATTTTGACTTAAGAATTTGTTATTTAATAGTATTGCAAACAGTGATTTAATATTATTCGCGTTTTTAAGAACCATCCGAGCATGTTCATTGAATTTTAAAAGCTTGTTAAAAGTAATACCTAAATATTTTATGTTATTTTTAAATGGAATTTGAACTCCCCAGATTTTATAAAAGTCGTTTATTAAATTCAAATGCCTAGACTGAGCCCAAAGCTTCAATTGGAGATACAGCGTGTGCATATATCATAGAATCGTCTGCATAAAGTATACTTTTGGAACCAGGAATTTCATGCGGAAAATCATGAATAAAAACATTATAAAGTTGTGGGACCAAAATTGCACCTTGAGGTACCTCACTTCAAACAGAACCTAGTGCTGAAGAAATTCCATTAATGTGTACTAAAAAGTTACGATCATTGAAAAAACTTTTTAATATTTTTATGATGAAAGGAGCGAAACCAATACGGATTAATTTATATAAAATGCCATCATGATAGGCGCGGCCAAATGCTTTTTCTATGTCGAGTGAAACAGCTACTCTACATTCTTGTTCGCGCAGATTGCAAATAACGTCATTGTGAAATTTGAGTAGCGCATTGATCGTCGAATGACCACTTTTAAACCCAAATTGATGGCATGGAATATAATTAAAATTAATTTGCAACTCATTTTCATTTTTATTACTCTTTCAAAAAGTTTACCTAAATTAGAAAGCATTGAAATTGGCCTGAAATTATTAATATTATAATTACCGTAATTTTTTTGCAAAGGAATGATTTTAGCAATTTTCCAAGTATTAGGAAAATAACCGTTGTTAATACAATTATTAAATAAGATAGTCAAAAATTCACATGCAGAATTAGAAAGCCTTTTAATTAAAAAGTTTGAAATTTTGTCGATCCCTGATGATTTTTTTGCATTTAAAGTTTTAATAATCTCCATAAACATTCAGGTGATAAAAAGTGAACATAATCTGAATTTTTCAAAGAAGAAAAACTAGAAGTAAAATTGCAAATCGAGTGTGAATAATCAGAAAGATTAGAGTCAATAACATCTTTTATAGAAGATATATTAGGTGAATTTGGAACAACCTCTTTATAAATATCAATGAAATGTGAACAAAAAGCTTCGACTTTTTTTTCGTCATCGTAGATTATTTCTTCATTCACACTTATTTTATCACAGCTGCAACTCTTTCTCCTGCCAATTATACTATAAATTTGATTGTAGGCATTAGGACCGGGTTTAATCTTTTCAAGTCTTGCACTAAATTCCCTTGCCTGGTTAATTTCGATTTGTTCCTTGATAATTGTTTTTAAAAGTTGAATTTGTGTTGATAGTAGTTGGTATTCTGATTTTTTTCTGTTAAAATTTCTATGAAAAATCTGTTTTAATTTTTTTTGCCATAAGTATTTAATTTTAAAAAGTTTTTTAATGTTTTCAGACAAAACAATTCTTTTAGTTTTTATTCAAAAGTTTCGGAATGTCTGGAATTTACAGAATTTACAGCGTTCGTAAAGCTTTCAATCAAACTGTTAATTTTATTGTTGTCTAAATTACAATCTGATGGAGGCGAAAATTGGGCAATAGTAATGTTTAAATCAGATTGAAAATCTTTCCAAATGTTTTTTTTAAAAGAAGTGATTAAACGCGGATGTTTGAGGACAAAGTTGCAATTTAATAGGTTAAGTTTTAATTTAAGGGGAAAATGGTCGGAAAAGGTTGGTAAACTAGAAATACTAAAGTTAGTGTCAATTAAATTTATTAAATTTGAACTTATTAGGAAATGATCGAGAAAAGACGAACCGTTTGGAAATGATGGATTAGTGTCACAAATTCTGCTAAAGTCTAGCGAAAAATCCTGGAGCCAGCTATATAAAGCTTTTCCATTAAGGTTATCGATACTATCACCCTAAGCCTGATGTTTTGAATTAAGATCTCCACCTATGATTGAGCCATCAAAATTTTTTGAAAAATTATTAATTTTAACTAAGCCGTCGTATAAATCAGCATTCGAAAAATTACATGGAAAATATACACTACCTAATAAAAAAGTTTGCGTCACACTATTAGACGTTAGAATAATTTGCACAAAACAATTTGGAAATTTTAAATTTGGGATGAATAAAGTGGTATATTTATAATTTGCTTTGATTGCTATTCTGACACCTTGGGATGAATTGTCTCTGATAAAATTATAGTTCTCAACAAAAATATACGAGCTTTTTTTGATAAATACGTTTCTTGAATGAAAGCAATGTCAATATTATTGTCTTCCAAAATTTTTAACAGCTCAATTTTGCGACTTGATTCGATCAATGATCTTGTATTAAATGTTAGCAGGTTCAAATATTTATGGACCATAATTTTCTTTTACTTCTTTTAATAGATTGAGATATTCTTCTTTAGCTTTTTCTCGGGATAGTTTTTGAAAATTTTTCATAAAATTCTTAATTTTCGAGTCTAGTGTAATTGGTTCTGGGGGGGCAAAAAATATGTGCCATTTTTAAAAATGTTTCTATATATGAAGGTTTTGAAGGAAAACTTGCAATTTTATTGTTTGAGATATTCTTATTATAAAAATTGCTTGCAAAAGACTTATTTGGAGTTACTGAATTTGTTTTATTTAATGCAATCTTAACTGCATTTAAAGCTTTATGTTTCCTCTCTTTTGCAGCAGAGAGACTATTTTTTATTTTTTGCTTGTAAGCTTTAAAAAAAGGACAGCCTCTATAATTTGCTGGATGGCCAGATTGGTGGCAATTTATGCAGAATGGAGTTGAACTGCTATTTTTTTTAAGCAAACATTCACCTGGTTGATGAAACTGGTCGCATTTTACGCAAGAATATGGTCGGTTCTGTATTTCTTTAGAATTTGACTTTGGAGCTTCCCAAGAAATGGACTGAATCAAAATGTAACGAAGTTTTTCTATATCACCCAATTTTTTTCCAGGGAAAAGAGTTACCAGAAAAAGTCCTGTGTCTGAATTATTCCGAATAGAAAAAGGAGTTGTAAATTTTGTAACTGTGTCACAAATTCCTGGAAGCTCGCTTTCTAAAGCTGTTTTAATATCATCGTACGCTGGGTCCAATTTTGGGATACTCTCTCCAACATATCGGCCGGTATCTCATGAATAAATTCTTCAATATTGGCTTCCAGTGCGTTAACCGTTGCGGGCTTGTCCCTATAGACATGAGTCTTAACATGGCCCCACAAAAAATATTCTAAAGGCATTAAACCACACGATCTAGGTAGCCAATTGACCAGTCCCGACCGTGAAATAAATTGTTCACCAAACTCGCCTCTCAATTGGGCCATTGCTTCACGTGCTGTGTGGCATGTGGCACCGTTTTGTTGGCAACCACATATCAGGCAAGTCCAGCTCTTCCATTTTGGGCAAAAAAATTTGTAGCCATCGCACGGTAGCGCTCGCCATTCACAGTAACGTTCCTGCCTTCATCATCTTTGAAATAGTACGCTCCAATGATGCCACCGGCCCATAATCCACACCAAACAGTGCATTTTTGGGATGCATTGGCAGTTTTTGCAATGCTTCTGGCTGCTCTTCACATCAAATACGACAATTTTGCTTGTTCACGTATCCATTCAACCAGAAATGAGCTTCGTCGCTGAACACAATTTTCCGATAAAAAAGTTGATTTTCATCCAACTTTGCCAGCGACCATTCACTAAAAGTTAGCCGTTGTGGTAAGACTTGTGGCTTCAATTCTAGCACCAGCTGTATTTTAAAAGGTTTTACTCCCAACACCATTCGCAAAATTGTCCACGTAGTGGAGTAACAGAGGACCAATTGCTGCGAACGGCGCCGAATACAGCTACGATATTTTCCTCTGTCTGCACTCTACGTATGCGTGTTGCTGGTTTAATGTCCAGCAGAGCTGTAAAAGATTGAATCATTTCGGAATGCACACACTCTTAAATCATTCAATAGCTGCATCAACCAGATTGCAATCTCATGCTTCTGTAGAGTAAATGGATAACAAATGCACAATTCATCATTCTTTGAATATAAAAGAATGCATACCCAATGTTTTATAAGGAATGGGACTTATGAAAACTATCAATCCCATTCTTGTAGGCTTAAGAAATACGATGAATGCACTCAGTTTTATCATTCTTTTCAACTCTGAAGCACTGGACATTTTATTTACTGCCATGAAATACTACTAAACATAAAGCAGCATTTTGCATTTTTGTTGTCATTTTTTTCGGCGGCCGATCTTAGTGACATGCTTTTGTCTTTCCTTTGACATTTTCTGGAATAATAAAGTGCTTATTAACAATAAATATTATTAACAAAATGTATAAAAATTAACTTCTACAATTTGTTGTATATAATACTTTTTCTATACATGATATCAAGCCAATGGCAACCCATCACAGTCATGCCCAACAGTCACACACGCATATACAAATACACACAAAACAGCTTCAGACAACAACAAATCCTTGCGGCTGAAGCCATCGCCGTCTGCATTCACTAAAATTTCAATTCGGCTGCAACTATCGATGGTTGCAGCCATCGGTGGCTGCACTCGTTAAAATTTCAATTCAGTGTGCATTATTTACGTTTTGCAATTCATGACCTGAAAACAATTTTGATCAGCCTAAAGACTTAAGCCTAAAGAGTAAACACTTTGAATGCTACAAAAAAAGAGTTCAGCTTTTGAATTTTTAAACAAGAGAATGAAAACTGAAAAGATTCAATCTTTTACAGCTCTGATGTCCAGTATTGAAAATTTGGTGCGAAATTTAGTTACAAGATTTCGAATAGCCGCCTCAGAAGGTCGCCCAAACTGACCATAACATGGAAGAAGTGCAAGATGCACTTTCTTTATCGAGCATGAATTTTGATAGTAAAATTCAATAATCTGCAAGCGTTGTTCATTTGTAAGTCGGTGAAATCATGGTGAAATCATAGACCAAACTGAACATGTTTAACAGTAACATGTTACACGACAACTGCCAAAAACAGTGTTACCAAAAATAAAGTTGGTTAAAAATCACCCTTTATTTAACTTTTTATCATTTTATGTTTTTTATTTTCTAATTCTATTGAGAATTCATTTTTTAAATGATTTTGATTTATTCTTTTAAAAGAGAAATCTTTTAACTTTGTTTTTGTATTAACTTAGTTTTTTAGTGTTATTTCTTATTTATTTTTTATTTATTATTTTTATTTCTATTTTTTATTTTTCTAATTTTATTTCATTTTCATATTTTTCATTTTTTTCATTTTTATTATAATTTTCATTTTCATGGAATTTTTATTTTTGTTTCTAATTTTAGTTTTGTTTTTGTTTTTGTTTTTGTTTTTGTTTTTGTTTTTGTTTTTGTTTTTGTTTTTGTTTTGTTTTTGTTTTTGTTTTTGTTTTTGTTTTTGTTTTTGTTTTTTTTTTTTTTTCGTTTTTGTTTTTGTTTTTGTTTTTGTTTTTGTTTTTGTTTTTGTTTTTGTTTTTGTTTTTGTTTTTGTTTTTGTTTTTGTTTTTGTTTTTGTTTTTGTTTTTGTTTTTGTTTTTGTTTTTGTTTTTGTTTTTGTTTTTGTTTTTGTTTTTGTTTTTGTTTTTGTTTTTGTTTTTGTTTTTGTTTTTGTTTTTGTTTTTGTTTTTGTTTTTGTTTTTGTTTTTGTTGTTGTTTATTTTTATTTAATTTTTATTTAATAATTTTTATATAATTTTATTATTATTACTTTTTATAATTATATTTATTTTTATTATTTTTTAGTTTTATTTTAATTTTTTTAATATTATTTTTGTTTAAGTTTTTATTTTTGTTTTTTTATTATTATTTTTTTAATGTTTCTTAGGTTTCTATTTTTTTGTATTTCTGTTTTTTAATTTTATTTTTGTTTTTATTTTCTTATTTTA
Source organism: Pherbina coryleti (assembly GCA_943735915.1). Lineage (NCBI taxonomy): Eukaryota > Metazoa > Arthropoda > Insecta > Diptera > Sciomyzidae > Pherbina > Pherbina coryleti. Next base: position 54,829,997 of record OX030950.1, read on the forward strand.
TTTTTTACCGCCACGCATGTATACTTTACCTTATACTGCGTAAGGGGTGTATTAAGTTTTTAACTCCGCCTGTAACACCCATATGGAGACGTGATTACTGCCGTAATTTTGTGGGCTTATGTTATCTTATATATTAATACGCAAACATCGAATGTTGTCGTACACTTTTTCAATATTTATTTTAGAATAAGGACAATGAAACGTATATCATTCGAAAGGTACTGCACCATAGATGTGCCGAATTGTGTTAGATTTTAAATTTATGACCTTTGACCCGAAATATTAACGTCGAAAGTTTATATGAGTTTTAGTTAGGGATCTCAGAACTGGGAAGAGGTAGAATGAAGAATGAGGTATCGGATGAAAGGTCTGGCTGCACAATCTGATTGAATATTAGAGTGGTCACCTTTGACCTCAAATATGAACGGAAAAAGAGAATTTATTAAATAAAAGCTAAACTGTAAGAGATGGAAAAACATGATGTAAGAGAGAAATTTAGACATTCATAAGATGTGCAAAACATACTTTGATATTTTTCACTATCGTTTACGGTTACCCTACAATAAGCACTTTTTCATTTAACAAGTGTCAATACACATTGTGATGGTGAAATTGCTTACAAATAGTAAATTTCGAAAAATTTCCGTTATTTTGACATCAAAATCATTCTGATATCTCGGAAACTATAGATGTTTTCAGTACAAAGTTTTTTGTATGAAAATTTGTTGGTAGAGAAAAATAACGGTATACGAAAACTTTTTTGTTTATATTTTCCACGAATAGTATGTTAAAAAAATTTCCCGTTATTATGACATCAAAAGTATTGCGATATTTCGAAACCTGTAGATTTTTCCATGCAATGCATTTCTTAAAGCAATGCCATTGCCTCAGAATGAGGAAAAAATAATTGATATTTCAAATTTTAATTTTGCATGCAAATATCTCAGCCATTTTTCAATCGATTTTCCTTAAATTTTTTTTGTCTGAAAGTGTTATTAAATGCTTTAGAGAAATAGGAAAATATTTACCGTTATCTTACCAATTCAATTTCTTATGTTGTTTTCAAAAAAACTCTAAAATATTCAATTTTTGCTCAAAAATTAGACCAGACATTCTTTTTTTATAATTTAATTTTTTTTTTTTATTGTCTTCTCTCACACTCTTTCATATAACATATCATTTATTTGCAAAAATTGCTTCATTTTAATATATAATTTAATTAAGTGTTTCTATCATTGAAAATCATGAGCTACCCCCATGATTTTTTTGATGAAAATAACATTTTTCAAAATGTTGTTTTTGTATTTTTTACAAAGTTCTACAGCTTAAAAAAATTATTTCTGTGAAAAAATTTTTCAAATATTTCAAACCACTCCAAAGTTATATACACAAATCTATGTTTGAAGCCATTTCCTTATCTACTTTATGTTTTATACATATTATTATTATATATCTATTTGTATATAAATAGGTGTACGCAGAACAGTTTATTTTCTCCCGTGTTTCTCTACCAATTTTGATAATTTTTTTTTAATCAATAAGAGTAGGGAAAAGGAGTGCACCGAATATCTATGGTGGGCAATTTGACCTCAAATCAGATGTTCCATTCCACTGGTTACATTTGATGGGCGTTCAAATAGAGGCGAGGCACTTTTCATCAGCCCAAATTTTCGGTATAACTTTTGAACTATAAGATACAAATCAATGAAACTAGGTAAGAACTTCCTTCCTTGACAAAGGGGCGTGGAAACACTCATGCAACTCAAAGTTGTTATATCAAATAGCTTTGGAAACATTTTTACTAGAAAGTAGAATAAGGGAAGTAGGGTACTGTGACGGGCATTGGACAAATGGGTGTGGCTCCGCATATATAAGCCACAGTTTTGATATCGAATAGCTTTGAAAGTAAAAATCACAGAACATGAAAAATCAGAATTGCGTTACTGTTTTGTGATTTCCTGCTGGTAGTGCGTTTGGTGCGGTATGAGTTCGGTTACGTTTGCATATGAGTGAAGAAAGAAAAAAAATGTTTTCAATAAAAATACAAAAAAAAATCAATTTTTAAATGGTCGAATCTCGACCAAAGGTGATACTAGTAAAATTGAATATTTCAGCTCTTTTTCAGGTTCGAAATTGAAACAAATCCGACTAAAATCACGCTACCCAATGATACAAACTGATGTCATCAAACTGGATAACTCTCTTAGAATTCAACAAAAACTAATCTAAACACTAGATATTTTGCACATAATCTTTGATTTCAAATTCGCACTCATAGTTTAAAATTTGGAAAAATCGTATTAAATCCACGCCTAACTGACCCATACGAAGTGACGTCAGCAATATGATAACCTTTAGAAATTTCACAAAAATAAATCAGTTACAAATTTGTTAGTTTCATCAGGTACAAAGTGATTATAGTGCTCGAAACCTTCATAAGTTCAACAAAAATGAATATGTTGTCTTGATATTTTACACATAAGCTCTGATATTTAAAACGTAAAAGAGTTTACAATTTTGGTAAATAGAATAAAAACCAAGCCTATTCCTTATACAAGCTGACGTCACCAAAATAATAAAACCTTTATAACTTGTCATATTACAGATTACGCACGGTGGGGTATTTAAATTCTTGCTTTGCTAACGGCAAGAAAAATGTAAATAGCGCGGTAAGGACTGAGAAACAACACCTCACCTCACCACGATTCGGCGTTGCGTGGTACGTGCAGAATCACAGTGAAAAGCTCAAAAAAAAAACCACAAAAAATAAAAAAAAGACCACGTGTGGCACGGCACCATGGCGAACTTCGAGTTCCAGGAAGCTTCCTCTACAGTTGCTTTCAAATATTGTAATTAAAGATTGGAATTCGCGTGAGAGCAAGGTAGTTGGCTACCAATAAAATGGATACATTAACTTCGAACTAATGAATGTTCAATTGAAATTTTTTGTTCCAGTAGTACGAGGAAACATGTTCAAAGTTCAGTTCGCAAGAAAAATTTCTCATATTGCAACCTGAAGTTTGTGAAATATTTGGGTGGTAAAATGATGGGAGAGTTTCGGACAGTTTTTGTAAATACTTTAAAATTTTTAGCATTTAGTTATTGAGCATATATGATGAGCACTAAACAGAGTATATATTTTGCAAATAATAATTTCCCTAAATGTCCCTGATTTTCTATAGATGAAAAAAATATTATCCATTCAGTATTCGTTGTGCGATTCACGAGTCTTATGTACGGTTTGTGCAAAAAGTAAAGCGAATTTTGAAATTACGAAGGCTGGGTTGGTCCGATGCAAATTCTCTGATCCATATTTCAAAATGAAAAATTAAAAATCCCCAAAAGTAAAATAGGAGAAAATGTATAGAAACTTTTTAGATGACATGATTGTCAACACAGCAAAAAATTGTGCCAATCGGACCAACACAGCCCAATAAATTTTAAAATGTCCTTTATGGTTTAAACACACCTCGCATAACGGCCATTAAAAATTGCGCCTTAATTTATGCAGAAATAATAAAATTTTACATGTTTTTTTGTTAACATAATTTTTCTAGTTTAAATAAAGCCTATCAACAATCTTACAAAATAATTTCTAACTTATTGACATTCTTTTATTGCTCTCATTGCAGCTTCAATGTAATTTGTCTCTGCTTGGAAATTTGTCCTTTATGCGTTGGTGTATTTCACTCATCGCTGGAAAATAAGGCGTCGCTTGTATAAAAAATTGCATTCATTAGTCAAAAGAATCAGTTGATGTGGGTAAGGATCGAATTAAAGAGGTAAATATAAATGCTCTTACTATTTTTAGATAAGCAAACAGCTGCTCTTACGCGATGGGACAAACATTTTTGGCAGCGTAGTTAAAACTCCCTCATCAAAATGCCAGAAAATGAGTGGGTAAAAGTTAGACTTTAGCTCAAAAATGACTGTGATATTTTCTAAAGAAATTTTACATATTTTTTCATCAGAAAATTGAAAGGCCTGACTGAAATTAGATCATAAACTAAAGAAGAGAGGCACGCCATTGTGCCTGTTGCAAGCTACACGTAAAACTTGCCTAGGCTGGCAAAAATCAAAACTTGACGTTTATGCAGATATCAAATAGAAAAAAATATGATGCGCTGCTGGTCATGAATGATTTTTGGCATTTTTGTTCATTATGGTAGAACACACACAACCACGGAGAGAAGCTGTCTAAAAACGTACAAGTGTGGCAACACACGCAGGCAACCCAAAAAACAAGAAAAAAACAACAAAAACAAAGCATAAAGACGAATGTAGCTGTGGAATTTTTCAATAAATTCTTTTTTTTTTGGACTGCAAATGAAACAAAAACAACAATCAGACGCGTTGCGTGGTACATGGCAGCGTCACTTTGGGAAGCTTTGAGCTTTTTAGGTTGGTTTTCTTTTTTGGATGTCAATGTTATGTTGTGCTCAGAGACGGCTGTTGCGTTGGGTGTTTTTTTTTTTTTTGTGTGGTAATGCCACGGGCAGCTTTGAGTAAAATGCGGGTGGCTGCTGGTCGTGCTGATGTTAGTGGTGTTGTTATTTGGCGCGAGTAAAACAACAAATGTCATTATCCTTTCGATAATTTTCATTTTCACGCTAAAATAAAACAACAATTACAATAACAACAACAACAACAACAAAAATTACTGTGTTGCTGACTAAAACAACAGCCAGCTGAAATGAACAAAATACACAACAACAGCCACAGCTAGTCCCGTTATATTTGACTGAAACTTTGATACTGCTGATTGTTGTTTTTGTTTTTTTATGTTTTTTTTTTTGGTTTGAATGGTTAGACGGTTGGTTTGCTGGGTGGCTACTCGGATTGGTTGGTTAGGTTGCTTACTTGAGTGGTTGTGGGACAGGCAGCATAATGATGATGATGATGATGATGATGATGATGCAGCATGCCATGCGAATCGGAATACGCGCGAGTGCGATTACGTTTGTGAAGACAAATGGTTTGTCACGAAGAATAAATACTCCGTGATGTTGTGCCGGAATTTGGTATTAAATACGATTTGGGTATGACACGAACCAACAACGAATTGCCGGAAGCCCTGTCATTCTTAATGGAAGCAAGTATGTGTCTGTGTGTGTGTTAAAAAATAAAAAAATTATTCCTAGGAAAAAGTTTTGAAAACCATAAACAAAAAAAAAAAAAAAGATAGAGGACAAATAATGCATTCACAGCAAAACATTGCATTTTTTCAACATATTTAATTCAGTGATGTAAAATATTTGATGTACTATTAAAACGGTCTCTCGAATAACCCGAAAAACTAGTTTCAAAAAAACTATTTCATATTAAGGGGACATATAGGTTACAAATTTTTTCGGAAATTTTTTTTCATAGAAGGAAAGAGATATCGTTTTCAAATTTTGCACATACGTGCATTTGCCTTTTGCAAGTTCCAGTCGTAATTGTTTGGTCCATACAGAGATTCGAAATAAAGGGTATTCCATTAAGGACTTGACAACTTTATTTTTAAATAAAACGCAAACGATTTGAGATATTTCAAAAACTTTATTATCGGCTTGAAGTACAATCAAAACATTTATGAATGAAACTCGACTTCCTTCATATGGCCACCGCGGGCACGTATCCTGCGGTCGATTCGTTGGACCCAATTTTCGATGATTCGGCCACACATTTCGGCCGAAACGGGCTCTTTTTCGCGTTCAATGTTGGCTCTGGGCTCTTTCAATGTCGTCAGCTTGTTGGCATAGACCAATGATGACTTGATGTAGCCCCAAAAAAAATAGTTTAGAGGCGTTAAATCGCACGAACGAGGCGGCCCATCGACTGGTCCATTTCTTGAGATAACACACTCATCAAACTTACTCTTCAATAAATCTATTGTAACGTGTACTGTGTGGCTTGTGGCAACGTCCTGTTAGAACCACATGTTGTCCAAGTCCATATCTTCCAATTCGGGCCAAAAATAATCGATAATCATGAGGCGGCCATTCACTGTAACGTTACGATCGTTATCGTCGACAAAAAAATATGTTCCAATGACGCCGCGGGCATGCAAACCGCACCAAACAGTTAATTTTTGGGAATGAAGTAGTGATTCATGAAGCACATGTGAATTTTCACGCGGCCAATAACGCATATTTTGCTTATTGACGAACCCATTTAGCCAAAAATGAGCTTCGTCACTGAAGATGATTTTGCGATGAAATTCATCATCTTGTCGCATCTTTTTAGAGCCGGAATCGGAGAACGTACGTCACTTCAAATGGTTCATCGGCTTCAATTCTTGAGTCAGCTTGAGTGTAAACCAAGATCGTTACGCAAAATTCGCCATAAAGTGGTCTAGGCGAGCCCAATTCTTGAGAACGCCGTGGAATTTACTGTTTTGTTCCGTTTGCTACGGACGCCTGGACGGCTGCGATATTTTCTACACTTCGACTAACCCGTTGTCTCACTGGCACGGCAACATCATGCAACGAATATGTCGACTCAAATTCTTGCACTAAACTTGTTATTTATTGTCTGTCTACTAGGGCGAGAGTTACGACCGAAAATTTCAGTTAACGCTCTTAAAGTTACGAATTTAAAATTTTTCACATTTTTTTTTGTTCAGACTTATATAAGTGGGGTTAGAAGTTGTTAAGGTATGGTAGTTCTTCCGGTACTTCTGTTTTTTATGCTGTGTTGCTACGCTAAATAGAAAGGAAAGGTGTTTCAATAAAAACGCGTTTTAAAAACCACACAAATTTTTGTTGATGCTATATCTTATGTATATGACATTATATTATCATATGTTTTGATAAGTTATGCTATGTTTTACTGTATTATGCTATGTTATGTTATGTTATGTTATGTTATATTATGTTATGTTATGTTATGTTATGTTATATTATGTTAGGTTATGTTATGCTTTGTTATGTTATGTTATGTTATGTTATGTTATGTTATGTTATGTTGTTTTATTTTATTTTATTTTATTTTATTTTATTTTATTTTATTTTATAATATGTTATGTTATGTTATGTTATATTATGTACTTTTATGTAATTTAATGTTATGCTATGTTATTGTATTTTATGTTATGTTATGTTATGTTATTTAATTTTATTTTCTTTTATTTTATGTTATGTTATGTTATGTTATATTTTGTAATGTTATGTAATGTTATGTTATGTTATTTTACTTGATTTTATTGTTTTTTATTTTATTTTATGTTATTTTATGTTATTTTATGCTATTTATGTAATGTTATGTTATGTAATGTTATGTAATGTTATGTGATGTTATGTTATGATCCGTTATTTTATGTTATGCTATGTTATGGTATGCTATGTTATGTTATGCTATGTTATGTTTTGTTATTTTATGTTATGCTATGTTAAGTTATATTATGTTGTTATGTTATGCTATGTTATGTTATGTTATGTTATGTTATGTTATGTTATGTTATGTTAGGTTTTTTATGTTATGTTATGTTATGTTATGCTATGTTATGTTATGTTTTGTTATGTTATGTGCTAGAATTATGCATATGTGCTTCAGTAAAGCAAACGACGTAATTTTAAGCACATTTTAGAGAAACAGGCTGTAAAATCTTCAACAATTTTTTACCTATTATAATTTCTAATCTTCAACAAAACTTTTCGATGTTTCGCATTTCAAGTTTATTGCAATAATTTTACATTAGTACACAAAGATTCTCATTCTGTCAAAACATAAGGTACACGCAACAAATAACAGCTGGGGTATGAATCTGGTCTTGAATTGACATCCAAGAATGATAGGAACAAGATTACGTGTACCGCCAGTCCAGTTATCTAATGATCTCTTTCTCAACTGAGTACATGACGTCACACAGTACTTTTGCTTGACAAAAACGTATACAAAAGTGCGATCTCTTAGGCAAATTGACGAAATTGAAAATAAATTCTTTCGAAAAAGTAAAATAAAAATATCTACTCTTCTGTATAATAATATGAATATTTTCGTATACAAAAAATATGAATTTTTTAAACTTTCAAGATTTTTATCTCCTAAACTATTCGAGACTGACAAAATTTCATTGTACCAATGGGTTAAGGAGGTCCATATACATATTATAAAAATAAGAAAAAAATATTTAGGCGTGGGTGTGGGAGTAAAATTATTCCAAAGTCTGACAATATCGCTTGTGACGTCATGCTCTCTCTCTCTCTCTCATTTGCGGAACGCGTAATCTGGTTTCTATCATTCTTGATTGACATCGAGTGATCTACGCATATTTTAAGGCACTTGGCCACGGCCGCCACAAAACCTAGCTTGAGATATAGGATTTCGTTATATCATGGCAGATATCAATGTCTTTTTTTATATCAATGTTTTCATATCCTTACACACGTAAAAATGAATGGAAAAATAAACGGGGCTTATTATATGTATTAAGTCTGTTCAAATTATGTTTTTACTTTTATAAAAAAAAGAACCATTTATTTTGTAAAATGTGAAATAAACTGAATTTTTTTAGATTAATCCATGTTTTTTCTATTTTTGGGACCAACACTGTATCGGTTATTTTTTGTATATTTATTTTTTTTTTTTCAATTTAAATTTTTTTCTTGTTGTACTTTTGATGCCATGTTGTTGGAACCGTGCTGATGCACTTTAGTTTCGCAAGAGCAATCAACAATATTAAAATTTATCAATGCACTTGCACTTACCGCTATCTAGCGCACCCCTGTTCTCTTAACTGTATTAAGCGTACCTTATTTTAATTTTTTTTTATACTTTTATATCTCTATTTTCTGTTTTTTTTTTAAAACTGCAGCTCAAGCAACAACAAATAACTTCAAAACAACAACTTTTTTGTTTTCAACACGGTATCGACAATGCAAACTGAATAGACGTGTTTTGATCAGTGTCCGCAATCTGAACGCAATAAACTGACGAATTAATCAACCATTCTTGCCAAAAAAATTGAAAAAGTGTTAATTGATATTTGTATTAGCCATCTGGCAGTTTTTTCTTGATATTCTGTGAAAAATTTGTCAATAATCAATAATTTAATTTTTGCGCTGAATAATTTAACACTTAATATGTCGAGCCTGCAACAACAAAAAACTCTACGCAGCACATCAAACAAAAACTTAACCAAACAAACAGCACCCGCAACTCCACTTGGTCTTCCTAAATCACATACAGATGAGTCATCCCCTGCAACACGCTCTTACTCGGATGCAACTCTGAATGCGAAACTAAGCTGTATTGAGACGAACATTGTAAAGAAGCTGACTGAAGAAGTACGAGCAAGTGAGAGCAGAGTATTGGAAAGGGTTGGAGAGTTATCAGCTGAGCTTTCCAACTTAAGAGAGGAGTTAAGATGTGTTGTTGAGCGAGTATCAGCTGTTGAAGTTGCGTGTGGTGAAATAAACAGCATAAAAAACGAAATTGAGCAGCTTAAGAAACAAAGCGAACCTCGCAACAACAATGATGTTGAATCTTCTATTGCAGTTGCACTAAACAACGAAATTGAACTTTTAAAGAAGAAAGTGGAAAAATATGATAGTGATGCTGTTGCTTCTGACATCATTATTCATGGCATACCACAAGCAATAAATGAAAATCTACCTGCTGTTGTTGCAAAAATTTGCTCTGCGGTTATGACTGATGCACCTAAGCTGCGTGATGTTTTCAGGCTAAAGGCTAATTCAAAGAATAGAAATAAGCCAGCTATTGTTGTTAAATTGGCGTCGTCTTATGACCGAAATCAACTCTTGAAAGCGGTGGCAGCGTTTCGAAAATCTAAGAAGAGGCCTCTTAATCTCAGTGACATTGAGTGTGGTTGTGGTGAACCTTTCTACGTTCATGAAAGTCTCACCAAGCTGAATCGCCTTGTAATGGCTTATGCGGAACAGAAACGAAGAGAAAACAAGTTGACGGCGGTTTTTTCTCTTCGTGGTAAAGTCTTCGTGAGGGCTGAAAGAAATGGTGAGGCGACATGGGTGGATAGCCGAGAGCGTGTGGATTGCGTCGCTTGTTCTTAAGTATTTATGTTCTCATTTTTTGTGTGTATGAATATGATGTTTACAAATTGTTTTGCTTTAGTGTTTTATTTAATATTAAATTGTATCTTGATTTTTTGCACTCTGTTAACTATGCTTAAATCCTATCAATGTATAAGAAAAATTATGTTAGAAGTTAAGTTTAGTTGTAATATCTATCCTTCTCCACCTATTCTATTCATCTTTTTCTATCCTAATTCTCTTGCTTCATCTACTGGTAAAACTATATTCAAAAATTGGTTACGTTTGGTATGTTTTTGTGAGATCTATTACTTTGTTGTTTTTATTGCTGGTCTAAATTGTTCTGAACCAACATTGCTTCGTTGCAATATTCTATGATGATGCTGAATGACAACCTTAATAGTAGCGTTGGCGAAAATCATAAAACTCTAATTAAAATTCTCTGTGCTCAGCACTGTGGACTCAAAGTTATACACTTCAATGCTAGAAGTTTAAACTGCAATAAGCTAGATTATCTTAAATATGTGATTGAAGACTCTTCAGTGGATGTTATATGTATTTCTGAAACGTGGTTTTGTAATGAAGTTAATGACACGGTTTATAGCATTGATAAGTTTAAGCTGGTTAGAAATGATAGGGTTGGAAGGAAAGGTGGCGGTGTTGCTATTTATTGTCGTAGTTATTTGAATGTTAAACTTATTTCTAAATCCGATCGAAATAGTAATGCTGAGTATTTGAATGTGTGTATATATGACAACCAAGTTAAAGTGTTCCTGTCTTGCATGTATAACCCTTATAAGTGTAATAACCTCGACTTATTTTTTTCTGAGCTGGATAGTTTGTTAATTAATTTCGATTTCTTTGTTATATGTGGTGACTTCAATGTAAATCTCTTGTGTCGAGATAGCTCCTCTAAACGTCTGTATGAAAATGTTGCCTCTGCAGGGTTATCATTTGTGAATGAAACTGTTCCTACTCGTTTTGCCTGTAATGCTAGCCCTAGTCTGTTGGATTATTTTATTGTGTCGGATCTAGCATCTGTCTTATTATTTGATCAACTTTATTTTTTGTCTGATCATGATCTGTTGTTTTGTACCCTCAATATTAATTTATCTTGTAGAGCTAGTTCTGATAATTTCATCTATAGAGATTTCAAATCCATTAATTTGTGGGCTCTCCATAGAGAGCTATGTTCAACCTCGTGGAATGAAGTATGGCTTGGTGAAACAGTTGATGAGAAATTGAATATCTTCACCAATATTTTAAATACTCTTTTCGAAAATCATGTTCCGTTGCGGTTGGTTAAGGTAAAAAATAAGGCATGCCCATGGTTTACAAGTAATGTACAAAATTCAATCAAAAAGCGAAACAAGCTTCAAAATGTGTGGAAAAGGTACCCCACTGCATATAATTGGGAACGATTTAGAACTGCAAGAAATACCTCAGTTCGGCTAATCAGAGAGTCTAAAGCACAATTTTATTTGTCAAAACTAAATACCTCACTTCCCCCTAAGGAGCTGTGGAGGAATTTAAAATCGGTAGGAATTGGTGGGAAATGTTCTGATCAGTGTAATGTTGACCCTAATACCTTAAATGATTATTTTCTCTCAAACTATTCGCCTGCTACTACATCCAACTTTGATACCTCTGTTCACCCTGAGAGTCAAAATTTTTACTTCTCCACTGTAAGTGTAAATGATGTCAAAAAGTCGTTACTAAAAATAAAATCCAACGCAGTAGGTGAAGATGGAATATCTTTGAAATTTATAAAGCTGATAATATCGCATGTACTGAGCCCCTTAACGCATATATTTAACCATTGCTTTACTACGTCTACGTTTCCCTCTTCATGGAAAATTGCTATTGTAATGCCGGTGCCTAAAAAACCGACTGCAAGTGAACCTAATGATTATAGGCCTATCAGCATTCTATCTTGTTTAGCTAAAGTGTGTGAGGCGCTTATTGCACACCAAATAGTACACTGTCTTAATGATAAGAATCTTCTATCCCCAATGCAATCTGGCTTTAGGGCGTTTCACAGCTGTGCTACAGCTACCGTCAAAATATTAGATGATATAAGATCAGCATATGATAAAGGACAGGTTACACTTCTTGGGTTGCTTGACTTCTCTAAAGCATTTGACACAGTCAATCATTTTATACTATGCCGGAAATTAAAGATTATGTATGGTTTTAGTGATAGTGCTATTTGTCTTCTTAAGAGCTACTTGTCAAATCGGCTGCAGCGAGTCAAGGTTGGCGATAAATATTCTGAGTACAAAATTGTTGCCAGTGGTGTACCCCAGGGTTCAGTACTTGGTCCCCTGCTATTTGTCATTTTTGTCAATGACATATTTAGTGTTTGCAAACACTCTACTATGCATGCCTATGCAGACGACGTACAAATATATCTTTCCAGTAGAGTCGGTCTACTTGATGACTTAACTTGCAGACTAAATGAGGATCTTGATTCCATCAATAAGTGGGCACTATGCAATTGTCTTCAACTCAATGCTTTGAAATCGGTAGTGCTACCTATTTCGAAAGATAAAGTTTTCTTTGAGGACATCCCTGATTTGTACATCGGCACTGAAAAGCTAAAACTAACAAGTTGTGCAAAAAGCCTTGGGTTTTATATCAATTCCTCGCTGACTTGTGCTGATCATATTAATAATGTAGTGCGAAAAATTTATTATGTTCTACGTAATTTGAGAGTGACAGCTGAATTTACCCCAACTGAAATCAGGAAAAAGCTTGTAGTACAGCTAATTGTTCCAGTTATCACTTATTCTGAGATAGTCTACAGCAAGCTGGATTCTAGATCACAACTAAAGCTTCAGATGGCATTTAATCATGCCACCAGATATGTACATGGACTGCGCAAGTTTGACCATATATCTCAGTTTAAGAAAAGTGTCCTCGGTTGTGACTTAATTAACTATCTAAGCTTCAGAAACTGCATATTCTTACACAAATTGATACACACAAAAAAACCATCTTATCTCTATGAAAAATTGCAATTTAGTCGGCTACAAAGAAGTCGGATGATCATTTTACCTAACTTTAACTTTTTGAATTCCTCAAGATTATTCTTCGTCAACGCTATTAGACTATGGAATTTTTTACCTAGTCAACTCAAAGCTATTACTAGCGAAAGAATGTTTAGACGTGCCATTTTTGAGTATTTCTCAAGTTAATATACTCTGTAACCATTTTCCATCTACTTTAGCTTACAAACTATCATAAACCTGCAGCTGTACTCCTATCTCTTTTTCTCCCTATTTCTCATCTCTTATCTTATTTATTATAGTTATATTTATTTTTTATTGCTGTCACATGTTCCTTTCTACTAATTTTTTACAATAATCAGGAATATTCTTATTTATTAAGTTTAATTATCCTTACTAGTTTTAATTATTTATTATATTTACACTTATTCAGTACGTATGCCAACATTGTTAGTATTATAAAAGAACTTGTTTCTTATTATACAAATATTGCCTTATTAATTAATAAATTGAAAATTGAAATTGAAAACACGCTTTCCTTCTCTCTTTGCGCTCCTTCTAGTGCTCTGCTGACAGTGAAGCAGTGGAAGCATTAAGAAAAAAAGAAAAAAATATTCCTGTAGAAACTCCACTTTAGCATGAGGAATGAGTAATTATGAGCTCTTTGCAAAGTCAGCAGGAACAGTCGAGGAAGAATTGCATTGCCAAGAACGTATACGTCAAATCCACCCCAACATGCACCCTCCCACTACTCGATTCAACTTTACTTTTTTCAAATTTGTTCTCTTTTTTTTGTAATTTTTATGTTTTTTGCTGCTGGCTCCGCTGTGCTGTGTATTTAATATGTTTTTCACGTTCAAGCGCATCGTTGGGGTTTCATTCTCTCATTTGTATATCCTTGCATAAAATTAGAAAATAATTGTAGTCCCACAGAGCTAAATGGTGGGGGGAGGAAAATGAAGGCTATTTCACACAGTGTCATACAGCACGCCTTGTCATGCCACCCTCTACAAAATACCAACACATAAATACCGTGCGCCTTCTCAGTCTCCCTCTTCCACTCTCTCTCTCTCTCTCTCTATCGCTGGCATTAATATTGGCGTGCTTATTTAACTTAACTTAACTTAACCTTACTTAATTGCATGTAATTTAATTTAATTAATTAAAGATGTAGCAGAAAAAACGACAACAGCAACAACAACAACAGTTATATATAAATTACTGCCCAGCGGTGTGCCACACTTAAGTGACAATCAAATTGTTCCTGTCAATTGAGTTTAAGTGTAATTAATGCCTATTTCTTAAATATTATCTATCGACTGAGTGAGCGCGATTTAAGTGAGTGAATTGATTGTTAGTGGCAGCTGAAAAATTATCTAAACTTAACCTTAAATTAACTAAAGTGCTTTAAATGTGATTGTTTGTAGTGCTCGCCTTCAGAGTGTTTTCGGAGTGTTCAAAGTGTACCTAATTTTAAAGAATTGATATTCATGACATGTGTTTTCGCTGCATAAATTAAGAATCTTGAATGGCCACGCGTATTCTTGGGTTATTAACACGCTGTTTATGTTGTTATTGCTTGAGAATACACGTAGTTAACAAGGCTCTCCCAACATATTTTGCAAATTGTGTGAATTGTCCTCGGGCTGATGTGCTGAATGCTGTGTTCGAGGAGGTGCAAAATTTGAAGAAAATGCAATTAAAATTGGTGTTGCGGTAAGTTTTGCTGGGGTATATGTATTCAGGTGCCTCGACATCCATAGCAAAAAAAAAGAAAATATAAATGTGTCGATGCCACCGACTAAAAATAAATCTTGATCTATTTTATAACTATTTCCAAAATATTTTGGTCGTCATTTTGAAATAGACTTTAAAAAATCATGCTTTTCCTAAAAATTTCGTTTGGTGTGGTTGTTAAAAAATCGAAAAAAGCAGGCGGTCAGAAGTAATAATATTGAAAAAGTTCTTCCAAACCATGATATAATAATATAAGGTAGTATTGACAGTTGCTTGGGCACCGACCATCTGTCAAAAAAAATGTCTAGAAAGAGAGCGTTCAATTATTTCTTATGTTTTCGCCATTGTTTATGTTTCAGCGCTTGCAAATAACCAAACATTTTCTTACAAAATATTGCCTATTTTATTTAATCAATAGTGAATTATTATTACTACAACGAAGATAACTTGTGAACTTTGTGTTATTAAGTGCAAACATAAGAAAAAATGTTGAAAACGTTCAAAAGCAGCAACCTCAGCAGCTGCAGATGCATATGGACGAAATTAAAGAAGTTTTCAATTAAAATTAAAACACCACGGCTGGAAAACGTTAAACACATATCACACATAATTTTTTCACAACTTTCATTATTATAATTGTGTATTTAACGCACATATTTTGCGGAATTTATTTATTTTTACATTCGTTTAATTCTTGTTGCACGAACAACTGTTTTTGACAGATGGTCGTTGCCTTGTTGCTGAGAAAATCTATACTTGTCAATGCTACCTGTATAATTATATCATGTTCCAAACTACATCAAAAAATTTTAAATTTAAAAACAAAAACAAAACTTTGACGGTTTAAAGATAATGCTGATTTTCATGAATATTTTTCATATTTTTTATGTTATTTTCACTAAAATTCAAATAACTTCATTCTTTTTTTTTGCTATCTTCGTTTTGAAGTTATCATTGGAAAGATTTTGGCTGCTTCTTTTTATTCCTGGACCATTTAAAGTATTTTTATTACCATTTAAAGTAAAATATTTGTAAATATCAGTTCGTCACGTCAAAAAATTATATTTTGCAACAAACGCCTGATGAAAAAATAATGTAAGCTATGATATATGTTGCAAGCGATGCAATATGTGAGTATTCATATCAGTTTTGAATATTTTATTATGTTTTTATTTAATTTATTTTTATACACCTATGTATATTTGAATATTGGAAGAATCCAAATTGAGAAAAAATAGTACCATAACAGTAAAATAGTAACAAAAACATTTCTTAAAAATAGTAAAATGCATATGAGAAAAATATCTTAATTATATCGCCAAATTTAAGGAATACATTATCACTATAATAAATACCACCAAAATTAAGACTATTAGGTAATAATGAAAAGTTCTGTGCTATCTACAAATGACTTTTGTAGGTTTTTTTTTTACAAAAATCAGAGCATTTAAGATCGTTATTTTTTTGCAGTTTTTCTCAAAAAACAACTTTGTCCTTGCGGAAGAAGAACGACATTCCTTTTGACGTAGAATACGTCATTCTCGGAGGTAAGTAGCGTGGTTGATGGTGATCAGGTGTCGGTATTTATATAACTTTTTGAGCCTTTGGTGGGCCTAAAGTACTGATCGTACAATGTTGATGTTAGCACTTGTTGGTCTGCTTCATCCTCAATGCGACAAAAATTCATGTTACAACTCTCTAACTTATATAAATTTTACACAATTACATGAAATATAAAGCCAACATTTGATGTTTTTGTTTGCTTAAGTTTGCTACCTCTTTATCGACAGTTTCCGGTTTTATCGACAAAACCCCCCTAAGGAGTCGTGGGAGGGAAAAGGTGTCCAAGGCAAAAATGTTCCTTTTGCAAAAATAATGGGGGTCGGTGATACATATTAACTCTCTCCGGCACTCTCTTAAAGGTCATATGCTCAGGTGTATGGCATTAATATACAAAAACCAAAAAATTTGTATGGGAGCCCCCCTAAGGAGTGATCGGAGGGAATAGGTGTCAAAGGTAAAAATGTTCCTTTTGCAAAAGTAATGGGGAACAGTCATACATATTAACCCTTTTCGGCACTCTTTTAAAGGTCATATGCTCAGGCGTATGGAATAAATATTTTGCTAAATATTTTTTAAAAAAGATGTCATCAAAAGCGAATTGAATAATTCTACGTGTTGTGTTACGACATAGTCGAAACTACTGTATCTTTTTTTCTAAAATTATTTTTTGGGTGATCTTGACAACCCCATGAAACTTTTGAGACCTCTTAGAATAACCACGATCTGATTTTTTCGATACGCTCTAATGTACATACGTCTATAAGTTATAGGAAGTAACGCATACACGCAAAGAAATTTTTCGTGTACTGCATCTTTTTTTTTTTTTTTTTTTTTTTTAGCTTTGAACCAAGGATTTCAGGTGGAATACCTATTCAGTCAAGTCTGCCTTGGTTCGAAATGGGGTGATCGATTAGTGGGAAGGAAAGGGCAATCAAGTGAAACATATGTGGGATCTTCTAAGTGTGGTGGAAAGCCAAAGAAACATGTGAATTTGAATCAGAGGCAAGTGTTATGCCTTTACCTCAGTCAATTCAAGTTATAAAGGCAATCTCATCCACAAACTTCTCTACCATCAACTACAACTTCAAGTCGTAAATATTGATGAATTTTTAATTTCAGTTGATTAGAAATGAGGATAGAAAATTTAGAAAGGTTTTAAAGCGAAGGACCATGGCCTGGCCGGGAATCGAACCCGGGACCTCTGGGTTGGCAGTCGAGCACGCTACCAACTCGACTACCGAGGCCGCCTAATTCAGTTGCCATCAACTTGAAAATTCATCTTATATATGTATATATATACCTCAAGATATTTTGGTCATTATTATTTATTATATTTATAATCTTTCTTCCTATGTCCGTCCGTCTTCTTATGGATTACACTTATCACACCTCTGTTGCTATCTCCGTCAAATTTGCTTAAATGGTAATAGTTTTTCCAAAAAGTAACTCTGAACTATAAGCGTTGTGTTTATACAACGAAGGGAAAAACAAACTAAGTTTTCAGTTGGGAAAAACCAATTTTTTAATTGCTGTAATTTAAAAATCACTCGCATTTATAACAAACGAAATTAATTTTCTACAACTTAATGACGCGTTTCTCGCAACTGACTATTATTATGGCAACTGTTGAAACGTTTGCAAATAACGATTTCGAGCACGAGAAACGAAATTCGTTTGCGACAAACTGGCGATAAACGTTTTGTTTTCCATGCGTATACGACTAATTTCCTCAAAGAGTATTAAGTACTATTACTGTCTAGAATTTTCACAAAATGAATTTTTTTCTTACATTTTTAGAATCTTTATAACTTCAATAATAACTGTCTAAAATAACGACTCAATTGAAGCGCGCTTTCGGCTCGCTGCAGGTATAAAAAACTTTACACGCGTTTTTTTCGAGTTTAGGTTTTTTTAACTGGCGAAAAGTTCATCTCCAGAACTACTGGGCCGATTTTAAAAAAACTTTGAAGCATTTTGTTTGTTTTTATATCCTGTGTGATAGTTTTCCACAGTTTTGAAAAAGGTCGGAAAAAGGGGATTTTTGAAAAAAATTTTTTATGCCCGCCATTTTCTTATTTTTAATGATTTTTCAATTTTTCTTGTAAACTACCACGTAAGAGCACTTCCTTTTTGTAACTCTTTTTGAATTTTATGTTTCAGACTTACCGTTCCAGAGATCAACTGTCCGCCATGCAGCAGTGTTTTTTTGAGAAGAAAATTTAAGCGCCCTCTATTAAATGTACAATTGATAGAAAATAAAAATAAAAAATTTGTTCATAATCTTCAAGAACTGTTTAATACTGTAAAAAAGTTTGAATCGATACTACAATCAAAACAATGGGTTATGACAAGTGGAAGCTCTCCGAAGCGGACAAATACAAAAAATTCGGCCGGAAAGGATTTGGGCAGTGTTTTTTGGTATTCTCATGACATATTATTTATCGAATATCTTGAAAAAAAGAAAAATAATAATAGGAGAATATTATGCAGCATTATTGGACCCTTTGACCCATGCACTCCAGGCAAAATGACTGCTTAAAAGCATTATGTAGTCAATACAGATTTCAACATGTACTCAATACAAGAAAATCACAAAATTTTTGTGTGCAGAAATTTCTGTCATGGGTACATACATTAATGTAGTCAGTACATAGGTTTTTCCCTCTATGTATTATCCTTTTCCAAATTTCAAAAGAAGACTCACGGGAAAAAGATCACCATCGAATAGAGGACGCGAATTAGTAATCGATACGTATATTTAATTGAGACCAACTATGAAATGCAAAAAGCAATAGATTTTTTTTTAAAATAATTATTTTTTTGTCCATCGAAAAAACATATGAGAACTCAAACATTTTTAAATTATGATAAGGTATATAAAAAAGGATTCTTGGATTTAAAAATGTTCTGTATGAAGCGAAACCAACTAAACAAGCAATGCATATTTCGGATACCCTTCGTAAGTGACGTTGTATTTTGAAATTTTTTATATGAAATAAAATATCAAACCATAGAACGACAATGAAGTAAAAGCAACGGTAAATCATAGCGAGCACACTAAGTGCACCATGCATCCACATAGAAACATTTGCAGCGACCATTTTCAGTTTTCTAAACGGCTCAAAAGTAAAGAGGGTTAGTCAATAATATAATTTAAGTTAAAAAAAAACTGCTTGTTTTGAAATGTGACGGCGGAAGAGACGACTTGCAGAGAGGTTGCAAGTAATTTTTCTAAAGTGTTTGCAGCTTCTTAACTTGTACCATATTTAAAAAAAAAAATGAGCTTATGAAAAATTTGACTGTGTAGTGGGAAAAATCCAAATAAGATGAATCTGAATCTGAAATCTGAAATTTTGGCTGTCATATTGGATTCACCATTCTGATTTACGATATTTTAACATTCAATTCAAAGCTAGCGGCCCGTACATAAAAATATTCAAAAGTGCCCTATACTTAATTTCATACAGTTACAATGACTGTCGTATAAGTAAACTATGATTTATGGCGTATAAGACTGTCATATGATTCACTATTTTGAATATGCAAATATTTTGAAAGCAGCAACAAAAAAAAAACCTGTATTTCTCAAAAAAGTGTAAAAAAGAGCAGTATAAGGTCTGGACTATAACAGATTTGAAAAAGTTGCTTAAAAGTTATTGTTAATAAGTATATTAACAATTAATATAATTCAGGTAACATGGTCTGATGAAACCAAAATAAACCATTTTGAGGTAGCTGGACTATCGGTGTACTGGACCAGAGACCATAACATATTGCCTCCAAATAAAGTCACACAAACCAAGACATTTATGATTTCGAGTGGTTCTAGTATAACAGTGTAAACTTTGAAGGCGTTCTGATCAAGATCAGTACTTATTCATTCTTCCAAATAATTAACTTTTTAATAATTTCTTTATTTAACTATTTTAACAATTTATTTTAAAAATAATTTTATATTCTCCAAATAATTTCATATTTTTTTAATTAATTTAAAAAGAAAATGGATTTTGCGTCTCTAAGCCCAATTTATAACACGACAACGACCGAGGCACAACGCTTAAGTGGCACATAATTGACTCCAGAACTAAAAAATTTTCGATTTAAAATTATCTCCGGATATAAATTCGATAGAACTTAGAATTCAGGAACTTCGGGGAACGAACATTAAACATCTGTCACGCAATTCCAGATAACTAAAGCAACTCGGGGATATTGGACTTAATTTACTCATGAATAAAATTCTTTCTTTAGCTGCAAAATTAAAACAATTGGACAAAAGTTAAATGAGTGAAAACTGTTTTTTACTTACACAAAATTATAGTGTTATTTTATTAGCTTTTGAAATAGTATAATAGGCATATTTAAGAAAATTAATCAATAAAAACATTAATTTTTATTTATAAGAAGATATGAACTGAAAATATCAGTAGCAAGGTGTTCCATTAATTTTGCTGTTATTAAAGCTGTTAGGGCCAAATATTGACAATTAGTGTCTGAAATGGATCGTGGTAAGGATTTAAGTAAAACTAAAATGGCACTGTTGAAGAGTTCTGGGAATGGGGCCTAAAACAAGGACAAATCGCAAAAAAAAAGTACGTCAAAGTCAAAATAATATCACCAATAATTTGTAAAATGATTTAGACCAAGGTACGTATAAAATGATCTCAGAAGTAGATAGGATTTCCATCATAAACTGAACTATTGTCATGACTTTCTTTGAAAAAGTGAGCATAAAAGTTTTGTGAATTCTGGCTCAGCTTTAGTGAGTTGCGTAATACGCAGTGATTAACATGTCAAGAGTAAAAAACTCTAAAAGAAATAAAAAAAAAAAAAAATAAATAAGTAACTGGCCATTTCAGCCCTTGAAAGGACTTTGACCTAGCTTCTTATGATTAATTGTGTTGTGCGTGCTATTAAGTTTGTACACAATTGACCGAGAACCGGACCTACATGCTTAACGCCGACTCCGAACGGCGATGAACGGAATGTTCTCGTTCTCAAGAAGCTTTACATGGCATTTTGATTACTCTCTGAGGTTTGCCATTGTCTGCAGAGAGGTGGCGGCCGTACAGAAAAATTATTTTTATTCAAATAATTTTCTGTCGCTGCTGGGGTTCGAACCTGGGTTTCCAAAGTTCGTTGACATAGCGGCCACGCACTTTAACCAACTACGCCACGGACGCCACAAGAACGCTAAAAGAAATAAGTAGGTATAATAAAAAACCACTTAGCGTTATTCGCAAGAAAATATGTCTTAAGTTCTGCCGTAAGCATTTGACAAGTATCAAAAGCGTCAAAAGCGACGGTTCATATTCCTGACGAATAAGATGATCAATTTGGAGGCCAAAGACGGATATAGCTTTCATTATCACAATTTAGAAGAAAAATATATACATTACCTAAAATATAAGTTACTTACATAAAAAGCCTTTTTTATCAGAAAATTGGATACGCTAGAGAAGCAAGCAAAACAATTAAAAACTTATTATCAGGAGTGCATTTGTTTTTTCTACCTATAAAAGAGAAACTGGCCATTTCGGTTTTTGAAAGAACTTTGACCGATGTTCTTATGATCAAATTGTGTTTTGGGTATTACTAAATGTTCCAATACAAATGAATGAGAACTGGATCTACTGGTCTAATCAAATAGCCGACTCCGAACAGCTTATGTGTATGTTCTCAAGAGAACATGGCATTATTTATTTAGTGAGTTTTATCATTGTTTGCAGAGAGAGAGAATTGAATAAATGTTTTGTGTCAGCTGCCACAATATACATATATGTTCTTTACTATCTATACTATTCTTTTAGTAAAAATCCCAAGTTTTTATATATTTTAATTTTTATATATACATCTATATCTATATCTATATCTATATCTATACTATTATATAAAATGAAAGTGAAAATTTTTTGTGTCCGCAAAACTCCAAAAGTACTGGTCAGATTTTATTGAAATAAGTTTTAAAATATC
Organism: Pherbina coryleti; assembly: GCA_943735915.1. Lineage (NCBI taxonomy): Eukaryota > Metazoa > Arthropoda > Insecta > Diptera > Sciomyzidae > Pherbina > Pherbina coryleti. Next base: position 54,852,270 of record OX030950.1, read on the forward strand.
ACATTTGTGCTACAAAAGGTTCATTGGTTATTTTCTTTACGAAATTTCAATAATAAGTATCTTTAATTAAAGTGTTAAGTTTTTTAAAAAATCGTCCAGAATGGTATGCGTTGCTTGATCGTTAGCTTTTCATGCGTTTGTGCTGCGAGAGCCTCAATAAACTGCATGTTGCTCTCTACTATACTCTCTTTGTTCTCAGCAAGCACAAAACAACAAAACCAACAAACAAATACATATTATACATACACACTTTGCTGCGCGTAAAGCTAATTGGATCGAAGTTCATTCTAATATGTTCAAAGTAGTTTTGATGTGGAGAATTAATCTAACACAGTTTTATTAAAAGGGGATTCACTGACCACCTTTAGCATGTTGAGGATTTTTTTGATGAGAATGAGATTCAATCCGACTTGATGTATGTATGTATGTATGTATGTATGTATGTATGTATGTATGTATGTACGTATGTTTATTTGTTTCGCTTCATGCAACTTTTCTACACATGTTTTGACGGTGGTTTTCCTGTAATTTATAAATGAACAAAAGGAACAAAGGGCTGACTTTTTACTTTATAGAATTGACATTGTGTGATTCAATAAGTTTTTTTATAAATAAACAAGAGAACTGGGACGGGCATAGGAAAAGGGGTTATGGCTTGGACCACACAAGTCAAATTTTCGATACTGAATAGCTTTGGAACTAAACGTCGCATGACAATAAAACTCAGTATGAAGTTACTAATTGCCAAAGTCTTTCTACTGGAAAACTGGTATGTGCATTGGAAAAGGGTGGGTGGCCCGATTCTCTATACAGAATAGCTATGGAAGCTAAAATCACAGGACATTGAAACTCATAATGTAATTGCCGCCTGGGAGTGATGTTCTGCTACTGGGAAACTGTAACAGGCAGTGGAACATGAGCGTGGTGTCAGACTTAGGGACTAATAAAAGTTTTGAATGTACTTATTATTTCCAATATACTTGCCGGGTGCAGCAACGCGCGCCGGGTATCGCTAGTATTTATATATTTTACATATTTTTTTTTTTTTTTTTTTAATTGAATTCTTGTTTATTTTTAATTTGCTGCAAAAAAAAATTATTATTTTTATTAATTTCGTTCAACACTAAACATTCAACACCCGAAATGAGCACATATCTGGTACAACAAATCAAAAATTTATATATGATTTAGCCATTGAGCCAGTATCTCAGATCGATTCTATAAAAAAACAAAAAGAATATAAGCATTTTAAGTCAAAAATTAAATAAATTTTAAGGCAAATCCATATGATGCTATGATTGTTAGAGGATACTCAGTGTCTTGCTAAACCTTGGCTTTAATTATTAATAAAAATTCATATTTTTTAATCTATTCTAACGTTGTACGAGGGTTGCTACATATATTTCGGGAGTAAATATAAAGACCGATTTTTTCTTTATTGTTTTTTTGAAATATTCTCCTTTATGATTATTCAGTTTTGCATGCGTTCGAAATATTTGTCACAACATTTATTCCGCTTGAGACACCTCCCGAAATAAGTGTTCAAATAGCACAACACAATAAGAAAAAGAAATGGTTAAGTTCTTTGCTGTGAAAGCAACTCTCAACACACCACGACTGCCATGTTATGTGGTGAGCTCATATCGATGAGTTTTTTGATATCGTGCAGTGTTGTCAATAGTTCCATATATCGAATTTTTATTTCCAGTCCTGGATCCGATATAATTTTCTAAAAATATATTTATAATTTAATATCTTTAAAATATTATTACATCAGAAGCTTATCAAAATGATATTGGCAAAAACAAAAATGTTAGCTCTTAAAACAGTTGTAAGTGATACAATAAATAGTAAAGAGTAACATTTTACAGAATTTCTGAAAGAGATGACTTTTAATTTCTTTTGAAATTAATTCAAAATTCTTACATTTAAGCTTGTGGTTTATTTGTTTTAAGAAAAACAAATTACAACAATAATAAATTCTTTTAAAAGGAATCACCAGCTGTTTTTTTCTTAGTAGCTCCAAAGCTCCCAGTAAAATCACCCATTTTTAATTTCAAATTTTAATGCCTTACCAGGAACAGGCGCTTTATTTATTTTTTTTTATTTTCATTATTTTTACGTTCCATTTCCTTTCCAACGATATAAAATTATAGCGTACTCTTGTTGATAATTTTATTGCAATTTTTTCAAAAGTTTTATATTTTAATAGAAGCAGTAACCTTTCCAATGATATGCTATTTAAGAAAATCGGATTTAAATTGACTGAGCTACGTTGTCTCAAAATAGATCATATTTTGGACGCTTGATTGTAAAACAAAGTTTTCTTGAAAAGAGAGTCAAAATAAATCAATTAACGTCTTAAAAATACAAAACACCAATCTTACTTTTTGAAAGCAGGTAATAATAGTGGTAAGTCGAACCATCCAATAAGCCCGTTTTACAATATGTAATGTTGTTAAAATGTCTATGGATTTTTTGAACTACACCTTTTCAAGTTGTAGTTCAGAAAACGTAAATTTTATTTCAGATTAATAAGTTTTATTTCAGAAAGCGTAATTTGTATTTCAGAACTGTGAAATGAAGTTCAGAATCCGTAAATTGTGTTTCAGAAAAGTGAATTGTAGTTCAGAATAGTAAGTTCAAATTCAGAAATTGTAAGTTGTATTTCAGAATAGTAAATTGTAGTTCAGAATAATTAATTGTATTTCAGAAAAGTAAATTGTAGTTCAGAATAGTAAGTTGAAATTCAGAATTCGTTAATAGAATTTCAGATTAGTTAAATGTAGTTCAGAATAGTAAGTTGAAATTCAGAAAGCGTAAGTTATATTTCAGAATTGTAATATGTAGTTCAGAAATCGTCAATTGTATTTCAGAAATATTAATTGTATTTCAGAAACTGTAACATGTATTTCAGAATATATAAAATTTAGTTCAGAGTCTGTAACATGTATTTCAGAAACTGTACCATGTATTTTAGAACATATGAAATGTATGTAGTTTATGTACTATGTTCATTCAACTTATGAATTACCTTTATCCGTGTTATACATATCGATACGTCCAACGTATAATTTGGTAACTTTTATTAGCAACTTTTAAAGGGACGGTGTTTATGAGAATCCGCGCATTGGACTCAATACGGTTACAATTTTTTTAATTCCTAACAGAAAATTTGAAGGATTTTCAGCAATTTAAAAGAAAAATTTCAGTACATTTATATGGAGAAATATATTTTAAATGTGATTTTCTAAAAAAGTACGTTTTTCGAGTTACCAAATTATATATTGGACGTATTGGTATATATTTACAATCACGGTTAAGAAATATACAACTATTGCATCGCCATGACAGTTTTAAAATGCTAGCAATTAAAAACAACATAATCGGTTTACAGGATTTAAATCCTTACATATATTATATAGAATATTATTATGTACATTCATAATGGTACACACGGAGTACCGATTGCGCTATTTTGCGTTTTTTTTTCGCATCGCAATACAGAGTAGGGCCCCTGTACGATTTTGATCAAGCCATATGGCATGATGCTCTATAAAACCACTTTTGCAAAAAAAAATTAAAAAAAGTACTTTGATTATTCAGCACGTAGGCTTAAACTGCAATAAAATGGAAAATAATGATTTGTAAAGTCAAAAACAAAATATGTAGAACTTCCGAAAAGGTTAAAAACTAATATATTACATATTCTGAACTACATTTCATATTTTCTAAAAAACATGTTACAGATTCTGAACTAAATTTTATTTATTCTGAAATACATGTTACAGTTTCTGAAATACAATTAATATTTCTGAAATACAATTGACGATTTCTGAACTACATTTTACAATTCTGAAATATAACTTACGCTTTCTGAATTTCAACTTACTATTCTGAACTACATTTAACTAATCTGAAATACAATTAACGAATTCTGAATTTCAACTTACTATTCTGAACTACAATTTACTTTTCTGAAACACAATTTATTATTCTGAACTACAATTTACTATTCTGAAATACAACTTACAATTTCTGAATTTGAACTTACTATTCTGAACTACAATTCACTTTTCTGAAATACAATTTACGGATTCTGAACTACATATCACAGTTCTGAAATACAAATTTCGCTTTCTGAAATAAAATTTACGTTTTCTGAACTACAACTTGAAAAGGTGTAGTCAATTGTTTTTCTTACTTCAGAAAGCAAGTATGCTTTGAACAAATGTATTATTTTTAAAAAAATCTAAATTATTTTTTTTTTTTATTTATTTGGTTCGTAGCCATCTTTTAATGAAACAGCGAATTAATGTACCATCGCACAGTAACTGCACCATCGCGCTTTTTTCGATTTTAGGATGACATTTCGACTTTTTTCAAAAACTATAAAAGCCAGAGTAATGCAATTTTGCACCAATGCTTCTTGTGTTAAAATACTCTTTTTGACAAAAAATAAGAATTTTAGGCCAACTACAACGCTTACCCACGATACGAAGTGACTTTCTTCAATAGCAAAAATCCCAATAATTTTGCTCATACATTGAATCAAACAATTGCACATACAGCAGTTCATTTTCCATTTAAAGCTATATTTTTTATAAAATACGTTTTAAATATCGAAAATTTTTATAAATATTTGTTGAATGGTATTATTACATTAAAAAAAGAATTTATAACATTTTCTGAAAATTACACTTCATTTATGAAAATTATTTAAAAAAGTAATCTAATTAACTTGAACTCAAAAATATGTACATACATTGCTTAAATATCTTAATTTAAATATTTTATAAAGACCTTTAATAGCTAGTATGGTATCCATTTGCATTAATGACCTCTCGTAAACGGTGTTTCATCGATTCCACCAATTTGGATGTATCGTCCGGCGATATTTTATTCCACTCCTCTAGGATAACTGGTTTAAGCTGCTCTCGGTATCTCATGCTGTCGTACTTTACGCTCAAGCATCCCAAAGATGCTCAATAGGATTATGGTCCGGTGATTGAGGGGTATGTGGAAGTGTCGATCTTGGACCAGCATGAAATCACGAACAAGTTCTAATTTTTCAGCACTGGCTCTTAAATTATTTTTTAAAATTGATAAATATTGAAATTGGTCCATTGTAGTTTCAACGAAAGCTAAGTTTCCAACACCGTTAGCTGCCATGGCACCCCATACCAAAACATTTCCACCTCAATGTTTAACGGTTGGCTTTAAATTTTCTTTATTAAGTGAAGTATTAGGTCTTCGCCAAACGAAATGATGTCCATTTGAGCCAAAAATATTAAATTTGCTTTCATCAACAAAAACAACTTTTTTCCAGAACTTTTCAGACTTATTCATATATCCTTTTGCATATGCTAAGCGTTTAAGAGCATTATTTTTAGATATAAACGGTTTCTTGCGGGACACGCAACCTCTGTACCCATGTGAATGTAAACAATTCGTATTGTTTGCGGATTAACGGATGGATCTCTATGTTTTGCAAGGCTTGCCGGAATTTTTGGGGCATCAATTTTCGGGTCCGCTTTTATCATTCGTTCAATTTATCGCTCCTCTCGCATCGACAATATTTCTTTCCTACCTCTTCCAGATGAAATATCAAATGAGTTATTTCGTTTAAAATTGTTTACAACAGATTGGATTGTTGAACGAGGTCTATCAACAATTTTACTTATTTCTGAATAACTTTTCCTTAATTTTTTAACTTAACGATTAATTTTTTTACGTCTATAGGCACTTTTTTGTGTATTAAATTCATTGTAAAAAAAATTTAATAATCTTTCGTAGAGAGCCTTTAAGTACCACTAATTCCGTTGACAAAATAAAATTCCGTTATTAATTGGGCGTAACAGTTAAAATTTTGACATTTAATCGAGCTTTTTATCAATATGATGTGAGTGTATGTGCAATCAATTGAGTTGCAATTATGGGGATAGCCGCTTTCATGAATTTTCGTAAATTATTGAATTCAATAAGTTAATTGTTTTTGTTTTTAATATCATTACCCAAGAATAACTAAAAAATATGAAACATGCTTATTCAATATATGGGCAAATCCTGCGTGTCGGACGTCACTTTCGGACGCATTTTTTTCCAATTTATATGCTGAAAATGTTTTGTTTAGGAAAAAAGAACTATTGCAATATAAAGTATTAAGGGGCTGCTATTTATAAATATCAGAAAAAAATACAATTTAAGTGTAAGTACATGAACAGTGGTTTTGATATTCAGCGTTCGGACGTTATTAAAATAGAAGTAGTTTTGATATTAATTGCAAAATCTGTCTTTTTCAGCGAACTGATTCGAGCTACGAGAAAATATGAAAGTAATGAAACGTTTAAAATTAACTGAAATAAACAAAAAAGTAAGTTTAGTCATTAATTTTTATTATAATTTTTATTTTTGTAATGTTTATTATTGTTATTATTGTGGCGTCCGTGGCGTAGTTGGTTAAAGTGCGTGGCCGCTATGTCAAAGAACTTTGGAGACCCAGGTTCGAACCCCAGCAGCGACAGAAAATTATTTGAATTAAAATAATTTTTCTGTACGGCCGCCACCTCTCTGCAGACAATGGCAAACCTCAGAGCGTAATCAAAATGCCATGTAAAGCTTCTTGAGAATAAGAACATTCCGTTCATCGCCGTTCGGAGTCGGCGTTAAGCATGTAGGTCCATTATTCGGTCAATTGTGTACAAACTTAATAACATGCACAACACAATTGATCATAAGAAGCTAGGTCAAAGTCCTTTCAAGGGCTGAAATGGCCAGTTATTTATTTATTTTTTTTTTTTATTATTGTTCGGACGTCATGTGTCGGACGTCATTAATTTTTCCATCATTACATTATTTTACTTATAGAGTTTTTCTTAATTATTTTTAATATTAACATCTACTCTACGTTTAAAAAATAGGCTTCTCCAGCAATATAAATGGAGTTTTCATTTTTGCAATATTTTTAATATTTTGCAATCTATTGTGGAGCGATGTTATATGGTTTTAAATTTTTTGACGTTTATGTACATTGCCTGCATTTTAGAAATAAATACCTTGTCTTTTCTTCACAAAAAACTGGCGATAAAAATCCATGTGTATCTTCAATTTTCGTTCCCTTTTGTCACCACCAATTCGCTGCAAATTTCCAACAAACTGTCCAAATTGCTTTCAAGCCATGACCAATTTGAAAGGTGTCAGCGTAAATGAAATTGAAAAGATGCTTTAAAAAACAAATTCCAGCTAAAGACATCTACAGAAAGAGGTTGAGAATTCATGCCTAGACAAAGGGCTTTGTTTTTGTATGTTAACATTGAAGAAAGTTTTTCTATTTAAAATTTTTGGATAAGGGTTAATGGTATGGTATGATTATTATAATATGATGGTATGGTATGATGGATATAGTATGATTAGTTGATGGTACGGTATTATGGTATGGTACGATGATATGATGTATAGATATATGGTATGTTGGTAGGTATGGTTTGGTGGTAGAATATGATGGTATGGTATGATAGTATTGTCTGATGGTATCATATGGTGGTAAGATGAGCATGGAAAGATGTCATGGTATACTTTTATGATGATATAGGATGTTAGTATAGTATGATGGTATGGTATAATAACATTGAACTTTTCGAAATTGTACATATTAAAACAGATTTAATCAAATCTTGCAATTATATGAAATGGGACTTTTTTAGTAAGACTATATTTAAGAGTTAACCAATTAATCACTTAAAACTCTCTGTTTTTTTGTGTTCAAGTTTCACTTCTGCCGTGCGTGGCGGCCCCACACATATTTTTTTTAGCTAACTGGTGATCCTTTTTATTTTTTCCTTATATTTGTGCGCTTTCTCTCCGCTTCTTTTCTACAAAATTCGTCATCAAGTTTTTTTTAATTATTTTGCTAATTTTAGGATCTTTCCGCATTTTTTTTTTTAATATTAGGCTTACCATCTACAAAAGTAATATATAAAAGTTATTTCCACGTTAATTCTATTTAAAAATGTCGCCTACCGTTCGGACGTCACTAAGTTTGCCCAGTTGATATGAGCTGAAAATTATTTATATTTCAAATCACCAGCTATATTCTGGAAAATGTGCAAAAACTTGCTTGTTAACAGGTTACAATTTTTGTTTTTAAATTGATTTAACAATTTAATCTAAATAAAACCCCTTTTTATGTGTCGGACGTCAGAACAGAGTTAATCATATTTATTTTGCAAAATTAACCAAATGCCTAAAATAATTAAGATCGGCCAACTTTTAGATTTTCCTTCCACACAACAAGACAGTCAAGGAACTATTTTGATGATATTTCACATGTTTGCTAATTTGCATTCATGCATGTTAAAAAAAAAAAAACATTAAAAAAGGTTTTGATATTGTGTTATTTTTTGTTTATTCTGAATCAGAACTATCACTCAGACAAGGGGATTTTAAAAGATCTAAAACATTTGGGTTATATTTGATTTTTTATATTTAGGTGGCTGCCTTAAAGAATTTATAAATGGATCCGATCTAAACAGCAATCTGTGAATAAGGTCAACATTTGTATATATCCTTGATGTCATTATCACTATAAAAGTAATGAAATAAGCCGTAATCTTTACCTTATGAACTGTGACTATCATGTAATCAAAACGCGTAGTGAGCTTAGTAGACATTTCTAGTTTCAGTGGCATAAATTCCAAACGCCTTGGAAAATTATTTTAAAAATATTTTGTTTTCCTGCAGCTGGATTCGAACTCAGGTCCGCAAAATTTCTCAATATAGCAAAAAATTTGACAACGCGTTTGCACTCTCAGCCAAATTCATTTTTGACTTTGTTGTAGGAGAATTGCACCCAGTAGGTTCATTTTCTTCTGAAACAAGTTTTACCGTTCTATTTTTAAATTATAATTATTTATTTATTAAAACAACCATTATTGCTTATTTGTGTTGTGTTATGATTGCTTTGAAAAGCTCTATTATTGGGAATTAACTCGGCTTCTATCGAAATATCCTAAATTTCAAAACTGAACTCCTTATTAAGCCTTCACCAGCGCGCGACTGGTTTATAATTGATTTTTCTGTAACTTTTACTATTATAATGAAAACATCTAAAATAAAATCATACGTTCAAAATTTCAAGTCAAAAAATAACTTTTTAATTTTAATTTAATGCGGTTTTACCGTTTTTATGTGGTCACTTTTTATGAGAGGTAGGCGTGGTATTCATCCGAATATGCTGACTTACGAACTCGACCTTTATTTTTTGGATAAAAGCGTATATTTTGAATTTCATTAAGATCACTTCAATATTAGTTAGACCTATAATCGCCATAACAGAAGGTAATCGGACAGACGGAGACATGACAATACGCTGGGGAAAATAAAAATATATTTTACTAATTTTAAGTACCTTTGTTATGTAACACAAATACGACATCTTTTACAAATATCTTTTAGTTCAATAACAGAAGTTTTGATATGGTAAACCACTCCTTGCTTTGTTTTAAACTAAAATATTTTTATGGTTTCTGTGACAGTGCCGTTTCGCTGCTGAATAACTATCTCTCAAATAGATTACAGAGAGTAAAGGTCGGTGAAAACTTTTCGAAGTATTCACCTGTTTGTAGTGGGGTACCTCAAGGATCGGTTCTTGGACCTCTCTTATGCTCCATTTTCATAAATGATATCTTCAGCGTATGTAAATATTCCACCATGCATGCTTATGCTGATGATATTCAGCTACATCTATCTTGTAGATCTGGACTCATGGAAGATTTGGTATGTAGGTTAAATGAGGATCTAGAAAATATTAGGCAGTGGGCTACTAATAATGGGCATCAGCTCAATGCAACTAAATCATATGTGTTACCCATCAGTAAAGACAGAGTTTTTTTCGAAGATATACCGGATCTGATTTTAAGTGGAAAAAAGCTTAATCTTGTTAGCAAAATTAAAAATCTTGGTTTTTATATTAATTCTACACTAACATGTACTGACCACATCAACAGTGTAGTGCGAAAAATTTATTACATATTGCGTAACCTCAGAGTTTCAGTGGAATGTACACCTGTTGTAATAAGACGTCAACTTGCTCTTCAGCTTATTCTACCTGTAATAACCTATGCAGAATGCGTTTACAGTAAATTAGACTCGCGATCTCAATTAAAACTATGTTCAGCATATAATCAAGTCACAAGTTATGTCTTTGGGCTACGCAGATTTGATCATATTTCGCAATTCAATAAATGTATTCTTGGATGTGATATTATTAATTATCTAAATGCCAGATTGTATCTTCCTGCACAAAATAATGATGGATAAAATGCCTCCATATTTATTTAAAAAAATTCATTTTGGTCACTCAACAAGAAGTTACATGCTTACACCGCCCAGCTTTAACTACCTTAATTCAACAAGAATGTTTCTTATTAACGCCACCCGATTGTGGAATTCTCTACCAACTCATTTAAGAGCTATAAGGGAAGCAACAAAATTTAGACGTGCTGCATTTCAATACTTTTCTGCCAATTAAATACTCTTAACCAGTTTTCTTCAAACTCTACTTCTCTAAATCTATTTTTTCTGCTATAACTACAAACTCTCTATATCAATACTTAATAATAGGTTTAAGTTTAAAATTTGTTATATATTAATATATTTTCAAGTTATTATTTTATCTTTTTTGTAATTAAATTATATATTTTAATCTTTATTATCGATGTAAACTGTACATTAAAAGAACTAAGTTCTTATAGTACTACATTTAATAATAAATAAAATAAATAAATAAAAATAAAATAAAAGTATTTTGTTGTACAGTGCTATCTGTCGAAAAAAAAAATATGTATAAATATATATAATACATATAAAAAAAAAAGATACATTAGTTTCGACTTTGTCGTAACACAAGACGTAGAATTAGTCAATTCGCTTTTGATGACATCTTTTTTAAAAACTATTTAGCAAAATATTTATTCCATACACCTGAGCATATGACATTTAAAAGAGTGCCGCAGAGGGTTAATATGTATGACCGACCCCCATTACTTTTGCAAAAGGAACATTTTTGCGTTTGACACCTATTCCCTCCGATCACTCCTTAGGGGGGCTTCCTTACAAATATTATGGTTTTTGTATATTTATTCCATACACCTGAGCATATGACCTTTAAGAGAGTGCCGGAAAGGGTTCATAGGTAGGACTGACCCCCATTATTTTTGCAGAAGGAACATTTTTGCCTTGGACACCTATTCTCTCCGACCACTCCTTAGGGGGGCTCCCATACAAATTTTATGGTTTTTGTGCCGGAAAGGGTTAATATGTATCACTGACCCCCATTACTTTTGCAAAAGGAGCATTTTTTCCTTTGACACCTATTGCCTCCGACCACTCCTTAGGGGGTCCCCATACAAATTTTACGGTTTTTGTTTATTTATTCCATACACCTGAGCATATGACCTTTCAAAGAGTGCCGGAAAGGGTTAATATGTATCACCGACCCCCATTATTTTTGCAAAAGGAACATTTTTGCCTTTGACACCTATTCCCTCCGACCACTCCTTAGGGGGGCTCCCATACAAATTTTATTGTGTTTGTGCCGGAAAGGGTTAAGATGTATCATCGACCCCCATTACTTTTGCAAAAGGAACATTTTTGCCTTTAACACCTATTTCCTCCGACCACTCCTTAGGGGGGCTCCCATACAAATTTTATGGTTTTTGTTTATTTATTCCATACACCTGAGCATATGACCTTTAAGAGAGTGCCGGAGAGGGTTAATATGTATGACTGACCTCCATTACTTTTGCAAAAGGAACATTTTTGCCTTTGACACCTATTCCCTCAGACCACTCCTTAGGGGGGCTCCCATACAAATTTTATGGTTTTGTCGATAAAACCGGAAACTGTCGATAAATAGGTAGCAAGTTTAAGCAAACAAAAACATCAAATGTTGGCTTTATATTTCATGTAATTGTGTAAAATTTATATAAGTTAGAGAGTTCTAACATGAATTTTTGTCGCATTGAGGATCAAGCAGACCAACAAGTGCTAACATCAACATTGTACGATCAGTACTTTAGGCCCACCAAAGGCTCAAAAAGTAATGTAAATACCGACACCTGATCACTATCAACCACCCTACTTACCTCCGAGAATGACGTATTCTACGTCAAAAAACTTTAGTCAATCCTAAAATCGAAAAAGCGCACTGTGCATTGGTTGCATTTGGTCAAACCATTTTGCAATAGCGTTGTCCGGTAAGTGACCTCTCACTTCTGGTTCTTTTTTGTGACAAATTGAAAGTGCGGCTACTTTGATTTTTTTTTTTTATAATGCGATTCACTGTGTCCAATGAGCATCCATATTTTTGGCAAATTTATTTTTTGCTGATTGTCTCAGCTTCCCTCACGATTGCTATTTTTGAAGCGAAGCTTTCTACGCCTCGTTCTGCGATTTGCTAGAGTGAAATCAGAAAAAACGACACTTTTTCCGACACCTTTTTTCTTAGAATTGATATTGGTTTTTGCTTGCATCAATTGAACCAGAAAATGTTAAATTAAAAATAATTTCTTGCCCGCTGCAGGAATTGAACTCATGCCCGTTGGCTGATAGTTTTAAGCTTAAGCCATCGAACCAAAACCCTTGGGTGGTAAATATTGCTGATTCAATATCAAGAATTAACTAAAGCTATGTTGCAGTAGATCAAAATAATCTATTTATAGGAATTGTATTGGCTACAAGCCTTCATCTCCTACAATAACCATTAGCCAATACACAATAACCACTATAGATTGTGTATTGGCTATACAAACAAGAGTACTAAAAAACACAAATGTTGCTTCTACTTACTACTAGATGTCGTTACGCTACAAACAAATTTAATGATTTTTGTATATTTATTCCCTACAACTGAACAGGAGGGCCGGAGAGGGTTAATATGTATTATCAACCCCCATTATTTTTGCAAAGGGAACATTTTTCCCTTGAGGACCTATCCCCTCCGACCTCTCCTTACGGGTGCTCCCATACAAAAACGAAAAACTTTGTTATTTTAAAGTTTTAAATTCAAAAATTATTTTAATCGAAAAAAGGCATTAAATTCTTAAATCTTTGAAATTGCGAAAATGCTTCGCTTCTCTCGTGTGTCCAGTGACGCACCTGTGTTTTTTATTTAAGGCATGTTGCTTAAAATTTCAAATTTTTTTACAGAAAAACGGTAAGAGATAATGGATAAATTTTTTGGGGTGAATTAATACGCTTAAACTTAAAAATTTTAGTTTACCATACTTATATTATTTATAAATTTTTTTTTTTTTTTTGTTTTTCTAGGTGCTGCCAAACTTTAGTTATTATGGTAACCAAAAGCTCTTTCTGATATCGACACGTCAACTTCAAATTAAAGTTGCATACATAACAAATGTAAAATATTAATAAAAAAAATTTTTTTTAAATAATTTTTTAGTGTATTTATTCACTTAAAAAAAATGTCCATTATCTCTAAACGTTTTTCTGTAAAAAATTTTGAATTTTCACTCGAATACCGAGCTCGCCAAGTAGCAACATGCCTTAAGTGACAAGGGTTCTATTTTATTTTCGCTCATATTTTAACTGTACATAAAAAATGTTAGAAACTTTTACAATTCTAAAGGCAATGACGTGAGTTTTCATATTGGACAGCCAAGTAGAGATGTGAAATTTATAATAGGAGCTTTAATAAAGCATTTCACTGCTTATAAGCGAAAAAATACTGGCCATTTTAAATGGTAAAGTTAAATATCGCAAGTTCGAGTGCATATGAGCAGGATATGCTTAAAACATTGTGCATATAAGCAATAATTTATTGGATTTTATTAGAATGGAAATTCTGAAGATATTATTGAAGTTCTTTGAATGAAACCCAAATAATTTGAAAGCTCTAAATGATATTCCCTCTCAATGATGGGACCGGGTGTGCTTATATATATATATTTTTGATTTAAAGTTATTTCACTTCGAAGAAGTGGATAATGATTCAACCCTATAAATCGAATTTTGAATATTATTTCAAATTCTCTTGAGCGAAATTGTTAAATTTCTGGAACTAATTTCGCATAATCATTTCCACTATAAACGACTCTTGATGAACGAACGCATCATAAAATAGCTTTAGTTTCAAATTAAAAGCGTGTAATTAAAGCCTCACTCCCATGATGCTCTATTTCTCCTCAAACAACTACTGCGTATTTCACTCTTGCTACCATTCCCTCCGATATACGTGCGTAAAATTCACGTCAGAATGATATCTAAAATTTTATCGCAACCCAAGCTTGTGGAGTTCGGAAATCAAATATTCTATGATGTATTTATGAATTTTTTAACTAGAAATATGTATCTAGTAAATTTCATAAGCAAATAAAAACAAAAGACATTCCCAACAATAAACAGGAAATTTAATAATCTATAATTATTATGCAGCAATTATAAGTTTACAAAAGACAAGAACAAAAAAAAAAAAAAGCAAAAATATTCGTTATTCATGAACTGTTACAAACATACAGACTCACTCACAAAACGATACACCCCCAACTCCAAAAGCACCCGTAATAAACGATGAAAACTACGGTATATTTTAGACATAACAAGAAGGAAGCCTGACGACAGGCTCGCACGCTTGTCCAATAAAATTAATAACATCTCATTAACTTGATTTCTGAATTTTGCAATATTTTAATATTCAGTACTTTGAACGAAACGAAAATGACAACCTGAACAGTGGATGTCTGTGCAGGGCTTGAGATTGGAGTGAGAGGCTGGGTTGAGATGGGGGAACTAGGCTAGGTTGATCTGAATGCCATAACATATTTAAATGCAATGCAAATTGTTATTTTTAAGTTGTCAGTCAAATTAGAATAAACACAAATACACACACATACACCCACACACACACGCACACACAGGCACACAAACAAATATGGAGCGAGATAAACACCCAACAAGCACTTGCATAAACAGCGCTGAGATAAGATATTCAAATTATTCACGCACGCCACTGTAATACAGTGGCGCGCAGTCAACCAGTGACGCAGTGAGAGCCCGAACAGAATCAAATATCGTTGCGACCGCCGATCCTCTCTGGTCGTCGATCGCAAAGAACACGTCCAGAATGATGCGATTGCGACTGACGACTCAAAGTTGCTTTTATTTAGTATTTTTTTATTTATTTTTTCTATTTCATTTCAATGTATTGGTCTCTTCAATTGTGTGAATGTAACACACACAAACAAGAAATGTCAGAAGATAACAAAAAACCAAGCAAATTTCATAAAACACAGCCAATTCTTAGCAAAAATATGGCAACACTAATGGCACTCAGAGAGAGAATCGTCGGTCGCAAGAGAAAAAATAGAATAGATTCTAATTGTGCGATATATCGTTGCGGCTGCTGACCTGCGATTTCATTCTGGACGTGTTCATACATTTGCATGCATTCTATTGCTTTGCGATATCGCAAATCGCAACGATATTTGATTCTGTTCGGGCTCTGAAGCGGTTATCGCGATGAAATGTTTTTATTTTGTGTTTTTATAGTTGTTGTTCAAAGTAAATTTCCGCTAAGAAATAACTGTTCAATGCGTTTATGTGAACCAGCCTGCCTGCCAGGTTGTCTATTTGTATATGTGTGCGTGTGCGTAGTCATAGTTATGGGGATGATCTGGTCGCCGAAGCATTGCTTTTGATTTCCGTTCCTTTACAGCGTCGGAATAATTTATTATTTGTCGAATAATGATGATGATGATGATGATGATGATGATGATGATGCATCAGCGAGCTGAAAAGAATTCATATTGACAGGCCAACTTGTACGAGTACTCCAAGTGAAATTGGAAAAATAATCGTATAGCGCGTATAGAAGAAGCAACAAGTGCTTCCCACCTCATGGAATCGGTCGTGTTCAGCAACGTCGTTCCTATGCTGGTTAATAGTAGTATATAGTATAAATGTATATATATAACATTGCGACTATAGCTACTCCATACCTTCATAGTTACTACCTACTTCATTATGGGCAAAATTGTTTTTGAGTTAATTTCAGTGAAGCATTCATAGAAAAGATAACATTAAGGATCAAGCTATGCTTGGTGGCTTTGATGGAGCAACGGAAATGTTTTCTTTAGTTTTATTTAAAACCAACACCATCTACATGCCTGCTCATATTCAAGACATGGGCGCATTTATCTGAGGTGTGCGGAATGGAGTAGAAAATTACAATATGAACAAAAATTGTGGAATTTCAATATTTGATTTATGTAGGAAGGATTTCTCTGAAGTTTGAATTAAATTTTGACAGAATTTTTTTAAATTTGTTTATTTGTAGGATAGTTTTGAAAATTGTGTGCCTTATAAATTATTTTCCTCTGACCTATTGTGTAGGAGTGTTAATAGATTTTTGATGTAACAAGGTTACGTTTCTTTTTGACAATGTTCCAAAAAAGTTGAAAAAAAGGATTTTTCCAAAATGTATCGGTGTTGCATGGAATTATTACTCGCAAGTGTAAGAGTTATGATATAAAAAAAAAAGTAAAAGTATGAATGTATAGTTTTTTATTCAACGTAATAACAAAAATAACAGAAAAAAAGGGTTGGCTGTGTCGTGCACACACCCATAGGTTTTGACGTGACGAAGTTTCTTGTTGTTGTTGTTGTTGTTGTTGTTGTTGTTGTTGTTGTTATTATTGGTGTTGATGTTGATGTTGATGTTGATGTTGATGTTGATGTTGATGTTGATGTGGATGTTTATGTTGATATTGATATTGGTATTGATATTGATGTTGATGTTGGTTTTGATGTTGATCTTGATCTTGATCTTGATGTTGATGTTGATGCTGATATTGATGTTGATGCTGATGTTGATGTTGATGCTGATGTTGATGTTGATGTTGATGTTGAAGTAGATCTTGATGTTGATGTTGGTGTTGGTGTTGTTGTTGTTGATGTTGATGTTGATGTTGATGTTGATGTTGATGTTGATGTTGATGTTGATGTTGATGTTGATGTTGATGTTGATGTTGATGTTGATGTTGATGTTGATGTTGATGTTGATGTTGATGTTGATGTTGATGTTGATGTTGATGTTGATGTTGATGTTGATGTTGATGTTGATGTTGATGTTGATGTTGATGTTGATGTTGATGTTGATGTTGATGTTGATGTTGATGTTGATGTTGATGTTGATGTTGATGTTGATGTTGATGTTGATGTTGATGTTGATGTTGATGTTGATGTTGATGTTGATGTTGATGTTGATGTTGATGTTGATGATGATGTTGATCTTGATGTTGATGTTGGTGTTGGTGTTGATGTTGGTGTTGGTGTTTGGTGTTGGTGTTTTTATTGTTTTCTTTTTATTTGCTTATCCAATGGTTATGCTCTTCCTTGGTGTATTAACTTAGCCTAAGCTGCATGTAATTTATCCAGCAAAAGTGATGCATATGCGTCACATAAGGCGGTTCCTTGAGGGGTTCATGACGCCGTCAATTGGTTTTGTTATTTTTATAATGTGCCTGAAGTACTCACCTTCATTTTCGTTCCATAAAATTTACTGTTACGCCAGTAGTCACAGAGTTAAAATTCCATGCAACGTTTTTTCATGGTTTTAGTATTTTTACTGCATTATGTGGTTGCCATCTTGAATTTAGGACGATAAGAATTTTTTGTGTATTTTAGTTGTGAGGCGTAATGCCACTTCTATGCTGTCGTAAAACAACATTCACCGCAGCAGGTCTCCTGAGTGAGTAATAATTCCATGCAACGATATTACATTTCTGTTACATAAACTGCTGTATTTATGACCTGGTAACGTCAGAAATTTTTTTTTTTATTTTTGTCGTAAGGCCAAGTATAAATCCTTCATTTTCATTTTTAAACATTTTTCGTAGCTTATATACTCACCGAGTAAAAATACAATGCAACGCTGCTGCATGAATGTTGCATTGTCGATCTTTGAGCAGCTCTCTCTGTGTCCCCATGACGTCAGGAATTTTTTGTATAATTTTGTTGTGAGGGCTTAGAGCAGGCCTTTGTTAGTGTATCATATTTTTAATCCTGGCACTAATACTCGGCGAGTAATAATTATATGTAACAAATTTTCAGTTGCATTGCTTAACACGTTAACTGCCATGAGGCACATACGGTGTGCCTCAATAAAATGTCCACGTAGGCTTTGAGGCACAGCGTATGTGCCTCAGTATTTGATTACATATTATAGTTCATGGTTTAAAATGAGTACCTCGAAATGCAAATCTGTAAACGTAGTTCAATTCCGCATGGCCTGGCATTCCTAAACCTATCTTTAGCGCATCATTTTTATACCCCAACGATTAAAAAAAAAACGCCTTTACTGGGTTTTTAATTTTAAAAATTTTAATTTTTGTTTGTAATGCCCATAAGGAAGCGTGGTAGGTATAGAAAAGTGTATATATTCTTGATCAGCATCATCACCCGAGTCGATTTAGCCATGTCCATCTGTCCGTCATCCACAGTTAACATACAGTAAACGTATACAGTAGGCCGTGAGGTACATATGTTGTGCCTCAATAAAATATTTTAAAATTTCACAGAAATATAAAAAAAAACATTTTCTGATATTTTGTTCGGATTTTCTGATACCAAAATACACTAGATCTGTAAAAAAAAAAAAATTGGCCCGGAGGACCCGATATTTTTTTTGTATGGTGGTAGTTAGAGTGTTAAGCAGCTCCCACCGCGTCACGATGACGTTATGAATTTTTGTTTTGTTTTTATAATGAAGTCAACAAATCAACCTTTACGGTCGTACCATGTTCTTAATCATAACTCTTATACTAAGCGAGTAACGATTCAATGAAACGCCGATGAATTTTGAAAAAATGCATTTTTCAACTTTTTTGGAAACCTGAGCGGTAAAACGTAACTTCGTCACGTCAAAATAAAATGTCACCAAGACGCAGATGGAGCTGGAATTATTATAGGCTATGTGTTGGTGCTATGGTAAAATATATTATTCTCCAGTAAAATCTGGCTCTTAACCCTCATGACAAAAATAGACAAAACTAGTAAGAAATGATCTTCGACTAGGCCAAAGTAAAAATACCCCCACGGCCGAACCAAAGCATATTCAAAGTCTTAAGCAATCAATAAAATGTTTATCTGTAAAAACGTTTTCGTTATAGTTTTAACAGAAAATATTCGCTTTTGTTTTTTGATAAAGTCACTTTTTATGGGAGGTGGGCGTGGTTTTCGTTCGATTTGGTTGAATTTCATACACATAGTACACGTTCTATATCAAAGTTCATATGCAAATTTTCAAGTCCATTAGAGCACCCATATGTGCAAAGGTGATTTTTTTTTCGCTCCACCAGCATTTTCTAATAGAATGAGGATAAAAAATAAGATCTGCATCAAAAGACGGGTATCGTTAGTGGAAAATAGCCAGCCGGTTTTCATTTAAAGCACCAAAAACGGGCTTAAAATTGCTTGAAAAAAGCTCAAACAACTTTTGCTCTGTACCTTTCTTAAAAAAAGTTAACGGTTTTAGTTTTTTTTTTTTCGACATACAACTAAACAGGTAAGACTGTTCTTGCAACTTTTTTTATGTAGATGCGATATTTGATGGTGTTTTTGAAGATCAAACTCAATTTTTTACTTAATATTTATGTTCTATTTTTCTTAAAAAAATTCCCAAAAATCATAAAAAAATCTGCGAACTGATAGAACTATATCATCATAAAGGGAATTTATTGAGGTTTAAGAAATTTATGACTTTTCATTATTTTTTTGCGTTTCACCCATGAACTGACGTCTTAAAGGCAAACAAATGATTTTTATTTTTGCTTCATTCAATGGAAATCTTTCAAATGTAAGGTATATATTATACGTGTAAATTTTTCGAAAAAAAAATTTTTTTTTCAATGTATTCTTTATAGTTTTAAGAATATACATACATATTTTTAAATCGGTATTTAAAAAAAAACAGAAGTTATAACGGTTTTCGTTAACCTATGTATAAGCTCCATACAACAAATAAAAAACTTTAAACGCGATTTCCTTGAAACTAGTTTTTTAAAATGGTTCGATAGATAACTCGAAATCTATTGGTTCAATTTCAATGATTGTTTTTTTTTTGCATTTTGTTCGTTATTTTTTTCTTTAAGCATCCCCCCTAAATTCAAGTATCTATTTTATTTTGTTTTTTTTATACAAACAAAAAAGCGCGCAAAAATGTATCGTTTTTTCGAACTTTTTACTTCAACTTCCGCCATAATTAAAAAACAACCCCGGGGGTCTTGTGTAGGGGGGATGCTTAATATAAGGTCTTTGCCTTAACCCTATTCATGTCACGCTATTTGAATAACGTAAACTGTCACGGTTTGACTTAGAGACACTAATACAAAAAACATAATTATTTTATTGGAAAAAGAAAGTTTAATACAAAATATCGTTCATGTAGGATTAATTTCTTTTATTAAAAAGAAAAATAAAATTATTTATAAGTAATGTGGAAATTGTTATTAAACTAATAATTTGTACATTTAAGGCAAACTACACTTTTCTGTGAATGCTCGTTACTCATGGGTTTCTGACTATTACCACGGAATTGCTTAGAAAAGCATCCTTTTTTATAAGAGGAACAGTTAAGTTGACGCCTCTTCTTTGGATATATTGTTTTCCATTATCACGTCTTTTGCAAATACCAGTGTCTCAGAGTCACTACGTGACAGTTCATGTTATTTTTTAATATTTTGTGTAATAGGTAAATATTATAAAAACATAAAAAAAATTAATTGTATATTACAGAAACAGAATGACCAATAATAAAATATATTTAACTTATTTTGCTTTAAAACAAGTTTTAAATCATTTATATTGGTTTGAAATTGAATAGTGACGCAAAGACACAGCCTGACATGAATAGGGTTAAAGTTTTTTATTTGTTGTATGGAGCTTAGACATAGGTTAACGAAAACCGTTAAAACTTCTGTTTTTTTTTTAAGTACCGATTTAAAAATATGTATGTATATTCTTAAAACTATAAAGAATACATTGCAAAAAAAATTTTTTTTTTCGAAAAATTTACACGTATAATATATACCTTACATTTGAAAGATTTCCATTGAATGAAGCAAAAATAACAATCATTTGTTTGCCTTTAAGACGTCAGTTCATGGGTGAAACGCAAAAAAATAATGAAAACTCATAAATTTCTTAAACCTCAATAAATTCCCTTTATGATGATATAGTTCTATCAGTTCGCAGATTTTTTTATGATTTTTGGGAATTTGTTTAAGAAAAATAGAACATAAAAATTAAGTAAAAAATTGAGTTTGATCTTCAAAAACACCATCAAATATCGCATTTACATAAAAAAAGTTGCACGGACAGTCTTACCTGTTTAATTGTAAGTCGAAAAGAAAAAAAAATTAAAGCCGTTAACTTTTTTTAAGAAAGTTACAGAGCAAAAGATATTTGAGCTTTTTTCAAGCAATTTTAAGCCCGTTTTTGGTGCTTTAAATGAAAACCGGCTGGCTATTTTCCACTAACGATACTCGTCTTTTGATGCAGATCTTATTTTTTATCCTCATTCTATTAGAAAATGCTGGTGGAGCGAAGAAAAAAACACCTTTGCATTTTTCATATAAATTGTGGGTGCTCTAAAGTCCATATATTAATTTTTGTGGATTTTAGAGATTTTACCGTTTTGATAAAGTCACTTTGTATGGGAGGTAGGCGTGGTTTTCATCCGATTTGGCTCATTTTCGAACTTGACCTTCATTTTTTAAATAAAAGCTTAAATATTGAATTTCGTGATGATAGCTTTAAAATTACGGCCGTAATCGTGATCACAGACAAACGGACAGATGGACATGGCTAAATCAACTCGGGTGGTGATGATGATCAAGAATATATATACTTTTCTATACCTACAACGCCTACTTATCGGCGTTACAAACGGAGTGACAAAATTAATATACCCCCATTTACGTTTTTTAAACGTGGGGGTATAAAAATAACGTCATGAGGTCGCAGAGAGAGCCGGTACAATATCAAAAATGTGTTGTATGCATGATACAATTATATAAGGTAGGAGTGACAGTTTTTTTCGTCTGTCAAAAAAATAGTATAAATTAGAGAACGAAAAAAGTAAAAAGGAAATAGAAAATAAAATACACATGCAAATAAATGACAGTACAAGACACTTGTGAGAAAATAGCCAGTTGTCACTCTTAAATTATTACTCGTTGAGTATATGCGACAGGGTAAATGAAGGATGAACAGAAATGAAGGATTCATACTTGGCCTTACGACAAAAAAAAAAAAAGAAAAACTTATGAGCTCACCGAGGTAGCAGCAGCTTATGCACCAAAATGCTATATTGTTGCATAAAATTATTGTTCGCTTAGTAGAAATGTTACGAAAATTGAATATTACGACAGCAAATAACGGTACTTTGACCTCATAATGAAAATAAAAAAATAAAATAAATTGTTAGCATAATGACACCATGGAGATAACTGCTTCATGCAGTAAAATTGCAACAGGAATAAAAAACGTTGCATGGAATTATAAATGCTAGTATCGCCTGTGGTCGAAATTCGACCATATCAAAATAGATTTGTCTCTTGTTTTTTTTTTATATTTATTGAAAAAAGCTTTGCAAAGTTAAAAAGAAGTTGGTTGTATCGTTGACCCATCCGTGGATTTTGATAGTGTATCTTTGTCCTTATCCTTGTCCTTATTCTTGTCCCTATCCTTTCATTTGTTCCCAAACTTGTCTTCATTTTTATCCTTATTCTTATATGCGTTCTAATAATTAGAGAGTCGACGCGAATAACGTTGTAAGCGACATAGTAATCAAAAATAGTTTCTTGCATACTAACGTTAAAAATGTTCTAGCCTATTATAAGAGCACATAGTTTCTCAAATTCCATAAATTTTTTGGACATTGACATCGAAATCAAATGGCCAAATCAATGGTCCGCCATTAAAAACGTTTTTTTTTCAATTCCTGAAAACCTATAATTTTGTCGCTTACATCGTTATTCGCGTCGACTCTTCAATTCTCCTTCTTCCTTTCAAACTCATATCCTTTCATTTAATCCATATCCAAATTCCTGATCTTAACCTTGTTCGAATCCTTTCCTAATCTTTGTCCAACTTTATTTCTAAATCTTTGTTCTAAATTTTGTCCTGTGTGTCCAAATCCTGTGTGAAGTGTGTTCAAATCCTTGTTCTATTCCTTGTCCCATTTCTTGACCCTTATGCTTTTCCCAATCTTGTCCCAAATATTGTTTTAGGTATATCTCAATTTGTGTCCTAACCCTTGTCCCAGTCTATGTCAAATTTCTCTTCTCAAGTCCTGTCTGAATTCTCGTCCTTATCCTTGTCCAATTCTATGCTTTAATCTTTGTCCAAATTTTTTCCTACTGCTTATCTTTTTCAAGTCCTAATCTTTGCTCTTATCACTTGTTAAATCATTGCCCTAATGCCTAACCAAATTCTTGTCGTAATACTTGTCCCTATTTTAATTTTAATTTAATTTTTTTTTTTATAAATAAATAAAGGTTACTATAAAGGGTTCAATAAGAGAGGCCTCTTATGCCATTAATTTATTTATTTTTTACTGTCATTCTGTCATTCTATAAAATTGACCGTAGCGCCAATAATCAAGAATGATAGAAACAAGGTTACGCGTTCCGCAATTGAGAGAGAGAGAGAGAGAGCATGACGTCACAAGCGATATTGTCAGACTTTGGAATAATTTTACTTTGGGGTCAACGCCTAAATATTTTTTTTTTATTATTTTTATCATATGTATATGGACCTTCTAAACCTATTGGTGCAATAAAATTTTGTCGGTCTCGAATGGTTTAGGAGATAAAAATTTTAAAAAATGCATACATATTTTTCGTATAAGAAAATAACACAGTGCGACAAAATGGAACGAAGTTGAAATACCTGGGAGATAATGCTATTTTTCTGGTAGGTCTTATTGAGTTAAAGAATGTTCTATACTTGAAATTTGCCGGACACCCCCAAAATCTGGACTTATGGTCAAAAAACCGATTTTACCTACCTTTGCCCACTTATTGGCGTATAACTTACCTGATTGCCAACGGATTTAACCGGATCCTAAAAGATGATACTTGAACCTTTCAAACGATATATATACTGTTTGGGACATCTTGAGAAAGCTGATGGTATTTACTCTGCAAATACAACTTGTTTTCAATTTTTTGACCTTTTTCAACTTTGATGATTTTTCTATACACTAAATTATATTGAGACCACACTAGTCCTGTACGGATTCATAGAAAACATTTATTAGAAATTTTAACGCAATTTAGTTTGTAAAAATTGGTCAGTAATTGACAAAGTTATTCAACTTTTTATGAAAAGAGATTTTTTTCCAAAAATACATTTTCGGTATGACAACTCAAAAATGTTTGCTTGATCTTTTTTTTTTTTAAGTTGGCATCATTAGTTTCGCGTTGCAAATAACCAGCAATACTCCTAAATCATTTTAATTTTATTTTTTCCTTCAAAATGTTTTTATACTGTTGCCATTTCTTGGTAAAAGTGTTCTCCTTGCTCATCGCTTAACTGGCCTTAGTTCTCTGGAAAGAAGTCCAAATGAGAATGAGAAAATTATTATTTATACATGTTGCATCCTATTACACCATATGCACATAAAACTTCATTCACAATTGCGACATAGTCGTCGCTTCTATGGTTTCCGAGGAAATTAGTGCACAGCGAAACAAAACTCTTCCACGCACGTTGTTCCACGAAATTTAACTTCCTTGCAAAATTTGTATCTTCCTGACTTTTCCGATTTGAGGTCAAATGAAAATACCTTAAGTTCATAAAGATAAAAAGATTAAAAAGTAATAGATATGAAAAAATATACATTTTAACCTCTCTTTATTTTCGTTTCACTTAATTTTGGAAACACCAATTTAAGATAAGCAAAAGAAACGCCGTTTACATCTAAAACTCTTTCATATATTCGAGTTTTAGATGCATTGCTGATAGAATGACGTTCTCAGCCTTGATTAAAGGAACGTTAAGAACGTTTTTCCCCCCAATTTTGTAAGTCTTACGAGTACGAAAAAAAGACCAATTTTAGATATACAGTGACTCAAAAAATTGATCGCATGTTCTAGAATTTCTTACAAAACAAATATTATAGGAAAACGAAAAAATGGATTGTGAAAAGATTATTTTTACAAACTTAATTTTTGTTAAATAAAAAAATATACATTATTTCGTCAATTGTTCAGAATTTTTAAAAAAAAAAATAAAAAAGTTAATTAAACATATTCGATCATTTATTTGAGTTTAAAAGCTAATATTTTGTGTAGCCTCCGCGTGCTCCCAAAACAGCATTTATTCGTCGTGGCATGCTTTCCACCAAATTTTTGCATAGTTCCTGTGGCAGTGCATTCCATTTTATCTGGACTTTTTGTCAGATATCATCGAGTGTTCGTGGCGCACATTCACCATCACTCCATTCGCGTTTAAGCTCCACCCACTAGTGCTCAATCGGATTTAAATCAGGTGAATTTTCCTGGAACCACGTTTTTGTTATGCTAGCCGTATGTTTTGGGTCGTTGTCTTGCTGGAAAATTGATTCCTCTAAAATAACTCCTCACATATCCAAACTTTGGAAAAGGTTTACGTTTAAAATATTAATATAGTCCTGTGCTGTAATTTTTCCTGTAATTCTATGACACTTCCTAACTCCCATCCAAGTCATACACCCCTTCCTCCAAATTTTACGGTTTGCTGAACATGTCCACTGGATAATTTTCCACCTTTTTTCTTCAAGTCCACTGCCTCACATCAGACCCATATTAGTTAATTTAGGTTTCATCGGACCATATAACCTTCTTCCAATGGTCAATGGTGTAGTTTTGGTACTTACGGGCAAACTTAAGCCGCAATCTCTTATGGCCATTAGACAATAAGGGTTTCTTTACCTTAGAGCGACCTTTAAAACCATTTTTTCTTAGAATATGTCTAATAGTTTCGTCCGAAACATGAATGCCGTCATTTATTTTCAAGCTTTTATTTATTTCAACAGCATTGTTGTGTACCCCATGTGTAATTTGACGTATTATTCCACACCTTAATAAATTTGATATAATGGGTTTTCGTCCAGCGCAGTTCTTAATCGTCAAATTTTCACATTGAGCGCGAACTTTACTAACTGTTGAAATGGAGCACTTTACAGATCGATAAATTTGTCTATGGGAAACACCGTCACGCAAGAAATGTTCAATTTTAAAATAATTAAATTTTTTAGTTATAAAATTAAAAACTAGTTTAGTTTCACCTTAAAAAAACAAGTCTCACTAAAATTAAGGTTTATGACCACATTCAATTAAATAGTCTTTGATGTTTAGTTATTATTTTATTATTTTTTAGCAAACTCAAAAAATTGATCGAATGAACTTTTTGTGTTTCCACTCCAACACTTAAATAAGCACTGAAATTTTTTTAAATATATTACTGCCAAATGCGAATAATAACACGGTGTAACAGTGAAAATAAACTCGGCTCGAGACGTAGTAGAGGTTGTAGGTCTAGTTAAATATAAGAGAACTGCATACTTAGTTTTGTGAATATACCCTCGAAATCGGGATTTGTGGTCAAAAAACCGATTTTAGGTAGGTGCTTGTATAGTTTGTTATGTAACTCCGTTATATATAGCTCAATTTTAAAAATTTAAACATTGATAAAAAGAAGAAAAATATATCCTTAATATAATATACAGACCGTTTTTTTACAAAAAGAATTGACAAAGTTACAGGTAAAATAATTTGAAAATTTCTCATTTCTTTTTAATTTTTTCAACTTTAACAACGTTTTGTTAACAAATTTTGTTTTTTTGCACTATTAGTTTTAGTAAGATTCTGAAAGCCTGTTAAATTTTGCGTTCAATAAGCTATCATTTACTTCAATTGGCTGAAATACAAATGCACTATCGAATTTTTAGTATTCGTAATAAAATACAAACAATTTTTTTTTTTCTAAAAATGTTTATTTTACCTTTTTCGTTTATATATATTATAATCGATTTCACGTTTTAGGGACCAGCAGTAGTCTGCCAGCATGTTTATGGAATTTTTTCCCTAAAAGCCGGTTTCTATAGCTTCCATCTCCTGGTGGAACCTTTCTCCTTGTTCATCACTAAACTGCCCAAGGCAATTCGGGAAAAAGTTTATATGGGAGTGCAAAAAATGTTTTTTGATTGACATATTGCAGCCCATTTTTTCGTAGGCACTTAAAAATTAATTTGCAACATCTAAGTAATTTCGACTCTTCTTCTTGCCGAGGAAATAAATGCATAACGAAATAAAACTATTCCAAGCTCTTTTTTTCAACTGGATTTAATTTAGAAACGAAATCAGTGTCCAAGAAAATTTTCCAAATTTGTGGGCCCAGAAATAAACCTTAGAATAACCGAAATGAATAAATAACTTTTATAAAAGATTTGAACGTGCAGGATACTTTCTTTGATTTTGGCCTCACTTAACCTAGGAAACGCTGCAATCAGATTTTTTTTTTTTTTTTTAGCTTTGAACCAAGGATTTCAGGTGGAATACCTATTCAGTCAAGTCTGCCTTGGCTCGAAAATGAGATGATAGATTAGTGGGAAGAAAAGGGCAATCAAGTGAAACACGAGTAGGATGTTCTAAGCATGGTGGAACATCCTTATCTTTACTAGTCGCACGACTATCCCATTCACAAATAATGCAAGGATACTTGGTATATCCACCTTGCATTCCAAACAGTATTGTTAGAGCCTTTAAGTCGGCGACATACATATATCAGAATTTAACATATCAAGAATCACACAAAAAGTTTTTAAATAAATCATACTCTTGCAAGATCCCTCAATAAACAAACGCCATTCATTCGGAGCGTGTTTGTGGTTGAAAACTGCAAACAGTTCCGTCACATCCGGGCAATACACCAGCTTTATGATAATATATTTAAACGAAAAAGGTCAAAAAAACATTTTTAGAAAAAAAAAAAAAAATTTTTTTGTATTTTATTACGAATACTAAAAATTCGATAGTGCTTTTGTATTTCAGCCAATTGAAGTAAATGATAGCTTGTTGAACGCAAAATTTAACAGGCTTTCAGAATCCTGCTAAAACTAATAGTGCCAAAAAACAAAATTTGTTAACAAAACGTTGTTGAAGTTGAAAAAATTAAAAAAAAAATGAGAAATTTTCAAATGATTTTGCCTGTAACTTTTTCAATTCTTTTTGTAAAAAAACGGTCTATATATTATATTAAGGGTATATTTTTCTTCTTTTTATCAATGTTTAAATTTTTAAAATTGAGCTAGATATAACGGAGTTACATAACAAACTATACATGCACCTACCTAAAATCGGTTTTTTGACCACAAATCCCGATTTTGAGGGTATATTCAAAAAACTAAGTATGCAGTTATCTTATGTTCAACCAGGCCTACTACCTCTTCTATGTCTTGAGGCAAGTTTTTTGATTTGTTTTCATTTTGTAACACCGTGTAATATAAAAAAATTAATAACTGTTACTTTAACAGTAGTGGCTTTAATAATTTGTACACTGATACACTCACTGCTTACATACATGCGATCAATTTTTTGAGTCACTGTATGTATCTCAGTAAATATCTTCACTTGGATATTAAAATTTGGTACGAGTGGGTACGATTTTTTCAAGTACCATGCAAAAATTGCGCAGAATTTAGCTAGGGGGCGTGGCACTTTATTTAGTATTATTATAACACGGTATGTATTGACACTAAGATAATGCAATTTCGTACAGGGGTGGGTAGGATCTTTTGTAAGCATGCTGTAAAATTGGGCAGGATTTTATAAAGGGGCGTGACACTATCAAGAAAGTACTAAATCTGGATATATATTGACATTGGAGTACTGGAATTAGTAGAGTAAAGAAATGGGTGAGATATTGTACAAGTACGACGCAAGAAGTGGGCGAGAGGGTTTGGGCAAGAGAGCGTTAAGTATTTCAGTAAACACAATGCTTCAGAAGTTTAGAATCCAAAAATAATTATAATTTGCAAAGTTACTTACAATATATTTTTATTAAAAAAACAACAGACAGTCAAATTACAACAGACACTCACTCCAGACAATTATGCATAAAGATTTAATTTTATTTCCATATAAAATTTAACTTACAAGCAAACTGAGCAGCAGACTTGCCGGTGGTTCGCTTGGAATTTTGCGAGAAGATAATTCAAATGGCGGAAGGAGAACAAAAACATCTTGAATTGCATTTTTATGTCTGACGAGGTCCCTTTTGATCTTAACAGGAGTGTTAATAAACAAAACTATCGAATATGGATTGATTATAACCCACAGATATTCCATGAAGTGGAATTGGATCCACTTCGCGTTACAGTGTTGTGTGCAGTTACATCAGGGTTCATTGTCAGGCCTTACTTCTTCGAAGAAAACGGTGTTAATGTTACGGTCAATGGAGACCGTTACTTAAATGCTGAAAGAGTTTTTCTTCGAACTACGTCGAAAGAGAATCCCTTTGAACTCTGTGTGGTTTCAATAAGATGGTGAAACTTGTCATGTAGTCAGGCCTGATTTGGCAGAATTGAAAATAAAATTACAAATTACTCAAAAAACTCCACTTTCCATTGGCTCCTAAGGTCTCCTGACCTTACTGGGCCTGATTTTTTCTTGTGGGATCATTGCAAAAAGGATGTTAATAAAACGAACGATTTAAAGCAATCCATTGGAATGATAATTGAAGTAATTCCCGCGGCAACACTCCAGTAAGGAATACTCTTTGATAAGATGTCCCATATGCGTCACCAAATTTCAATTTTAGGTGGCTATTTAAATTCAATTATTTTTAAAAGAAATTAACCACAAAACTTGTAAAAATGTATTATTTTTCAAGTGAATAAAGAAAAAAGAAATTACATGAAAATAGGAAAAAGTTATTTGAGTTTACTAATGTAGCAATATTCATTAGTCACCCTGTATTTGACTGAATCTTATATATATTACGCAAACCCAAATTTTGTCCGGCGTATGGCTTTTTAAGTACAAATCCAATTTTAATAAATTTAGTATGGTTTGATATGTTTAGACCTGAAGATGTGCAAACTGGACTTTTTATTTCTTAAAAATTTATATTTTTTAAGTTATAGCTTACTAAAGTTTGCATATAATTGTTGTTGTTATGTTGGTTTTTCTTTAATTAAGAGAATATCTATATATTAATAGGCAAACAAAAAGTTTGTGTTCCCTTTTTTTCTGTGTTACCTTCAACATATTCACATAATACTTATATCGATGGATAGGTATTTTCGAGTAGATTTGCACAATATAATTTTTATTCGAATATGTTGTCATTAACATAAGTAAAACTGAGCAAATGTAAAACGCTTTTTTTACCAATTGGACAATGAGAAACTACAAAGCGACAAAGCTTTGTTGAACATCGCTACTGTAGCTTACAAAAGTAAGAGTAGAATGCGGGAATGACAAACACTTTAAAAGAGCTGAGTAGCATTATTGTTGTTGTTGTTGATGTCGTTGTTGTTGTTGTTGTTGTTGTTGTTGCTTTCTCTTAATATCTCTCAGCCTTAAAAAAAACAAAAAAACTGCTGCTTGCTTCTATTATCTTGAGAATATCATTTATCTTGATTTATTTGTTATACTTTTCTACCGTTTATTTACTTTTACTTTATTTACTTTACTTTTCATTTATTTATTTACTTTAAATGAATATTATATGTTGAATTAATTTTTGTAACTGACGCATATATGCTTCCTTTTTTGTCCTTTACCACACTTTTCCTCATAGTGTCAAGGTAAGCATTAAGAATTTCCATACAAATTAATAACAATTCATTATGTGAAAAAAACTTTTTAACAAAAAAAAAACCGACCTCAAAATCACTACAAAGTAAAAATTAATTTTAAATAACTTTTCCCATTCATTTCTTGGTCATATTTTAAAAGCTATTTATATGTATTGAAATATTGGAAATCTTATCATTTTAATTTTTTCTATTTTGTTTTATTATCATCAATATATTAATTGCTTTATGAACATAAAAGCTTTAAAGTCGGCGCTTATCTTACTATGTCGATATCATTTTATTTTAATTTGTTTTATCATAAAAATATTATTAACTTTATGAATATAAAAGCTTCTTAGCGATTTTTTTCTTTCAGTTGATAATTTTTGAGTACGCTGAATGTAGCCAATGTGTTCCATGCATTATTTGTGCAGCTGTTACACACTATGTCATATTCAATATGAGCTTTACAAGCTCACCCAAACCAGTTTAGTGAGAAATTTAATGTGTACAAAGCTTTTAAAATTACTACAGTGTCACTAAGGCACTAAATAGTGTACGGATGGTAAAAGATCATGATTGTGTGTCAAAGATGAGCGCCGACTTCAAAGCTTTTATGTTCATAAAGCAATTAATATATTGATGATAATAAAACAAAATAGAAAAAATTAAAATGATAAGATTTCCAATATTTCAATACATATAAATAGCTTTTAAAATATGACCAAGAAATGAATGGGAAAAGTTATTTAAAATTAATTTTTACTTTGTAGTGATTTTGAGGTCGGTTTTTTTTTTTTTGTTAAAAAGTTTTTATTTCTTCCTTTTTAGAGAATATGAAATATTTTATGTAATAGTTATTCTTAGGGAAAATTTCAAACATGAAACTTTGTTCTTAAAAAATTTGTTTTGTTAATTCCTGAAAGTTTGTTGGGTATTTTTCATTTCTGCTTCTTTGAAATTTTTAGTGCCACGCCCTTTATCTAAAACCGCCCACTGTATTTACCGTACCTTATAATGATTCTACCTAGCTTGTGCCAAATTTCAGTTTCCAAGTATCAATATTAACCGTAATATAGTACTTTCCTTAAAGTGCCACACCCTGTGTACAATCCCGCTCACTTTTTTAATGATTCTACCTACCCACCTACCTGCATACCAAATATTAGTACGCTAGTGTCAATATTAACTAAGATATAGCTTTTTTATAATTTTGACACGCCCCTTTGTTGAATAACGCCCACTTTTTTGGCCGTAATTTGTAGTAACTGTACCTACCACTGTACTAAATTTCAGTACCCTAGTGTCAATACTATTCGAGATACAGTGTTTTTTTAATATTGCCACACCCCTTTGTTAAATAACGCCCACTTTATTGACTGTAATTTGTGATAACTATGCCTACCCATGTACTAAATTTCAGCACCCTAGTGTCAATATTATTCGATATATAGTGTGTTTCTAATATTGCCACACCCCTTTGTCGTATAACGCCCACTTTCTTTGCAGTAATTTATAAATATTGTGTCTACCCCTGTACTAAATTTCAGCACCCTAGTGTCAATACTATTTGAGATACAGTGTTTTTTTAATATGACCACACCCCTTTGTCAAAAAACGCCCACTTTATTGATCGTAATTTGTAATAATTGTGTCCACCCCAGTGTTTTTACTGTAAATTTCAGTACCCTAGTGTCAATATTAACTGAAATACAGTGTTTTTCTTATATTGACACGCCCCTTTGTCGAATATCGCCCACTTTTTCAAAAAGGACCTCCGCGTTCATGGTATCTATCTGTTGACAAAAAATTACGCAAATCGGGCAAGTGCTTTAGGAGTTATCGATGTACATACATTTAAAAAAAAAAAAAAAAAAAAAAAAAAAAAAGCGCGGACAAACCAACGAAATTGAGAACCTCCTCCTTTTTGAAGTCGGTTAAAAACAACTTGAGTTTCGTTACCTTACAGAAACAGATGGCCGAATTTCGGCCACAGGCGATACTAGTTATTATTATTACTAGAGACCACCGGTGCGCGTTGCTGCCCCCGGCAACTGTAATAATAATAATAATAATAATAATAATATTCTAAGAGTTTTGCCGCTGTTTGCAAGCGCTATATAAGGAAGAGGCAGAATAAAGTCAAATGTGAGCGGAAAATTGCAATAAAAAAAATTTGTATGTATCTTGGTTGCGACCGTTCAGCGCGAGCGGCTTGCGACAGCTGTATATTTTTCTGACTTTCATTTTGTTGTTAACAGACGCTCTATTAAGAAGAGACAAAAGAGAGTGAAATGTGAGCAGTGAATAGTTTTGCTCTGAGTTTGATAACGTTGTTCTCAGCAGCTCTGTTAATAAAAGAAAAACCAATATAACAACAACAATTATATGCCATTATATGCAAACTTTAGTAAGCTATAACTTAAAAAGTATAAATTTTTAAGAAATAAAAAGTCCAGTTTGCACATCTACAGTTCTAAACCTATCAAACATTACTAAATTTATTAAAATTGGATTTGAACTTAAAAAGCCTTACGCCGGACAAAATTTGGGTTTGCGTAATATATATAAGATTATTATAGTTACTGGGGGCAGCAACGGGCACCGGTGGTCGCTAGTATCAATAATTATTCATTCAAACAACGCTGAAAGTTAAGAAAAGTGGGGAAAAAAATTAAAAAGTAAAGTATTAATTAAGTAAAACTCAAAGAAACCATTTTAATTGCTCACGAAATAAATCGAATATTTATAATAATGCATTAAAACTGATAAAAATAAAGAAAAAACAAAACAATCACTATAACAAATGCTTAGAATATTTACAACAATTTAAAAAGTTCTTATTAATAGGACGCCACTGTTTCGCTCAGATTCTTTCTGATTTAAATCATAGCCTTTTTTTTATTTAACTCGATAACAAATCAATTTGATTGCTTAGAGATAATAATAATAATAATTTTAAAATTAATAATTAAAATAAAAGAGTAATTATTTAACCATTTCAAAAGAAAAGAAAAAAAAAAAAAACAAAAGAACAAACAATCTAAATACAAGAACAATAACTGCGTTGGCATGAATTTACTTTTGCTGTGTAGATTTTTATTTTATTTGCTTTTATTTGATTTGAATTTTTTGACTTATAAAACACAGTATTTTGCTAAAAGATTAACTCACAAAAGAACTTAACTTGGCTTACTTTAGACCGACGTATTGCTGGAATTTGCAATGCTGTGTTCACTGTTGTCGTTGTTGTTGCTGCTGCTGTTGCTACCGTTGGTGGTGCTGTTGGGTGTATCACTACTACTTGTTTTAGTAGTAGTAGTAGTAGTAGTTGTTGTTGTTGTTGTATTGTTGCCTTTATCCGCACAATCATTCTTAGCACCATGAATCATGCTCAAGTTGTTCTGCTTCTGCTGATGTTGCTCCTGCAGCTGCTCCGCGTACTTTGTAGCTGCTAATGTTGGCTCTGCTGTTGTTGTTGTTGTTGTTGTTGTTGTCGTCGGTGTTGCTTCATGACTTCGCTTCATCTGCATTTCATCAACATGATTTTCTTTAATTTGACTTATGTTTTTTGCTACTTTTGCTATTTCAAGTGTTTCAGTTTTATTTTCTTTAAAATTTGTCACTTGTTGCTGAGCTGTCGCTGGCTGTGGCATGATGCCTGTTGTTGTCTCTATTGTTGTTGCTGTTGTATTAGCTATAGGTGCCACCCTGCTAAGGTGTTCTTTTGTATGCAACTCATTTTCTAATTGGGTAAAATTACTGTTTTCTTTAGTATTCTTTATATTATAATTTGTTATTGTTGTCGTTGTTGCTGCTTCTGCTGCTGCTGCTGCTACTGAAGCTTCTGTTGCTGCTGTTGTTGTTGTTGTTGTGGTTGTTGTTACTGGTGATAGAAATGGGGCTGTTGTTGTTGGTGTTACGATGTTAGCTGTTGCCACGGCAATATTTTTTATATTCTCATCATCCTCATCCTGTTGTTTTTCCATTTTTTTCTCCAATAACGCCTCGGCCTGCTTCAATGTATCCTGTGCTTTTACAGAATCTTGCTGTTCTTGTTGTTGTTGTTGTAGTTGTTTTATTTGTTGTTGCCGGGTAGCAGCGAGGCTTTCATTTTCCGTATGATTGTTTTGTACAGTTGTTTCCGGTATGCCTTCTGAATTAGTTGCGGATGTTAAATTTTGATGTACATCTACTTGATTTGTTCCGACATCTTGTAAGACAAAATGAAATAGAAAACAAAACAATATCTATGAGAAAATATGTAGGTACTTATATTGTATAGACTGAGTTTTTGTGGGTGGACAGATGATGGTAAATATTCACAATACAATCAAAATAGAATAGAACAAAAAAAAAAAAAAAAAAAAAATGAAAAACTCGAATCGATAAAAATCTTTATAATATAGTTGTTTGAAATATCCTGAGTGAGCTGAAATATTTTAAAGAAAATAAGTTAATTGAGGTATATTGGTTAAGGCAACTGAAAAAAAACAGAATTTGGCGTGATATGCTGGTATTATTAAAAAAAAATCACTTTTCTTTTGATAGAAAAAATATTATATGACTCGAAATCGGAGTTTAGTTTGAAGCAGTAAACTTAATGTACTTCCAATAAAAAATAAATTTAAGTAGTATATTACATTTCTCAAATGTTTTTTTAGGAATTTTAATGGAAAGAGTCAAAACCTTACACCAGAATTGGGCCATTACGTAAGAAATTTGAGGTTATACAGGGTGTGCCAAATAAGATCTACCTATGTTTAACTCGAATAACTTTTTTGTATTCTAATATAAATGTAGTTTTTTTCTTTGCAGGTTATAATTGACTTCTTGGAAATTTATAATGAATACATACAGTACACAAAAACGTGTTAAAATTATCGAATTTTTTTATTCTTGTCAAAGATCAATAGTTATGACGCAGCGAAAGTATCATCAACATTTTAATTCAAGATTAGCTCCCACAGCTTTCACGATAAGGAATTTGATGAGCCATTTTGAGGAACGGGGTTCAGTTGTTGACTGTCCTGGAAGAGGTCGCCATCGATATATTCGTACTGAAGACAATGTGGAAATTATGCGGCAAAGTGTTGCAAATGATCCATCTGTCTCAACTCGTCGCCGTTCCAGCCAGTTGGGCGTTTCCCGAACAACATTGCGGAGAATTTTAAAGTTAAATCTTAAGATGCATCCATACAAAATTCAAATTGTGCAAGATCTGCTTCCGCAGGACTACCAACAACGACTGCAATACGCTATTCGTTTTACAGAATTAGTAACACAAAATGATCTTTTAAATAATCTTTTGATGTCGGATGAAGCGCATTTCCATTTAAACAGTTATGTCTATAAGCAAAAATGTAGATTGTGGGGCTCTGAAAATCCAAGCTCAACACACCAGCATCAGTTATATTCATCCAGATGCACTGTTTGGTGTGGTGTTATGGCCAATAAAGTTATTAGTCCATACTTTTTCGAGAATGAGGATGGACCGCCAGAAACGATTTTCGGGGCTTCTTACAGAACAATGATTGACAAATTTTTGCGGCCAATGGTGGAACAGCATTCTTATTTGTGGTTCAAACAAGATGGAGCAACTGCGCACACTGCAAGGCAAACTATGGGTTTGTTGCGAGAAATTTTTGGCGAACGTTTGATTTAAAAAAATTCTAATTTCCCTTGGCCACTTCGTTTGTCAGATTTAACTGCCCCCTACTTTTTTTTATGGGGATATTTAATAGACAAAGTGCCATAGACAATACGCCATAGACAATAAGCCATAGACAATTAGACAGCTAAAGCAGAATATTCGAGATGAAATACTGAGCCTGCATCCAGAAACATTACGTCGTGTTATGGAAAAATCGCTTAAAAGAGCCAATGTTTGTATCGAGCAAAATAGTGGACATTTGTCGGATGTCATACTCCATACATAGTCCCCCTAAATTTCCATGAAATGTATTTCATATAAAGGGTGTTTTTTTTAGAGGTATAGAACTTCGAATTGAAATAAAACACAAGAAAATCGTTTTAATGTCCATCAATTTGGCTTTATTGGAAGGATAATTTTATGCCATTAATGTTTAAATATGATTTCGGGCATGTGGCCGCCGCTGCTGGCTCGAATAAAGCCAATTCTACAGGTCCAATTTTCAATCACTTTTTCGAGCATATGGGGCCGTATGTCGGCAATAACGCCACGAATGTTGGCCTCCAAGTTCTCTAACGTTTCTGGTTTGTTGGCGTAGACGAGCGACTTCACATATCCCCAAAGAAAATAATCCAATGATGTCAAATCACACGATCTTGGTGGCCAATTGACAGGTCCATTCCGCGAAATTATGCGCCCATCGAATGTTTCCTTCAATAAATCGATTGTGACGTGCGCTGTGTGGCATGTAGCGCCGTCTTGTTGGAACCACAACTCATCCACATTCATGCCATCCAATTCGGGAACAAAATAGTCGGTTATCATGGCTCTATACCGGTCTCCATTAACGGTAACTGACTCTCCAGCATTATTTCGGAAGAAGTATGGCCCAATGACTCCACCAGCCCATAGAGCACACCAAACAGTCAGTTTTTGTGGATGTAATGGCGTCTCAAGGATCTCAAGTGGATTCTCTTCACTCCAAATGCGGCAATTTTGCTCGTTGACGTAGCCATTCAACCAAAAATGAGCCTCATCACTGAACAAAATTTTGCGATGAAAATCAGCATCGAGATCAATCTCATTTTCGGCCCATACACCAAAATCACGACGCATTGCATGGTCTCGCGGCTTTAATTCTTACACAAGCTGGATCTTGTAAAGTCGCCAGCCAAGATCTTTGCGCAAAATCTTCCATAAAGTTGATGGACAAAGCTCCAATTGCTGTGCACGGTGGCGAATCGATTCATTCGGGTCCTCTTCAACATTTTGCTCTACAGCGGCAATTGTTTCTTCTGTGCGCACTGTTCGACGTCTCTGCGGATGCGTATTATCACATAGAGTAAACGTAGTGCGAAAACGACCCATGGTTAACCGAATTAATTGCTCTGATGGACGATTATGTCGACCATAAAATGGACGGAGCTTGCAGTAAACTTCGCGAACTGAACCATTATTTTCAAAATAAATTTGCACGATTTGCAAGCGTTGTTCTTTTGTCAACCTGTTCATGATGAAATGGCAAACCAAACTGAACATAAATGACATTAGAGTTGCCAGATTTGACCACAAAATGCCAGTTTTATCTCTATTTGAAAAACAAACCCCTAAAAAAAAACACCCATTATAAAAGAAAATTAATAAAAACAAAATATTATTACAATAGTTATACGTATTTTACATTGGTAGGTCTTATTTTGCCCACCCTGGACGCATTATTAATTTTTCAGGACGCATTACGTTTTTATAACTCTTTTCCCCCATCTGCATTATGAAGTCCTATTTTTTTTTATAAAAAAAAACCCGTTTTAAATTTCCTACGATTTTTCTTTGCAAAGCTATGGCCATTTTATTACGACGGTAGTTCCAAAAGTACCCGACCTAACAAAGAAAAAACAAAAAATTTGAGGAAAAAATTTCTTTATTTCTTCACATATTCTCGTTTTAACTTGATTCACTTTTCCCAGCGATGTTTAATAGCTTCGACACCCTGTTTATAGTGAGAACCGTCGAGCTATTCAAAATAATCATCAACCGCACACACATCACTTCTACATTGTTGGCTACGATAGAGCCTTTTTTTAAGTTTGAAAAAAAAAACCCCGAGAGGAGTTAAATCTGGCGAATAAGGAGCGTGAGCAAACAATTCTAATGTTAACTCACTGATTTTGGTCATTGCGATAATGGATGCGTCAACTGGTACTTTACTTCATCACTCAAACGCTGCAATAAGTTCTCATAATATTCGTCGTTGATTGTTTTTCCTTTCTAAAGATAATCAACGAAAATTATCCCTCGCGTATTCCAAAAAACTGACGTCATGACCTTGCCTGCATATAGAAATGTCTGCGCCTTCTTTGGGGCCGATTATTTCCTTTCAGTCCAATTTTTGACTATTCCTTTGTCTCAGTTGTAAAGGGATGGACTCATGTTGCATCCATGGTTATGAATCGACGCAAAAACTCTGCTTTATTGCTGTTAAACTTTGCCAAACACTCGATTGAAATAACCTCACGACGCTGTTTTTGTTCCGTTGTGTTCTTATTTTGCAAACAGCTTTGTCATATCCAAATTATCAGTAAATATGCGATGTACAACACTTTTTGAAATGACTATCATGTCTGCTATCTCTCGCACTTTCAGTCGGCGGTCATCCAATACCATTTTCTTCACCATTTCTGGCGTGGTTTCCTCATTTGGTCGACCACTGCAATGTTCGTCTTGGCAGATCGTATGGATTCATTTTAATCCTGCCACCGAATATTTTACTATTGTAAACGACGAAGCAAACTACCTCAGAGTAGAATTTAGATCCGTTTTGATGTACTGTGGTACTTCCTACCATATTTTATTTTAATTTTAATTTTTTAATATTAATTTTTTTCAAACAACAACTGCCATCTTTCGGGTCAGGTACTTCTGGGACTACCATTGTATACTTTGTTTATGACAGCCCAATAATAAAATATACCACACCATACTATGGTCATATACATGTACATAAATAATACAAAAAATAGTGGATTTAATAACGCACAAATGGTAGGAGCTGAATTAAGACATTGATAAGCGCTGGCGAGAGAAAAAATTTCAAAGATCAGTCGGATTTCTAAAAGCTCACGCTTAGATGGATACCGGAAATTTAAAATCGACTTGTATAAACAATTTTACACTGGAGCACCTATGGTATTGTTTATTTCTTTCTGCTTTTTTGTAGGTATAAAAACATAAATACCAACCATTAATAAAATATTAAGCCATCCATTCATTCAACAATCCATCAATCCATACAACGACTGTCAATGAGCGGAAAAATCATTTTTACAAGAGTTCTTGTATTGTCGTGCTTCATAAATCTTCCACTTAACACAGCTTAAATGCTCACATAGACAAACAGACAGACAGACAAACACACAGAAAATCAGCCGTGCGCACTGGATTGAATTTGTTTTTCCACTGAATTAACATGTGAAAAGTCAAGCGGTTTTATGCACAGATTAAAAATCAATTTTTCAAATTAAATATAATGATTATTTATTTAATATGTGTAAATATGTGTGTATCTATCCTTGTAAGTAGGTATTGGTGCACACTTAAGTGTTTGTGTAAATTAAAGTAGGTATGTATAAATGAATATTTAAGTCGATATGTTGCATAAGGATTTTTTATGGTTTTGTTTTTTTTTTTGTTTTTGAATGCCTATAGCTTAAAGAAAATAACAACAATAAATCGAGGATGATTGTTTAAAAATAATGAATTTTTATAGAATAAAGAGTTTTTTTTTATTATTTGTGCAGAGTGGATTCAAATTTAAAAATATAGGACTTATTGACGTGCCAAAACATTGATCCGTTCGAATAAGTTTACTTGTATTCAACAAACTTGTAATAAATAAACTCGAATTCACTTTTCCAGTGTGAAATAAAGGGTTCGGGGCAATAAGGTGCTAGCCCACCCTGAGATCAAAATTGAGTTTTGTATAAAAAAAAAAAATCTCAACCACCTCTTTTATATGTGCACCACAGATGAATTTGTTATCCCTTTTCGTTAGCGAGATACAAGCATATATTCTTTTTACTGTACATATTTCAGTCTTAAGTTTTTAGCAATAAAGAGCTAATCCCCATAGAAATCGTTTTTAGACGTCTCTCTAAATCACAGCTTATACATTTCTTACCTATATAATGTTTTGATTCTAAAAAGGTCCTTCAAAGGGTCCTTCAAATTCTTAAATCGCGATTTTAATTTTCAAGGCTTCGTTGAAAACACTTTTCTTTGGAATTCCTAACTTAACCCTCTACTGCATAACAATACCTTTAGGCACACTTACGTTGTTATTCAAATTTAGAACTGAAAACCTTTTTTTCACATTCAGAAATCAAACTGCTATATTCTATGCACTTCGGGTAACATTTTTTGTAACGGCCAATTTTTTCTAGCTAGAAATTTAAAATTTTTATTTAATGAGTTAAAAGTAAGCATTTAAAGTTATTGTGCCTTAAGGCATTGGTATGCATTAAGCATTTAAAAACTGTTTTGTAAATTATTATTTTTTTTTTCAAATTTTTCTAGGAAAAATGCAGGGTTGGAGAGGAATACGATCAAATAATTCATTAAGTATGACAGATAAAGAAATAGATGAATTTTTGAACATGATAGATGTTGAAAGCTTCGAAATTAGTGAAGAAGAAGTATTAACGGAAGAAGAGAACAATGAGGCCGAGCGGAACTGGGATAATTTTGAGAGTGAAGAAGTAAATATTAGTATTTCCAATTTGGGCTTAACACTGATCACACCCAAAATTCTGAAAATGGGAACGTAGACAGTACAGACTTTGAACATATGAATCAGGCAATAACTATTCAATTAGACAATTTAATAGTAGGAATCCTCACGGGTCACTGTCAAATCGGAACGCATGCTCTTCGGTTAAGACTTATATGCAATGATTTTTGATGAAGAAGTAGAAAATGTTCAGCACTTCCTCTGCGAATGCCAGGCGCTAATAAGAAGGAGAATGAAGCAACTCTGGAACATCCCTTCCTAAATGGACTTACCGAAGTCTCATGCCTGGAAATCAAGCATATCCTAAAGTTCAACATCCGTTCGAACTGGTTTGCTGAGGAGGGAAATCTCGCGTAGGTTCAAAAGAGATAATGTGGTATCACAAAGGGCCTGCACTGTCCTAAGTGTACAAGTCGATTGTCGGCTCAGCCACCTCAACTTAACCTAACCTAACCTAACCTAACCTAACCTAACCTAACTTAACCTAACCTAACCTTACCTAAACTTACCTAACCTAACCTAACCTAACCTAACCTAACCTAACCTAACCTAACCTAACCTGGAAGAAGAAAAAATATA
This sequence comes from Pherbina coryleti, assembly GCA_943735915.1. NCBI lineage: Eukaryota > Metazoa > Arthropoda > Insecta > Diptera > Sciomyzidae > Pherbina > Pherbina coryleti. Next base: position 54,894,150 of record OX030950.1, read on the forward strand.
CAGATCCACGATCCATGTATGCTTTACAAGTTTTGCATAAATAATGTGCCTTTGTGTTTGTTTTTAATAAAATATGCATTTTTTTATATAAACATTAAAAATGTTAATATTAAATCAGGAAATAATGTCATTCTTTGTCAAGGAGTTAAAATAAAAAGTTATTGTGTTGCTAACTCCGTTGTCCCCAGGGGCCATCAAAGCTCGCTCCAACTACAGGAGCTCGAAGCGCTTCCTGAAAAGGATGATGGCCCGTGACCCAGTTTCACTGGTAGTCAGGGACAAAAAATTAATAAAAAAGCACCAACGGCTTGTGAAGCTCTTCGAGAGAAAGGAAGCTGGGCTTTCTCTCGAACCCAGAGCCCCACAAACCCCCGCAATCCCTCCCTTAGCTACTGCCCCCAAGGCGAACGGCGAGGGAGAGACTGCACCCAGGAAAGCGGATCCCCCCTCACAAACTTCCAAGTCCAGGAAGAACCGTAAGGGGAAATCCGATTCGAAGAAAGAGGAGATAAAGACTATCTCCGCGCCTACTCCGTGCATGGTGAAGCCATCGTATAAGGCTGTGCTTGCCGGACACTCGAGAACCCCTTCGGGGACATCTCGAGACCTGGCAGGCAGAGTCTCCACCGGGGAGCGCGCCGGAACCTCAGGATTGCAGGCCAAACGGCAAAGATCAGAGGATGAAACCAGAGGAAACGGACCCAAAAGGCCCAGACCTTCCCCTGGTTTCGAAGGCGCGCCTAGTGACCTGCAGGTAGCCATCATCGACCAGCAAAATCCGGACGGTAGGATATCGCTGGACAGATGGCTGCTTGTGGAGAACGAGATCCTCAAGAAGATGATGGCCAATACCGAAAACGGCGACTCCGAGGAGTATAAGTTTGACGGTGCTGGGTGGGCCAGGGGGGTGAAGATCGTCGGGTGCAGCAACGGGAAGTCACTTGAGTTCCTCTCCCATACCATCTCTAATATAGGAGAACTCTGGGAGGGGGCCAAGCTCAAGGTACTACCCCGCGCAGCACTTCCGCTTCGCCGACTAGCCAAAATTTGGATCCCACCTCCTGCTGCGCACGAGGACAGCTCCATAGTTGGACTGTTGGCAAAGCAGAATGACTGGGCCAACGTGAAAGACTGGAAACTACTCGAGTCCAAAAAGGGTTCCAATGGCAACGGTAAAGAACTTACCTTTGCCATGGACAAAACCTCAGTAGATCTGATCAGGGGTCGATCAGGGGTACTGAAATTTGGGCTCGGGGCAGTGAAAGTCAGGGTGCATGGGGAGGGTAAAGGCGCTAATGCTGCAGACAGTGCAAATTAACTTGCACCACTGCAAAGCAGCCACTGAAGATCTGTTGATCTTCATGCAGGAGAAGGATGTGGACGTAGCCCTAATCCAGGAACCCTGGCTAATAGCCAATAGGGTACAAGGACTAGGGGCGAAGCAGTTTAACCTGTTTCACTCCACTGAAGGTAACAAGATAAGAAGTTGCATTCTTGTGAAGAAATCTCTAAATTTTCTTTTTCTTCACAGATTCAGCGACGGAGACACGGTGGCTATAAGGGCGGAGTCAAATGATCACCCAATCATTTTGGCCTCGTCCTATATGCCATATGAAGCAGCAGACCCACCACCGAAGGCAGTCCGGGACCTAGCGACATACGCTAGCACCAGGAACATCTCTATGGTGCTGGGCTGCGACGCAAACGCACACCACATTCAATGGGGCAGCAAGGACATCAATAGAAGAGGTGAGTCCATTTTTGAATACCTCCTTACTTCAGACTTGACATTATGTAATAAGGGAGACCATCCCACTTTCCATAATAGAGTCAGGGAAGAGATTCTCGACCTCACTTTTGCACTAGGAAAAAATAGGGAATTAGTTAGAAACTGGAGGGTATCTCCTATCGATTCTTTTTCAGATCACTTTAGGATACTCTTTAACATTGACTTTGAGAACACTACTCGCACAGAACCATTCAGAAACCCAAAAAGAACGAACTGGACTGAATACACTAGATGGCTAGAAACTCAGATCTCTCACCCATGTAAGGATGACCTTTCTGACAGTATAGCCATTGACAGTGCAGTCGGTTTCATCTCAGGGAAAATGAATAAGGCTTTCTGCAAGTTCTGCCCCATCTCCAGGAGTCGCAAACCCAAACAAAAATGGTGGAACAGCGATCTCAAAGCAAGGAGAACTGAGGTTAGAAGTCTGCATAATAGGGCCAGGTTAAGCAAGGAAGAGGCAGACTGGGACTCTTACAGATCTGCTCTCAATTCCTACACTAGAGACCTAAGAAGAGCTAAAAGGAAATCGTGGCAATCTTTCTGTGAATCCATTGAGAACACTAGCGAGGCGGCCCGACTACGCAAAATCCTATCAAAGGATCCGGTGGCCCCGGGCTACCTTAAACGCTCAGACAACTCGTGGACGGAAACTTGCCAGGAGACAGTGACACTACTCATGGAAGCCCACTTCCCTGGCTGTACCGATCCCGCAATACATGCGAACCCGTACAGATCCAGAAGCATCTTCCCAGAAACCCACATTGATATACCCAATTTAATAACAGAGCACAAAATAGAGTGGGCGATTAAATCTTTCAAGCCGTATAAATCGGCTGGACCCGATGGTATCACCCCCGCTATGCTTCAGCACGCTCTACCGGCTATCTCAACCTGGCTTTTAAAAATTTTTAATAGTTGCCTAAGGCTGGGTTATGTGCCCGTAAATTGGAGAGAGGTGAAAGTAGTCTTCATACCCAAAGCTGGGAAAGCTACTCACTCCACCGCAAAAGATTATAGACCCATTAGTCTTTCTTCTTTCTTACTGAAAACATTAGAGAGAATTCTGGATCAACACATAAGATCGTTCCTTAATGACCGAAACCTGTGTAGCAAACAACACGCCTACCTTAAAGGTAAGTCGGTGGAAACAGCGCTACACGAGGTAGTCTCGGTAATTGAGAGAAACCTCCACTTCAAAGATTACACCCTAGCTGCTTTTCTTGATATCGAAGGGGCTTTCAACAATGTAAGCACAGATTCAATAAGGGCAGCTCTTGAAAATCTACAAGTGGAAGATAAGATAACCAAGTGGATTGTTGAAATGCTGAAAAGCAGAATCATCAACACACAAATCGGAAACAGTAAAGCAAGGAAAACAACTTCAAGAGGAACACCTCAAGGGGGAGTCATATCTCCCTTGCTTTGGATCCTAGTTGTAAACGAACTGCTGACTACTCTCAGCGAAAAAGGCTTTAAAGTGACAGCATATGCTGACGATGTCGTACTGCTGGTGGGAGGGAAGCATCTCTCAACCATCAGCAACATGATAGAAACAGCACTTAAAGAAACTGTCGCGTGGGCAGTACCAAACGGACTAGGGGTCAATCCCGATAAAACCGAACTGGTGCTATTCACAAAAAGAAACAAGATTGAGAATTTCTGCCTCCCAAAAATAAATGGCAGAACCCTGCAGCTATCCAATAAAGCAAAATATCTCGGAGTAATCCTTGATTCAAAGCTCACTTGGAAAAGCAACACTGATGAAAGAATAAAGAAAGCAACCAGTGCCTTCTATGCCTGCAAGAAAACCTTCGGTACCAATTGGGGGATGAAACCCAATGTCATCCATTGGATGTACACGGCTATCGTCAGACCCATACTAACCTACGGCTCGATTGTATGGTGGAAGGCCACTGAGAAGACAAGCTACCTCAACTCTCTCTCTAGAGTACAGAGACTGGCCTGTCTAGAAATAACAGGTGCACAACGATCAACGCCTCAGGCAGGCCTGGAGGTCATATTGAACCTTCTCCCCCTGGACGAGTACATGAAATCCACTGCAACCAAAGCGGCGTTTCGACTTAAGGAGGCTAAGCTTTGGAGGCACTGGACGCATGGACATGCCTCTATACTCACAAAGTATAGTCCTGAGGATCTCGCTACCACCTCGGATTACATCAACCCGAAAATAGAGTTTCGGCAGAACATGTCATTCTCCTTTCCAAAAAGAGAAGAATGGGATTCGAACCACCCTTTCAGTGAACACGACATCCAGATCTTCACTGATGGATCCAAAATGGAGAATGGCACGGGGGCCGGAGTCTACTGCAGTGCACTACAATTATCCTTGTCATACAGACTACCAGATTACTGTAGTGTCTTTCAAGCAGAAATTTTCGCGATCGAAAAAGCGGCTACGACAATCCTAACAAAGAACATAAATCCATCAAGGATAACAATCTTTGTGGACAGTCAAGCTGCGATAAAAGCACTCCGCAGCGAAACAACAAATTCGAAATCTGTACTGAGCTGCCGACAAGCTCTCATCAGAATGAGTCCTCCCCACAAGATCAATATCTGCTGGGTCCCCGGTCACCGTGACATAGAGGGAAACGAAATAGCAGACAGATTGGCAAGAGAGGGCTCAGAACTGGAAAGAAGTTCTGCGATCGGGTCGATTATGGCTCCAATCGGAGAATTTAAGAAGAGAATAAATGACAAAGCCAGAAATAACACAAACAACTCCTGGTCAAACAGGGACGACTGTGTTATCTCTCGCCACCTATGGCCTAAACTCTGCGAAAAAAGGACCCAATCCCTACTTTCAATGAGTAAAAATGAAACTCGCATCCTAGTAGGAGTCCTCACGGGGCACTGTTGTATAGGCACAATGGCCTCGAGACTGGGAATTCCGCACCCAGACTTCTGCAGAAGCTGTGGAGATGTCGAGGAAACAGAAACCATCAAACATCTGCTCTGCGAGTGTCCTAATCTCCAACAACGCCGACTTCGCCACATGGGAAGCAGAGTGTACGGAGAACTGCAGGAGCTCGTGGATGTACCACTGATGGATCTTTTCAAATTTATACGGAGCACCGGTTGGTTCAACCAACCTCGCTCCAGTGACTAACAAGACTTAGGTGTTTTTGACATTTTTAGGACCACAGATATAGGGAACCACAATGGACCAATAGGCCCCCGTGCAGGCAACGTTAGGTTGCCCCTCCCTTCTAACCTAACCTAACCTATTGTGTTGCTACAAGTGCTGGTACGTAAACTGCGTAGCAGTGCCTTGTGGCACTCTTTTATTTTTTTACTTTATAGCTAAACTATACGTTGTATCAAAAAACTGATATAAAATTCTTGTCTTGTGACATAAAAATCATCTAAGAATTATTTTTAATTTGCAAAATAAAAATTATGCATTAGAGGGTTAAGAAAAAAGCTCTTAAGGAGAGAGCAAAAGTACGAACTTGTGTGGCATTATATGGAGTCGCCCAAGAATGATAGAAACAAGTTCACGCGTTCCGCAACTGAAAGAGAGAGAGAGCATGACGTCACAAGCGATATTGTCAGACTTTGGAATAATTTTACTTTGGGGCCAACGCTTAAATATTTTATGTTCTTATTTTAATAATATGTATACGGACCTCCTAAACCTATTGCATACGGTTTTTGTCAATCAAAAGTACTGTGTGACGTCATGCACTCAATTGAGAAAGAGAGCTTTAGATAACGGTACTGCATAACGCGTAATCTTGTTTCTATCATTCTTGGGAGTCGCCCAAGTTTTTCGTTATCTTTGCTTTCGTTCAGTTTCTCAATTTTCGTTTACGTTCGTTTCGTTTGCTGAACTTGAGAGAGAGCGCTCGACTCCGTAGATTACCATGATATAATTATACAGGTAGCATTGACAAGTATAGATTTTCTCAGCAACAAGGCAGCGACCATCTGTCAAAAACAGTTGTTCGTGCAACAAGAATTAAACGAATGTAAAAATAAATAAATTCCGCAAAATATGTGCGTTAAATACACAATTATAATAATGAAAGTTGTGAAAAAATTATGTGTGATATGTGTTTAACGTTTTCCAGCCGTGGTGTTTTAATAATAATTGGAAACTTCTTTAATTTCGTCCATATGCATCTGCAGCTGCTGAGGTTGCTACATTTGAACGTTTTCAACATTTTTTCTTATGTTTGCACTTAATAACACAAAGTTCACAAGTTATCTTCGTTGTAGTAATAATAATTCACTATTGATTAAATAAAATAGGCAATATTTTGTAAGAAAATGTTTGGTTATTTGCAAGCGCTGAAACATAAACAATGGCGAAAACATGAGAAATAATTGAACGCTCTCTTTCTAGACATTTTTTTTGACAAATGGTCGTTGCCCAAGCAACTGTCAATACTACCTTATATTATTATACCATGGTAGATTACTAAGTAGAAAAGGGTTGCAACCTGTATTTAAAATAATTTTAATTTTCTATTCATTTATCTTGCACCGCAATATGAATAAAAATCAGTTAGTTATTTATTTTAAATTTCTAGTCAAGGTAAACTTAGCAGACTTCAAGAGCTTTCACTGCAAAATCAAACTTTTTTTAAGCTTAACAAACATATATTCATTCACAACATAATGTTTTATCAAAACTGTTGGCAACCCTTATCAGCAAAAAAACAAAATATTTTTTATGTCAATTTATTGGAATTCATTCATATTGATTTATTTTTCATGCATACTGTGTTTTTTATTGAAAATAGAGAAGTGTTTTTCGAGTTTTGTTTCAACTCAAAAAACTTTTCGTTTACTTCTCTCTGATACTTTTGACAAACAACAAAGATTACGCGTTCCGCAGTCCCGTTAACTAATGCTCTCTTTCTCAACTGAGTGCATGACGTCACACAGTACTTTTGCTTCACAAAAACGTGTGCAAATGTGCGATCTCTTAAGCAAATTGACGAAATTGAACATAAATTCTTTCGAAAAAGTAATGTAAAAATATCTACTCTTCTGTATAAAAATATGAATATTTTCGTATACGAAAAATATGAATTTTTTAAAGTTTCAAGATTTTTATCTTCTTAACCATTTGAGACCGGCAAAATTTTATTGTACTAATAGGTTTAGGAGGTTCATATACATATTATAAAAATAAGAAAAAAAAATATTTAGGCGTGGGTGTGGGAGTAAAATTATTCTAAAGTCTGACAATATCGCTTGTGACGTCATGCTCTCTCTCTCTCTCATTTGCGGAACGCGCACAGTGCTTTGTCCCCATATAGTGAATCGGCAAAATTAGAGAAGTTATCGCAGAAAAATGAAATTTGGTGTGCTGGTTCAAAATATGTTAATTAAGAAAAATTCGAAGTTTCGGAAAAATCGGTGCAAGGACATGACTACCTACCATACATCTTTAAATTTAAAAGTTTAATTTTAGCTATAATTGTATATAGAATAAATCGAAAGTTGGTAACTATCTGTTAAAATATGTCTTTTAGCTTAGTGGTTAATTTTGTTTCATTCCGTGCAAGGACATGACTACCTCCCATATATAATTTTTCTCAAAAACTAAATTGCAACTACATTAGTGATCAGAATGCACTGAAAACTTATAACAACTTATAAAACTATATTTTTGGGCTCTCTGGGAAATTTCGCTTCATTCGATATCAGGACATGACCATCTCCCATATATCCTTTTTCTCAAAAACTAAATTTTAGCTATATTTGTGATCAAAATGCACTAAACACTAATAACAACTTATAAAACTATGTTTTTTAGCTCTCTGAGAAATTTGGCTTCATTCGATACAAGGAAATGACCATCTCCAATATATCCTTTTTCTCATAAACTAAATTTTTGCTACATTTGTGATCAAAATGCAAATAATTTAATATTCTCTTTAAAAAGGGTCATAAATAAATTTGTTTCTAAATTTTTTTTTTTTTTTTTAGCTTTGAACCAAGGATTTCAGGTGGAATACCTATTCAGTCAAGTCTGCCTTGGTTCGAAATGGGGTGATAGATTAGTGGGAAGGAAAGGGCAATCAAGTGAAACATATGTAGGATGTTCTAAGTGTAGTGGAAAGCCAAAGAAACATGTGAATTTGAATCAGATGCAAGTGTTATGCCTTTACCTCAGTCAATTCAAGTTATAAAGGCAATCTCATCCACAAACTTCTCTACCATCAACTACAACTTCAAGTCGTAAATATTGATTAATTTTTAATTTCAGTTGATTAGAAATGAGGATAGAAAATTTAGAAAGGTTTTAAAGCGAAGGACCATGGCCTAGCCGGGAATCGAACCCGGGACCTCTGGGGTGGCAGTCGAGCACGCTACAAACTCGACTACCGAGGCCGCCTAAAATGTTTTTCTCTTCTTTTTTTTTTTCAAAATGTTTTCTTTGAAAATGTATTTATCAATTTCTTTGAATTCATCATTTTTTTTATGTGTTTTGTAGACCTAAGTGACGATAGTTCCGGATCCGACATTAATAAGAAATGAGCCATTAAATCTCTATTTGTATTTTCTCTCGTCGTTTTTCTTGTATGGGATAATCGCAAAATGTACATAACAAGTCATATCGTCAGCTTATTATTAGCACACACAACAACAAAGTGCAGTGTGTTCATGGAGTAAATGAGTTGAAACATAGGGAAAGCATTGAAACGAAAAGCAAAACGGAAAACATGAATCAGCTGTTTACAAACAAATGTTGATTACTTGATACTTTTTACTGGATGTCGTTCGTTTACTTTTTGTGATATTTTTTACTGAGAGAGTAAAATCAGTCTTACTCTCCCAGTAAAAGTTACTTGATATTTTTTACTCGAAAAGTTCTCAAACAGACCTACAGTCAATAAAATTGCACAGATTGCAAAAATTGAATTGATTATTGAACGTCGCTGGAGCCCTTTACTTGGAAAAAATTATATAATCATATTTTTGGTCTTTGTAAAACTAAACAATATAGATGTTTTAAAAAAATACAAAATTTCAAATTTCCGGTTAAAAATCTTAAATTTTTTTTTTACTAGTGGTTAGATTTGTTAACAAAGTATATAAATGAAAAATAAAAAATCGCCTACTTTTTATTTATATATTTTTTTAATTTTCTCAAAGTTTGCAAAACTTTAGGGTTTCCGCAAAAAAAAAAAAAATATTCTTTCAATTTTTGGTAAGTTTTTGTCACTATTTAATAAAAATTATACACTAAATCAAAATTTGATTAAGTTTTTATAGTAATAAACGAAAAAAATTGCATAAATTTATTTTTTTTTAAATTTTGGCAGTACCATAAACTTAGGTCTTTGCAACTTTTTCTGAAACTTAGGAAATATGTCTTTAAAAATTCATATCATTTTTACATTTCCGGGTGAAAAATCTAAAACTTTTTTACATATTCTATTTAAGCTCTTTAAAATGTACTAAAATCACAAATAAAAAATTACCTACTCTTAAAAAAAAAAATGTTTCAGTCTATCAAACTTTTGCATTTTGGGAATTCCAAATAAAAAATCGCAAAAGTTTTCGATGGCACAAACAACATTTTATATAAAATATTTACAAAAAATTATTTTTGTGATTTTGTTCCTATAGTTATAAACAAAACTGTTAAGTTTCAAAGCAATACAATAAAAAATGAAATTTTAAAAATTTGTTTTGTAACACAGTAAAAACCGTTTTTCCGTTCAACAGTTTTACCTCAAACGTTTTCTGACTTTAGCGCCCTCTAATGTTAACAAAAAGACGAGATGATAAATTCTATTCACGAATTTATTTAAGGTACTTTATTAGCTTTACAAAAATGTATATTACTTAAATATTCTAAGCACTTTATTTTATTTTAATTTTGCCTATGGGACAAAGCACTGTGACGCGTAATCTGGTTTCTATCATTCTTGGGTATATATTTTTTTCAGAGGACTTTATTTTTTATAGACACGCACAAATTTTGATCAAAAAAACTAAAAGAAAATTAGTTAGAAAAAATTAAATCGGCTAGGCCGAAATTAAAATAGTCGTACAACCCTCCGAATTAAGGTGATTATTTTGATGACGTCATAATAATCCTATTTCGCTGTCCTCGGAAAAATAAATTTTTTAAATAATAAAGATTGAAAATGATGTACAAAATTTATTATTTCTGTTTTGGGTGAGATTAATAAAGTTTGAATTATTTGAATGATAATACCTTATAAAAGTGAAATGTGTCTTTTTTTATTTTTCTAATTCTCAATTCCGAGCCTATTAGAAAGAAATTTTTGCGGAAAAAACACGCAAGCCCACATACAAATTACTTTAATATTATACTACCGACAGACGAAGGTTTTAAAGTTCTGAGTATGCAGATACCATTGTATGCAAGACTTCTAAAACTAAAAATTAAAAATAGTGAAAAAGTTAAATGGTGACATTGAAAGTTTAATATGTGAATTTGTTCGGCAAAAAGGCGTTAACCCACATACAAATAACTTTTATATTCTACCACCGACAAAGTAAAGGAAGGAAGCAAATAATACTAAATAAGGTAGACAAATTCAATATAACCTATAGAAATAAAACCGAAAAATGTGATGTCAAAGATGTGTACAACAGAAAAGAATGAAATAATAATGATTAATAACTAGAAAAAAACAAAAAAAAAAATAATAATAATAAAACAACTATATGAAAATAGAAAATCAAATATTTTCTATAGTCCTCTTCTAGCCTTAATTACGGCTTTTACCCGTCTTGGCATCGACAATATTAAATTTTTGCAATATTCTAAGGAAATATAATTTATCCAAGAATCTTTGATGGTAGATTTGAATTCTTCTTTCGTTCTGGAGTTTTTCTAGGCTATTTTCATCCTTAACATAAAAAATGATGAATTACGAATAATGATTCATAATCACATAATGAAGTGATTATTATTATTATTTTCTTTTTGTTTTATTACTTAGGCATATACAACTGTGAAACAAAAGTGGCTTACTTTTCTAGCTCGATGACAGGGCGCAGAATCGTTCTGAAAAATTGGGTCGATTACGACCGGAAATAGCCTTTGAATAGAGGGTAAAAGGTGGTTATTAATTATTTTCAAGTAACTCTTAGAGTTCATGGAACCAGTACAGAAAGCCAAGTAACCAACTCCTTAGTAGCAAAGATATGCGCATTATGCTGGGTCGATTTGCAAACCCATATTGCCTGGGCAATTTTCGGTTCGGGCATGAAAAGTTCATTTAAAAAAAGAGGGAGTGGGGGTCAGTGTCGCAAGATGAAATGACCACAAAAATTCTCTTTTTCTCACACTTAATTCTCATAAATTACCACACAAGCAAAATACCTTAAAATACCACAAAATAACTCAAATTACCACAATACTCAAATTATCACAAAATACCACAAAATATAATTGTGGTGTTTTGTGATAATTTGAGGTATTTTGTGGTATTTTGAGGTATTTTTTTAACCAAACGTGGTAAATATCGCACATGTAGTATTTTTTTTCTAACGCGAGAGATTTTTACTACAAAATACCATGGGAATTACCACATCTGACAACCATTGGTGGGGATGCACTTTGCCCTATCACACCTTCAGTTTTGTTTATTTATTTTTTCTTTAGAAATTTTTTTATTTAAAAAAATTTTTGTTTATAAACGTGCACAGCTAGAGCAATATTGATGCCAGAAATGAAATCATTGTACCCGATTCAACCTAAGAACGGTCCAACATTTACGTTCTTATACAAAAATTATCTTAAAAAATTCACAAACTTCAAGTCATAATCTTGACGTTGGTGCGTATGTAGTTTTGACCATCACGGCTGAACCTATCCACCTAATATTCGCAACATATGTTTGTGTGGTGCTCCGGATATGTTTTTATTTTTGATAGACACCCCCCCCCCCCCCCCTCCCCCTTAGGTAGCGCTATAAAATATTCTATAAAATATTATACCACGTACTTTGTGGATTTCATTTCTTACATCAGTTTTGCTCTGGCTGTGCACGTTTTTTATACAAAGATATTTTAAAAAAATCCCTAAAGAAAAATTCACCAAACTGAAGTTCACCTCAATCTTCCCCATTTTTTCTTAATAACTTTTGAAGCCCGAACCGAAAATCGCTCATGCAATATCGGTTTATAATCTACATACAAATCGACCCAGCCTAATCCCCAAATCATTTAACTGACGAGAAATATGTGCCTGATAATCACACAATGGATGATTATAAATGCATTTTTCACCTGTTCTACGCCGAACATACCGCACCCCATCAGACTGATTCATGTTGCACTTTGATTCATCTGTAAAGATAACATGATTCCACTCAAGCGCAGTTCAATTTCTATGGGCTTTCGCGAACTCTAACCTCGGGAACCGCATTTTGGTGGCTAGCCCGGGCCCTTTACAGGCTCTTAAAAAGGTCTTCTCCTGACCGTTCATGTGATTATTCTTTTGTCTGTCATTTCAAGGAGATCAAACTTAATTTCGCGTGACATTTTTTCATATCTTTAAACAAATATTTGCAAGAATGCGATCCTCTAGCTCTGTGGTTAGCTTTCCCTGTACAGGATTTTCTTTTACTCTTACCAAAAATGTATGTTTTTTTTAAGTTATCTTGGCAATTGTGACATGGCTAGAGCCTATCCTTATTAATAACCCTTCTTTACGCAGAGAAATAACAACACACTTTTGTTCTTCACTTAACCCTCTTATTTCCAATGCTGCCTATCGGCTTAATAGGCGGACGGAGATAGCAACAGAGAAAAACGGACGGACACAGGAAAAAAGATAATTGATATAATAAATAATAGTGACCGAAATAGCTTGCGGTATATAGTATATGTATAAGATATATCTTTAAGTTGATGACAACTGAATATTCGTTTGCGGCAAATACAACTCGCAAACGAAGTGTAGTTGGCGAATTTTTCAGTTGCGGTAAACAAAAAATTTCTTTGCGTGTACTGCTAGCTATAGCGTTATCATCATATTTATTAAAATTTAGAATTGGCCACTCACAGAATAACAATTTCAAAGATTCATCGATGAAGTGGCTTTTTGATTTTATGCTACAACCCTTTTACTATTTCTTGTTTATAGATATTTAAGGATTTTTTGAACGGCGCGGTAGCAATTTTAATATTAAATTCCTTTGGCCGCACCTTTCATGAAAGAATACAAATAAAAAAGATAAAAAAAAAATTATATAAAATCTCTATAAAATAATAATAACGTTGTTCTAACTTCAGGTACTCTATGAAATAAGGTCGTCATTCTTTTTTTTTACTTATATTTTCTGCACGTTTGCATTTTTAAGGCTTTTGTTGTTGTTGATGTTTTTCATCAAACTTAGTAAAAAGAAATTCTTTGAAGTAGCATCGCCCTCTCTGATTACAGAGTAGTATACAGCAATTTTCCTAGGCGCTAATGCTGCTGTTTGAAAAGCAAAAACAATAACGTTAGTAAATAACAAAAACAGCACATTAATAAAATACTGTGCATTAATATAAAAAACTATATAACTTTTCATTCACTTCTGAACACTGGTATGTTTAACAGCATACCACGATACAAATTCTACACTCAAGAAAAAAAAAAAAAAATTCGTTTGATAAAGAGAAAATACCTTGAGAGAAAAATCAACCCATTACCGCTATGATAAAAGTTTTTTGTTCGAATTTTTCAAGGAGTGTACGAGAATTTTTATAATTTTTTTATTTAAACGGAGGTAGGCGTAGTTTTCAAACCCATCATATCCAACGTCACATCCGATGTAGAGTTAGTTTAACTTTATAAATCTGTTATGAGAGATTTACAAAAACAATGTAATAAAAATGTTACAGGAAGTAGCAACTAGTAACATAGTAGTATTGTAGAGGTAGTGGTATAGTAAAGTAGTTAAAATACACCTACACTCGTGTGTTATATCAAATACCTGAAGTTATGAAAAAAAAATTAATTGACAATTTCAGCCCTCAAAAGGACTTTGACCAAGCTTCTTGTGATCAAGTTGTGCGGTGTGTTTTATTAATAGCATAATTTCATAAATCCCTACCCATTACTTTAAGCTGTGTTGTTGAAATTCGTAATTCATAAAACGTAACGCTTTACGGCGTAATTTGAAGCATTGAATAACGTAATAACGAAGTGGAATCAGTACAACTTTGCAGTTTCTAATACGCAACCCTTGAATCGTTCACATGAACTGTCAATTTCATCACTTGTTCTTGAGCTGCAGCTAGAATGGATAAGCTGGCGCTGTAAAAACTTTTTTTTTCACTAATATATTCTTAAGATAAGTTTTGTTATTCGCATTGCATTATCTTCATTATCATCAGATTCGGAAAATGAAGGAAGATAAAATCCACCAATTGGCGCAAACATTTCAAAATAATTACAAAACAATTCAGTGTTGCAATTTCAATTTAATGCTGTCTAAAGAGCACAGCTGATATGGTTGCCCATGGTATAATAATACAAGGTAGCATTGACAACTGCTTATTTTCCCTTCTGCAAGAAAACATCTCCTGTCAAAAACAGCTGTCTGTGAAAATACATCTGCAGCTGCTGAGGTTGTTGCTTTTTTTCACTTCATCGTTTTCAACATTGCTTGTGTTTTCAATGGCGGACTGTGAGCGCTCTCTTTTTGAGAATATTTTTTGACAGGAGATGTTTTCCCAAGCAACTGTCAATGCTACCTTGTATTATTATACCATGATGGTTGCCAACATGCCAATATTGATTGAATCTTATAGCGTTTTCGTTTCTCGCGATAATGCTGCATTTATTCTGCACTGCGGCAGGGCTGTCAAACTTTCGTGTTCTTTTCTCAGCATATTCATAAGGTTGCGTGTTCTTTTCTCACAATGTTGCACTCTGATCATTTTCTACCCCAGTGAAATCGTAAGTGCGGAATGCAACATCATCACGAGAAAAGAAAACTATAAGAGTGAGCGTTGCCCAGCGGATTTTTATGTATCGTTTACTCGCTGGGCGTATATATCGTTTGTTTGCTGCTCCATTTTAATATTTCTAAAATTTACTTCTAATATTTGTGCGTCACAATCAAATAAACTTCATCAGTCGAAATAAAAATGGCGGCCGATTTTGTAACCTCGAAATCGAATTTTTTTTCAAATGGCCGCCATTTTGTTTCTTTTTCGGCGGAAAAAAATTATCCCAGTTCAGGCGATAGCCACTTAAAGTTTTCCTCAGATGTTCAAGACTGGTGATATCCTGCACACCGTCAATTTTTTGGCATTTTTTAAAAAATCAAATAACGTCAAAAACCGCTTCAAAAATTCTGAAAAGCTTGGTATTCTTTAAATGTCAATAAATATATGTGCTAAATTTGAAAACGATATCTTTTCTTCTTCTATGAAAAATATTCCCAAAAAATAATTTTTTATTTAAAGAGTTGGCTGTGTCGTGGACACATCCGTAGGTTTTGACGTGACGGTGTTTCTTGTTGTTGTTGGTTGTCTTTGTTGTTGTTGGTGGTTGTTGGTGGTAGTTGTTGTTGTTGTTGTTGTTGTTGTTGTTGTTGTTGTTGTTGTTGTTGTTGTTGTTGTTGTTGTTGTTGTTGTTATTGTTGTTGCTGTTGTTAATGTTGTTGTTAATGTTATTGTTTTTGTAGATGTAGATGTTGATGTAGATGTAAATGTTGATGTTGATGTTAATGTTAATGTTAATGTTAATGTTAACGTTAACGTTGATGTTGATGTTGATGTTAATGTTGATGTTGATGTTGATGTGATGTTGATGTTGATGTTGATGTTGATGTTGATGTTGATGTTGATGTTGATGTGATGTTGATGTTGATGTTGATGTTGATGTTGATGTTGATGTTGATGTGATGTTGATGTTGATGTTGATGTTGATGTTGATGTTGATTTTGATGTTGATGTTGATGTTGATGTTGATGTTGATGTTGATGTTGATGTGATGTTGATGTTGATGTTGATGTTGATGTTGATTTTGATGTTGATGTTGATGTTGATGTTGATGTTGATGTTGATGTTGATGTTGATGTTGATGTTGATGTTGATGTTGATGTTGATGTTGATGTTGATGTTGATGTTGATGTTGATGTTGATGTTAATATTGATGTTGATATTGATGTTGATGTTGATGTTGATGTTGATGTTGATGTTGATGTTGATGTTGATGTTGATGTTGATGTTAATATTGATGTTGATATTGATGTTGATGTTGATGTTAATGTTGATGTTGATGTTGATGTTGATGTTGATGTTGATGTTAATGTTAATGTTAATGTTGATGTTGATGTTGATGTTGATGTTGATGTTGATGTAGATTTTGATATTGATGTTGATGTTGAAGTTGATGTTGATGTTGATGTTGAAGTTGATGTTGATGTTGATGTTGATGTTGATGTTGATATTGATGTTGATGTTGATGTTGATGTTGATGTTGATGTTGATGTTGATGTTGATGTTGATGTTGATGTTGATGTTGATGTTGATGTTGATGTTGATGTTGATGTTGATGTTAATGTTAATGTTAATGTTAATGTTGATGTTGAAGTTGATGTTGATGTTGATGTTGATGTAGATTTTGATATTGATGTTGATGTTGATGTTGAAGTTGATGTTGATGTTGATGTTGATATTGATGTTGATGTTGATGTTGATGTTGATGTTGATGTTGATGTTGATGTTGATGTTGATGTTGATGTTGATGTTGATGTTGATGTTGATGTTGATGTTGATGTTGATGTTGATGTTAATATTGATATTGATGTTGATGTTGATGTTGATGTTAATGTTAATGTTAATGTTAATGTTAAGTTGTTGTTGTTGTTGTTGTTGTTGTTGTTGTTGTTGTTGTTGTTGTTAGTGTTGGTTTTGGTGTTGGTGTTGGTGTTGGTATTGGTGTTGGTGTTGGTGTTGGTGTTGGTGTTGGTGTTGGTGTTCGTGTTGATGTTGATGTTGGTGTAAGAGTTGTTGGTGTTTTTGCTTTTGCTATTGCTTTTTTTATTTGCTTTTCCATTGGTTGTGTTTTTCCTTGGTGCATTAACTTTTCCTTAGCTACATGCAACTAATCCAGGAAAAGTGGTATATACGTCACTTTAGGCGGTTCCATGAGAGGCCTCATGACGCCTTCAATTTTTTTTTTGTATTTTTATCATGTGCCCGAAGACTTCACCTTCATTTTCGATTCTTAAAATTTACCATTACGCCAGTAGTCACAGAGTAAAAATTCCATGCAACGTTTTTTTATGTGGTTGCCACCCTTAAATCATGACGATAAAAATTTTTTTTTTTGTATTTATGTTGTGAAGCGTAATAACATACCTATGCTGTCGCAAAACAAAATTTACCGCAGCTCGTCTTCTCAGTGAGTAATAATTCCATGCAACGATATTACATTTCTGTTACATATGCTGCTATATTGACGACCTAGTGAGTTTTTTTTTTTTATTTTTATCGTAAGGCCAAGTATAAATCCTTCATTTTCTTTTTTAAACATTTATCGTAGCTTATATACTCATCGAGTAAAAATTCAATGCAACGCCGCTGCATGAATGTTGCATTCTCGATCTTTGCGCGACTCTCTCTGTGCTCCCATGACGATAGAAATTGTTTGTCTAATTTTGTTGTAAGGGCTTAGAGGAGGCTTTAATTGGTGGTTCATAATTTTAGTCCCAGCACTAATAATCAGCGAGTACTAATTCCATGTAACAAATTTTCAGTTGTGTTGCTTAAGCAGTTTCCACCGCGTTCCGATGACATTTTGAATTTTTGTTTTGTTCTTATAATGAAGTCAAAGAATTAACCTTTACGGTCGTACCATCTTTATAGTGATAGCTCTTATACTCAGCGAGTAACAATTCAATGCAACGCTCATGAATTTTGAAAAAATGCATTTTTCAACTATTTTGGAAACATGCGAGGTAAAACGTAACTTCGCCCCCTTAAATTAAATATCAAAACTTATGCATAATACCTTCTGATCAAAAAATACGAGTAAGTTCCCATTCAAACCAACCGCGCTTGAGAAATTTTCTAAATTTGTAATCTGAAATCTGGAAAGCGTTTTGAGACAATTGAGGCGATAAAGGCGAATTCGCAATAGGAGCTGAAGTCGATCCCAAATCAGTCAGTCAAGCCTATGAAAAGTGTTTTTAATATTGGAGAAAGCTTTGAATTATCTGTATTACTTGCAATGGAGATTACTTCGAAGGAAATAAAATTAATAAATTCCGGGTATTGTTTGATCAGAAGATATATTCAGGCAATACGAGTACATTAATTTTTGTGGAATTTATTAAAGTTTTGATATTTTGATGACGTCACTTTAAATGGGATATATGAGTGATGTCATTGAATTTGACATTTAAATTAATTTTAAAAATTTTAAATTAAAAATATGTTTGTATTTAATATAAGCAACAAAGCTTATGTGCAAAATTTTAAGTGTTTAAGTGTTTAATATTTGTGAAATTGTTTGTGATTTTAACATTTGATGACGACACTTCGCATGGAATTCAACTTTAAGTACGTATTTGGAATCATAGCTTATATGCAAAATTTCAAGTGTTGAGATTAGTTTTTGCGACATTTTTAGAGATTTTTCTATTTTGATGACGTCACTTCGTATGGGAGGTAGGCTTCTTAGTTTTCATCCGATTTGCACAAATTTCAAACTTAGAGGGTGTATTTGGGATCAAAGCTCATGTTTAAAATTTCAAGTGTTTAGAATAACTTTTGTGAAATTTTAGAAATTTTTACCCATTTTGATGACGCACAGTGTAACGGGGTCTTAGGGATGAGGAACAAAATTAGAAGGAATTTTCGTAGGACAATTTGGCATGTGGTTTTCATTCAATTTTTAAAAATTTTATATGTGCTCTTTTGGAATTTCAAGGTTTTAGATGAATTTTTGTGAAATATTTAGAGATTTCACCATTTGGGTATAGTTACTTTTCATGGGAGGTACACTCCGCGACAAAAAGATAGCACATATGTATTTTTTTGCTAAAAGGATAGCAAGTTCGGTACTGTTTTCAGAAATTTTTTCTTAAAACTATGAACTTTAAGAACATAAAAAGCAGTGAAAATCATCCAAAAATATGTATATTTTTAATAGAAATTTCGGAGGCGTTTTAAATATAATCAGTTTGGAAAATTTTTTGAAAAATTGAAATATTCTGAAAAAATACGATGGTTTTACGTAGATAATTTTACACTCGTTTTGAAACTATACCAGTTCTAAAGAGATTAGCTTTAGCGTATTGGGAGAAAATATTCTGAAACGCATTTTTTCTTTTTTTTTTGTGTACAATTTGTACTGTCTGTACTTTCTCTGTACAATTAACTGAGTACAATCTCTAGAGTTAAAAGATTTTACACTCACGTTTCTATAAGAAGGCATATCATTGCTTGCTTTTTAATAAAATCTTTGGAGAAAACCTAGTAATCTACTTTCTAAGTTTCATTTTTGTTGCATTCATAGAGTCCTTCCTATAGTCGTTTTAAGTCCATTTCCATTTTTGAAATTATACTCGAGCCAGAGGTAGTTTTACTCTAGAATTTTGGTAATTGTAACATATGTTAATTGCAAGTTGACGAAAGAAAATTAGCGTTTGCTCCTATGAGTACTATCCATGCTTATCCCCTATAGCCTTTAACGATTTGACAAATGCGATTTTTATGACGCGTATTGCGTAAGGGCTATATAAGCTTTGTCACTTCATTTGGTACGCCTATAGGAGGACGTGGAAGGTGTAGAAAAGTCAATTTAGTACGCCTCTCTGTTTTGTCAAGATAACATCCGTAGTTTTTAAGCTATCGTAAAGAAATTTTATATATAAGCTTCTTTTAAAAAATAGAGATCAAATTTGAAAATGTCAAATCGGATGAAAACCACGCCTGCCTACTATACAAAATTAAAAAATCAAAGCTGTAAAATCTCTATAAATTTATCTTAAAACAGCTTCAGTTTTTTTGTTAAATGCACACTAAGTATAAAATTAAGCAAAATCAAATCAAAATCAAAAGAAAACGTCGCTTACTTTCCATACAAAGTGACGTCATCGAAATAGTAAGTCTCCATAAATTCAACAAAACGCAATTTTGACATGATTTTTTTTGCATACGCTTTGATATTTAAATTTAAATTTAGGGTGGGTAGAGTGCGTGACCCATACGCCAGAGAACCCTGGTTCAATTCTGACACCATCTGTTCCATAAGAATTTTACCCTAAGAAGTTCGGTCAAAGTCCTTTCAAGGGCTGAAATGGTCAGCTTATTTTTTTTTTTTATATTTAAAATGTACAGTGAATTTGATATTTTGAAAAATTGGTTAAAAAGAACCATGCCTGTCTCCCATACAAAGTGGCATCATCAAAATAATAAAACTTCATAACTTCAACATGGGTGTGGCGGTATTTTAACTTCGGCCACTAATTCCTTACTAGTTTTTCTGACTATTGAATTATTTATCTTCTTTCTTTTTTTTTCTGTTTGACATACAGGAATGCAGAAAGTTTTCGAAAAAAATCAAAAGAACAAATAACAAGTTTGATAAAAAATTCCATGAAAAATTTACGGAATTAAAACTTACCATTAGTGCTTGTAACACCGTTGCTTGTAGGTGTGCTGCCAACAGCACTAGAGGCTATATTAGCTGCATTAGTTGCATCAGATGCGTTCATTGGTGTTGTTGCATTGACAATATGTGTGGCAGCATTTGGACTGCTAGCAGCTGTTGCTCCTGCATTGGACTGATTCGTGGCAGCCATAGCAGCAGCCGCTGCTGTTGTTGCTAGATTCTCTGGATTAATGTGAATAGAACCCAAATTGATGCGTTGCAAGTTGCCAATTTGTACGCGTACTCGTACCGGTGCCATCCAGCCCATGCCGTATAGTGCGCGCCGTATGGAATTCACTGCCACACCGCGATGCTCTATAAGCGGCCGCATAATACCGCCAACAAATGGAAGGCGCCGCAAGTGCTGAGCATCGGGTAGTAACGGTTGAGCACCAAACACGCGATTCACCACAATAGTGGGCGGCTGCTGTTGATGCTGCTGTTGTTGAGCTTGTGTGCCATCAGGGGGCGGCGCAGCATTTTGATTACGGGTAATAATTAGGATTTGCGCTTGTTGCATAATAACGGGCAGCTCGTAGTGGTGGAAAAAATAAAACATAGAGTGCTGCAAGTAAATTGAAAGGAGTGAAAATTATTGCTAATAATAATGCTTAGTTATAACTGAGAGAGAGGAAGAAAGTTGGGTTCGGAAGCAAAGAGACGAAGCATGAGTAAGAATAACTGACATTCGACTGTTTTGTTTGGTCATGACATGCATTTTTGTGACACTTAATTGACAGATTGCAGCGCTGTAACTTAGCAGGAAGTCGTATTAGTTTTAGTTGGAATTGCAATACAACATCTTTACAACTTTAAGGATTTTAGTCCTGCTTATTGATATTTAGAAAATTTCCGTGCATGCCATGCTATGATGAGGCTGGTTGATGTAGCTAATACTGCTGACATTGTTGCTGCTCCTGCTGCTGTTAGTGGCGTTTGTTGTTATTGCTATTGCAGCATGACTGCCATAGAATATACTCGTATATCTGTCGACACGTGAACCTTTTTAAATCGATATTGTTGCCACGTGATTCGTGTGCAACACGTGATGCAGACTTGTTGTCAATTAATACTTCATGAAGTTGCCAGCAACAGCAACGCAGCAGCAGCAGCAGTATCAGCAGCAAGAGTAACAGGAAGCCCAACTGTTCATGGTTTCCGTCTATGGCAGTTCCAACAAACAGCCATAGCAACAGCAATGAAAACAGTACAACTTAAACAACAACAACAACAGTTCACTATTGCAAATATTATGTGAAGTAATGCTTCTGGTTGTGTTTGTTGTTGTTATTGCCAACACATTTCATTGTGCTGTTATATCTAAACGCAATATCATTCGGCAGAACAAAAGGAAACAATTTGGAAAATCATTTTCCGTTTGTCTTCAACCTTAGTTACGGGTCGCTTCAAGACACAGTCATTGAATCCGTTTGTCAGTCAGTCAGTCAGTCAGTCTGCTGTGAGCCAAAACCACAATTCAGCTGCTTACCTGTGTGAAGAGCCATGAGCAGACCAAGGCTAAGCTTCTGTTTTGACCACAGAAACGATAATGATAGGCATAGAACGCAAAGTGGTATAAGTAAAAGAATCTGTAAAAAGAAATTTATATATATATATAGATATTTAAAAATGTGATATACATAATATTTCTTAATATAATAATAATCCTTAAATTAGTTTTAAGAGTTTACAACATATATTGTATAGTAGGGCGTATCGAATTACAATTTTTTTTCGAATTTCATATTCTAAGAGGTCTCAAAAGTTGCATGGGGTTGTCAAGATCAACCAAAAAAAAAATTTATTGAAAACAAAGGATGTCTTCCTGCCCCGCAAGGACAAAGTTGTTTTTTGAGGAAAATTGTAAAAAATGACGACCTTAAAATGCTTTGACTTTTATAAAAAAAACTACACATGTCTTAAAGCAAAAGTAGGTAAAGGCTTAAACGAACAATATATTGGTAAACACGCTGCCACTTACGATTCTTATCCACAGTGTCCTGTGTGAAGGATATTCGAAGCAAAAGTCGTAATCGAGATAACACAGAACTTTTGATTGTTACCCAATAGTCTAAATTTTGGTGGTATTGATTATACTGTTGACGTATTCCTTAAAGTTGCCGAACTAATAATTAGCATAACTTTTGCATATACATTTTCCTATTTTTGAGAAATGTATACTTGAATGCAATTTTTTAACTTTTTCAAAAAAATGAATATAAGATTTTATATCTGCCTTGATACTTAACTTGAAAAGTTAATTTTAATTTCCAAAGTTAAAAATTGGTTTCATTCAGTTTCGGTTTTTGTCAGTTGACGTTTCTAGCATTAAAGTTAACTAAAGTTATAATTTCTCAAGTTATCAAAATATCCCAAGGAAATTACACTCATTTGTCGTAAAAAACAAAAATATTGAAATTATAACTTTTGAAATTGTTTCTGAATCAATCAATCTCATTGATATTTTTTTTATTTTTTTTTGTCCGCTTGAGTTGCAAGTTTAGCTAAATCTGTTACCTCACTGATTGCTAGTATTCCGCGCACTTGCTCAGGAAGCTGTTCTAAGAACAGTGTACGAAGAACATTGTCTGAAAACTGATTTCCAGCCAAGTTCCTAAGTCGCTGTAAGAAATTTGATGGTTTTTCATCAAAAAGTTCTGTACCTCGAAGAAGACGGCGCAACTTTGATTCGTTTGTTTCGCCAAATGAATTAATGAGGCGTTCTTTTATTGCAAGATATTTGCCTTCCAAAGGTGGTGTTCAAATAATGTCAGTGACAAAAGGAAGTGCGCCCGTATCCAAGTTTATGAGAACATATCTTTATTTAGTTGCGTCTGCTGTGATGCGAGATATATCGAAAGCGGCTTCAATTTCCGCAAACCACAATGCTTGATTTTCACTCCAGAACGGTGGAAGCTTCACAGTGCGCGCAGCGAGAATTTCTGGTACGTAGCCACCGCTAGCTGCCTGCTCAAATAGCTCTCCTGTGTTCCTGGTATTGAAGACTTCGTTTTCCAATGAAGAATCCGTTGGTTGACTGTCTTTATGCGTCCTCGGTGGTGAATGGTCTACAACCATTGCTTATTCTGCATATCTCGTCGGGGTCACCAATTTAGCCACTGTGTGTGTGTATCTTTTAAGACGTGCTACTTCTATTTATTAAGCAATGAATAATGATAATGCAGAATAGTTTAATAGTTTTACAAAGACAAATTTATTTTTAATTATTACTTTAAAATACAAAACCCAAATTAATTTATCTTTTTACCAGATTTGGGTATGCGTTCTGTAAAAAATAAAAAGTTACCAGCAAATACCATGATTTTTTCAAAAGGGTCAAAAAGGCTCCGATAAATTTTCTCTGATTTGAAAAAAACAAGTATGCAGAAATCGTTCCTATGAGTTCTTCTTACTTTTGAGATCGATCCCGAATGGCTGACCTTTGTTTTCCATACAAAACGATCTGGCCAAATGAACATTAACATTGACATTGATTGGTTAACATAAAAATATTATGCGTGTTGATACTGAACACTTTACAGTAATAAATATTATATTGGTTAATTGAAAACGCGCCATAATATCTAATGAACATTTAAAAAGAACCGTCTCTTTCGATTTTGGTAGTTTTCAGAGTCCTTGTCTTCTGGCAATTGAATTCTCATATGTGTGCAGTTAATTGCACCAATTGTGCGCGAAAATTTGGATGTGCTGAAAAACTCTCTCGAAACTCTCAGGAATTCACCTTGCGTTGTTTACATTTTGACGAGTTGTTGCCTAAATATAACAGGTGCCATACCCATTCTATATAATACAATGTGCAGTGATGAAATACACACTCAACTGAAATCCGCAACTGCGACCTAAACTGATCCAATATCACCGTAGCGAAGGAAAAATAAAAGCGAGTGATTAGCTGTAAATCACGTGAGCTATTAGCAAAAATTTACTCAATTTACGTCGTTCGTCACAATGTAGCTTGTCTTTGATCAGCTCCAAAATCATCAAGGTGATTTCTTTTGTTAATCGAAAACGATCAAGAAAATCCACATCATCCCATTTGTTTACAAAATTTAAAAACTTTTGTATTCAATTGTAACCTACGATTTCTTACGAATGAAAAAAAAGCTCAAGTTATATCAAATATCCCAAGTTAAATAAAATAACTGGAGCCAATTTCGGAAGTTATTGAAATCACAAGTTGACGAAAGTTATAAAACTCAAGTTATATCAAATTTTCAATTTCAAAAGTTATAACAGAAATATTGTACTGAATAAAACAAATTTTTTTTTCAGTTTCAAAAAATCCTAAAGTTATTTCTAACTCTCAAGTTATAAAAGTGAATAAAACGGCCCTTAGAATACGATCTAAATTTTTCGATACGCCCTATTGTATAGGGTGTATCAAAAAGAGGTGTAGAATTTATTTTTTAATAAAACGAACAATTGCTTGTATGTCTCTTCAATTTTTATTGGATTGAAAAGTAGACACATGGAGATTATGTATGGAACACAATATCTTTCAAAAGTGTTACGTTAACAGCTGTTAAATAATACGCTTTTGCAACCCTACATCTCTTGGTGATACACCTTTTATATTTCTATACAATTGACTGTCTGTGTCAAGTTAACTCCTAAGCCGACAAGCGGATTTGAAAGAAATTTTGACACTGTTTAAAAAAAAATTCCCGGTTCCAATGAATCAAAACCACCAAACCCCCAAAACCAATATAGGCTATATAAAAATGTCTATTGGACAAAAGGTCTATTGGACAGTTTAGAATTCAAGAGCGTAAAATCACCCCATTTATTACATAATTTGACTGACAAAACTTGGAACATACGAAAAGGGACCTGTTATCTTTAATCCAACTGCAATTTTTTGCTAATAAAAAATAATACTGGAACTAAATAGGACAGAGTATTAAAGCTCCGTATCATCATTTCTACCTTCATCTTAAGAGCATACGGAGCATTGCTTGGAGCGTTTCACAGGAAGAGAATAAAAAACTACTGATTTGATCTTTAATTGAGTTACAGAATCTGGCGTGGTTAGGGAAATTAGTAGACAAGTAGTAGAAATTACGGTATTTCCTAAACCACTCCAAGTCCCACTCTAAAACGTGGCAAGCATTTTCAATTCATAATTAGCAATAACAATAAAAAACTGACACGTTGAAATCAATATTTTGGCCGTGGTACCACCGAAAAGCATGACTTCACTGTGCATGGGAACGGCACTAAGCTGAAAACTGGATGGGTAATAGCCGTCGTGACGACTGATCAGTTCGCTTCGGTTTTTAGGATTAGGGACATCAAGTTTTGCTGTGTCAGTTTCCCCGAGACGGTTCAAAGCCTCAAGGTGGGTATTATCGAACTAGAGGTACTGAAATCAGGCATGGTTTGCATCTCCAATTGTATTTGAATGTGAGCAGTATGGCCGCAGCCATGGCCGCTCAAAATCTATTTCATATAAAAGTTCACTGAGCCGTGACTTCTTTCGCACCAATCGGCTTTGTTCGGAATGAGCTAGTATGTCCAGCGACCTTTCAGATATCTATTCAAGCAGTCTTGCCACTGCAGCATGCTTCTTTCTCTAGCACCTTTCTTGCAAATGGATGGAGTGCACCGAGTCTGTAAACAGATTCAATACATAGCCAGTAAGACTTCGTCTTCATTGCTGAGGCCCATAATGTTGACCCATACATCACGATGGATAGAACTACCTTAAGGAGTAGTGTCTTGCGCGCTTGTTTGGGGCCTCTCGTATTAGACGTTATCCTCGATAGGGCCATACATGCGTCGTACGCTTTTTTGTGGGCATACTGGAGATGCTGTTTAAATGTTAATCGGGAGTCAATTATTACACCAAGGTATTTAATAAATGGCTTTGATTGCACCATCGTCCCCTTAACATTGATGCTTGCAGCTTCCATCTTTTTGCGGCTGCTTATGAGCACCGCCTCCGTTTTATGTTCGGCTAGGCAAAGTCCCACTGATAAAAGCCAGCTATAGGTAATGCCAATTGTAACACTACTGAGCGCCTACAAGTTTGTTTGCGGAGTTAAAGGCGTTGCGCACATCCAGCGTTGCTATGAGACAATGCTGCTTTGCGGCCTTCTTCCATCTTTTACCTTCAATAGCTTTCTCTGCCAACCCAAACTGTAGATTCGAAAGTCCTCCTCTGGCTTGGATTGCTTCTTCAAGGCGCACTCACAGCACAGAACTCGCTCAAAGATGTTGCCTATCCTGTTGAGCAGACATATATGCCGGTAGGCCGAGGTATCATCAGGAGAGCCACTACCTTTTGGTATAAGCACGAGCTTTTGCGTCTTTCAATGTGCGGGGAATATTTCCCGCGCGGTTTGAAATTTTATCTGAACCTTGTCGTTACGGACAGCATTGGCGATTGTAACAATAGAAATGGGATGCACGTTACCATCATCAGTGACAGGCTCCATCCGTGGTTGCTGCGGGAAGAACGCACTTACTACGAGAGGTAGAGGTAGAGGTAGAGGTAGAGGTAGAGGTAGAGGTAGAGGTAGAGGTAGAGATAGAGGCAGAGGCAGAGGTAGAGGTATAGGTAGAGGTAGAGGTAGAGGTGAGGTAGAGGTAGAGGAAGAGGTAGAGGAAGAGGTAGAGGTAGAGGTAGAGGTAGAGGTAGAGGTAGAGGTAGAGGTAGAGGTAGAGGTAGAGGTAGAGGTAGAGGTAGAGGTAGAGGTAGAGGTAGAGGTAGAGGTAGAGGTAGAGGTAGAGGTAGAGGTAGAGGTAGAGGTAGAGGTAGAGGTAGAGGTAGAGGTAGAGGTAGAGGTAGAGGTAGAGGTAGAGGTAGAGGTAGAGGTAGAGGTAGAGGTAGAGGTAGAGGTAGAGGTAGAGGTAGAGGTAGAGGTAGAGGTAGAGGTAGAGGTAGAGGTAGAGGTAGAGGTAGAGGTAGAGGTAGAGGTAGAGGTAGAGGTAGAGGTAGAGGTAGAGGTAGAGGTAGAGGTAGAGGTAGAGGTAGAGGTAGAGGTAGAGGTAGAGGTAGAGGTAGAGGTAGAGGTAGAGGTAGAGGTAGAGGTAGAGGTAGAGGTAGAGGTAGAGGTAGAAGTAGAGGTAGAGGTACAGGTAGAGGTAGGGCATATATTTAAAGGGTTATACATTATAGTATAATCAAAAAGTATTTTCTATTTAGTCCAAGGTATACTATAGGGATTTATAGGTGTTTGGTGAAAATTTGCGAAGACTCTTTTAAAAAAAGGCCATTACCATGAAAAAAGTACAACGATCATATTTTTCACAGTTGTACGATAGATGTGACATTGATTTGAAGCAAAAATTACCGCATTTGGCTAAGAAAAAAGTGCTCTTCAAACATGACACGGAATGAGCGCACACTTCTGAAGTCATCATGGCAAAAATCTATAAATTCCTCTACCATATTCACCAGATTATGACCCCTGCGACTATTTTTCATTTTCAAACCTGAAAAAATGGCTATGCGGTAAGAGATTTGGGTCGAATGAAGAGGTCATCACTGCAACAAATGCCTGTTTTAAGGACCTTGATAAATCCTATAATTTCGAAGGAATAAAAAAATTACAAAACTCTGGATTAAATGTATCTATGTAAAAACTAAAAAAAGAAACCTTTTATTCAAAAATTCACTAACATATCAAGTTGCCCCCGTACAATCCTTATTTATATAAAAAAAAAAACATGAAAATTAAAACAAAGGTCTTCTCGTAACAAAAACCTAAGTTTTACAATTTGTAGACTTCTAACCCGTAAAAAGCTTAAACTTTTATTTATGTGTGTCATACACATTTTGTCTGACACATGCAATATTTTGTTTTATCAACTTGAGTTAATTAATAGCAGCTTCTCGCAAACGATTGAATGTCAATTTATAAATCCTTTTGCCAAAGATCGGAAACCTTATAACCGACCGAAATATTTTTGTTTATTTGCGCTCAAAGCGACAGACAAACGGAAACACATACGCACACATTGCTGACGTGTGTTGGAGCCAAATGAATAGCAAAAAACAATCATGTTGATTGCGAATATATTTATTTTAAAATGGGTTTCTTGAGTTTCCAGAGTTTCTTAAATTGAATTATTTGTTTGTTAAGTAATAATAAAATGATAGAGTGCGGCACTCTTTGTTTAATTTAGCAGAAGAAGCAGAAGAAGAAGAAGAAAGGGCAGAGCGATACGAAAGTAAAGCGATACACCTTCGACAAACACACTTACACACACGCTCAAGCGGTGACACACAAATATAAACATATTTTATATAATACTCCAGGGTAACGGGTTGGTCAGGAACTGGGCAAGGACTTAGTTTTCTTGTTTTTGTTGCTGTTGCTTGTATAACAAGCAGCAAGCGTTCGTAGCCGTTTTTCCATATTTTATCAACGTATTATGACGGATCATCCTTGACATAAATAGGTTGTAAGTGTATGCATTTCAAGTGAGTGTAATGTGTATGAATGGATGTGCGCGTGTTTGTATGTGCGTGTTTGTTAACTTGAGTGTGACCGTCCTGTCCATCAATGAAATGAAAGCTTCTCAGCGCTTCGAGCATGATTATTTTTCAATAATGTTTAACAAAACAAAATAAAATGGGTCATTCGGCATGTCATAAGAGCCGAACCGAACCGCAACGAACCAAACCGAACTGCGACAGCAGAGCCGCAAAGTCTTACACAGGAATGACACCAAGTGTGTCCACTGAAGCCAACCATCAATCCAGCCATCCATCTACTAAAGAGCACAAGTACATCTATTGTTATGGGTGCGGAGGAAATATACACTTACAATAACAACAATAACAAAAACAACAACACCAACAACAACAGCAGCTTAGAGCAACAAATACACAGTAGGTTTAATAATATAAATAATTGCTTTTGAATGTTCGGACAAAATGGCGAAATCTACTTTCTTGGGAAACAGCACGAGCGGAAGTGCCAGCGGATGTGGAATCGGAAGGAAGGAAGCAAGGAAGTGCTGCCACACACAAGTAGTGGGGAGTGATTGAAGTGAATTATGTTATTGAATTAAATTTGAGTTGATTGTGACCAAACAAAAACACATCAGCAGCAACAACCAACAACAACAACAAAGAGAAAAGGCAGACAACTATAAGTATTATATGTAAACACACTGGCGGCTCATTTCTTTTAGCGCCCTGGGACGTTTTAATTATTCGGTTTAATTAAATTCGATACATTCATAAATCGATAAAACAATCTATAATGCGATTAATATAAAAATCATTAAAAATTTCATTTATAAATACAAATAAAAGCCATACATGATATGTATAAGAAAAAGCCGAAACCCCAAGCGTTGTAAGCGCTCGTTTCTTTTAAAACCCAATTGGCCTAGGTTCAAAGCCAGACGTTGTCAAAAGAAAATTTATTAAAACAAATCAAAATATTCGGTGGGAAGGTATGTGAGAAGGTCAAAGAGGCCAATGCAGATAAGAATGAAATTATGTTTTATGTAAAATTCAGGAGCTTTGAGATATAATCCATGGCTTTTAATAATCCTTGTTTAAATAACGACCAAACTATTTCAAGAACAAACAATATCTAACTGTACAGTAAAAAGCACCAGTTTTGAACTATTCATAATGGAACTAGTTCAGATATAAAAAAAAACAAATATTTAGGGGAACAATTCATTTTATCTTTTTGAATTACTTCAACCCGTAAGCAGCGTCAGTTCGAACAAGTAAACGATTATTGTACTCGTATGGTCTATTTGGAACTACGAGGGCCACTATTTACATATATTTCGGAAATAGGAAATAATAATAAACATTTTTAAATGAAAATGGTGAAAATGAAATTGTTTTTCAAAATATTCCCCTTGATGATCAATACACTTTTGCATTCGTTCAAACTATATGTCATAAAAGTTTTTCCATTCCTCTTGAGACACCTCCAAAACATGGTTCTTAAACGCTTCAACTGCTTCTGCGGCGCTCGGAAATCGTTGACCACACAGTTTACCTTTAATATTCGGGAACAAGAAGAAGTCATTGGGTGCCAAATCAGGACTGTTTGGAGGATGAGTCATCAATTCGACGTTGTGACTGCTCAAAAATGCACATGTTTGACGAGATTTACACGGTCGATTGCTGTTTTGTTTCCGGCTCATACGCATTTATCCATCATTCGTCACCTGTCACGATTTTATACACGTCTTTTGAAGCACCACGATTGAAATTTTAGGAAAGAGATGATTACATTTCCTTACACCAATCGACGCGAGACTTTTTTGAGCGATTGATAAATTATGGGGTATCCAACGAGAGCAAATTATTTTTACAGATAAGTGTTCATGCAAAATCAAATGTATTGAAGTGGAACAAATGTGCAAGGATGCCCCTATCTCACGATATGTCACATGACGATCTTGCATTATTAGTTCACGTACTGCATCGATGTTTTGTGGCACAACAACCGATTTTGGACGACCTTCACGGAATTCGTCGGCGACCGAACTACGACCACGATTGAATTAACTATACCAGCGATATACTGTGGTTTTTGATGGTACTTTATCGTCATACAAAGAACTGAGTTCATCAACACATTCTTATTGAGATAATCCACGTCGAAAGTTGTGAAAAATAATCCAACGAAAACATTCTCTTGAAATTTCCATTTTTTGAACAAATTGATTTTCTTAACTCACTGTTAACAAAACAAATAGCACTTGTACATCAAAACGTTGTGAGTACATTTATGCTTACAAATGTCAAAATTTATTATGGTGATGCCAGATTTAAGCTATTGACATTAGTGTTGTCAGTTCCCGAAATATAAATAGTACCCCTCGTAGTTTGGGACTTTTCGAATTCAGTTTTCTACATAAATATTTGTTAGAGATTAATTTGTTTTGTATTTACTTATAACGATGAGAACATTAAAAAAAAAGCAGACACAAATATAAATTTTTTCCATACTACTATACAATTTTCTTTGAAAATTTGTTCCGTATTCACAACATTGCAAGGTATTGAGGATTTTAAGAATTTAAAAAAGCCTTACGTAAAAACTTGTATAAATGAATTCAAAACCAGATTGAAAATTTAAACTAGAAAATTATTTTTTAAATGTTTTCAAGTAATTCAGAATTATGAGAGTTTTGAGAAGAATCCAAATCTGAAATCATAAGTAGCCGAACATATCAGTATTTTGAGATATTTGATATCACACCCTTGAAAAATAACTTTTTGGGATTATGAATCATTTTCATTTTGAAGGGAAATAGTAGTACTAAATGGTGCAGTTGTTAGAAAAAAGTTCCAACTGTCTTGCATGTATAATACATAATCTCAAAAGCATCCCAAGTGGACATTATTGACTTTAGGACTGTTTCGAAAAGAAACTCCCCACTTAATTTAATCTGTATTTTAAAATAACGGGTGTTTTTTTTAGAGGTATAGAACTTCGAATTGAAATAAAACACAAGAAAATCGTTTTAATGTCCATAAATTTGGCTTTATTGGAAGGATAATTTTATGCCATTAATATTTAAATATGATTTCGGGCATGTGGCCGCCGCGGCTGGCTCGAATAAAGCCAATTCTACAGGTCCAATTTTCAACCACTTTTTCGAGCATATGGGGCCGTATGTCGGCAATAACGCCACGAATGTTGGCCTCCAAGTCCCCTAACGTTTCTGGTTTGTTGGCGTAGAAGAGCGACTTCACATATCCCCAAAGAAAATAATCCAATGGTGTCAAATCACACGATCTTGGTGGCCAATTGACAGGTCCATTCCGCAAAATTATGCGCTCATCGAATGTTTCCTTCAATAAATCGATTGTGACGTGCGCTGTGTGGCATGTAGCGCCGTCTTGTTGGAACCACAACTCATCCACATTCATGCCATCCAATTCGGGAACAAAATAGTCGGTTATCATGGCTCTATACCGGTCTCCATTAACGGTAACTGACTCTCCAGCATTATTTCGGAAGAAGTATGGCCCAATGACTCCACCAGCCCATAGAGCACACCAAACAGTCAGTTTTTGTGGATGTAATGGCGTCTCAAGGATCTCATGTGGATTCTCTTCACTCCAAATGCGGCAATTTTGCTTGTTGACGTAGCCATTCAACCAAAAATGAGCCTCATCACTGAACAAAATTTTGCGATGAAAATCAGCATCGAGATCAATCTCATTTTCGGCCCATACACCAAAATCACGACGCATTGCATAGTCTCGCGGCTTTAATTCTTGCACAAGCTGGATCTTGTAAGGTCGCAAGCCAAGATCTTTTCGCAAAATCTTCCATAAAGTTGATGGACAAAGCTCCAATTGCTGTGCACGGTGGCGAATCGATTCTTTCGGGTCCTCTTCAACATTTTGCTCTACAGTGGCAATTGTGTTTTCGGTGCGCACTGTTCGACGTCTCTGCGGATGCGTATTATCACATAGAGTAAACCTAGTGCGAAAACGACCCATGGTTAACCGAATTAATTGCTCTGATGGACGATTATGTCGACCATAAAATGGACGGAGCTTGCGGTAAACTTCGCGAACTGAACCATTATTTTCGAAATAAATTTGCACGATTTGCAAGCGTTGTTCTTTTTTCAACCTGTTCATGATGAAATGGCAAACCAAACTGAACATAAATGACATTAGAGTTGCCAGATTTGACCAAAAAATGCCAGTTTTATCTCTATTCGAAAAACAAACCCCTAAAAAAACACCCATTATATTAAATTATTAAGTTTTTAAAGCCAGTTAATTCACATTTATGAAAAATAGTAAATTGTTTTGATAACAAAAAATTTAAAAGTCTAGGTTTTGAAAGTCTTTCGAATTTTTTGCTTAAAGCTCTTCATCAAACGTTATACTACCATTTTCGTACGGGTAGAAGATGCTCTTTGCCAATTCCGTTTGATATCTGTGAAATTTTTAGCACATTTTTCGGTTTTCTTTAAACTTTCTTTCATTAGAACCCAGTAACGCTCTATTGGTCGTAGCTGAGGAGCATTTGGCGGATTTTTCTCTTTTTCAACGAAATTGATAGCATTGTCCTTAAGCAGCTTTAATGATGATGTGGCGTAATGAGTTGAAGCCAGATGGGGCCAGAATATAGTCGGCACCTTGTGCTGCTTGTAGAATGGTATGAACCGTTTTGGGAGTCACTCCTATTGGTAAATTTTTACGTTAATTGTCCCTGTTGTAACAAATATTTTTGATTTCAGGCCACATGAACAAATCGCCAGCCAAATGAGAGCCGCAATTCCGAACTTTTCGACTTCTACCGTCTTGAAGGAGTCGTTGACATCCTCACCTTTAGCTTTCGTATAATATTGGGGACCAGGAAGTGTAGAAAATTCAAATTTTAAATACATTTCGTCATCCATAATTACAAACTGAATTTTTCCTTGTTAAGACGATGATACAACTTGCTACTATTTTTCCCCGTGGTTTTTTTGGTTTCCAGTATTTTTCGGTGCTTTTTGTTTTCTATATGTCTTTAAATTGTTGCGCTGCTTCACTCTTTGTATCATTCCAACCGTTGTTTTACCCTTTTTGGCTAAATCCCGGACTGACACCGAAGGATTCTTCTTTATCAAGATCAACAACTTTATCTCCAAATCTCCAAACGACGTGGACATTTTTTTCGACCACTTTTTGGTAAATTCGATAGAGTGGCGTGTTCGCCATAACGTTCCACTATATTTTTGATTGATTCGTGTGATACCTGATATCGTTTTGCTAGTGAACGATATGAAACTCATTTTTCTGTACAGTAATTGTACAAAATTTGTTTTCGCACTTTTAATGAAATTTGCGGCATTTTAAATATATTGACAAAAAGTAAACAAAAGTCAAATGTTTTCTAAAGCTTGAAATGCACTTTTATTAACGGCATGCGCAGGGTTGCATACAAAATGATGCATTAAGAGAAATTCTGTTCGAAAAGTGGGGAGTTTCTTTTCGATACAGTCAAATAAAAACATCAAATATCTTCAAATCTGTATGTAATATAAACTAAGGGTGGACACACCCGTAGGTTTTAAGGCAATAGTGTATTTTTATCCTTGTCTAGTTTATATGCTCCTATTTTTTTCATTTCTTCCCAAATTTGACCTCATCCTTGAGGTTATTTATATATTTGTTCTAATAACTGTCTTATTTCTTAAAGAAACTCTGGATTAAATTCATGCACAAATTCCCGACCTTATTCTTGCTCGAATCGCTTTCCTTAAACTTGTCTTTTTCCAATCTTTGTCCTAAATCTTGTTCTTAGTGTGTCCAAATCTATTCCCTGTTCTATTCCTTTCCCATTTCTTGTTCATATCCTTTTCCCATTTGTGTTCTCAATATTGTTTTACAATATATGTACAGGGTGTTTTTTTTAGCTGCATGAGAAGTTTCGATGGTTGTTGTCTATAGTTTAACAGTTGAGAATGTCAAACTGTGTTGACATTTCTGTTCAGTTAGGTTTGGCAATTCTTCATGAATCGTTTAACGCCAGAACAACGCTTTCAAATTGTGGAAATTTAATTTGAAAAAAATAAATCTGTTCGCGAAGTTCATACCACTTCGTTCATTTTACGGTCAACATAATCGGCCTGATGAGCAAGCAATTCGTGGAGTTATTGATCGTTTTCGCACTAATTTAACTCTTCTCGATTCAAAACCATTAACAAGACAAAGAAATGTGCGTACTGAAGAGAATATTGCTGCTGTAGCGCGACGTGTTGAAGAAGACGCCAAAAATGTCGATTCGTCGCCGTTCTCAACTTGCTGGCCTTTGTCCTTCGACTACGTGGAAAATTTTACGTAAGGATCTTGGCTAACGTGCCTATAAAATACAGCTCGTGCAAGAATTAAAGCCATCGTTTTCGTCGTATTTTTGCTGATTGGGTTATTTTGAAACTGTCCGAAGATGACCATTTTTACCGAAGAATTGTGTTTAGTGATGAGGCTCATTTCTGGATAAATGGCTGTGTCAATAAGCAAAATTGCCGTATATGGAGCGAAGACAATCCTCAAGCCATCATCTTTACGAAGACAACGAATCACCATTACATCCATTAAAATTTACCGTTTGATGCTGTTTTTTTTTAAATGCGGAAGGAGCTGCCGTTACGGTGAATGGCGAGCGCTATCGAACCATACTGACTGATTTTTTGTTTCCAAAAATTAATCAGCTAAACATCGACGACATTTCGTTCCAACAAGACGGCGCAACTGGCCATACAGCGCGCTTAACCATCAATTTATTGCAAAATCAATTTGGTGACAACTTTATTTCCAGAAGTGGTCCTGTTAACTTGCCCCCTTGTTCTTGCGACTTAACGCCACTCGATTACTTGTTATGGGGCTATGTTAAGTCATTGGTTTATAGGCTTAAGCCACCATTGAAGCAATACGGCCATGTTGTATTTGGGTTAAATTAAGGAGTTCCTCACGATTTTGACGTAGAATACGTCATTCTCGGAGGTAAGTAGGGTGGTTGATAGTGATCAGGTGTCGGTATTTATATAACTTTTTGAGCCTTTGGTGGGCCTAAAGTACTGATCGTACAATGTTGATGTTAGCACTTGTTGGTCTGCTTGATCCTCAATGCCACAAAAATTCATGTTAGAACTCTCTAACTTATATAAATTTTACACAATTACAAGAAATATAAAGCCAACATTTGATGTTTTTGTTTGCTTAAACTTGCTACCTATTTATCGACAGTTTCCGGTTTTATCGACAAAACCATAAAATTTGTATGGGAGCCCCCCTAAGGAGTGGTCGGAGGGAATAGGTGTCAAAGGCAAAAATGTTCCTTTTGCAAAAGTAATGGGGGTCGGTTATACATATTAACCCTCTTCGGCACTCTCTTAAGGGTCATATGCTCAGGTGTATGGAATAAATAAACAAAAACCATAAAATTTTTATGGGAGCCCCCCTAAGGAGTGGTCGGAGGAAATAGGTGTTAAGGGCAAAAATATTCCTTTTGCAAAAGTAATGGGGGTCGGTGATACATATTAACCCTTTCCGGCACAAGCACAATAAAACTTGTATGGGAGCCCCCCTAAGAAGTGGTCGGAGGGAATAGGTGTCAAAGGCAAAAATGTTCCTTTTGCAAAAATAATGGGGGTTGGTGATACATATTAACCCTTTCCGGCACTCTTTTAAAGGTCATATGCTCAGGTGTATGGAATAAATAAACAAAAACCATAAAATTTTTATGGGAGCCCTCCTAAGGAGTGGTCGGAGGAAATAGGTGTTAAAGGCAAAAATATTCCTTTTGCAAAAGTAATAGGGGTCGGTGATACATATTAACCCTTTCCCGCACAAGCACAATAAAACTTGTATGGGAGCCCCCCTAAGAAGTGGTCGGAGGGAATAGGTGTCAAAGGCAAAAATGTTCCTTTTGCAAAAATAATGGGGGTCGGTGATACATATTAACCCTTTCCGGCACTCTTTTAAAGGTCATATGCTCAGGTGTATGGAATAAATAAACAAAAACCATAAAATTTTTATGGGAGCCCCCCTAAGGAGTGGTCGGAGGAAATAGGTGTTAAAGGCAAAAATATTCCTTTTGCAAAAGTAATGGGGGTCGGTGATACATATTAACCCTTTCCGGCACAAGCACAATAAAACTTGTATGGGAGCCCCCCTAAGAAGTGGTCGGAGGGAATAGGTGTCAAAGGCAAAAATGTTCCTTTTGCAAAAATAATGGGGGTCGGTGATACATATTAACCCTTTCCGGCACTCTTTTAAAGGTCATATGCTCAGGTGTATGGAATAAATAAACAAAAACCATAAAATTTGTATGGGAGCCCCCCTAAGGAGTGGTCGGAGGGAATAGGTGTCAAAGAGAAAAATGCTCCTTTTGTAAAAGTAATGGGGGTCAGTGATACATATTAACCCTTTCCGGCACAAAAACCATAAAATTTGTATGGGAGCCCCCCTAAGGAGTGGTCGGAGGGAAAAGGTGTCAAACGCAAAAATGTTGCTTTTACAAAAGTAATGGGGTCGGTCGTATATATTAACCCTCTCCGGCACTCTCTTGAAGGTCATATGCTCAGGTGTATGGAATTAATATACAAAAACCATAAAATTTGTATTGGGGCCCCCCTAAGGAGTGGTCGGAGATAATAGGTGTCAAAGGCAAAAATGTTCCTTTTGTAAAAATAATGGAGGTCGGTTATACATATTAACCCTCTCCGGCACTCTCTTAAAGGTCATATGCTCAGGTGTATGGAATAAATATACAAAAACCATAAAATTTGTATAGGAGCCCCCCTAAGGAGTGGTCGGAGGGAATAGGTGTCGAAGGCAAAAATATTCCTTTTGCAAAAGTAATGGGGGTCGGTCATACATATTAACCCTCTCCGGCACTCTTTTAAAGGTCATATGCTCAGGTGTATGGAATAAATATTTTGCTAAATAGTTTTTAAAAAAGATGTCATCAAAAGCGAATTGAATAATTCTACGTCTTGTGTTACGACATAGTCGAAACTACTGTATCTTTTTTTTTTAAATTAACTAGTTAAATTAATAGTAGCGCCCAATAGCCACAGAGTTATAATTCCATACAACGTTTTTTTGTTGTAGTTGCATTTTTACTGTTTTAATAATGCATGGTGTCGTGGCTCAAAAAAAAAAATTGTTTCTTCATTTTCGTTATTAGGTAAAGAACCCATTTGTTTTGTTTTTGTAAAATAAAATTTTTGTCATGAGGGAAAAGCTGTAACTAGCATGCAATATTATTCACAGTGCCATCGATACATAGCATGTTATAATTTTATGTAACAAATTTCAAGTTTCGTTGCTTAGGTAGCTCCTCCCGCCACGTACCGGTGACTTCATTAATTGTTTTATTTATTTTTGTCATAAGTTCGAAGAATTCACCTTTACTGTCGTGTTATTACTTTTATCAAAACGTACGTGTTGTCACGTCAATATACAGAGTTCACATTCGAAATTAATACACATAATAAATACATACTTTTTCAAGTTTAAATTTGAAGTGTAAAAAGTTTTTTTTTTTGGTGCGCAAAAAGTTTTTTTTTTTATTCAATTAAAAATCTTTCAAAATGTCTTTGAAGTGAACAACCTGCGTAAAAAAGTGCTTGCAATGAGCCGGCACTGAATATTCACAACACACTCACAAGCAAAATTTTTAAACCCACACTCTCCTTCCATAACAACCCAGTCGATGTGATCGACTATTTGGTGCAATCTTAGTTTTTTCCGTGTCGTTTTCCTTTCCAACTCATGGACTTTGGCAATGGAGCGAAAAGACGTCAAACTGTTGAATTTGAATACGTATAAATAACAACAAAGAACAAAGAAAGTGTTTTTATTTGTGTGTTCTTTTTCTTTGTCGTTGTTTTGTGTGTGTACTTTTAATATGCAAAAACATAGAAATTGATAATGATTGCACAGTGGTTCCCAAGATATTCCATTTTTAATTAAATTGAAGCAACTTTAGCCAAAAGTGAGCTATGAGCAAATAAAACTCTATGGCAGTTATTAAAAAGTATTTAAAAACCGGAACGTAATTAAAATTGTAGCAAGAACATTTTTTTAGTAAATTAAAAAACAAAACAATTTACAATTTACAATTTAAAAAAAACAATCGACGTGATTAATGCAGGGTATTAGAGGAAACAAATGAAACAGAATTGATACTGTCACGAATATAAAAATTTGAGTAATTTTACTTTTAAGTTAATGTTATGCAAAGAATTAACAGCAGACTTCAAATTAGAACATTTTTATTTTAATCGGATTGTAAATACGAGGTGAGTTAAAAAAGTAACGGAAATATTTAAATTTCGCGGGCTGTGTTGGTTCGATTGGTACGATTTTTTTTGTTGGCATCATTTATCTAGAAGGTATCTATGGTAGCAGCATTTATCTAGAAGGTATCTATAAATTTTTAGCCATATTAATTGTATACTTTTTTGTGAGCTGCTTTTTAAGTCTTACGCCTCGGCAACACTAAGCATTGTCAGATGAATTTTGACAGTTCCAATCGAAAATTTGACATTTTCTAGCATAAACGTACTCACAGCTTTTTGGTGTATGTGGGCTTATTGTGTTGTTTATAGTTGTTTGAAAATTGTATTTCAGTAAAAAAATTTAATTATCACGTGACTATTTTCGGTTGATGATTTTCGAAGAGGATTTACATGAAAAGAATACATCGATCAACTTAGTTTGACTTTTGGTGATGAAACACCACACCCAGCGACTGTAAAACGCTGGTTCAATGAGTTGGAGCATGGTCGTCATTCTCTCCAAGACGGATTTCGTGAAGATCTTCTAAGAACGGCTCTGTTGTGGCAGATCGATGCTATGCGTGAACTGTTGGAAGCAGATCAGCATATGATATACCGTGAGATGGAGTCTTCCTTGGGCATTAGTAGGACTACAATACATTTGATTTAACATGGAAATTTAGGCGTCAGGAAGATTTGTTCCCGTTGGATACCCCATAATTTGATGGTTGCTCAAAATAAGGCTTTGGTCGAAGGGTCTCTCTGCTTCTGAGTACGCAACCTTAGTAGCAAATCACTGATTGGGTCTTTTAAAGTAAGGAAAACCCGACAAAAGTTGTTCGCAGACGATGTACATCCAAACAAATGGTTGCCTGTTTTTTTCAGAATAACCGGTCATGTCGCAACTCTACCACTTCACCAACGTAGAACTGTTAATGCTGAATGGTACACAACCATTTGTTTGCCGGAAGTCTTCGGAGAATTGAGAAAAATCAACCACTGAAGGAAGATCATCCTCCATCACGATAATGCGAGTTCCCACACATTAGTTCAAACAGAAAAGTTTTTGAGCACTCAAAACGTGGAATTGATGGGATATCCGCCTTACAGTTCCGACTTGGCACCCAATGACTTCTTGCTGTCATATCAATATCAACATTTGACAAATGCCAAGCGACCAGCAGTTAAATAATATTTCTTTGCAACCCCACAATTCTTGTTAGAACACACTTTATCAGTTCTTATCAATAAAAATGTATATAAAATGCATGCATTTTGGTTCCTATTGACTATAACGAATGATACTCGTATCTTGAAAAATTAAAAAAAAACATAGTTGTTGATATAGTTTCTAATGCCATAATTTTACTCCATTAATTTGGAAAAGTGTGTAGGTTACTTTTTTTTTAAATATTTCAAGACATGATACAATTATACAGGTAGCATTGACAAGTATAGATTTTCTCAGCAACAAGGCAACGATCATCTGTCAAAAACAGTTGTTCGTGCAACAAGAATTAAACGAATGTAAAAATAAATAAATTCCGCAAAATATGTGCGTTAAATACACAATTATAATAATGAAAGTTGTGAAAAAATTATGTGTGATATGTGTTTAACGTTTTCCAGCCGTGGTGTTTTAATAATAATTGGAAACTTCTTTAATTTCGTCCATATGCATCTGCAGCTGCTGAGATTGCTACATTTGAACGTTTTCAACATTTTTTCTTATGTTTGCACTTAATAATACAAAGTTCACAAGTTATCTTCGTTGTAGTAATAATAATTCACTATTGATCAAATAAAATAGGCAATATTTTGTAAGAAAATGTTTGGTTATTTGCAAGCGCTGAAACATAAACAATGGCGAAAACATAAGAAATAATTGAACGCTCTCTTTCTAGACATTTTTTTTGACAGATGGTCGTTGCCCAAGCAACTGTCAATACTACCTTATATTATTATACCATGATTTCGAGACTAAATTTTCTTCAGAAAAAAAAATAATTTTTCTATACTTCTCATACTCGTTTTATATTAAAAGTAGTGCTATTTTTGACAAAATTTTTAAGGTATCTATCTGACATAATAAGAATAATGAATTAAGGGGAAGTTATATACCCAGAACTTTTTTTTCAAATTTTTTTTGGTTAAAATTTAAAGCCGATATCTCAAAAAATAACAAATTTATAGCCTAGAGAATGAACCGCCTTCCAGAGCGGTCCTTATTTTCAAACGCGTTTTTCTCGAAACCATGTTTTCAAAGCCGGTGACCAAGATTTTCCAAAACTCAGTGAACCGATCGTTTTGATTTTTTTGCAGGCTTATTTTATTCATAATAATCTCGCACTTGTCATAGGATTTTTCTGTTTTTTTTCGTAGGTTCGTTCATTTTTTATAGACAAAATAATGATAAATTTTTTGGTCGAAAATCGTTAAATTACGTTTGGAAGTCCGCCATTTTGTGAAAAATTAATATTTTCAAAATCGGCTATGACAAGTACGAGTTCTAAGTATCTAGTTTAATAATATTTTTCATTTTTTTGACGTAGAATACGTCATTCTTGGAGGTAAGTAGGGTGGTTGATAGTGATCAGGTGTCGGTATTTAGATCACAATTTAAGCCTTTGGTGTGCCTAAAGCAGAGAACGCAAATAAACTAAACGATATCCGAACCGATCGCTCAGAGGGTGATACAATACCTTTATTTTTCATTCGTTTCGTTCGTGAGGCCTACCGAAACACGAAACTTTTCAGTGGAAGAGAGAACTAACGTAGTTTTTATAATTTTCGCTAACGTGTCAGTATAGAAAACGAAACCAAATCAAACGTTTCATTAATGATCATTGGTATGCAAAAGGCATTGAACTCAAACTCCGTGGAAAGAGTCAGCATGCGAATGATGCTTGCCTCTTCTATCGAGTTGATTTTGAATTTTGTTTTTGACCTGTTTGTCAATAGCGTTGTCATATTTGTGAACGTAGAAAAAACAATTTTATTTGAAGAATCTATGAATGACGATCGCTTCTATACTGTTGTCCTCTTTATTTTCGTTTGCTTTGTTTTCTGTTTCACTCTGATATTCTAAGCCAAACATTCATCAAGTTTGAGGCAAAATTGTTGATACGAAAATGCAAAAAATGCAAACTGCGCAAAAAATGGTAACTGCGCAACATAATGCGAGGTATAGAATTTTTTGTTGTTATCCGACGATCGTTTAACGAATCGTTGTTTCGGTTTCGTTTGTGTCTCTTCGTCGCGCAATCGTTTTGTTTTGTTAATGGTTTCGCTAGTGACAGAAACCGAAAAACAGACGCCCAATCGTTCTTTTGTTGTTTGAATCGTTTTGGGTTCGTTCGCTTGAAAGATCCGAACGTAACAAAATAGAACGATTCGTTTTTGTTTATTTGCGTTCTCTGGCCTAAAGTACTGATCGTACAATGTTGATGTTAGCACTTGTTACTTGATCCTCACTGGGAGAAAAATTCATGTTTGAACTCTCTAACTTATATAAATTTTACACAATTACATGAAATATAAAGCCAACATTTGATGTTTTTGTTTGCTTAAGTTTGCTACCTATTTATCGACAGTTTCCGGTTTTATCGACAAAACCATCAAATTTGTATGGGAGCCCCTTTAAGGAGTGGTCGGAGGGAATAGGTGTCCAAGGCAAAAATGTTTCTTTTGCAAAAGTAATGGGGGTCGGTCATACATATTAACCCTCTGCGGCACTCTCTTAAAGGTCATATGCTCAGGTGTATGGAATAAATAAACAATAACCAAAAAATTTGTATCGGAGCCCCCCTAAGGAGTGGTCGGAGGAAATAGGTGTCAAAGGCCAAAATGGTCCTTTTGCAAAAGTAATGAGGGTTAGTCATACATATTAACCCTCTCCGGCACTCTCTTAAAGGTCATATGCTCAGGTGTATGGAATAAATATACATAAACCATAAAATTTGTATGGGAGCCCCCCTAAGGAGTGGTCAGAGGGAATAGGTGTCAAAGGTAAAAATGTTCCTTTTGCAAAAGTAATTGGGGTCGGTCATACATATTAACCCTCTCCAGCACTCTTTTAATAGTCCCCCTTAAGGCTCATTCAAATGTTAAAGATATAAATTATGTTCTTAATACTTTTATAAGAGTGCGATACTATTGTATATATAAAGTTATTAAATTTGAAAATAATTTAGTCTTTTCGTTTAAAAAAAAAATACAAAAATTTTTTTGTGCGACCCAGCCTAAAGTAACAGGAACTGCCAGCATCAGCATTTCAGAAGTTAACTTATTGAATTCTTGTTAAAGGTTTATCCTTTTATGTATGAGCTAAGTAAAAATAATTAATTTCAATATTTCAAATCCTTTTCATTCTTCGTAGATTATCTGGTTTTTTTTCTCTTTTTTTATAAAATTTTCTGAGAAAGTTTAAAACTTGGGAATATATCGAAGGAATAGAAGAGAGAGATATGATAGTACAGTACAGTAGCTGAAATACTTGAATACTTCCAAAAGTAACCAGTTATATTTAAGTAACAAATATGCAAAACCAAACCTAACATTAAAACACGTCAGTAAGACTTAGACATATAATACAAAGGATAACTAAATATGATGACAACTAACTAAAAGGTAAAGGAGAGGAAGATTCG
Organism: Pherbina coryleti; assembly: GCA_943735915.1. NCBI lineage: Eukaryota > Metazoa > Arthropoda > Insecta > Diptera > Sciomyzidae > Pherbina > Pherbina coryleti. The sequence continues at coordinate 54,937,969 of OX030950.1, forward strand.
AGTAATAATAGAATAATTATAGGTTTTGGCGATTTGGTTGTTACATGTTGTTGCGATTGGTGGACAAAAAAATAAATATATACTGACACATAGACAGATAAAAACAAACAAACAGAATAGCTACTGTAATGAAAAAAGAAAATAACAAACAATAATACAACAACACTGTCATACTAGAGGTATTTGTCGATAATGAAGCGATTTTCTAGTTATGCACACTCATCAGCTACACCTCTATTGAACACTTTTACGCCCGCACCCATTCAACCCAAAACAGAAGCACTTCATATAAAGTTAACCTAACTGATGCAACTCAAGCTTACGTAATGTGATCGCAACAAGGATACAGCGCACAACGCGCAACGCATAACAACAACCACAAGAGCAGTATAAACAAGAAATATACTACTATAAAGAGAAAATATGTGGTTCTACATTTTAGCAAGCAGCATGAACCGAACCCAAGAAAGATACCAACAACAGCAACACACCAGCAAAAAAAAAAAAACAACAACAGTATGAACACTTTCAACAGCAACATCAACAACATGAAAATAAAAGCAGCATTCATAATAAAGGCGACACTGGCCCGGATGGCAAAAAGTCAAGCAGCTACTAGCGGCACACCTTCACCCTGAAAGGAGCAATACACAAAAGTAACACAACAACAACTACAACGGGAGCAGTAAATGCCGTATAAATACAACAACATCCTGTATACAAGCAACAATTGCACAACAACAAAGAAAGTATTGCCGGCTGTTGTACTCGTTATTGTTGTTGTTGTTGTTGTTGTTGTTGTTGCTGTTCCCATTGCTATTGCAAAATAATAAATATATATCTTTGGAAAAGAATCTCAAACGAACTACTGTAAATGCTGCTAAATAAATGCTTGGCAACATCAACAAGAGTCAACAACAAGCGAGAAGAACAATAACAAAAGCTCTTAATAAAACGCTTCTAAACAACGTAAGATGCACGCAGCAACGTTGTAACCTAACGCAAGAAATCACGGTTTCAACAGCAACAACAACAACTATAACAACAACAACAAAAACATAAAGTTTTTAATCTGCTGTTGCTGCTTCTACTTTGGTAACAACATAAAATAGAAGCCTTTAGCTAAATATCTGTAAGAATCTGGAACGAAAAAAGGTGAGAGAAAAACCATAATTGTTGTTGTGTGATTTGTTCAAGCTTAAGTCTTGCTCGAGGAGAAATTTTTGCTTTGAAAAAGAAAAAATTAAATAAAATAACGCCTACAACACAAAAATATTTCGAAAAGCTCAAAGAAGGCAATCTGCTAAAAGCCAAGCTGCTGCTGCTGCCATCTTGGCAAGCAGCATCTGGCAAATCCTTAGATGAGAATACAGAGTTCAAATCAAATAAACTCAGTTTCATTTCTGCGACATGATTCAGTATTTGTGAAATTGTGAGACAAAGTAACGATACCTTGCTCAATCAATCAACGATTTTGATTCAATTTAAAATTGCTTAAATTCAATTGTTGTGCATTTGACCAATATTCTTGTGAGTCTGTCAATACATATAATATATACACACACAAACATACTTACACATACATACATATATTGCTCGAAGCCAATCGAAGAAGTCTGACAAGTGATAACTTAATTTATGTTACCCAAACAAACAGCTTCAACTGTCGCCACACTTCTTTTGACGCAATGAAGGAAGTTGTTGAATACACCAACAAACGCACCAGCAAACAAAAACAACATCACTTCTGGTGACAATAGAGTCTATGCTTTAGCTACATTAGTAACCAAAGAAAAGCACAACGTTACAAGCTTTTCTCTCTACAGAGAGATTTATTTGCAAAAAGCTTATTTAAGTGCTATTATTTAAGCTATAAGGGGGATATATAAAATAATAAAATTACAGTTACAGCAACAGTAACAGAAGCAGCAACAGTAACAGTAACAGTAACAGTAACAGTAACAGTAACAGTAACAGTAACAGTAACAGTAACAGTAACAGTAACAGTAACAGTAACAGTAACAGTAACAGTAACAGTAACAGTAACAGTAACAGTAACAGTAACAGTAACAGTAACAGTAACAGTAACAGTAACAGTAACAGTAACAGTAACAGTAACAGTAACAGTAACAGTAACAGTAACAGTAACAGTAACAGTAACAGTAACAGTAACAGTAACAGTAACAGTAACAGTAACAGTAACAGTAACAGTAACAGTAACAGTAACAGTAACAGTAACAGTAACAGTAACAGTAACAGTAACAGTAACAGTAACAGTAACAGTAACAGTAACAGTAACAGTAACAGTAACAGTAACAGTAACAGTAACAGTAACAGTAACAGCAGCAGTAACAGCAGCAGTAACAGTTACAGTAACAGTAACAGTAACAGTAACAGTAACAGTAACAGTAACAGTAACAGTAACAGTAACAGTAACAGTAACAGTAACAGTAACAGTAACAGTAACAGTAACAGTAAGAGTAACAGTAACAGTAACAGTAACAGTAACAGTAACAGTAACAGTAAAAGTAACAGTAAAAGTAACAGTAACAGTAACAGTAACAGTAACAGTAACAGTAACAGTAACAGTAACAGTAACAGTAACAGTAACAGTAACAGTAACAGTAACAGTAACAGTAACAGTAACAGTAACAGTAACAGTAACAGTAACAGTAACAGTAACAGTAACAGTAACAGTAACAGTAAAAGTAACAGTAAAAGTAACAGTAACAGTAACAGTAACAGTAACAGTAACAGTAACAGTAACAGTAACAGTAACAGTAACAGTAACAGTAACAGTAACAGTAACAGTAACAGTAACAGTAACAGTAACAGTAACAGTAACAGTAACAGTAACAGTAACAGTAACAGTAACAGTAACAGTAACAGTAACAGTAACAGTAACAGTAACAGTAACAGTAACAGTAACAGTAACAGTAACAGTAACAGTAACAGTAACAGTAACAGTAACAGTAACAGTAACAGTAACAGTAACAGTAACAGTAACAGTAACAGTAACAGTAACAATAACAGTAACAGTAAAAGTAATTGTAACAGAAATCGTAACAGTTACATCATTCAAGGGTGTTTATTTCTTGTGAGATTTCTTTCTAAAATAAAACACATAAAAAATAACCAAATTATCAATGTTTTGGCTTTATTTTAAAGTTTGCGACATGAAATTATTGTTTTCAAAACGATTTCTTTTAGATAATCACCCAGGACTGCGCTTGACGCACGATATTCGATCGGCTTATTTTTTCGTAAATTTTGCAAGCATTTCTGGTCAAGTTGATAACTTGCGTAATGTTACCCTTAAGCTGCTCAATTGTTGTCGGCTTATTCGCATAGACTAATGACTTCACGTCGCCCCACAGGAAATAATCAAGGGGCGTCAAATTGTGCTATCACGGCGACGAATCAACTGTTCTAGAACGTGACAAAATTCGCTCACCAAACGTTTGTATGGTTCGTTGCGCCGTACAATGGTTCCAAATCGAAAAAAGATGGCCAAAACCTCAGGGCGTTGCCAAATCTACATGATAATGATGATATATGAGTTTTTGGGGTCGCTGATCACGAATTTGAAGTCAAAAATTCAAAATTCAAAATCACGACTTAAAAATGGCGGCCATGAACATGCTAATTTTTAAAATAACTATATTATACATTTCAAATTTGGTTCCCCGAAAGTTTTCGGGGTTGTTGATCACAAATCTGAAGTTAAAAATTCAAAATTCAAAATGGCAACTTACAAATGGCGGCCATGAACATTAGAGTGTCCCTTATTTTGCGATTTTTGGAAATGTCAAGGGGCTGAAAGGTTTTTTTATGCGTTTTTATGTTCTAAGAACGAAACTAAATAAAATTTTTTTTTACGACAACGTTTACCCGTGCCAATCGGCCCCGAAAGTTTCGAAAAAATGCCCATATTAGACCATATTTGCACAAATTAAAAAAAAAATCTTTTCTCTGCTTTTTATATATGTTTTACATTTTTTGGAACACATACATAAGAAATATGATATCTACAAAGTTTTTTTATAGTGGGCGTGGTTACCGCCCCTGCTGCGTCGAAATTTCTCCCGCAGCCTTTTCCCACTTTTTCATGAAATTAGTGCAATTTAGGTATTAATATCAACAATAAATAAATACATTTTTATTATGCTAAAAGTTTGATTACATTTCATTAAATTCACAATATGTACTTACAAAAATTAACAATAAATTAAAAAACTAGTATTTTAACCTACGGCGGGCGCGCAACATGCTAATACCTACAAGCAGTCTTATTGCGGCTTTTCAACCGAAATCATAGTTTTTTTTATAAATAAAAATTATCAAAAACCAAAAATGTATGCCCCTGGAGGGTTAAATTATAATAAGAAATACAAATTAATTAAAAAAGACAGAGCCTTATTTGGAGCTTTTATGCTATTCATTATTATCGGAATCCGTGAAGTCTGTATTTTTGTAGTTCTACTAAACATCAAAGTCTGGTTTGAAGCTACTAATAGCATAAAAGCTCCAAATCAGGATCTGTCTTTTTTAAAAGATTTGGTCGCATACAAGACAATTAACAAAAAAAAATATCCATTGTTGCAAGTCAAAAATTTGGTCGGTATCTTTGGTACCTTGGCGAAGAACTTGTAGTACTCGCTTTTTTCGATGATGCAGTTTCTATTGAGAGAAAACGCAGTATGGTGACAGCATTGCAAGTTCAGAAGTTTCCATGTAATCATCCAATCGCAAACCCAAATTCTTTAAATGAATGGACAAAAAAGATTTAGATTGTTTTGCATCTTGTCGAACAACAAATCTATTTCGTAGGTTTAGTTTGACATGCAATTTTTTAAAATATGATTCTGACGAATGGGAAAAAGATGAAGAATACCAGAGAGTAAAAAATTATTTTAAAGATCTTTGTATTGTAAATGATGTTGCGGAGCGTGGGGTACAACTTGCTCAAGAATTTCTCGAGCTTACAAAATCAGAAGCGCAGCTACAAAACATACTTATTGTGGCCCAAAATACTCGAAAAATATACTCGAACTGTCAAAAAAAAAAAAAATACATGCTCTTAAAAAAAACTTATAATTAATTTGTATTTCTTATTATAATTTAACCCTCCAGGGGCATACATTTTTGGTTTTTGATAATTTTTATTTATAAAAAAAACTATGATTTCGGTTGAAAAGCCGCAATAAGACTGCTTGTAGGTATTAGCATGTTGCGCGCCCGCCGTAGGTTAAAATACTAGTTTTTTAATTTATTGTTAATTTTTGTAAGTACATATTGTGAATTTAATGAAATGTAATCAAACTTTTAGCATAATAAAAATGTATTTATTTATTGTTGATATTAATACCTAAATTGCACTAATTTCATGAAAAAGTGGGAAAAGGCTGCGGGAGAAATTTCGACGCAGCAGGGGCGGTAACCACGCCCACTATAAAAAAACTTTGTAGATATCATATTTCTTATGTATGTGTTCCAAAAAATGTAAAACATATATAAAAAGCAGAGAAAAGATTTTTTTTTTAATTTGTGCAAATATGGTCTAATATGGGCATTTTTTCGAAACTTTCGGGCCCGATTGGCACGGGTAAACGTTGTCGTAAAAAAAAATTTTATTTAGTTTCGTTCTTAGAACATAAAAACGCATAAAAAAACCTTTCAGCCCCTTGACATTTCCAAAAATCGCAAAATAAGGGACACTCTAATGAACATGCCAACTTTTATAATAACTATATTATGCATTTCAAATTTTGTGTCCCGAAAGTTTTCGGGATCGCTGATCACGAATCTGAAGTCAAAAATTCGAAATTTTAAATGGCGGCTTGAAAATATGCTAACTCTTATAATAACTTCGAAATTCAAAATGGCTGCTTTAAAATATGCTAACTCTCTTATATTAACTTCGAAATTCAAATTGGCGGCCATGAACTAATTTTTTAACTAAATTTTGTAAGATCTTAGATTTTATAACTGTATGATATGTATATGTGTATACATGTGTATACATATACATATACATATACATATATATATATATATATATATTTTATATTTATATAAAAAATGCGTGAACAAATGCAAAACTCAGCGGACCAAATTAAACACAAATTAAAGTGAAAACAAATGCCTACTCAGCTACCTTCGATAATGCGACAAGTGAGGTAGGCATGTAAATTTTAATATTTCAATAATAATATACACTCAAAGTTAATCTCATTAACTAAGTATGTTTAATAAAAAAAAAACAGTAAATAACTGGTCATTTCAGCCCTTGAAAGGACTTTGACCTAGCTTCTTATGATCAATTGTGTTGTGCGTGTCATTAAGTTTGTACACACAATTGACCGAGAAATGGACCTACAGACTTAACGCCAACTCAGAACGGCAATGAACGAAATGTTCTTATTCTCAAGAAGCTTTACATGGCATTTTTATTACTCTCTGAGATTTGCCATTGTCTGCAGAGAGGTGGCGGCCGTACAGAAAAATCATTTTAATTCAAATAATTTTCTGTCGCTGCTGGGGTTCGAACCTGGGTCTTCAGATTCGTTGACATAGCGGCCACGCACTTTAACCAACTACGCCACGGACGCCACAAGTATGTTTAATACCAATAAAAAAAAATAAAGATAAAAATAATGGTTTAAAAAAAATTTTAGTTTCCGACACCATTTTTTTAGTTTTTCTTAAAATGTTCCTACAGTGGCACTTTATGGCAAAAAATTTTTTTTAATAAGTATAATAAGATATCCCCCAAAGGAATCAATACCTTTCGTTTTTTCCATTTTAACTGAGTCAAATATTTAAAAATGTACATTTTCTTTGTGTTAAAAAAAAGAGTATGAATATTTTTTAAAGTTTTGGTTTTTCCTGATTACTTAAGTTTCGATCCAATATATGAAAATATAAAACATCATAAATAACTTATACAAATAATACAACAAGTGTTCGAACTTGGCTTAAAATATTACTACTTTTTTCGTTAAACTTTCATACGTCACAAGGTCGTATTCAAACTGTTTCCATACATATGAAGAAGAAGTTGTTTTGTAAAGTAGACCGATTTAAAATTTGTACATCAAAAGTAAAATTAAATAAATAAGAACTATGTATATCTATATTTTTGTGGTTTTCTTTGAAATGAGTCTAATGAAAAATGGGCCGTTAAAAATATAAATATCATTGCTTTTTGTATTTTGCGTAAAGTCTTATGTTAAATTATTGAAATTGATAATTTTTTTACACTTCATTTACACTAGACAATACTGTTAAACCGTGCACATTGTTTGTTAAAAGTTTTTCAATATTGACAATTGATTGGCACCCCAGACAGTTGTCAAGATACTCGATAAGACTGTGAAAAGATTTTAGAATTTATGAATTTATCTCTCAAAAAACATGCTATGCAATCTTGTATAATTATTTTGTTTTGAAGTTGTGCTTAATTTTTTTTTATTTTAGTAAAAGTTTTAATATGGATCTTTTTTGCGAATCCGAACAATATTAAATTAACTATAAATTTACTCTAAGCTTACAAGATAAATACTCGCATTCGAAAGAGTTAGAGCGGTAAAAATTATGAAATCTTGACTAAATATATATCGGCCAGCATTCTATGTCAGCCGGCGAAAGAATTGGATTCGACTTGCCATTTCTTTCAAACTTTGCCGACATGTACGAGGTTTGCCTTTTAAATATTGCGCCTAACAATGAAAAACCAGAATCATGAATGGAGGCTGATATTCCTTTGGTGTTTGGTTTGGATTCTCCCAAGACTTCCGGCAAACAAATGGTTATGTACCATTCCGTATTAATAGTTCTACGTTGCTCATGTGATACAGTTGCGACATGACCGGTTTTACTGAAAAAACTGGCAATAATTTGCTTGGATGTATTTCGTGGACAACTTTTGTCGGGTTTTGCTCACTTTGAAAGTCACACTATGTTACACTAAGTACACTTACAGCCCTATTCTGCATTTTCTTGATAAGTAATTTATCAATAAAATTTGTAAAGAATTTTATCAAGCGTAAGCTTTATTAGTATTCTGCAGCAATCTTGATAAATAAAAAGCTTTTGAAAATCACCAGAGGAGGTGAGTTCTTTTTAACAGCTAATTGTTTTCACAATAGTATTAAACAGAGAAAAGATCGTGAGAAGCAGCTTGTTGTGCATGAAAAGTAAAGAGAGGAGTGTGAAAAGCAGCAACACTCGATATGCGTACAACAACAGCCGCAATAATTAAACGATTTCTTCTTCTATTTTCATAATTTGCAACAAAAGTTTATCAGCCCTATTCCAGGATCCGTCGTAATAAATCTACGAACGTAAGACTACGCTACGAATACGAAAAATTTGCTATTCTAGGATCCGAACAAAACTATGCGGAGCGTTGCCTCATTGAAATTTAATTTCGAAAATTCGAACACTGCTGTTTTTGACAGAAGACAAGAAACTTTAAAAGAAGTGATAAATTAAGTGTTTAAAAAGTGTCACATAAATTGTGTTTTAAAAGAATTACTTTTTCTAACGTCTAAATAAGAAACGTTGTAAAACATTTGCGGCTTAGATCAATTGATTGCGTCATGTTTTGGTTAATTTTCACAAAATTTATTGAGTGAAATGGGTTTCGGTTTTGAACAAAAAACAAAAAAAAATTAATGTCCATTTTTAATTTTACTCTTCTTAAATCCGTAGGTTTAAAAAAAATTTCCGCTTAAATAAACCCGCATTCAGGCTTGTTTTAAACATTTTTGAAGATGAGCTTCCTGCCTAACTGTTCAGCATTAACACCTATATCGCAGTTAATGGCATTATTGAGATTTTTAGCAGAAGGTGGCTACCAACATGGAGTTGGAAAGTCCTTGCTAAATCCCTGCGCCAAATCTGGCCTTTTAGTCATTAAGCTGACCAAACGCACGTATTGGTTTCTGCTTGTTGTTTTTGACCTATAAAAATAGACAATCAATTTTTTTTTGGTGATTTAAATGAAAATACTTTCATTTTTTCCTAAATGCAGCTTATTTCCAAAGAAAACACACAATTCACACACGAACTCTGCACCAATTATACTTTAAAATTCTTGTTCAAAATTAATTCCGCCAACAGAAACCTGTCGGAAGAAATCCGCAAAAACAACTGTCAAATGTTGATGCGTTCGGAACGTGGAATAACAATGTTACGAATTTCGAATACGACGTAACGATTCGGATCGTAGAATACAACTTTACGAATCCGAAAGAAAATCACAGCTACGACGGATCCTGGAATAAGGCTGTATAAATTTGTAGAAAATAATAATTATTATTAATATTATAACGTTAATATTAACCGTAATATTGCCTGCTATGAGCGACCACAACTGTCTCGATAAATTTATCAATAGCAAATGAGATATTGACAAATTTATCAATTAAAAAGCTATTTTTTCTGTGACAAAACATCAAATCTTGATAAATAGTCAATACTTGATGAATATTCAATTTGGTGAATTTATATAGTACACAGAATCGGGCTGTAAGTTACACTATGAGTATTTTAATGCTAGAAATGTGAAATTTTCGAATAGAACTGTTAAAACTCATCTGGTAATGCTTAGTGCTGCCGCAAGACTAAAAAAGCAGCCCTCGTATAATCGCACGGAAATGTTCACGAGTTAATTCCATTTTTTTACCGAGCTGAATTTTTAAAATTATTTTAAACAACACTGGCAAAATGTTCAATAATGCCAAGTTTCCAATGAAAATGACAGATGGTAAGGTTTGCCACTTACATATATATAAATATAAACAGCAACCCTTGCATGAAATAATTTTTTTTTAATTAACAACATAACTTATCATTGTTTTTTGAATAAAAGCATAAATACACTAAGGGAAATAATGCATATTAACATTATCCACGCCTGAGTATCAATTTTATTTAAATATTTACGTGGATAAATCAAATATTTTCCTTACAACTCGTTTTTTTCCCGTATTTGAATTTTATTTATACCACACACGTACACACATATTCCATACAAGCAAGCAGCAACAGCATCGCACACGTACACACATACTCCGACAAGCAGCAACAGCATCGCACTCTGTTCCTGCAGTTTATTTCTTGCATTTGCAGTTTATTTCTTGCATTTGCAGTTCTTATAGTTCTCATTTAGTTATTGTTGCCAGAGTAATATAGTATGCATGTTTGGCAATGAAATTAAATGATGTAGGGTGGAGTGACAACTTGATATTAACTCACAAATATCTAGTTGTCATTTACCTACATATTATGCTTATAATTTTCTGCCACTTTTTCTTCCTCTAGTTTATGCTATTTTTGACTTTTGGTGCCCTAATATTTTACCAACTGTCAAAAATAGTATAACAGTGAAATATAGAATTGTGAAACAGAATAAATAATACAGGCAAATGACATTTGATGGACGCAATATGAAGAAAATAATGCTATAAAACCATTAATAACATATTCCATTTAAATATGTTTTTTTTAAATTCAATATTTTTATTTAAATTTTCTTTAAATGCGATAGTTTATTTCCAAATAATAAATATTTGAAAGATATTTTAAAAAATTCGTGCATAATTTTAATGTATTTTTTATTAATTCTGTTTAAATATTTAAATATTTAATTTAATTAAAAAAGTATTCAAATAAATTTTAAATATTTACGTAGTCGATTTATTCAAATGCGTTATTGGTGCAAAAATTACTCGCTTTTTGGATAAATTAAAAAAGTTTTTGGATAAATTTAATATTTTTTTCCCTTAGTGTAGGAACTTATCTGTAAGCTTTCTAATAAAACTCGACAAATAAATGATAAGAACTGATTTTTTTTAAAACTCATAACAACTACGATATGTAAATTGAAATAGTCTAGGATTTTTTAAAAAATGTTTAAACCAATTTTATATCAAAAAAGCATTAATGATGGTTATCCTTGCAGGTGACTGGCATTTGCATCATCTTTTTTTGGATTTGCAGAATTGCAATACAAAAGGTTTTTTAAAAATATTTGTAAATTCAGATATTCCTAAACAAATAGTAAAAAGAAATAAGTTAAGCAAATAGTTAACTAGTAACAAAATTAACTTCGCCGAAGTTAAAATACCCCCACGACCGAACCAAAGTATATTCAAAGTCTTAAGCAATCAATAAAATGTATATCTGTAAAAACGTTTTCGTGATAGTTTTAACAGAAAATATTCGCTTTTGTTTTTTGATAAAGTCACTTTGTATGGGAGGTGGGCGTGGTTTTTACTTAATTTGGTTGAATTTCATACACATAGTACATGTTATATATCAAAGTTCATATGCAAATTTTCAAATCCATATATTAATTTTTGTGGATTTTAGAGAGATTTTACCTTTTTGATAAAGTCACTTTGTGTGGGAAGTAGGCGTGGTTTTCATCTGGTTTGATTGAATTTCATACTTAGAGTGTGTATTAAATATCAAAACTCATATGCAAAATTGCAAGTCCATATATTCATTTTTGTAGAATTCTAAGAGATTTTACCGTTTTGATAAAGTCACTTTGTATGGGAGGTAGGCGTGGTTTTCTTCCGATTTGGCTCATTTTCGAACTTGACTCTTATTTTTTAGATGAAAGCTTAGATATTGAATTTCGTGATGATAGCTTTGAAATTACGGCTGTAATCGTGATCACAGACAGACGGACAACCGGACATGGCTAAATCAACTCGGGTGGTGATGCTGATCAAGAATATATATACTTTTCCCTACCTGTCACGCCTCCTTATGGGCGTTACAAACGGAATGACAAAATGAATATACCCCCATTTACGTTTTTTAAACGTGGAGGTATAAAAATAGTTAATAAATTATTTGGTAAGCATTTCTTAATTAGTTAGTTTACATAAATGTTTGGATTTAATTGGGATGTAATTTTTATGATTGTATTATCCTCATAACTATGTTGTAATATCAATTTATATTTCTTTAAGTCAGAAATCAATGACATGCAAAATACTGCTTGAAAGCTGAAAATGTTTCAATATTTTTATTAATTTTACATTTCCAAGTATATTTAAGTATTATTCTGATAAGTAATAGCAGAGCAACATGTATTTAATAATTGTTTGCTGCAAGAGGAAAATTGTCTATTAATTAAAACGACTTCAAATCGTTAAGCAGCTTTGAAGCTTCTTCTTTGATTATTACATAACATCTTTGCCATAGGCAAGCCATATATGGCCCATACCTTCATATATGCTACATAAAATATACTTAAAATGGCTGCCAAACAACTGAATCCCCCAAAATTAATTTAAACAAATAACATAAGCAAGTACAACGGAACTGGCACAATAAGTAAATTAAATGAAACGCTTAAAAATCAACACATCAACACTGCCAGGAGCAAGTTGAGTTGGAAGGAGTTAAAGTCGTGGTAGTGATGATGATGGTGGTGTGGCGTTTGGCAACAGTAGCTCGTCTCAACCAACGTTTGCAGCCAAAACAACAACTTATACCATTAACTTCAATACGTTCGGCATCGCATCCTTAGGCTAGAAAACAGAGTGAATTCAAGGATTCACGCATGGCTTTCAACAACTTTTTAGTAAATTAAAGCGAGAAGCTTAAACAAAAATGTAGAAAATTGTTTGCCATTAAAGAAACATTAGAACAACAACAAGAGCAGCAGCAACATCTACAACAATCAAAGTGAAAGGGTTTCAAAATTGCTATAAAAACGCTTGCGGTTGTTTAATGTTTTTTTTTTGTTTTTCGTTTTTTGAGGGAACATAAAAAACAACAAAAAACCAACAACAATGCTTCGTGTTTGTGTTCATGCTGAGCAAGGTCAAAAAGGAAGCTCAAATGTTGTTAAAACCAAAGTCTGCAATTGAGTCGGAAGTAAAATTGAAAAAAGCAACAACAACAGCAACAAAAAAAAAACAAGTATTACATTTTAACAGCCGTATACATTACACAATAAATAATGAAACGCTAGAACACCGTTTCTGTTCCTGTTTTTTTCGTATTTAAGAAAAAAGAAGGGCGGTTAATCGTACTTTAAATGTTGCTATATAACTGAAAAGTGTCACAATTGGAGTGTTATGTGAGATGTTAAGTGATTTTAATTTTAAAGTAATTTTTCTTTTAAAAGAGAGCTCATTCAATAACGCAAAAAATTCAAAATATGAAAACATAGTTTTGAAACTTCAAAAACATAATGTTTAACTTTCAGAAAATTCTGGGTCAAAATAGAAAACAGACACAGCAGGAAATCTAATGGTTGTTCAGAGTGGAGTTCAGGCCAGACAGGCATGATCAAACCTGGTAGTTCCTTGACAACAGCCCTGAATTTCTCATATAGATTTCCGCCTCTTCAGGCCTGAATATTTTCAAGTATGATTTCTGGTGGCGGCCGTGGCATAGTTGGTTAAAGTGCGTGGCCTCTATGTCAACGAAACTGGAGACCCGGATTCGAACCCCAGCCGCGACAGAAAGTTATTTGAATTGAAATAATTTTTCTGTACGGCCGCCACCTCTCTGCAGACAATGGCAAACCCCAGAGAGTAATCAAAATGCCATGTAAAACTCTTGAGAACAGGAACATTCCGTTCATCGCCGTTCCGAGTCGGCGTTAAACCTGTAGGTCCGGTTCTCGGTCAATTGTGTACAAGCTTTAATAACACGCACAACGCAATTGATCATAAGAAGCTAGGTCAAAGTCCTTCCAAGGGCTGAAATGGCCAGTTATTTATTTATTTTTTTTATGATTTCTGGTCTAAATATCCTGGTTCTGGTTTTTATTCATTGTTGCATGTCAGCCCGAAGTATTAGGCTTGATTTTTTTGTTTAATTTAAGATTAGAATTTAAGCCTTTTAAATGAAAGCTTTGATTAAATTTCAATATTAACCCTGAAATCATAGCTGAAAAATTAATACCGCATAATAAAGGAATATATCAACAAGAAATGTAGAGTTACAAAGAGGTTACTAGAGGAGGAGAGTTACTATTTAACAGCTGGTGCCTTGACAGTTATTTACTGTTAACATTTGTCATTTATACTCATGGAAAATGTCATTTTGTGCGGATTGTGAGTCGGAGGCGTCATAGGGCGGTTCTTTTTCGTAAGTGACGACGAAAGAGTTACCACCTGCGTAATATGAATAACATAAGTTTTTATAAAAATGCTTGACAAAAGCATATTTTGTTACTGTTACTGTTGCAGTTAATGATACTGATACTGTTACTGTTACTGTTACTGTTACTGTTATTGTTACTGTTACTGTTACTGTTACTGTTACTGTTACTGTTACTGTTACTGTTACTGTTACTGTTACTGTTACTGTTACTGTTACTGTTACTGTTACTGTTACTGTTACTGTTACTGTTACTGTTACTGTTACTGTTACTGTTACTGTTACTGTTACTGTTACTGTTACTGTTACTGTTACTGTTACTGTTACTGTTACTGTTACTGTTACTGTTACTGTTACTGTTACTGTTACTGTTACTGTTACTGTAACTGTAACTGTTACTGTTACTGTTACTGTTACTGTTACTATTACTATTACTGTTACTGTTACTGTTACTGTTACTGTTACTGTTACTGTTACTGTTACTGTAACTGTTACTGTTACTGTAACTGTTACTGTTACTGTTACTGTTACTGTTACTGTTACTGTTACTGTTACTGTTACTGTTACTGTTACTGTTACTGTTACTGTTACTGTTAGTGTTACTGTTACTGTTACTGTTACTGTTACTGTTACTGTTACTATTACTGTTACTGTTACTGTTACTGTTACTGTTACTGTTACTGTTACTGTTACTGTTACTGTTACTGTTACTGTTACTGTTACTGTTACTGTTACTGTTACTGTTACTGTTACTGTTACTGTTACTGTTACTGTTACTGTTACTGTTACTGTTACTGTTACTGTTAGAGTTACTTTTACTGTTACTGTTACTGTTACTGTTACTGTTACTGTTACTGTTACTGTTACTGTTACTGTTACTGTTACTGTTACTGTTACTGTTACTGTTACTGTTACTGTTACTGTTACTGTTACTGTTACTGTTACTGTTACTGTTACTGTTACTGTTACTGTTAGTGTTACTGTTACTGTTACTGTTACTGTTACTGTTACTGTTGCGGTTAGTGTTACTGTTACTGTTACTGTTACTGTTACTGTTACTGTTACTGTTACTGTTACTGTTACTGTTACTGTTACTGTTACTGTTACTGTTACTGTTACTGTTACTGTTACTGTTACTGTTACTGTTACTGTTACTGTTACTGTTACTGTTACTGTTACTGTTACTGTTACTGTTACTGTTACTGTTACTGTTATTGTTACTGTTACTGTTACTGTTACTGTTACTGTTACTGTTACTGTTACTGTTACTGTTACTGTTACTGTTACTGTTACTGTTACTGTTACTGTTACTGTTACTGTTACTGTTACTGTTACTGTTACTGTTACTGTTACTGTTACTGTTACTGTTACTGTTACTGTTACTGTTACTGTTACTGTTACTGTTACTGTTACTGTTACTGTTACTGTTACTGTTACTGTTACTGTTACTGTTACTGTTACTGTTACTGTTAATGTTAATGTTACTGTTACTGTTACTGTTTGAGAGTTTCGCAGCATTTTTGCTTTTAGACCTTTTTCACTAACGACCTCAATGACCATTGTAAATTCAGAAATTTTTTATAATTTGAATAATAACTGCAACATATTTCTTATGAACATTTTTTACCATAACTTCAACTATCTGAGAAACACTAGTTGGTGCAACAAAATGTGTAGCAGTAAACTCTAAGAGGTTGAAAAAGAGCAGTGCTAGCGAGACATCATTAAGAAATTTAAAAAAGAAAGAAGAAGAAAAAACAAAAAATTATGTTACAGCTGTAGAAGCTAAAGAGGAAATGTTTCGTTGAGCTCAAGTAATATCCTCTGGCTACGAAGTGTAAAGGTTGAGTAATGCATATAACAATATAAACTAGTGCTTTTTTCTGTTATTGGCACCTCATCATCTTAAGATTGCATTAAGAAAAAAGGAAATCCGAGAAATATTTAATCAAAAAGAGTGTGTTTTGAGGTTTAACCGGATTAAATATACATATATAACATTATACAACATAAGGTACTTGTAACAAGGTTACAACGGTACACAATGCAAAAGTAAAAAAAAAATTTTTTTTTTAGTTTTATACAATTGTTAAGAAAATAATTTAGATAGAAACTTAAGAGGTTTTTCTACTATTTTCAAGTTTAGCGTATTGTGAAAAGCGTAAACTTCATTGATTAGCATTTAAGTTGCCGCAAAACTTAGCACCAAATCAAGGAAGGGTTGCCTATTATGTGTATTTTATGATGGGAAACTCTTCTGCTTTCAAGTTTTGTTGAGAAAAAAAAAAAAAAAAAACAAACACGATGGTTGGGTCGAAATCATTCAATGTTAACCGACTCAATGGTGAAACTTTTCACAACAACATTTTTCTCGCCTTTGCATAAACAAACAGTTTAATTTCTTAAGTGGTCGGTCGTCGTTGTCCTCGTCGTCAAGGAGCCAAAGAGAGAATTTTTAAGTGAGTGTTGAAAAATTGATTTAAAATCATTTAAACATTTAATTTCGCTAAGATTTCTCGGTTCAGGATTTCGACAGTTAATGGTTTCAATTATGCAAAATATTGAGGAATAAGGGTTGCTTAAGCAAGCTCATCATCGTCATCATCATCATCAGCATCGTTATTATCAATGTTATTATTATGAGTTGGGCATAAAAAACGTTCATTGAATCAAAAAGGCAGTAACATCGCCAGCGATTATAGAGGAAGGGCATCAAGTTGTATGTGGATGATGAATATGATAATAATCATGATAATGATGATGATGATGATGATGATGATAATGATGATGATACTTCAATCAATATTTTCGTGCGTTTACATAAATGATGGCGCGGTATTTTCAGTTCTTGCAACAACAATAGCCACACAACCACTTAATTCGCTGTTGGTTATTTTTAAAAAACTTTTTATTTGTTTGCTAATGGTTGGGTTCGAGTGTTGACTTAACAAAACAGCAGCAATTACAACAACAACAAATAAAACAACAACAATAACGATAGTAATATCAATAAAAGCAGCAAAAGTAAACGCTGCCAAAGGGTATCAATAAGGCGTTCATAATTGGGCCATGGGTTGATTTTAATGTTGCTGCAAAGTAGAGTATTTTTTTTTCAAAAGCTGTTATTGTTAATATCACGAATATATTAAAAGTGCTTAAGAGTAGCAAAAAAAGTAAAGTGAAACCCTAACCATGAAATATTCTCATATGAGAAATTATTGCTGTGAAATTGCAAAACATAAAATTTAATTTTTTTTTTTTTAAAACAGTGTTCATAAAATGGAAAGTACGAACGATTAAAGGGGGAGATGGTTTGATGACAAAACTAAAGAATAGTTCATTTAAAACCGGTTATATTCCATAGATTTAAACTATTCAAACTTGTATAGGATCAATCAAAAAAGATGTACCGCTATGTGTTTGAAGTTACAACGCCTATCCCATGAAATTACCGAAAAAAACTGTGCGCAGTTACACCATCCAATCTGAAGTATTTTTTAAAGAAAATTTCGAAAAAAACATTTTTTTTTTAATACAAGACCCATTTAAGTTTTTTTTTTATATACTTTGGCATTTACAGTCCGATAATAAAGAATGTTTTTGTTTTGAGGAGTCCACCACATCCCAGTTTCTAACATCTTAATGTACCATTCTAAGGTCATAAAATTTAAGTGTGATAATTAAGTCCATTGAGAATAATCCGGGACTCGCAGATGTTGATCGCGCAAAACGATTTGGTATATCAATGAGCAAAGCAAGGTGCATTCGTATCGGGTAAGGAAATAAATCGTTTCGTTGTTTATATTACAAAGTTTTGTTGTTTTATATGACAAAGTTGACAAATTTGCGAAAAAGTAATGATTTGACAAAATATTGTAGTTGCAGTTTAAAGAGTCGTATTGTCATTACATCTGAAACAATGAGCGCCTGGAGAAACGTTTACTGTCGTTTTGGGCAAAATTTTTGGAAAATTTTTCGAACAAAGAACCCCCAATAGATGTTTCTGAAGTGGAATCGATTTGCGGCTACGGTTTCGAGAAGTAATCCATTGTATTCTCCACATATGGCCCCCAGCGAGCATTATTTTTTTTTCTAATCTTAAAATATAGTTTAGGGAAAAAAATTTACAATAAAAAAATTAAAAAGTTAGAAATTAGAAAGTTAGAATTGGACAAACCGTACTATACAAAAGGTATCAAAATGTTGAAAGGTCGCTGGGGAAGAGTATTAAGTAAAGAGCTGCATAAAACCTTCAAGCAAAAATGTTCTGTATGAAGCGAAGCCAACAAAACAAGCATTGCATATTTTGAAAGCTTTTTTGTTAGTTTTGAAAAATACTTGATCAAAGCATAGAACGATAATGAAGTAAAATCAACTGAAAATCATAACGACTACACCAGGTAGTCTGCACCATCACCATCGAAAATTTAGCACCAATCGTTTTTAGGCCTTTATGGGGCGTACAAGTACAGAGAGTAGATCGTTACCTATAATTTAACCTTAAAAAATAAGAAAAAAGCCATATCTCGAAAAGGAAGCTCGATAGATAAAAAAAAAACAGTTTTTACGGAGTTCCTAAAGGGGAACCTAAACTCGAGACGCACAGATAGAGGGATCGGTCGATATGATAAGAAAAAAATTTTTAACCGGTTTCCTCAAGTGGCATCAAGTTTCGAGACGCACAAGTAGACCTCTCTAGGTCGATCTTAAGAAATTATAAAAACACCATATGAGCCGTTTTCTTTGAAAATGGTGTAAGTGTATTTTATTTTATATGGAGATATGAAAGGTTTTGCATTTGAATAATTTTAAAAAGATGAATTCATGTTATTGCACTAGTTTTGTATTTTTTAAAAGTTAAATTGATTTAAATTTATAATGTAATCATTTTTTAAATGTTATTAACAAAAATGTATACTTTTAATGACTTCAAAAGGACTTACACCACTATCAAAGTCAGCAAAAAGTAAAAATCTTACATTTACAAAATATTAACTACGGGATCTCAATTGAAACAAACCAATTTCTTATTATGAAATTTTTATTAAATAATTTTTATAAAAAAAGATGAAAAATAACAAACTAAAAAGGATTTATTTCAACATTAACTCTTCAACCAAAATTATTTATACTCTTACTATTAATATCCCAGCAGAAAAGTGGACCAAATTTGAAATAGTTCTGAACTAGTTCCAAAAAGGACCAGTACTAGTTCCACTACAATACCCTTTAACATTGAACAAACTGACACTTTTGCGGGTTGATGTCATAGGAAAAGACAATTGTCCCCAGAAACACTCCTTTTTCCCTATATTTGAACTAGTTGCATTAGGAACATTTTTAAACTGGTTGCTTTCGCAGTAGCCAGAAAGTGGTTCTTTTTTAACTAGTTTTAAAGTGAACATTTAACATTGCACTTAATTTAGTGCAATGGAAAGGTCCTAAAGATCTCATTTGTACCACACACAAAGAAATTTTTCGTTTGCCACAACTGAAAAATTCACCAACTATACTTCGTTTGCGAGCTGTATTTGCCGCAAACGAATATTCAGTTGTCACAACTTAAAAATATATCTTATATATATAAACCGCAAGCTATTTCGGTCATTATTATTTACTATATTAATAATCTTTCTCATTATGTTCGTCCGTCTTCTAATGGATTGCACCTCCGTTGCTATCTCCGTCCGCGTATTAAGCAAACTACCAATTTCGTTATATAGTAACAATTTGTCCAAAAAGTAACTCTAAACTATAAGCGTTATGTTTATACAACGAAGGGAAAAATAAACAAAATTTTCAGTTGGGAAAAACGAAGTTTTCAATTGCTGCAATTTAAAAATCACTCGCGTTTATGACAAACGAAATTAATTTCCTGCAACTATATGACGCGTTTCTCGCAACTGAACTGTTATTATGACAACTGTTGAAACGTTTGCAAATAACGATTTCAAGCACGACAAACGAAGTTCGTTTGTGGCAAACTGGCGATAAACGTTTTTTTTCTTTGCGTGCATCTTTTCCATCCACAATCCAGAACACATTTTGTCTATAAACTTTTTTTTTAATATTTTTTCTTGTGCGCAGCAAATTTTAAAAAGTAGCCAGAACGCGTTTATTTTTGTCAGCAATACTTTTGAAAACAAAAGCAAAGATAACTGTTCTACACTGAACGCCTTTTGTACTTTTTCAGAGCTACTGCGAACTGCGCTAGAAATGAACTAGTTCAGTTTTTCAATTGACTCCAAAATAACTGCTGGGATACTTTAACATTTTTCATTATGATCAAGTTTTTGAAAATAGTTTTGAAAAAATGGAGGGATGTATGGTTAGTACTATGTTTCCAAAGTTCTGTGGTCTTCCCCGTGACGGCAATAAATTTAGTGATGTAAAATCCTCATTCTCACTAAATGAAGTTTTGTAGAACATTGTATATGGTTTGTTTTTTAAAACCCTTATCCAGTATATCTTCGACCAATTGACTTGTTCACCATTGATATTTTTTCGCCTTCTTAGAATTGCATCTTCTAAGGGTTTTGTAGAAACAAAATCAGCTTCATCAGTTTCATTTCATACAAAATAAACTTTTTATATTTTCAGCATTGTTTTATGACTTTACAATAGTCTTTAGGGACATACAATAAATCTTTTTTCTTAGAGTACTCTCGATAGATCCAAAATCGGCATCATTTGGTAAATAAGAGTGCCCAGAATATAAAAATGTATGGTCGATAATTTCTATCTTGGGGGACTGAACAACTATAAGCCACATTAAAGCCAATTTCAAATTTATATTTTGTCCAGTGCACATATCGCTGTAGGCTATTACATGTTGTTGTGTGGTTACATTTTCCGAACCGAAATTTCAGGAAACTATAAAAATGTTTCTGTCATTTACAATGTTGCACACGTATAAAAATGTACTAAAGAAATTATTTGGTACAATTCTGAACTAAATAGTAGTATGTTTTTGAGGAAATTGGACTTACACCATTTTCAAAGTAATTATATTTGTAACTTCATTAACTACGAAAACTAGTAATGATAAAAGCAATGAAAATTTTAACAAATTTTTTTTTTTAAAAGTTTGTAAATAAAGAGTGCATTGTATATAGTATTAATTTTTATCAACTCATTTTTTGTCAAAATGGACTTGCACTACTTTCAAAGAAAACGGCTCATATCTCGAAAACAAAGCTAGAATGGACAAAAAGATCGATTTTTACGGCGCACACGTAGAGGTGTGACTGATATAAAACCAATAAATAAAAAAACAAAAATAAAAGTTCACTGAAGAGAAAGGCACCTATAATTCTGCATTGGTTTTGTGGAAGTTGTGGTTGTTATATTTGTAAAGTGTGTGAACTATAGAAGTCACAGAAGACTGATGATGAGTTGGTTTAGCGAACAGCTGTCTAGTCCGTTGGTTTGTTCTTTAAAGAACATTATTGTTGTCGAAACCTGTTACTTAATGAATCATTTGGCATAAAGATTTAAATATTTGTAATTTTTGAAAAATATATTTGTTAAGAATTATAAAAATATCAAGTAATATTAAAATAAGAATCGTAAAAATTTTCAATATATTCACAATAAAAATTAATTTTACCAAAAACATACTTTTTCTTAATTAGAATGAAAATTTATTGAACATATTAGTCCATAAGGGTGAATTTTTATATTTCATATTCACAAAATGACCATATAATTTTGCTTTAGAACATGAACATAAAGGGTGTTTTTTTTAGGGGTTTGTTTTTCGAATAGAGATAAAACTGGCATTTTGTGCTCAAATCTGGCAACTCTAATGTCATTTATGTTCAGTTTGGTTTGCCATTTCATCATAAACAGGTTGACAAAAGAACAACGCTTGCAAATCGTGCAAATTTATTTCGAAAATAATGGTTCAGTTCGCGAAGTTTACCGCAAGCTCCGTCCATTTTATGGTCGACATAATCGTCCATCAGAGCAATTAATTCGGTTAACCATGGGTCGTTTTAGCACTACGTTTACTTTATGTGATAATACGCATCCGCAGAGACGTCAAACAGTGCGCACCGAAGAAACAATTGCCGCTGTAGAGCAAAATGTTGAAGAGGACCCGAATGAATCGATTCGCCACCGTGCACAGCAATTGGAGCTTTGTCCATCAACTTTATGGAAGATTTTGCGCAAAGATCTTGGCTTGCGACCTTACAAGATCCAGCTTGTGCAAGAATTAAAGCCGCGAGACCATGCAATGCGTCGTGATTTTGGTGTATGGGCCGAAAATGAGATTGATCTCGATGCTGATTTTCATCGCAAAATTTTGTTCAGTGATGAGGCTCATTTTTGGTTGAATGGCTACGTCAACAAGCAAAATTTCCGCATTTGGAGTGAAGAGAATCCACATGAGATCCTTGAGACGCCATTACATCCACAAAAACTGACTGTTTGGTGTGCTCTATGGGCTGGTGGAGTCATTGGGCCATACTTCTTCCGAAATAATGCTGGAGAGTCAGTTACCGTTAATGGAGACCGGTATAGAGCCATGATAACCGACTATTTTGTTCCCGAATTGGATGGCATGAATGTGGATGAGTTGTGGTTCCAACAAGACGGCGCTACATGCCACACAGCGCACGTCACAATCGATTTATTGAAGGAAACATTCGATGAGCGCATAATTTCGCGGAATGGACCTGTCAATTGGCCACCAAGATCGTGTGATTTGACACCATTGGATTATTTTCTTTGGGGATATGTGAAGTCGCTCGTCTACGCCAACAAACCAGAAACGTTAGGGGACTTGGAGGCCAACATTCGTGGCGTTATTGCCGACATACGGCCCCATATGCTCGAAAAAGTGGTTGAAAATTGGACCTGTAGAATTGGCTTTATTCGAGCCAGCCGCGGCGGCCACATGCCCGAAATCATATTTAAACATTAATGGCATAAAATTATCCTTCCAATAAAGCCAAACTGATGGACATTAAAACGAATTTCTTGTGTTTTATTTCAATTCGAAGTTCTATACCTCTAAAAAAAACACCCTTTATAATCTCCTGGAACCCTGGCTATTATATATGATACTTGCAATTAAATCTTCGTGGCAACACCATCTATTGAGTAATAGTGGAGCTTTCTTGTTGAGGGCATAGAATAGACCTCTAGGGATAAATAATTACAGCTTTCTTCATTTCATTTAACTAATTTGTACTTATTTTTTTTATTTATTTATTTATTAATAGATACAATAATGATCCAATACATGTAAAACATGAAGCATAAGTCATTAACATTCAGTCACATATATCATTTGACAAAATTTAAAACTACAATATAATTATTACTTTAAAATTTGAGACTTATCTAACACATTTGTAAAACAGTAAAGATAAACATTTATTAACATTTTAAAACAAAATAAACTAACTTGTATCTAATTTTGAGCTGCGGTTACCTGAAAATGCATCTAAAGATCATTTTTAAATTTGTGTGCGTTACGTAAACTAGTTAAAGAATTTGGGAGTGCATTCCATAGACGCGTAGTGTGTACAAAAAACTGTCGTTCAGATAATAAACAATTATGACGAAATTGAACAATATTCTTACAACGACTAGAACGTAAAAAGCGAATCTGACCGAATAAGTACGCAGGCTCTTCAGTGTAAACTATCTTATGCATTAAAATCAAAGATCGATAATTCAGTAGGCTTTTAAATGAAATACCACAAATATGCTTTGAAAATAAAGAAACACTATCAAACCGTTTGAGACCAAACACATATCTTGTAATATTATTAAAAAGAACATTCATTTTACGCATACAAACACTATCTAAATTTGAAAACAGTTCACAGCCATATAACAATTTAGGAAGAAGGTAGGTTTTAGCAAGAAGCAGTCTAATTTTTCTAGGCGTGTGGTGTTGGTTGCACCACAAGTTCCGCAACATCCCATAAACTTTTCCAACAGTCAGATTAACATGGTCATTAAAAGACAACCTATTATTAAAAACAATTTGACAAACAATAATAAATTTGCGTATTGTTTCATCAAATCACTCAAAACTGCTTGAATTGAAAAATTTATCGCTCGGATCCCTGGAGGATATACAAACATAACATTGAAATAGCCTGGTATATTTCCTTCTGTGACCCATAGTATCATATATGATACCACCGAAAATTCTGAAGCA
This sequence comes from Pherbina coryleti, assembly GCA_943735915.1. Classification (NCBI taxonomy): domain Eukaryota; kingdom Metazoa; phylum Arthropoda; class Insecta; order Diptera; family Sciomyzidae; genus Pherbina; species Pherbina coryleti. Next base: position 54,962,288 of record OX030950.1, read on the forward strand.
GAAACTTATTTCACATTTAATCTTTAAAATTGCATTATTATAGCATCAAAATCACTCAGTCATTCCAAAAAATCAAGTGGAAAATCACTTCTAAATAATACATGTAAAAAATGTGATCCCTTTTTTTTTTTTCTAACTAATCGTACTTTGTCAAATTTAAATTAAATTTTTAGCTAGGAATAGCATTGAAACAATTTAAATGCCCCAACTAATGCCAATTATTTTAATTCTCTTCATAGTCAAAAGCTCTTTATGCTTTGTATTCACGCCCTCTTCTACATATGTACATAAGTACGAAGTATACAATTAGTACGTAGTAAGTATACATGACGTTTTCTGTTTATAAATCCTGAAAACATTGACAGTGATAATATTAAAAAAAAGGAAAAATATATGCATAAAGGATTTATTAAAACTAAGCTTTAGTTAATTATAATCACCATAGATTAAAAGTTGTTATAAACAACAAAAACAACACAAACACAAAGCGCTGTTAATTGATACCAATTAAGGAATTTTTTATGCGTTTTCTGGATGCATACATTTCCTGGATGGGTTTATTTGCACTGTGGCGCAAAGCTGCAAAACATCAACTTTTCAAAGCCAACTCATTATCACTCATTAACGCGAACGATAGCTAATTCTATGTGTTTGTAAAATTTATGTTTTATTTTTTAAGGGATTAAAGGAAACATCCTTCAAAAACTTTGTTTTTTTTACACTGAAATAAATGAAAGGCACAAAAATTTAAGACACATGACTTTATTTGCTTGTGAGGCAATGGATGGGAGTAGATGTGAGCATGTGTGTATAGTGCGTACTTGTTTGTATATGTTTGCAAAAATTGAGAGGGGAGGGAAAACAAAAATGTTTCCTTGCATCGAAAAACTAAAAAGCAAAATTTTCGTTTGAGGACTTGACTCCAGAATATTTTTGAAATATTTTCTTTTTCCTGGCAATGAGAATACGTTTTTCTTACTAATAATTTTTATTTTATAATAATTTGCTACTATCCTTGATTGGCCTGAACAAGTAAAAGCAATTCACGTAAAATTGTATTTTTTATTAATATCAGCAATCCTGCCGCAGTGTTTCAAACAATATTGATTTAAATGAACACAACGCAAATGCGATGAAATGTTTCGAAAAGAACGTGGAAAAAAGTTGAAATCATTAGCATATGTATATTTAATTGTTTTTGTTTTTGTTTTTGTAAACGAAAAAACAACACTGAAATTTATTGTAAATATCAACAATACTCTGCTTAATTAAAACTTTTTGTTATGCAATTCAATACAGGAAAAATTTCGCATTTTCATTGAATCAAATGGTAATTAAAAGTTGACTTCCACAGAAATTTCTGCATTGATATCAGTTGAAATCAATATCTTGATATTTTTATTTAATATATAATTAAATTATGTATTTTTGGAATATTGCACAGAGCGATGAGTGAAATGATAAACAGGCAGTGCAGACAAATAAAAACAATAAATATAAAAATTGTTTAATTGTTTTATTTTCATATTTTAATAATGACTTTTGTACATAAATAAAAATATTAACCTTACATTCGATTCAGTAACATAGAAGAAAAAAAAAAAAACAAAACACAGAAAATAAAAAAAGTGAACAGATGTCGCATTATGTCAAATAAAGCCTTGTAAAAAAAATGTGTTATTAAGAGGAAGTAAAGAATATTGAAGACGAGCGCTAAATCAAGTAAATTTTTACTGCCAAAATAAACAAGTTTTTTTTAAAAACGGCTTATTTATTTATTCGTAGAAGTAAAATCTTCCAATTGTGTTGTAATCTATGTGTTGTAAGAAATAAACGGTTTTCCAAGTAAATTTTTTCATTAGTGCTAATGAGAAATTTCAAATGAAAGCTTTTTTCGGTTTTGTGAAAAATGAAGGATTCTTTTATATTAAAAATAATTCATAAAATATTCTGTTGTTATTCCAGAGAGAATAGCAGAGAAATTTAGCATTAAAAAAGTGAACTAAAGTATCTAAAAAAAAAATTGAGCCCAGTGAACCAAAAGTCTTTTTGAATTCATTAATGAACCTTCTTCTCGGTAAGAAAACTAAGTTCTTGACATTCAAAAGTGAATCTATCTGGAATTATTTGAGGAACTAAAATTTCTCTCAACAACTAACCTTTTCATTGTTCACGAACATTGTGTTTTAAATGTGATTTCGATAAATTATCTAAATCCTATATGAAAATACCCATCTTTAAAAGAGACACAACTCAGAATTTTAAAATTTTTAGAAGCAAAAAACAGTTTGTTTTTCAAAGGAATCCATACAAAACATGGAGATTTTTTTTAATTAAAGAGTAAAAAGATGAGTGCAAAATTTTGATAGTGGATGGAGGTTAATCACTACGAAGAGTTTAACATTAAAAAGTAAAAATTTGTAAATTTTGAGTTGTGCCTGTTTTGAAGATGGAGTGCGATATATGCGATATATGCAATATATGGATATATGGAGCAATATTGCTGAAAAAAAAAAAATTAAACTAAGAGAACCTATCGATGCTGGGAATTAAACTTACGTTGTGAGCGTCAAGTATTACCACTGAATAATATCAGTTGTTGAAAATAAGCAACACAGTATGCTTTTTTTATCCAAAAAGTATAAAATGCATTATTTTTTTATACAACACAAGGAAACTCCAATTTTCTAAGCAACTATCTATTTAAAAATAAAAAATAAGTTGGCTATATTATCGAAACACCCGTTGGTGGTTCTGAAAAAAAATTGAAAAATGGTCTAACTTTCTGCAGTATACATTTTAGTTTTTACTGGTGGGAATCTAAATCTACTCTAATTACAATCTATGGTTAGGCTTTAATGCGTTCCCTGAGAGGCCTCATGACGGCATTAATTTATATACTGATTTTATCATGTGACCGAAAACCTCAGCCTTACTGTCGTTTTATAAATTTACTGCAGCGCCAAAGTCATGGATAATTCCAAGTAATTGCATATAATTCGATGCAACGTTTTTTCATAATTGTTGCTTTTTTTACTGCTTCAAGCGATGTCGAGACTCCAAAATTCGTCTGTTTGAGGTCATAGAAACTTTTTGTTGTCGTGTAATAAAATTTTTCATAAGTTGATTTTCTAATCAGTGAGTAACAATTTCAGGCAACAATATTTCATTTGTTGCGTAAGCTATTAACTTCGCGTTCTGACCACGTCATATTATATTTTTTTTTTTTTTTATTTTTAGAGCCAAGTATAAATCCCTTATTTCTGCTTAATAACATTTACTCTGCAGCATATATTCCTCGAGCAATAATTCCATGCAAATTCGTTGCATGATTGATGCATTTTCATACTTGCAGTGGTTAGGTAACAATTCCATGCAACGCCGATGCATTTTGGAAAATTTTTGTTTTAATTAATTTAATTAATTTTTCTGATCGACTGTCACCTCTCTGCAAACAATGCCATCTCATGTAAAGCTTCTTGAGAACATCATTATTAGCCGTTCGGCCGTAAATTTTTAAAAAAATAACCTTTTTTAATTATTTTTGTAATTTTTATAAGGATCTATGAAAATAAAGGACACATAACTGTAGCCACATTGACGTTTTGAAATGAAAAAATAAACTGGCCATTTCGGCCCTCGAAAGGACTTTGACCTAACTTCTTAAGATCAAATTGTGTTGTGCGTGTTATTAAATGTTTGTAGACAATTGATCGAGAATTTACCCTACTAGTTTTATGCCGACTCTCTGAGGTTTGCCATTGTCGACCGATCAGAAAAATTAATTTCAATTGAAAAAATGTTCTGTGCCTCGCGGCTCGAAAATTTTAACCGAGTGGTTCATGCACTTTAACGCACTCTACCACGGCCGCCACAATACTGCCAATTTGCAGAGAAATTTCTCGGAATTTTTGGCAGAGAAAACAACTCTTTCCATTAGTACTTTTAGGCATAGCATAAAAGTATAATACGATTAGGGTTAACATTGACAGTACGTATCAAAGGTAGATAAGAACTCTTGTTACTAATGGCAAATTGACAGTATAAGTCAGACTTAAGTGGCTAAGTGGATCACAGTGAAAGTCATGCAAGAATACTGATGTGTTGGTGCAGCGGCCAACAAACAGTCTGTCTAGTCTGCTGTATGATTTGCTCTGTTGTTGTTGTTAGTTGTTTTTTTCATTAACATACTTGGCTTCGAGCTCAACAATTAGTCTTAAAAATGTTTTGTTCGAATATTTGAAATGAAACAATAAAATACTGATCTGCCGTCATAAGGAAGAGTGCGGCATCTAGCATGAAAATCAAAATCAGTTTTATTGCTTTTTCTTAACACGTTCGCCACTCAGCGTCACATATATGTGACGTGGGAGTTTTCATAAAAACTCATGTCACATATATGTGTCGCATAATCATTAATATGTTTTAGGCTTTTATTTCACGATATTTTGTAGGAAGTAGTTTTCTTGTATGTTTTGTCTCTGGCAAGGTGCCACATATAAATGAAACCTACGGTTTGGGGATACGCTAAGCAGTTATTTTAAAATTTCGCTTTTTTTAAAAGTATTCCCCAAATTTTGTTTTGTGCTAATTAATATGAAAACAAACTTTCAATGCGCTATCAAGATAATTTATTCGTGTCACAATAGCCAAAGAAGCAGGTTCTATTTTGTAAAAGTGTAAATATTGTTATTGATAATAAAAATTCTAAGTAAGTTTTTTATAATTTTGTGCTCTCACTATCTATATACTTATAAAGAAAATATATACATATCGACTCATAACCGCCAAAATATCTTAAGCGACATAATATCCGATTTATGTTTTTTGATGAAAATCGATAATTTGCGATGGTTTACATCGTCTGTCAAAATTTCATAGGTGTACGAAATTAGATTATGAATTTAAACCAAAAGCAATTTTAGCTTAAGTACACACTACATGTTTGTTTACATTTTTCATGACAGCAAAGTGTCGCTTAAGATGAAATTCTCTAAAAGAAATTAATCAATATAAGAGATAAAATTATTAAAATAAAATTAATAGCAAAGAGATAAGAGAAAAAAGATAAAATTAATAGCAAAGATAATTAAAAAAAACCTTCTCCTGTAAAATTTTCTTTTTGGCGCTTAAGATATTTTGGCGGTTATGAGTCGATATGTATGTATATTTTTCGTTTATTGTTTAGAATGGAGGGTCCTAGAAAAAAACAAATATCTGAGGACGAAATTCTTGAAGCTATTTTAAATTCCAGCCAAAGTGATATTGACTTTGAAGATTCTGGAAGCAGCTTTGCCCCAGATAGTGAGAGTCAAGAGTCTGGGGAAGACGATTGCTCAGAAGATGATAATATTTTGGAAAGCCATGGTAGTGGAGTTGTTACAAATGAAAATTATTGGATTGATGTGGAGCCCGAATCGCAAAATATTGAATTTACTGGTGAAGAGAAAATATCGATTGATTTACCACCTAATGCAAAGCCTGTGGATTATTTTATGCAGATATTTGATGAAGAGTTATTGAAGAAAATTGTTTTGTGGACAAATGCGCGTGCTAAATATATATCTCAAAATAAAAATCTAAGGGCAAAATCGAATCTTCTTAGATGAAAAGATGTGACCGCTGAGGACATAAAAAAGGTAATTGCTTTGTGTATAGCAATGCCCCTTAATAAAAAACCGGAAAAGAGACTGTTTTGGAGCAAAGATCCGCTGTATTTTCAAAATATTTTTGGTGCGACTATGAGTCGTATAAAGTTTGAAAATATACTTCGCTGCATATGCTTCTATTTCCCTGAACAATGTGATAGATCTAACCGTCTACACAAAATTGAGAATGTTGTTAATCATATTCTTCAAAATATAACCAAAATCTACAGTCCCCCGCAAAATTTATCGTTGGACGAAGCTCTTATTACCTATTTGCTTAAAATGTTATTGAAATGCCTAAAATTCAAATTTTTGGAAAAGACAATTTGATATACATAGTTCTTATCATTCATCTTTTATGAGTTATGAGGCTATAGCAATACGTCATAATAAGTATGGTGGATAATAGTAAAATAACATATAACATCTATTTTGAATCTTATATCGGTGATCCAGAGAAAAAATATTTCACCTTCTATGTATGGTGGATAATATAATAGTAAAATAACATATAACATCTATTTTGAATCTTATATTGGTGATCCAGAGAAAAAATATTTCACCTTCATTCATGTTCACCTCGAAAATTTCAAGTTGCAACAGTTGGTTTGCACGAAATGACCGTGTATATTTTTCCGGCCAAAGCCCTTTTACTTGTGTTAAAAACCCATTCGCCAATATAAAACGAACGCCATTTTGTCAAAAATCAGCAAAAACCACATTATTTAGAATGTAGAAGAGATACAAAACAAAAACATTTTCCATGCAAAAACTCGGTCGAATAATGCAAAAACACAAATCGGTCGAATAACGACTATCGTTAGACCCGATAAATATTGGGAATCAACATTAGATGAATAATAAACCAAAGTTTATAATGTTTTCGCTCATATAACAATATATATGTAGTTCTAATATAGAAGTTTTACATACATATAGTATATGAATAAATCTCAAAATGTTCAAAAAGAAAATACGAGACAAAAATAATACGAATAGAAGGAATAAATTCACAGACAGGAAAAATACAGCAAGCAACTTTTGGATATAGTTTACAACTTTATAAAAGATAGATACAAAATTATTCAATATAAAAATGGTGTTTTAAAAATTACACTTGGAGGCGAGTTAATCGGACTATCAACAAATTTTCTTAAATTCAATATTTCTAATTTCATAATTATTAAGGGAATGTAGAATTAAAATACAATCTTTTTCGAATTGTATAAAATTCAGTTTGAGCTCATATATTAAGGATGATGCATCTGAAAATAACATGCTCTAATTATATATCCTTCAATTGCAATCGGTTTAAGAAAAGATTATTTATGATAAATAACAAAAGCATACTTTTTGTTTTAATCAACAATTTTTCTTTTGCAGAATCACATTTATAATAAATATAATTTTTTTTTTTTGGTTTCGTTCTTTTGCTTTTATATTGTTTTTTGCAAAAACAAAATATGTATAGAAAATATATTTTCACTTACCGTAGCCAATGACGTTTCGTAATGCTTGTGTGACAACAAATAGCATCGTATTGATCAGCTATCCAAACAATTAAAATTATATAAAAAGCTGTTGTGGTATCATTGAAGAATTCAGACATTATTGCTTCCATCCCTTAAGAAATAACAATGAATATTGATTTAATTCAATAAGTGCATAAACAGAATGAAAAACCTAAATACTTACCAACAAGAGCTAAGATAACAGTCAGCAACGGTGCAATAGGAAAACGTGCTGCAACATTGAATTCCAGCATTTGTAAGAGATCAACTAGCGGAGCAAAACAACAAACCAAAAATCAAACAAATCTGAGTAAGAAAATAACACAATTCAGTGCATACCAATAAATATGAAAATTTGATGGTGTGAAAATCGCAGCAGCATAGATGTTGAAAGTGTCTGGGCAGAAAAAAAGACATGCATTAAAATAATCAACAGCGAAATTTCATTAAGGTTGTTGGTGCTACCGTTGACTGTCAACTTACAAATAGCAACATTATAAAAAATGCAGTCGGATATGAGCCCCAGGCAGCCCACCAAAGTGTGACAAAGCGATAATGTTCACCAGTTATGACGTTGCGAAGGTAGCCCTTGTTGTCCTCCTTCTCGGCAATGACGCGCACAGAAGCCATCAGGACATCATCGTAGCTGTGAAGTAACACATTTTTTATTTGGAATTAATTAATACTATAAGATTTCGTTTTTGCGTGGGAAAAATTGTAAAAAAATTAGAGGCAAACGCTATTCCACTGTATTTATAAAAAAAAAAAAACAAAAAACAAAAAAAATTAATAATAATATTAAAAGCTGTTTTTGTTCTTTTGTTGTCGTGGAAATTATTTTGTTGACCTCTAAATGATTGTAATTAAGTTGAGAGGGCTGAAATATTGTTATATTTTGGAACACAAAAAACTTACCCCAATAACTCTTTAAGCAAAAACTTGCTAAACTTGTCGCCGAAGCATTTGTCAGTCATCGGATCTAACTGTACAACACGCACTGGTATCTTTAGACGTTTTCGTGTGGCTTGCGAAAGACGCAAGTGTCCATATTCCAAGGAGTACTCTACAATATACTGTTCCTCTGTGGCAAACAAAACATAATTAGGAAAAATACAATTTTTTATTTTCAATTTTTGACACACCATCATCGGATGCTTCAACGGTTTTTTCTGCTACTGCTTTATTGAGTACCGCATTGGAGTCAGATTTAAAATGATAAATGAGAGTCTGATTGACGTAGATAAAAGTTGGACTATGCTGATAAGCAGAAAGTGTTACTCTTTTTTCATATTCCCTAATATATCTGAGATCTTGTTTCGTATGCGGACCAATACCAGAGTAGCTATAATGTGAGAAGATTTTGATTTTATTAGTATTAAAATTCTTAATAGTTTTCACTATTTACTCACCTATGACTGCGTAGAACGCGTATTAATTGTTCATATGCCTGGTTTTTTGCCAGTATAGCACGATGATGGTCCAAATTTGGTATAACTTCCACGCTATTGGCGGAAATTATAAATATTTAAAAATAGCAAGTATCCCTCAATGTCGCACTCACCGTAGAACACCATCTCGTGGCCAATCCTTTACGTCTTGCAGACATGATGCTGGATGCTTAATGAACGAGGTGTGTATGTAGCACAATACAAAGAAAAATAGCAAAGCCTTCAGCAGAATAAAATATTCCAGAGCACGTTGTAATGGTCTTCAAAATATAAATATTAAAAAAGTTACAGTTATTATAGATAATTTAGTTTTAATACATAAAAAAAAAATATCCAAACTCACTTGGGAAATATTTGCGCATACCAGAGAGCTACTTTAAAATAAATTGCATGAAACAAACGATCACGCATATTCATCAAGTTATTCTGAAAGAATTGCAAAGAAAATGTGTTAATTATACTGATGAGTCTTCTAAAAATATTTTTATGGCAATTGGCAAAAAAATATTTTATAAAAATGTTAATTATAAGCGCGCAACATTAGATTTATTACATCTGTGTAATTATTAGATCTCGTCAACCAAAAATCTCGTTTGACAAATTGTATTGATTCAATTTAATACAATAATGTTTATTTCAACTTATCAAATTATTGTTTAAATTTATAAATAAAATAATTTTAACATAGGTAAGTAATATGATATTGGAATGCTATCCGTCAGTCTGCTTGACCACTTTTAAGACTGTGCTTGTTTGATGTAGTCCAACTCATTAACTCCGCTAATAATATCTATTAACTGGGAGAATGAAAGCATCACATGTCCAAAATACCCTTTCATACGTCTCACGTATGTATTTTAATTTAGCATCTAGCTAAAAAGTGAAAAGTGTCTTCAACAAAGTGCATGAAGTCGAATCTTTAAATGAGTTCCAAAGTATTTTAAGAGTAAGTAACATGTCATTCCGAACCTAAAATATAGTGCTGATCACATCAATATTGAAATTTAATTCGAAATTACTAGTAAAAAGCAAATTTATATTATGTACTTTCAAAATCGGTATTTTATATAAAAATAAAAAAATAAATAACTGGCCACTTCAGCCCTCGAAAGGACTTTGACCTAGCTTCTTAGGATCAATTGTATTGTGCGTGTTATTAAGTTTGTACACAATTGACCGAGAAATGGACCTACAGGCTTTACGCCGACTCCGAACGGCGATGAACGAAATGTTCTTATTCTCAAGAAGCTTTACATGGCATTTTGATTACTCTCTGAGGTTTGCCATTGTCTGCAGAGAGGTGGCGGCCGTACAGAAAAACTATTTTATTTATTTTATATACGACCTGAATAAAGTAGTCCAATGCAAGGCACGCTCTTATATTACTGCTAGATTATATTTTTCGACTAAATTGGCAATGGTACAAACCAATCAATCGTAGTATCAAAAATATTTCAAGTTAAGTTAAGTTATATGTTATATTGTGCTAGAACGCATCATGTAATAGATGATGGACGATTTAATGACTAAAAAAAAGCATTTTCCCCAAAGTGTATCGACGTTATATGAAATTATTACTCAATGAGTATACGTGTTAGGATAAAAGTAACATCACGACAGGAAATGTTATTTCTTTGGCTTTATGACAAGAATATAAACAAGTAAGGCGTCATCGGGACACAGAAGGAGGTGCTTACACAACGAAATTTCAAATTTATTACATTGAGTCATAACGCGCGATATAATAGTTACACAGTAAAGATATTGTACGTCAAAAAACAAAAAAAAAAAAAAAAAAATAATAAATCAACAAAACTGATATTAATATAAGGTCAAGTATTTTTTATAGCTTTGAACTGAGGATATCAGGGGTAATAGCTATTCAATTAAGGCTGTTTTGGTTCGAAAAATTGGGTAAGAGATATGTGGGAAGGAAGGTGAAATCAAGTGAAAGTTGTGTAGGATGATCTAAGCGTGGTGGAAAGCCGTAGAAACATGTGAGTTTGCATTTGAGACAAGTGTTATTCCTTTACCTCAGTCAATTCAAGTTAAAAGACAATCTCCTCAATAATCTCTCTTCGAGCAACTACAACTACAAGTCGTAAGTCTGATGAATTTTAATTTTCAGTTGATAAGAAATGAGTTTAGAAAATGCAGACAATTATTAGGACAAATATATGAATCAGGATAAGGATGAGGATAAGTTTGGAAACAAATGGAAATGATAGGAACAAAAATAAAAACAAGTATAAAGATACACGTCATCACGAGAAAACCTACAGGTGTGTCCACAACATAGTCAACGTCAGTTTTTCGTCTAAGCTTCATCATCTCAGAACTCAGAAGATGATGCATTTTCAGAATGCACATTGCCGTCACTAAAAGAACTGCATCGCGTAATTATTATGTAAGTAAAATAAAAACAATTGGCTATTTCAGTCCTTGAAAGGACCATGACCAATCTTCTTGTGATCAAATTGTATTGTAAAATGTATGTACACAAATGACCGAGAACTGGACCTACTAGTTTATTGCCGACTCCGAACGGCTAGGATAATATGCTTGTTCCAAAGTATCTTTATATAACATTATTTACTGCCTGAGGTGTACCAGTGCCTGCAGAAAGGTGTGCGAAGGATCACAAAAATTATTTGTTTATTTTTTAAGTACAATAAAATACATAAGGTCTACGGTAAGGTATTATCACACAGTAGACTGTAATTAATTTAAACAAAATGGTTAAAGTTGCGATTTTGTCACACTATGAAACCTTCACTAGACATGATGTAATGCGAATTTAGAAAAACACAATTTTTTATTAACAAAAATATGGAAAAATTCGATATAATGTAGGTACGAAATCGTGAATACCACCAACTAATTTGACATGTGGGAAGACAGTTAACCAGAAATTAAATAAGTTGAGAGGGTGTACAAAGATTGTGGACATACCATATACTTCATATTCATAGAATTATATCTAGAAAAACTAGAATTTTTCTAGTTGGTGGTTAATTATAAAATATTTAAAAAAAAAATGAAAATGCTTCAAAATTATGTTTAAGTGTAAGATATCATTTTTTAGCAACAAAGGAAATGTATATTATTATTTTAAATGCATGGACCGTGTATATAATTTAATATTTTATAATGGCGAGTTTATAATTTATATTAAATTAAAAGATTTTTAAATTTAAAAGGTTTATTAAAAGCTAAAAGCTGAAATAGCAAAACTTATAGAAGCGTTTTTATATCGTTTTTGTAGAATCGGTTTAGATCTTGTTACATATATACATGGACAATCAGGGAACGCATTTTCAAGACTATTCGTTTCTTTTCAAAAAAAAAAAAAAAAAAATAACTGGCCATTTCAGCCCTTGAAAGGACTTTGACCTAGCTTCTTATGATCAATTGTGTTGTGCGTGTTATTAAGTTTGTACACAATTGACCGAGAAATGGACCTACATGGCTTAACGCCGACTCCGAACGGCGATGAACGGAATGTTCTTATTCTCAAGAAGCTTTACATGGCATTTTGATTACTCTCTGAGGTTTGCCATTGTCTGCAGAGAGGTGGCGGCCGTACAGAAAAATTATTTTAATTCAAATAATTTTCTGTCGCTGGCTAGGGTTCGAACCTGGGTCTCCAAGGTTCTTTGACATAGCGGCCACGCACTTTAACCAACTACCACAACAGCCACGGACGCCACGTTTCTTTTCAAGGAAACTTAATAAGTCTAAAATCATTTTGCATTTTTTATTTCGAGCTAGCTCAAACGTTTCCACACATTGGTTAAATAGGTTTTCATTGTCAAATATGCATTAGAATTAGAGAATTTTCTATATTATATACTTTGGAATGTGTCTTCCTACATTTTAATTATTCCATGATGTGATCGCTCAATGCTCCCAGTAAAAACTTAACTAAATTTACTTTACACTGACAGAGGCGGCATCCAGTGCAAGAAGACATAGAAGCACTTTCTTATTTAGTCCAGTTTGTTCTATCGTGACTGATTGGAGCATTATATCAGAATATAGGAATTTATAAAAGCTACTACACCCAGTTAATTTGTTTCAACTTATATTTGGTAATTTATAGACTTACTTGTCCATTTCGATTTCGATTGGCGTTGAAAGGATTTCCGGCCAGTTCAATATTGACTGCATTCTGAATATTATTCATCGGAACACCATTGTCGGCATCAGCCATGTTGCAGCAAATATTGACACCAAGATTCGGGGTACCAAAGAGCAGCAGTGCTGATAACTGACGGAGTTCTTAGAGGTTCAATGTGTCAAAAGAACAGAGCCAGTAAAAATTATTAAATAAATAATAAATAAACACTTCCGTGTTGTATGTTTGTAGTTAATAATTGGCTAAATATCGTTGATGTTCCTGTTGTTCAACTTCTAAATCTGGCTTATGTTAATGATGCTGATGTTGAGGCTGGTGTTGCTACTTATAATTTACTAGTTCAATTAAAACGGCTTGATCGTGGTTTTATTTTACCAGCTGCTGCTGCTGCTGCTGTCATCGAGTTGCATTTTTGTCTAAAATTAAGATTACGAAATTCTATTCTGAAACAGCTTAAATATGTATATGATTTAGTAACAGATTGACAACACCAATAACAATAATAAAAATAAAAAATCTTCGAGTCATAATACTAATATTTGCTTTTGTTGTTGTTTCTCTTCAAGCATAAAAAAATTTAATATTTTTTCTGGGCCACTTGAGAAAAAAAATCTTGCCCAATATGATTTTTTTTTTTTTTTGATATTTTTTTTACGTATTGTTTTGAATACTTTTCTTTGCATTTACACACACCTCCTTCTTCGTTGATATCAGTGCATTTAGTATATTTTTTGAAAATGCTTTGGAATAAACTTGAAGAATTTTTGCTAAAATTTTTGTCGTGAGAATATAATTTTACAAATCACAATAAAAAAATTTTAATTTTGCAAGGCAAAAACTTCTGACGTCTAGAGCTGTCAGTGTCAGTCAATTTGGGCAATAGAAGTTGCATGTGTTTAGTAGACAGAACAGCAGCTGTATGGTTTCAGCTAAACACAGCTAAGTGAAATAAGAACGCAGACTACAACTAGACTACAATATTTTACTTTTTTAAAACAAAAACCAAACCTTTAAAAAGATAAAGCCGCGTTTCCATGCTATCTTCTATGATCTTCTCCTATCCCATATCAAAAACTTTTGCTATAATGAGCGAGATGGTTATATGTCACTATAGCTATAAAAGTTTGATATTTGTAAATGTTTGTAAGCAAATCAAAAATATATTTGTTTTCCAAAAAAGCCTAAACAAAAGATTCCGCCAGCCTCAACATCAGATGGAACAAAGCTAAATCAGGCCCGGAAGAGTGTATGAAATAAAATACAATTGTGCATCCACCGCAGCAACCCGAAGAAGAGTCACGCAAAGCGGTAGGTTTTTATTCCGTTTTTTTTCAGACATGAAATAACTCGCTTTTTCCCCATGCAGTACGTTTGTCATGTGTGCAAGAACATATAATACAGCTTCCACAAGATATGGTTTACAATGGCAATGTGTGAGCATAACCATTGATGAGGCTGTAAAACAGCTGAGCTTCACGCTGAAGAAAGGTGCCACATCCGTAAAAGGGGTTGTACTGGAGGCACACGAGCCGGCAGTGACGCAATATTATGTATAGTTACAAGAAGTTGTGGACCCGTAGATTCTAAATTAAAAATGTAAATCAGAGCCTCAAACACCGTAGAATCAATGTGGTTAATTGAATTTGTAAAAAACACAATTCGCAAATAAAATCAATATTTAATATTTATTCAATATAGAAAATTAGTTTTACAAAATTGGCACACAAAATTGCAGAAATAACATAAATAAATAACACAAAATATAAAATGTTTGAAAACTTCGAAAAATTTTATTATTCGAAAAAATTTATTAAATTTTTTTTTCATTCATTGTCAAAACTTGGCAGCAAAGATAACAAGATGGGAAACTTAAAAAACATAACCTCAAAAAAGGTTTGCATGTATTAGTGCGTCGAAAAATCAACCCTGAATTTTACTCTTGTTCTTCATCGGCCGCAAACTCTCGAAGAAATCACTTTGCAACCCCTGAAAATAATGCATATTATCTATTTATTATGATATAAATACTTAAGTTTAGTTGCAATAAAATGTTTGCAACCAAAACTGATTGCTAAGTCCCTTTATTTTAGTTCATACATGCGTTTAAAGTTTGCCAATTTCTTCAGTTGTTGTATTTGTCAACATTTTTGAAAAATTTTAATTTTACACAAACCCCCGCTATCTTACACAAACCCCCGCTATTCGAGGTGAAATTTAAAAAAGGAACGCTCTTGTTCTTCTTCTGCATTTTTCTGCTGAAACTTCGTTTACAAACAAGAAAAATAATGTATGAATTGAGTGTTTGAATATTTAAATATTTAAGTTATGTTACAGGAATCTGTTTAACACTCAAATAATTACATGCATTTTCTTATTTTAATCTTAATCGCCAAACAAAGTTTGCAAATTTTGCCACTTGTTGTATTTGTAAATAGCTTTTTATTTTCACCACGGCCGTTTTGTAAAAGTTCTGTTATTTTTCATCCCATCAGAGTTGTCAACTATCATTGTTTTCTATGAAAATTTGCTTGGTCGGAATAAATATTATTTGGTACGAACTAGCATTTGTTTTATCTATAAAATTAATTTGTAAAACTGCTTTGATTATGTATTTGCGTAATATATTAAGTTTAAAGTCATGATAAAGTCAGTCAAAAATATATTTCAAATCCAGACTATGAATCAATTAAGTTTATCAGCTTATATATTTTGACTTCCGTAGACACAATTAATTTCCTATGATCATCGTTGTAGATTTATAAGAGAAATTTAGGCAAAGCTATCCTAAAAACGAAATAAAAATTAAAAACCTAATAAAAGCAAAAATTAAAAACTATCCTAAAGAAGATAAATTGGCAACACTACTTCTAACCATTGCATGGAAAAAAAACATTTCATTCATAAATTCACCCAGCTGATATTATTAACCTTTACGTTACATGCACAAATTTTTTGCTTTTTGTAGGGAAATAATGTAGTTTTTTTATGTATAAAATCTTATTGAACATGAAGCTAAAGCACAAAAATAAATATTTTTAGCATATATAAGAATATATAAAGAACTTTAGATATTTTTGTTTTCGTTATAAAGCCAATCAATAACAAACGTGTTGGAAGGGTTAAGGAACATAACCCGAAACTGACATATTCACCTCACTATTTGTGGTGAAATGGTTTCTCTCGTATGTGTGTTTACTTTTTGCAATTTTTAGATTCCCCACAGAAGTTTCCCATCTTGTTATCTTTGCTTGGCAGCTCACAAACGACAACTATAAAATGTTAATCAAATTTCTAGCAAGTGATACACTTTTATAGCAAAAGTTCAAAAAGCTGAACTTTTCCTATCTTCTAGTATCACATGAAATCACAGGGGATATCACATGTTATAAAAACAAAAAATTAATGCCTGTTTCACACTCACATTCGTCAATCCCATATGGTGAGGGTCACATGCTTTTTCTTTCTAACAAAAAATGTGATTGTGGGAGATCGTAAGTGATAGCATGGAAACGCGGCTTAATTTAATTATTTACAGCTGTATTCATAAAAATATCTTAAAACAGCTTTAAAACGCTCAATAGTTAAAAAGCTTTTTAATATTAAAAAGTCATTTAAAATTTTGTTATTCATGGAGATGTTGTAGCTGCTTTGTAGTTAAAATAGGAACACTTTCGATTTTCAGTGAGAACAGTGTCAATATGGTTTAAGTATTTGATAAATTCAATGTCTTTTCATTTATTTGTCACAATTTGGTCAACATTTTCATGTTTAAACATCAACATATTTTCGAAGCTACCCTCTGCACTGAAAAAATTGTCATTTTATTATCTTTTTTTGTGAATATTTTGAAATGTTTTGAAAAATTTTCTTGTTTTTATTTTCTTTTTTTTTTTGATTTTTTTATATATTTTGAATTTTTTTGACATATTTTTCAAATTTTTGAAATATTTTTAATTATTTTTGACAATATTTGTGCTCAACTGGAGCAAATAATTTTAAAAATGCTTAATGAGGAGTTTATTGAATGTTTCAGCCATTTTTGATGTGACGAAGTTACATTGTACTGCTCTAGTTTCCAAAAAAGTTGAAAAATGAATTTTTTAAAAATTCATCTGCGTTGCATTGAGTTGTTACTCGCTGAGTATAAGAGCTATGATTAAAAAAATTGTATGACCGTAAAAGTTAATTCTTTGACTTCATTGTAAAAACAAAACAAAAATTCAAAACATCATCGGGTCGCAGGAGGAACCGTTTAAGCAACACAACTGAAAATTTGTTACATGGAATTATTACTCGCAGAGTATTAGTGTTAGGATTAAAAATACGATACGCCAATAAAGGCCTACTGTAAGTCCTCACAACAAAATTAGACAAAAAATTTCTGTCGCCATGGGGACGCTGAGACAGCCGCTCAAAGATCGATAACGCAACATTCATGCAGCGGCGTTGCATTGAATTTTTATTCAATGAGTAAATAAACTACGATAAAAGTTTAAAAAAGAAAATGAAGGTTTTACAAATGGCTTTACGACAAAAATAAAAAAAAAATTCCAGCGTCATCAGGTCGTGAATATAGCAGCTTATGTAACAGAAATGTAATATCGTTGCAGGGAATTATTACTCACTCAGGAGGAGTGCTACGGTAAATTTTGTTTTACGACAGCAAGGATGTGTTATTAGTAGACAGCGGAATTATATGCAAAATTTATTGTAAGTCTGATTGCAGTCAAATTTTGGATTTGTACTAATTTTCACTTCTTGAATGCATATTTTACTCCATATCTATGATATGCAAATTTTATGCAAAAAATATGCAAAAGCATATGCAAGAAATATGCTGCATATTTTCTACATATGCAAGATATATGCTGCATATTTTTGCTTATAAAGTCATTAAAACTTTCTGATATTATAAAATTTCCAAATTAATTTATATATTTAAAAAGTTTCTTGAAAAAGAGAATGTTAAAAATGAAAAAAATTATTTTATTAACGTTTTATTAAGGCATGTCCCTACTTGGTGTGCTCGGTATTTGAGTGATAATTTAAAAAATTTATACAGGAAAACGGTAAGAGATAATGATTTTTTTTTTTTGTGTAAATAAGCACACTAAAAAATTATTTACAAAAAAATTTTTTATTAATTTTTAACATTTTTTATGTATGATATATTTGATACCTGGTTACCATCGTTACTCAAAATTACCTTGTCCGATTGTCTCCAAATTGTAACCGCATACTTTCCACATGTGTAGTTTCTGTGTGAACTAAAATATATCAAACATTTTTATTATTTTTTTGCACAAAATCCAGACAAAAAACTTGAGTTTTATACAATGTTCAATTATCTCATATCGTTTTCCTGTAAAACAATTTTAAATTTGTGTGTCAAGAATACCGAGTGTGTCAAGTAGGCACATGCTGCCTTAAAAGTAACATATATATATTACTATAAATTATTAAAACTTTAATTAATTATTAAACAACAACTTGGTGTCGGCAAAATTATGTCGCTTTTTAAAAAAAATAATTTTATATAACTCCAGGTAATCCACCGAAGTTTTATTTAAAATTTCGTTTGTTTTTAAAACAGATATAAATATGGGTTTCTTTCCATAAAGAGCTTTAATTTAAGGCGAAGGTCGTCACCCAACTTTTCAGGAACTTCATTTATAATTCGTTTCTCGATTCGATTTCTTTAAGCTCATACCCTTTGCTTCCAAACTGTTAATAACTTAAAAAATTGTCCGAAATGGGTTTTGATAAAAATGAAACTCCTATATAAAAGTGAATTTTGCAATAACTCTTGTGAGGTTTTTACTAATACTGCTTCATTCAAATTTAATGATTGTACAACCTGAAACACATATAATGAATTTATACACATGTGGTATAATACATACTATTTATATGTGTTGCTAATAAAGAGCTGCACAGAACATTCTATTCACAGTACTTGAATAGTATACACTATGTTGGTGTAGTGTTTTTCAGTGTAGCCATGACATCGAACAAAAATGTGTAGTATGAAGCAAAGCCAACAAAACAAGAATTGCATATTTTAAAAGCTTTTCATTAGTGTCGTTGTATTTTGAAGGTTTTAATATGAAATAAAATATCAAACCATAGAACGACACTGAAGTAAAAGTAACGGGAAATCATAGCGAGCACACCTAGTGCACCATCAAACCGCATCGAACCATTTTCAGCAGTCGTTTTCAGTTTTCTGAGGGGCTCACAAGTAAAGAGAGTCGATAATTTAATATTAACTTAAATAATTTGAAAAAGCATAACTCGAAAACGAAGCAAGATAGACCAAAAATGACAGTGATTTTGGGTTATATAAAGGGAGTCTCGAAATCGAGATGCAAAGGTAGAGGGATCGGTCAAAATAATGACCTTAAAAAATTAGAAAGAACGCCATATCTTGAAAAAGAAGCAAAATGGGCCAAAAATAACACCGGATTTCAGTTTTCTAAAAGGGGCCTTGAACTCTTGTCATCGCTTTGATCATCGGTTGATTTTATTTCTGAAGAACTCAACTTCGGTTGACTCAATTTACCTATGATCATCAGTGTCCGCAGGATTTCTAAAAAAGCAAAGCTGGGGGAAAGGGGGGTACTTTCCCTGCACCACCTGCATACGCCCATTCCTATGATAGAAGTTCTTGTTGGTTCACAAACACATACAGACATACATTTTACATATGCATATTATATGCAAATATGCAATTTTTTATTTGCATATGCACTAAAAATGTGCATATGCATTTTTTATGCAATATGCAAAATATGCAAATTTTATGTTATGTTTTTCAAGAGAGAATTTGACGGGACGCATATCTGTGTCATCGAAATTGTTTTACGGTCATTCAATACAAATATGCAATTTCATATTTTCCGCTGTCTAGTTATTAGGCTTCACAACTAAATTCCAAAAAAAATTCTTGTTGTCATGATTTCAGGGATGCAATCACATAATGCAGTAAAAATGCTACAGCAATAAAAAACGTTGCATGGATTTTTAACTCTGTGACTACTGGTGCAACGGTAAATTTTAAGGAACGAAAACGAAGTTGATATGACAAAAATAAAAAAAAAATTGACGGCGTGTCAAAGACCCTAAGGGAACCGCCTATTGTGACGCATATGCATCACTTTTGCTGGATTAATTGAAATTAGAGCACAACCAATGGGGAAGCAAAAAACAAGCTAAAAGAAAAGCACCAACTCCAAATTCAACAACAACTTCAACTCCAACACCAACACCAACACCAACACCAACACAAACACAAACACCAACACCAACACCAATACCAACACCAACACCAACACCACCACCAACACCAACACCAACACCAACACCAACATCAACATCAACATCAACATCAACATCAACATCAACATCAACATCAACATCAACATCAACATCAACATCAACATCAACATAAACATCAACATCAACATCAATATCAACATCAACATCAACATCAACATCAACATCAACATCAACATCAACATCAACATCAACATCAACATCAACATCAACATCAACATCAACATCAACATCAACATCAACATCAACATCAACATCAACATCAACATCAACATCAACATCAACATCAACATCAACATCAACACCAACACCAACACCAACACCAACACCAACACCAACACCAGCACCAATACCAACCTCAACACCAACAACAACACCAACAACAACACCAACATCAACATCAACATCAACATCAACATCAACATCAACATCAACATCAACATCAACATCAACATCAACATCAACATCAACATCAACATCAACATCAAAATCAACATCAACATCAACATCAACATCAACATCAACATCAACATCAACATCAACATCAACATCAACATCAACAACATCAATATCAACATCAACATCAACATCAACATCAACATCAACATCAACATCAACATCAACATCATCAACATCAACATCAACATCAACATCAACATCAACATCAACATCAACATCAACATAAACATCAACATCAACATCAACATCAACATCAACATCAACATCAACATCAACATCAACATCAACATCAACATCAACATCAACATCAACATCAACATCATCAACATCAACATCAACATCAACATCAACATCAACATCAACATCAACATCAACATCAACATCAACATCAACATCAACATCAACATCAACATCAACATCAACATCAACATCAACATCAACATCAACATCAACATCAACATCAAAATCAACATCAACATCATCATCAAAATCAACATCAACATCAACATCAACATCCAAATCAACATCAACATCAACATCAACATCAACATCAACATCAAAATCAACATCAACATCAACATCAACACCAACAACAAAATCAACATCAACATCAACATCAACATCAACATCAACATCAACACCAACAACAACATCAACATCAGTATCAACATCAACATCAACATCAACACCAACAACAAAATCAACATCAACATCAACATCAACATCAACATCAACATCAACATCAACATCAAAATCAACATCAACATCAACATCAACATCAACATCAACATCAACATCAACATCAACATAAACATCAACATCAACATCAACATCAACATCAACATCAACATCAACATAACCATTAACATCAACATCAACATCAACATAAACATAACCGTTAACATCAACATCAACATCAACATCAACATCAACATCAACATCAACATCAACATCAACACCAAGAACAACACCAACAACAACATCAACATCAGTATCAACATCAACATAAACATCAACATCAACATCAACATCAAAATCAACATCAACATCAACATCAACATCAACATCAAAATCAACATCAACATCAACATCAAAATCAACATCAACATCAACATCAACATCAACATCAACATCAACACCAACAACAACATCAACATCAGTATCAACATCAACATCAACATCAACATCAACATCAACATCAACATAACCATTAACATCAACATCAACATCAACATAAACATAACCGTTAACATCAACATCAACATCAACATCAACATCAACATCAACATGAACATCAACATCAACATCAACATCAACATCAACATCAACATCAACATCAACATCAACATCAACAATACCAATATCAACATCAACATCAACATCAAAATCAACATCAACATCAACATCAACATGAACATCAACATCAACATCAACATCCAAATCAACATCAACATCAACATCAAAATCAATATCAACATCAACATCAACATCAACATCAAAATCAACATCAAAATCAACATCAACATCAACATCAACATCAACAACAACATCAACATCAGTATCAACATCAACATCAACACCAACATCAACATCAACACCAACACCAACACCAACATCAACATCAACATCAACATCAACATCAACATCAACATCAACATCAACATGACATCAACATCAACACCAACACCAACACCAACATCAACATAAACATCAACATCAACATCAACATCAACATCAACATCAACATCAACATCAACATCAACATCAACATCAACATCAACATCAACATCAAAATCAACATCAACATCAACATCAACATCAACATCAAAATCAACATCAACATCAACATCAACATCAACATCAACATCAAAATCAACATCAACATCAACATCAACATCAACACCAACAACAACATCAGTATCAACATCAACATCAACATCAACATAACCATTAACATCAACATCATTATCAACATAAACATAACCGTTAACATCAACATCAACATCAACATCAACATCAACATCAACATCATTATCAACATCAACATTAACATCAACATCAACATCAACATCAACATCAACATCAACATCAACATCAACATCAACATCAACATCAACATCAACATCAACATCAACATCAACATCAACATCAACATCAACATCAACATCAACATCAACATCAACATCAACATCAACATCAACATCAACATCAACATCAACATCAACATCAACATCAACATCAACATCAAAACCAACATCAACATCAACATCAACATCAACATCAACATCAACATCAACATCAACATCAACATCAACATCAACATCAACATCAACATCAACATCAACATCAACATCAAAAACATCAATATCAACATCAAACATCAACATCAACATTAACAACAACAACAAGAAACTTCTTTACGTCAAAACCTACGGGTGTGTCCACGGCACAGCCAACTCTTTTTTTAAAAATCCTCTCATTTCAAATAGGATTGATATTTTTTGAAACAATTTGATATATTTTTGACCTAATTTTTTCAGATGAAAACAAAATAAAATTCAAAAATGCTTTATCGAGGGTTTATTGAAGGTTTCATTCATTTTTAAAATTCTCTCATTTATAAAGCATTTAAAAGAGACTTTTAACGCTATTGAACCTTTATGAATTAAATTAAATTTTTTTCGATTTATTTCTTATGAATGCTTTATAAGAGGTTCATAATTTTTTTATGAATATAGCAGATAATTTTTAATACTTGAAAATATAAAGATATAAATTTTGTTCGTTTATATTTGTTATTATTTTTAAGATATTTAAAGATATCAAATAAAATAGCAATTTTTAATAAATAAAAATGAAAACCAAAAACATTTAAAAACGCTGAAATGGCCAGTTATTTATTTATTTATTTTTTGTACAAGGCAATGAATTTATTTCTTTGCAGTAATTTTATGGAAAAACTGATTGAGCGCTTTTCATGCATATTCTGCATTTTTCCAGATATGGAAAAATTCGTAGTATTCGAACCCATTCATTCGTAAAATGAAACATGCTGTTCTGAGGAAAGCAACATGTTTTACATTCGCTCGTGAAATTCTGTTAAATTAACATTTTTAGAGGTCTTCTCTTTGTGTTTTTGGTTTTTGATAAAATTAGTACAATTTTCTAATATTGAGCTTCTAGCTATGTTATGACAGTACGAAGCAATAGCTTGGGCCTGCTCTTGATATTACCCAGCAAACAAGAATTTGAGTAATAAACGTTTTTCGGTGTTTGTCCGCATATATCGTGTTATTAATAGCTAATTCACAATACTGCGTTAGGTCGGTCGGCCTTTGACAGCTAGAGTAGAAACTCACGTGTTCTTATGCAGCAATTCACAATTCGACCTCAAACTTTGTTCGTACTTTGATCGTAAATATCATACGAAGGGGTAAAGTACGATCAAAGTACGGTCTAACGAGATGAGTTGAGAAAATGTCCACTCGGTCGTGCGTTTGACATTTCGTGTTATGAAGGGTTGCATTTTCTTTGAGATTTAACATTTTGTGCTATGGAAGGGTTGCATTTACTTTGAGATAGCTTAATATGAGGGTGTTTTTGAGTTTCATGGGATTCGTTATATTAGCCCATGACACAGTTTATAAATTATTTGATTTATGGTATTAGAGTAATTGAATACAATTTTTGATGAATTTTATATTATATAATATTGATAAATTAATTTTCATTGATGAAATCAAATGAAATCTTTTATTTTATCTCATTATCTCATGTTACAGTTAAAAATTATGTGATTTACGTTATTAAAGTAAAGAAATGCAAGTTTTAATGATTTTTATATTATTTTACATAGCTAAATTATTTTTCTGTAATTATTTATAATAAGTAAACAAATGAAAAAAACTGGAAGAAATTATTATATATGTATTTTTAGTAAAACTTTAATCGGCCATTCAATTAGCTATTTTTTTTTTTCAATATACAAATCGCATTTGGATTCCAACTTGCAGTCTATATTTTTAAAAGCTCTTTGAAAATTGTATGCAAGAATTATTAAATTTTTATTATTTATGTTATTACTAAATTGTTTAATGTATCTATGTGATTGATTGAATTTGTTTCGAAATTGTGTACACTGTAACTATTTTTGGCATAGTTGAAGAGGAACGGAAAATCAAATTTTACATTTTTTATTTGTGAAATATATGCATTAAGACCTTCTAAGTTCACTCTCAAGTGTTTTAGAAGTTGTATGTATCGGAATTTTTAAAAAAGGGCCTGAAAAATTTTTCTTTTCTTTCAATTTTTCTATAAAACTAAGTATTATGGATATAAAAAAGTTGTGCTGTTACCTTTTCAATGAGCTATTAATCATCAAAATGAATACATTACTTTTGAAGATATAGCATTTACGAAATAACAAAACCACCAAAACGCAAGTAAACGCAAAGATAAAATTAATATAAGTAAAAAGCGAATACATTAGGCATTACAGGAGTTCGAATTGTAAGTATTTATGTTAATCGCGAGTTTGTTTTTTCAAACTTTGAATTAGGCCTGTGCGAGTAGTTCGATCTTCGAGTAACTCGTCTCGAATAACTCGATTATTCGAGTAACTCGATGGTACTCGAGTAACTCGGTGGAGTTCGATTAACTCGGTGGTTTTCGAGTATTTTGATATTTTTTCAGTTCCCGTTAATGCTGTTGATCTCAATCAGTGTTGTGACATTTTTTAAAGTAATATTTAAAATCACTTATAACATTTTACCGACTCCTAACTGTAATAATGTTATACATATTATTTCGAAATAAAAGGTAATTAGTAACAGATTACTATTATCTTTTAAATTAAATTTTAACATATAGAAAAAAGCGTTGAAAAAACCCAATTAAGTTTATCTTGTACGAGCCCAAACCACTATTAATTCGTACAGCAAGCACTTTTATGCCAATGTAACATGTAAGGGTACATATTTTATTAAATAATATTGACAACACTATTAAATTTATACTTTTCTGAAAGTTTGTTTTATTATCTTTAATTTCATAAACAAATATGTGCACATATCATGATAAAAAGTTTTGAAAACAGAAATTAACGGAAAGTCCATTTATTTTGATAACAAAAATTTGACCACTATTAATTCGTACTATCACTACATTTGTTAGGTCCTGTTAATTTGCTGCATTTAAAAAATTGGTTAAGTCTTGTCAAAATTTTGTATGGGAAAAGACTTAGCTGTTTGTTAGCAAGTAAACAAGCTCAGCACCGTATTTTTGTTTAGTAGATATTATATCTTAAGTCGGATACGTCAAGCTTATTGAGTGAAGTGATGAATCGTTTTGGAAATGACTTATAATAAGGTCTAAATTATTTTAGACTTCATTTTACAGCTTCAAGCTCTAAAACTGCACTTTTTTAATAAAAAAATAAAAATTTTGTAGCGGAGTTGATAAAGATATAAAACATTTCATCAAATGTATCAAAAGTATTCATTTTTAGTTTCTGTGTACTGGTTACACGAGTAATTTAAACCACATAAAATAAATCTTTTTCGGTTAAGAAAGTAAGGAGGTAAGAAAGTAAAACTTCTATTAAATTAAGCTTTTTAAACACTTATTTATTTATTTATTAACCAAATGCTGATTTTGGCATATCAGTTTAGCATTTGATTGTAAAATGTCTTAGCATGTGCGTTCACGCCAACAGCTGCTAACTTTAAGAATTTAGCAACTTAACAGGACTTAAAAAATTTTACTGAATACCCTTGTTGTGATATACTGAAGCTATGTTTTAGTTAAAGACCTTGTTTTGTCCAAATGTAAAGAAAATGAGGCAATAACACAGCCACGGGTTTGGGGATCAAACCAAATATAATAACAATAAAGAAATGTTTTGTTATGTTATGGTAGCTTGCGTTATAATTTTATATTATTTGAGTTCCAATGCATGGATTTCAACATTTCGGGAATATGTTCCATTTCCTATTGGGTTTGAATGTTTAGAATACTCATGAATTTTGACTCATAGCTGATCACGGTGGAATGATTTTTAAAATAATCGCATATATTTATTGTGTACGTTCCTGTAGTTCTAATAAAATAAATAACATTTTAATCAATGTAAAAAATAAAAAAATAAATGTAAATAACTAAAATTTATAAAATTTAAACATTATTCTCGGTTCATACACTCTCGGTTTTTATATATATATATTTTATAAGAACTTTCAAAGTTTTTCGAAGCAATATACATATATGAAAAGTATTAAAGTGTTGGGTCAAGTTTTCTATATTGTATTAACGTCGTAGTATGATTAACTTTTCATTAAAAAATCTCTATTTTTTATACACGTATTTAATTTATTTTCTAGTATCTGCATGTTTGACACACTGTATGATGCTAAGTTAACTATAAAACTACTCATTGAATTAAATAACGTAACATCCGCTCAAATCTTTCTGAACAGAGTTGCCATGCTTCATTTAAAGCACTGTTCTTTATCTTACAAATATATTTAGGATTTCACTCATTGGCCAGGAATTGGTACTTTACAGTAGTTAGCCCCGGGTTGATCCTCCTGAATAACCGATATTGCGGTGACAGAATGAAAAATCAAAATTAACATACCTTTCATTCATGACATTACGATATCTATCGATTCTGTGTACATCAGTCGAGAGTGAAAGGCTTTTTTCTCCAGCTGGTGATTTGTGAATGAAAAATAATCATCTCTTATACCACAACCGGTATCATGCATTTTATTTTTAAATAAAAATCTTTAGTTTGTAGCTTTTAACTTCATTTCAATGGTCAGTTCAGCAATAAAAAATTATGAGAAAATTTATATGCACAAATCTAGTTGTATTTCTCTTTCTCTCTCTCTCTTATTCTTTTGACTTCTTGACTTAATAGAATTTTAGAGAAAAATAGTTTCTTTGACCCAACCTATCATTACAAACTAATATTTATGTATTATTTAGAAAACGGGTAACCCTGTTTGAGCTAAGCTGAGAACATGGAATAAAAAACAAACAACCACTGAGTAAAAAAATACTCGAAATTGTACGAATAACTCGAAAATATCTCGAGTTACTCGAAAATACCTCGAGTTACTCGAAAACATCTCGAGTTACTCGATAATTTCTCGAGTAACTCGTAATTTCGAGTTAATCGAAATACCGAGTTATTCGAATCGAAAATCGAGTCGAGTTGCACTACTCGACTCGACTCGTACTCGAAGCTACTCGCACAGGCCTACTTTGAATATTTGATATATGCTGTGAATAAAAAAAAAATGGCCGCAGTCGAAAAATTGTTATAAAAATTCGCACAATTAACATATACACTTACCATTTCAATTCCTGTAATGCCTACTTTATTCGCATTTTGCGCCTAAACCACTTAAGAGCGACGTGCAATTTTCCCGGAATTGGACTTAAAAGGTCTTAAGGGAGGTTTTACCTAATTCTGTCGAAATTTTAGCTGATTTTTAAGGAAGGATTGTGAAATAACGGATAGAGACATTTGAGTGAAACTTGTTTTATATTTTTACATTTTTATTAAATTTATAAAAAAATTTTCTATTTTTTGTGACTTCATTTCCGCGTGACAGAGTCGTAACTGAGTCCCTGAAAGAAAAAGTCATAATTTTCTGTGCAGAATATTTTGACTTTGAATAATCTGAAAAAAAAACAAAATTTTGGTAATTGTTGAAACATATAATTTCGGGATGATTTCGAGTTTTTTTCAAAAAAATTAATTAGAAACAAAATGGCGGCTGCGCAAAGTTAAAATCAAAAAGGGCTTTAATATCAGGACAAAAGTAGCTGTAACAGATTTTTAAGAACTTTAAAAAAAATTCGAAATCATCCCTCTTTGACATATATTTTGAGTTGCTCAGAAAGTTTTAAGTAAATCGGTACAATAGTTACCGTGCAATCGTTCAAAAATTTTTTTTCAGCGAAGAAGTTACGCCTGCCTGTCTGAAAAAAATTTAATGAAAATGTGAAGAAATAAAAAAAGTTTCACTCAAATATCTATATCCGTTATTTCACAACCTTCCTTAAAAACTTAATATTTAGGTAAATATGCTGCCACATCTTTTAAAAAATTATTTACATCTATTTTCTGTACAAATAACATTAAAAAAGAGCATAAGTTATCTTTCAGATTTTTGTTTTGTAATGCATGTTTTTTTATTAAAATTGCTTTTCGGGACATACATTTTAGTGCAACTGATTTTTTAACACTATTTTTAATTTTTTATTGATTAAATCAAATAAAATCTACTTTCATTTTAAATTCCTTGATGTAGGGAAAATAGACCTTTTGTGGAATTTTGTGGGAATTTTGTGGGAATCACCTAAGTTGATCTTATTGACAGACGCACGACTTGCCAAAGCAACATTGAAGAAGTAAAATTAGAAGGTCGTGCGTTCTGACAGCTCATATCGTAAGGTTTTTACAACGTCGATATAAAGTACGGTCAAAGGCCGACCGACCTAACGCAGTATTGTGAATTAGCTATAAAATAACGTTTCTGCGCGGCGAAGAAGACGAAAAAACTTTCTTTCGAAAATTGTTATTTGCTGCTATTTCAAAAATACTTACCGTGATTAAGTCAAAAGGAAGAGCCAATATTAAAAATCAAACACATATATACATATATTGTTGCAGTGATATATTTATGCCGATTTCTCTTAATATACCTCAAGTCATCATCATTATGCACATACATAGTAGTAAATAGGCGAATTTTGATTTAAATTTACTTTGTTTTTTTTCTATGGTTTATTACAAAAACAACTTATATCAAAATTCTTTTTGAAAAAAAAACTGAAAATTATTATTTTTAGATTTGAAAAATCCAAGAAAAGAATATATTTATATAAAACTTTTGTCTACTACAAAATATTTGTTTTTGACAAAAAAATTTCAACATAAGTCGTTTTAAAATAAACGCAAAAATGGACAAACAAAGCTGTTGTGTGTGTGTATGTGAGTATTTTTCAGTTGTTGAAATTTTTTTGCATTAAATACAAGCAATTGACTGCGTCTTGTTAACTAAGCCAAATACCCACATACACACAAAATGCTTTGTCATATAGTACATAGTTTAACATCATCATCATCTTCATAACGATCATCTTTATCATAATTACAGATATCATTTTTATAATAATTATAATTCTTGTTGTTCCTCGCTGTTTATTGTGTTTGTGTGTGATTTTTTTTTTTTTTTTTTTTTTTATTAAATATTTTATTTATAGCAAATCAGTATAAGAAATAATATAAATTTGTTAATAAGCTACATTTAAGGTTTTGTGTTTTTTTTTATTTTTTTTTTTAATATATTTTTTTGTTGCTTTGACTTTTTCATTTTGGTGGTTGATGATTTCTTCTGTTATAGCTATTCTGCTGCTTTAGTTATTCATTAGCTACTGTTGTTTTTTTTTTTTTAATTTCTTTGAAGTTTACATAAGAATTTTTTTTTTGTTTTTGTTTTTGTAGGTTTTATTAGACATTCGTTCGCTCTAGTATTGATAACATTTATTTGCAAAAGTATTGGTTGGTTTGCTTCTGTTGCTTGACTGGATTGTTATGGTTATTCTACTCATGTCATAGAATAAAACTATGACATTAGTAGAGCATTTTTTAAAATTATAATTTTTTTTAATAAAATTATAAGTTTTGAAAATTTTTTACAACTTGCTGTTTAGTAGTTTTAGTACATACAGTACTTTACAATTATTTGTATTTCTAGGCCGAAAATACAACATCATGAGTTTGTTCCGTTTTTTTCTATTGAATGGGCCTTAGTCCATAGGGAACTTGCTCACAAGAACAAAGGAATATAGTTCTGAGGGAAGTATTGGAACTTGCAATTTTGTTAGAGTTGGAAGTTTGCAAATTTTCTAAAAACGAAAATGTTTCATTTAGATCAACCATACTCAACTTGTCGCCCGCGGGTGGTATGCGGCCCGCCAAGCTTTTATGTACGGCCCTAAACACATTTATTATCAGGAACATGATTTAAAAAATCGTTCTAAATTTAAGATATCTTGAGATTCATTTCGGCTTTGACACACAGAATTTGGTACTCCGTACTTAAGAATTAAAAAAGTATCCAAAATGGTACTAAAGTATGTAATTGTGCAACCTTGGTGACAAGTTACAAGAGAAAGGTTGCAAATTACAAAGTAAATAAAGTACTACTTCATAGTAAATAAAGTAGTTTATAGTACGTAAAATACTTTGTAAGTAAATAAAGTACAAAGTACTACGCGGAACACGGATAAAACAGCATTTTTTGTTTTCTTATAAAGTATTGTTCTCTTATAATTTCATTACCCATAATGGCGGGAGTGTCTTCAATCGAAATGCGATCGAAAAATATCCGACGAAAAGAGAGTGTTTTAAGACAAATGGGAAGAAGAATATTTCGTTGTAGCAAATAAACATACTTCAACCACATGCTTGACCTGTCGTGAGAGTGTTATATTAAAAAATTACTTTTGAATTCTACTTTTTGCACTATTTTATTTTTTGACAAACAGTATGCTGATAAGCGATGTGTACTATTATTATTCTGTTTTAGTTCTAGTTTTTAAAATCTCTTCCCAGCAAACATTATGACTCCTCGAAGACTCTATATCGAATGAAGTCGAATCGAATATGGAAAAGTGAAATATTTAACTTTTAATTTTTCTACAATTACTTTTTATTTGAAATGTTTAAATAAAATTTGTTTGCCTTTTTTTTATTTTTCAATTATGTTGATAGTTTTAGCGACCTTTAAAGTTAGCAAAGTATTTTTGTTGACTGGCTTCAGGTCATGGTAAACAAAATACAAATTTTTTTTTTAATGTCGTTATTTTTTTTTTATTTTCGATATTTCGAATTGACAATGCAATTCATCATCAGGAAATATTTTTAAAAAATTTTAACGTATTTAATGTAACACGGAGTATTTAAAACTTAACTAAACTAAAACAAAAAAAATTTGTATTTTGTTTTCCATGACCTGAAGCCAGTCAACAAAAATATTTTTTCAATTATAAAATATTTTAAATAAATTTGAATCTAAAAATATATTTCATCCTAAACGGATCATTGTTACTTCTATGAGTTCTGAAAGAATCTTCATTATGAGTCTTTAAAGATTCTATTACATGATTCTTAAAAGAGTATTAAATATGGCTTTTAAAAGTGTCCTAATTTTGAGTCAAAAAGACTAATCTATATGAGTTCTAAAAAAGTATTTATTATGAGTATTTAAAGAGTCTTTATTATGAGCCTTAAAAGATTATTAAATATGAGTCTAAAAAGAGTCTTTATTTTGAGACCAAAATGAGACATAAAGCAGTCATTATTATGAATCATATTTGAAGCCCATAACTTACGAAAATGTACTCATAAAAGAGTCTTTTTTAAGCGCATTATGACGATAAAAACTTATTTATATGAGTCTTAAAAGAGTCTTTTAAGAGTCATAATGTTTGCTGGGGAGTATAATCCTTTTGTGAGTCTTTGTTATGAACAATCATAATACTGTCTTATTTAGGACTTTTTAATGAGTTATTTTTATGAGAACTCAAAAAGCAAGCATAATATTGACTCTTTTAAGATTCCTATTTTTGAGAAGTCATTTTACATTCATATCAAAGACTACTTTAGGATCTTGATATACGCAATCTTTTGATTCATAAGACGTGCCTAAAAAATACTTTTTTAGAGTCTTATTTGTGAGCAATAATTTTACAATCATATAAAAGATTTCATCTCTTTGGCAGCTCTTTTCCACGTAGGATCTTGGGTTGGACAATGGCCCCAAACTGAATGACAACAATTATAAATACAGTTATAAATGGTCTAATAAATTACTTTGGATGTTGTCTTGTATTGCTTCGTATTATTAAGAATGTGCTTTTATTCGATGATGTTTATTTACATAAACACAAAAATTCTCAAATTTCGAATTTACCTTATTGAATTTTAATTTCCGCTGAAAGGGCAAGCAATTGTGCTTAGTGGAGGCTTATATGTATTTGCCAACAGGGGGTATGTTTTAGTATGTAGGTGCATTCTATCAGTCCGTCTGATCCGGGAACTTTTTAGAATGTGAATCGTGCATGCGTATGGCACGGGCCATACGTATCTATGAAGATCTCATACCTCCGGGCGAATAAAAAAAAAAAAGACTCCTTTGGGATGAGTCTTTTTTTTTTAAACTTATTTGTACAACTCGGATGAGCGGTTCTGGAGATATTGCTTGAAAATAGTGGATCTCCTTTCGCACATACGATTTTTTTCAATATTCGATATAATTTTCGAACCATGAATGACACATGAATGGAACTCAATAAGAACGTACTATTTAGTAGTGTTCTTTGACTGGCAAAATTGAAGCAGCATTGGGAAAGGCATTGGCGTAGTACCGCCCATACGTTTCAAATTTATTGTATCGAATAGCTTTGGAATCAATTGCCGCATAACAATGAAACTCAGTATGGAGTAGCCACTTGGTAATGTCTATCTACTAGAAAACTGGGATGGGCATTGTGTAAGGGGGTGTGGCTCCACCCATTCAATTAAAATTTTTGGTATCGAAAAGCTTTGGCAGTAAATGTTACAGCACTTATGTACATTGAAACTCAGAATGGATTTACTATTTGGTGATATCCTGTAACGGGCAGTGGAAAACGACAGTGGAGTCAAACTATGGGTCTAGGAAAAGTTTCGAATTTACTTATTATATTCCCATATAGATTGCCGCTAATAAATTATAAAATACTGAATATTTATGCTTAAATTGTAGAAAACCTTCAACATATTCTCAACTTTTAGAGAAAATTTCTCAAGCTGTTATATTTTCAGTCCAAAACAAAAAACAAAAATATTTTAAGGAATTTTTTATAGTTTTTGCTGTTGCACATTCTTTTAAAAAATGCTTTTTTTTAGAACATCCTTGAAATTTTTCTATATAAAAATTTTTGTTATTATTTTGCTTAATGCTTGCATATTAGTCATCATAGTTATCAGTATTATCATCAACATCATCTCATCATCATTGTCATCGACATTAGTTAACTTAACGCTAACCACTACTACATTCATTTAATATATATAGTATATATATATAATAATATGTTGTTTCATTAAGAATCGTGTACATAAATTAAAAAGTTGGTAGAAAACTGCGCTTGCAAATGAGAGCACTCTTCAGTATCATAGTTTTATCCATCAGATCAACTCTCTTTTTTTTTGTTTTGTTTTTGTTTTTTGTGTTTTTAAATATTGACAGTCACAGGCTCGTTCTAAGCATGCCTTGTATTAATATATTTTTTTTATATATATTCTATGTATAGTTATATATATATATATATATATATATATACTTGTATATTTAAATATATATACTTTTTTTAATATAGAAATTATTATTACATTAATTATTATTATTATTTTTATATTCATTTTATACTTAAATTTAGGTTTGAATTTAGTTTAAAAATTTAAAAGCGGCTTTATACAAAATCAATTCATAGAACGAAACAGAATATTACACTAATTTTAAGAAACATCTCGTGGCTTGCTGATGTTTCAAAGTATTCCGGTTTCTACATTGTGTGCCGTACCCAATGTATTCGGATCGAAATTCAGCTTTAGTTCGCCAGCCAAGATAATCTCTGATATGCATCCAACAATGCCGCTTGTATATTTTCGGCGCGTAAAGTAGCTAGTATCTGGCATGCCACCTAAGAGAACGAACAAATTAATTACAGGGGCATATATTGATGGTAATGCTTGAGTTTGGAATAGAGACCGAAATGTACTGTTATTTACTAAACTTTATTTGAAAAGCATATTAAGTTTTAGGCACATTGGACAAGAGTGGAAAGTATGCCAACATGCTTATATCACTCGTTCTCTAAATATTTCAAGATTTTTTCTTTTTCTTTTTTTTTTTTGAGTTTTCTTATAATGCTCACTGATAATGTTTATTGAATGATTAATATTTTTTTTTCATAAAAACAAAAATTTTTCAATAATGAATTAATTTTTGAGTTATATTATCACATGATTTCGACTATTTTTATACCACTACGTTTAAAAAACGTAAACGGGGTATATTAATTTTGTCACT
Organism: Pherbina coryleti; assembly: GCA_943735915.1. NCBI lineage: Eukaryota > Metazoa > Arthropoda > Insecta > Diptera > Sciomyzidae > Pherbina > Pherbina coryleti. The sequence continues at coordinate 54,996,980 of OX030950.1, forward strand.
CCGTTTGAAACACCCATAAGGAGGCGTGGTAGGTATAGAAAAGTATATATATTCTTGATCAGCATCACCACCTGAGTCGATTTAGCCATGTCCGTCTGTCCGTCTGTCTGTCTGTGATCACGATTACAGCCGTAATGTTCAAGCTATTATCACGAAATTCGATATTTAAGCTTGTATCTAAAAAATAAAGGTCAAGTTCGAAAATGAGCCAAATCGGATGAAAACCACGCCTACCTCCCATACAAAGTGACTTTATCAAAAAGGTAAAATCTCCTTAATTTCTACAAAAATTAATACCTCCGATACAAAACATTTCATTGGCTGCTTAAAACTTTGAATATACTTTTGGTCGGCCGTTGGGTATTTAAAGTTTATTCTTTATTTTTTACTATTTACTATTTACTATTTGCTATAATAAATTACTATTTATTATAGCAAATTTTTGCTATATATGATAAAAATAAATAAAAAAAATAAATATTTTTTTATTTTTTTGCTAAATATGATATTAAAACTATTTTTCCACAAGATGTATCAACAAGTTTTGCAGAATTTGTTTTTGGAATAGAACGAACAAGTTTTCAGATACCTCTTAAATTCTTTTTGGATTATAAAGTAGACACCTGGAGCAGGCCCGTAGCCAGGATTTACCTAAGGGGGGGTTGGATTAAAAAAAAATCTCGATAGTTTTTGATATCGATAAATGAAAAGGAATTTTTTATATAATTGCCAGAAAGATGGGAAAAATCCGTTGCTAGCGATGGACAATACTTTGAAAAATGAATTTGTAACAAATTTTTCACAATAAAGCGACAAACTTGAAAAAAAAATACTTTAAAACTTTTTCGTATTCTGCAATACAGATGAAATATAATATTATTCAGATTTTGTCTGTTCCGCATCAAGCACAAAGTTAATCCATTAATATTCAATCAATGCAAACACGCTACCAAAAAAAAAAACAGCTTTCAAACATTCAGAAATATTCGGCAACTTTTTAACACATTTGCGTATTGATAAAGGAAAAAAATCATTTAAATTAAGCACTTACTTTCCACAGTTCTAGCCTTTTTTACTTCTGGTTTCTGCAGCCAATTAAGTAGGCTCATTTTTGCAGTTTTGGCACAGAAAAATTAACAATAGAAACTCTTAAAATTTCACAAACTAAATCAAAATTTCACCACTTTCACGTAACACCTGTTAACGCACTAAATTCTTAAATTGCTGGTGGTGGACAAAGTTCAATTGAATGTATCGAACTTTTTTCGATAACTTAAGCGTGTTGATGTTTCCGCTGTTGCTGTTTACACTTGCAGTTTGCACTGTTAGAGAAAAAAAACGCACATGCAGCAAGTATTCGCAAATTGGCAAAGTTATATTAATGATAATATATTATTTTTTTTATGCTTTTTGGATCATAAGGGAGGGAAAATTCAAGAATATTTTTGGTCAGGCACGTAGATAAGGGTGGGATGGAAAGGAAGAAATATGGAATTTAAAAAAAATGCGATTAATTAGAGTGTTAAGATTAATAATTTTCAAATAAAAAGTAATTTAAAATGAATTCAATTGTAATTTAAATTTTTACATGAGGCATGAGGAGAATATGCTACAAAGAAGAGCTATGAAAGTTCGGAAAAAAGTATTGCTAGATCATCCTTTTGAAATGGATAACGAAATGTAGGGAGTGCACGTTCAAAAACATTTGTAAGTGCTCGACTTGGTAGTTAGAAAACTACCAGCAGCAACCACGCAACTGACGGTGGAAGTCAACGTTTGTGTTTAGAAAGAAGTGCATTCGATCTGTCCGAATTGCGACCTCGTCATCGAGAAAAATCATTTCAAATATGTCAACTTCGTCCATCAACTTGTTTTGTCAACTATCAGGCATGCCGCGAATCGACTCCAGATTGGATTGTTTTCCACCGCAACGAATTGGCCAGTTTTCACAATAAGCATTTTTACAACAAACAAATGTGTCAAAACCCATTCAATACACTTTCGGGAAATTTATACATAAGTTTGGGGTTGTGTTGACATTGGTGTAATGAATTTTTTTTCTAACGTTTGAATAACACGTTTCAAAACATTTTCAGTTTTGATGATGATGCATACCATTTCATTCATTAAACTGACCAAACTAGTGTATTGTTTCTTTTTCCAATTTTTTACCTAGATAAATAGAAAACCACTTTTTTTTTTTGTTGATTTAAAGGAGAAATACATACATATTTTTCTTTAAGCAGCTTTTTTTGACGAAATAAATAACATTTCACTTTCAAATTTTGATTTCCCAATGGATTCCGACGTGGCGTCCGTGGCGTAGTTGGTTAAAGTGTGTGGCCGCTATGTCAACGAACTTTGGAGACCCAGGTTCGAACCCCAGCAGCGACAGAAAATTATTTGAATTAAAATAATTTTTCTGTACGGCCGCCACCTCTCTGCAGACAATGGCAAACCTCAGAGAGTAATAAATGCCATGTAAAGCTTCTTGAGAATAAGAACATTCCGTTCATTTCCATTTCTCGGTCAATTGTGTACAAACTTAATAACACGCACAACACAATTGATCATAAGAAGCTAGGTCAAAGTCCTTTCAAGGGCTGAAATGGCCAGTTATTTATTTTTTTTATTTTTTTTTTAATGGATTCCGACGATGCAAAGCTGTCGTAAAAAATCCGCGAAAAGAACTGTGAAATAATGATGCGTTCGGAAAGTGGAATGTCAATGTAACGAATGTTACGAATACGACGTAACGATTCGGATTGTAGAATATAACTTTGCGAATCCTAAACAAAATCACAGCTACGACGGATCCTGTAATAAGGCTGAATATCTTTCATATATCCGCCCCGACTTAGCTTGCAGATCTTAATGCTTTTTTCGTAATTTTCGATTACTCTTGCGCATAACTGAGGCTCTATTTCGGCGATGTTAGTTTTGAGACAACTTCAATGTTCGCTTTCAGAGTTTGAATTGTTTGCGGATGGTTAGCGTAGACTTTGCTGTTAACATAACCCCAAAGAAAGAAGCATTCTTTGTGATCGAACGGTGCTAGATCGCAAGATCTTGTGGGCCAATTGGTATCTTGGTGAAAATTGGTCAATTGGTGTCTTGGCGAAAAACTCGAATTCACAATAACAGGAAATTTCGTGCGCAATAACGCGATTATTTCGCGACATGTATGACACCTACTACCATTCTATTCGAAGTAGAGGTGCTAGCTGCCGACCACAAAAAATTATTTATCATGTCTCTTAAATACACTTCATTGACTGTAACCGATTTTTCGTCTATTTATTGGCCTCCGGCCCACAATCCACATCAAACAGTCACTAGTTGCGAGTGCCTTGACATCTTTTCAATCACTCGCTTTTAGATCACCAAGTAATCGTTTTTAGATCACCAAATGTAACAAATTTGCTTATTAACTTAGTTGCCACTGTGAAAATAATCATTGTCAGAAAAACACGTTTTTTTTTTGCAAAAATTACCGTCACCATTCATGTTTCCATGACACAATCAGAGAACGTACAGCGCTTGTGGTGGTCGAGTGTGCAGTAGAGATGGGTCGTTCCGAACCTGTATAGTTCCTGGAACTATGTTCACAGTCGGACATAGTTCCAATCGTTCCTTCCATTCATTTTTAGCATGTTCAAACAGTTCCGGTTGCAATGAATTTTTTTCTATAAATCAATATGAACCGACGTCTCTTTCACACATATTATGGCTTACACGAATTTGTTATCGACTATAAGTGCAAAGATATGTTTGCGAACGAACGAAACAACTGATGTGTGAAATGGTAAGATGACATTTCGACGTTCTTGTTGCGCGCAATGCTGTGTTTATTTCGTTTTGAACATGCTTTCATTCAATCGAATGGAACTGCGGAACTAGATAGTTCCGCGGACATGTTACAATCTGCTGCATATGAGTTGCATGAGTTTCATTCAATCAAATGGAACTGCGGAGCTAAATAGTTCCGCGGACATGTTACAATCTGCTGCATATGAGTTTCATTCAATCGAATGGAACTGCGGAACTAGATAGTTCCGCGAACATGTTACAATCTGCTGCATATGAGTTTCATTCAATCAAATGGAACTGCGGAACTAGATAGTTCCGCGAACATGTTACAATCTGCTGCATATGAGTTTCATGCAATCAAATGGAACTGCGGAGCTAGATAGTTCCGCGGACACGTTTTGCAACTAGAGAGTACTCAATTTGTTCTTTTTAAGCACTTATAAGTTACATACGAACGGACGGACAGACAGACGGACATGGCTAAATCGACTTGGGTGGTGATGCTGATCAAGAATATAAATACTTTGCTATACCTATGCCTCCTTATGGGGCTTACAAACAGAGTGACAAAATTAATATGCCCCTATTGCTGTTTTCTATGGGAGCCCCCCTAAGGAGTGGTCGGAGGGAATAGGTGTCTGAGGAAAAAATGTTCCTTTTTCTAAAGTAAAAAACCATAAAAAATTGCTAATACAGCTCAAAGGAACTACATAGTTCCGCGGACATGTTTCCGCGAACTAGTTCCGCTGTACAAAAGAATCGTTCCATGTTCGTTCCGACCTCGGAACTGTTTAGCACAAGCCTAGTGTGCAGTGTGGACGTGGAATGATCAAGTTCTTGAGCACGGTGACGAATTGAGGTAGTCGATGTTTACACTTTCCTTCACTGCTTGAATATTTTCGGTTGAACGTCCGGGGCGAAATCAGTTTGACAATCATTTCGATTGTCTTCATATGTATATTGCTCCGAGCCAGTCTTTAGGAAATGTTTTGATTATATGGCGCACAAACGTCTCAGTAGGCCCATGGTTAGGAGAAAAATATTCTAGAAATTTCCTTTTTCCTCAATTTCTCTACAGCTTGGGCGTCATATTCTAAAAGGGAACCCAGCCAACAAAATGACAAACACTAAAGGTTATCATCTTAGTACCAGAGACATGTTCCCTTGTCCCTTCCGCGATTATGGTATTACTCCAAGAGTACGAGTTTCGGTTATTGGAAAGCGAATTAATAAAACTCAGAAATAAAAATATAGAATAAAAAGAGATATTAAAAAAATAAAAGTTATTGATAAACGAAATAATAAAACTCAAAAATAAGTGTTATTTTATGAGTAAAACACTGAAACACTAAAACCGTTTTCAGTGAGCTGTATGAAAAATTCCAAAAAATAACTGAAAAGCTTATTTCTTGATAAAACGCACTAAGTACATCGTCGGTCCCTAGCTTAGAATATGATGTGATAACATACCAACGTAGAGCCCAGTGTCTGTATTTAACTGTCGAAGTCTACCTGGCGCCCGTTGTGGAGGTGATTTTCGCCCATCAACCTCGAGGAAACCTTCCTGGGAGTCTCTGCAAGAGGAGAAAATTAAGCTGAATATTAAAGTTCTTTGTGTTAATGAGGACCTTTCCTCCGAAGCTAACCTTATAGCGCGCACTCTATGCCAAAGACCGTCACTCACTTTGGTCATATTGAAGCGTATATCGACCTCACCAGAGCCCAAATCGTAGCGAAAATGTAAGTAACTAAAAGAAAAAAAGAAGATAAAAAGTGTAAAGCAGAAAAATAAACTCCAAAAAAACCGCGTCTAACTCACCCGTTCTCAATGCCCAGCGACAAATAGTCATCATCCTCCTCCGTTGCGCTTTGACGTCCTGTCCAAAGGATTACACCGTTGCGTGAATGCGTCTTGATACGCAAATTCAAATCAATATTATAGCTTATTATTTGACTCATGGTCTCGGCATCATTATAGTGAAAGTAACTGTCAGAACCTGCAAAGCAGGCTCCAAAATTCTTCTTCACGCCGATTTGTCGATCAACACCTGTTAAGTCAAAGCGACCCAATACACTCCAGTCGGTGTGCGCTTGTGTTTTGGGCTTCTCATCGGTGCTCTCAACTGGCTCCAATAGATCATCATCCTCACCAACATCGACACCGTCTTCAACCCCATGATTATCAGCTCCAGCTCCATGATCCTGTTGCACTTCCTGCTGCTGCTGTTGCATTTTGAGTATGTGATCATGTGTATTGCCCATAATACGCTTCATATCCTGTGCAAATTGTTTTTTATGTGCCTCATCGGTATCGTCGTTCTCATCAAAAAGCGTCTCATCCATAGCGGAAAATGGTTCCGCATCGAGAGCGGCAGCATCGGAATTGTGTACATGTCCACGATCATGTTCACTCTCATGCTCGCTCCAGTCGAATTTGTTATCATCTTCATCTGTATACTGTTCATCTTCCTCCTCCTCCTCCTCTTCTTCGTGGGAGTTCGTTTCAAGTTCAATGTTGTCAAATGTTAAAATATCACTTTCAGGATTAGTCTGAAAGCTTTCGTAATGTGTCGGCAGCCGACTAAGTTTCCTCTCAACGATCGGATGCTTGTGGTGAGGATCATATTTGGTGCTGCCATAATGATACTCATGATGATGTTCTTTTTCTTGGTGTTTTTTTGATATGTGTTTCATGTCGAGATTTCGTTGTGTTTTTGCTGCTTTACGTTGTGCTTGTTCATTGTTTCCATTGTGCACTTTTGGTTTTTTATGCATCATGGCATGTACATCCCGAAAGATAATATCGTCCTCTTCTTCAATATGATCTTGCTGTGGTGGTTCAAAGCTTTTGTGCACTTTTTTATTAGGTTGTGCTTTGATAGTGTTCTTCACCTGTTTGTATGCTCTTATTTTCTCCATTTTCTGCTCATATTCCAAGTGCTTTGCATTGGCCGTCTTGCTTTTATTTTTCACCTTTTGCAATTCTTCGATGGGCAACTCAGCAGCCTTGTTGCACTGAGCATTGTATGCGCTGCAGCGGCACTCGTAGCTTTCCATTTGTGGCACACATTGGGCCAAGGGACCACATGGTCGCGCAACACAAGCATGAGGGCAATTGCCAATATTTGTACCGCCAAGCGCTTCTGAGACAATGGACAGCGCATGCCCGTTGATATCGATCTGCAAAGGTAGGTTATTAAGATTAGTAAACACTAGTTAGAGGAAGTGTTCAAAAAGAATTAAGAGTAAAAATCTTAAGTTACCAAAGAACTTAAAACCAAAGACGTCCCGTTAGCTGTGGCGAATTCATAGTAGGCGAAAAAATATGAAACGCGTGAAATATATCTTTTTTGTGAAATCGAAATTAAAGAAAAAGACTGTCATTGATCTTGAGGCCCTATTCATTGACAGAAGTGGTGCGGTACATATGTCTCCAAAATGTTCTTCAATGGCAAATACTGACACGAAAAGAATTTAAGACTAGGGCCGAGTTCATCTAAGATCTGTCAAATCGATTTCATAGCGATTCAATGTTTTACCTGGCAAGTTCTTTGTTTTGTAACCTCCTTTACTCTAAACCGAAAATTTAAGATATTTCAAGCTTGCATTCATATCATTTCTCTCCTCGAACTATGAATCTGGCCTCAGTCGCCTTAACATGTCAAAAATAGAGCTTACCTTTTGTATGCAACCCATAAAATACGGCTTATACTTCAGATCCAATGGCAGATTATCCATGTGATTGACGCCACCAAGGAATAAATTATGCGGCAGTGATAGATGCCAGAACCCATTTGAGGATATTGTCATTACCTCCGGCGAATCGTCAATCTGAAAACAGGTGAAAATACAATAAATTAACTTCAGAAGCCATCTATAATTCCAAAAACTCACCTTCAGTACAGCTAAACGTGCGGTACGCGAGACCTTGATAGTATGCCATTGACCAATGGAGAGCGGATGTTCACTCCTAAAGGGAAGGAAGCATATATTTAAAACTAAATTTATCAAGCTCAAGATGCACTTAAGGTTAACGCCAACCTGACTAAAGCGGGACCGCTGCCAAGTTCAAAACCAAACTCCACATAGCCATTGTTCAAGTAGAGTGCAATAAAGTCGCCCTGGTGTTGTGGGCCCGAATACAAAATTATTCCATCCGAATGCTCCGGCTTAAGTATAACCTATGATAAAAAGAACATTTTAAAATGTCTCTTAAATACGTTCAGATAAGAATCACTTTTAGTTCCAGCCATATTAGAGCGCTATCTCCCAGAGGCGCATAGCGCAAAAACGATGAACCATTAAATGCGGGCACCTGTTACAAGCAAGAATTTTATTTATAAATAGCAACTTGTTAGCAGCATAAAAAACCCCTCCATACTCACTTGCAAATCCATGCGTATTTCACAGAGATCGCCTACAAATCCAATGGGACACAAGCATACAGCTCCCTGGTCTGAGGGCAGACACTTGCCACCATGTTGGCAAGGATATTTAAAGCATTTATCCGTAACACAATCCTCTATAAACGAAAGAAAACGAAAATATTTTTGTGGAATGCAAATCGAAATTAAGAAGACTCTTTTCAATCTGTCTCTTCCTTCTACTATCATACTTACGTATATCAAAACCTTTGCTGACATCGCCCAAGGGATGTTCTTCGAATTTATACTCATGCTCATTGGCGACAAAACGTCGTATGCAACCAACAAAACCCGCATAGACTGGCAATCTCTTAGCTAAGCCTGTAATGTTGCCTGTGCCGCCCAAAAAAACAGGCTCCCGAAAGGTGATGCGTGAAAAAAGACCCTGCAGAAAAAAACACATAATTAAATATAGTTGAATAACATTCTACTGAACCAAAAAAACAAAAAGATGAACTATACATTGGAGCGTCCTTGAACTCTGGTTCCATGATTCAGCACCAACCAAGCATCCCAACGATGACGATAGATTATAACTGAATTCCACTCATTCAATAAAATAGTCTCCTTGGAGCGCACGCTACCCACACCAGAGCCACAATCGAACCTATTAAGGGATGATTGACTGATTCAATGCTTAGCTCTATTGAATTAAATTCAGAATGTTACCAAAACTCAACAAATCCTTTGTTCAGCAGCAGCGCCATAAAGTCACCGGTTAGATCGTCTCTCTCACCACTCAACAAAATAATGCCGTCGAATGATTCCGGTCGAAATTCAATACGTATCTGCAAATATTTAATTATATAATTTATAATTTTGCTTAAATTGTGATGGCTATAAAGTACCTGCACATGTTTGTATGCTCCACGTAATGCGGGAAATGCTAGCCAGGATTTCTTTGAAAATTTCGGTACACGCACCTTTATATCTGCTGATGATGAGTAAAAAGCAATTTTAAAGTGTTTTGTTTCCTTTTTTTTTTTAATTTTCAGATATTTGGCATTTTTTATTGCACATACCTTCCAGACAGCTATTTCCGGTTTTACCAAAGGGACACAAGCAACGGCTTGTTCTGCTATCACTGTCATCGCACAAGCCATCTAATCCACAATCCAAATTGCAGGGTTCGCTATTTGAGAGAGGAAGAACTTCACTTAAGCACATTTTAGGCATTTTTTGTTTGAGCAGTTAATTTGAAAAAGGGACATTAGGGAGGATAATACTTCATTAAAATAAAAAAAAAAAAGATTATTAAAGAAAACCTAGATTATTTAAAGAATTATAAATTTATATTAGAAAAAAAAAATTGAGATTTTGGTTACGCGCAGCTGAAGTGAAACTTACAGATACAAATGTATAAATAAATAATACAAAACTGCCTAAAGAATCCAAGAAAATGCCAGTTTCAAAACTTTAAATGATTAAATTAATATGTTGGAGACGCCCGAGAATAATATTCAGTACAAAAACGTACGAGTGGCGTTCGTGGCGTAGTTGGTTAAAGTGCGTGGCCGCTATGTCAAAGAACCTGGAGACCCAGGTTCGAACCCCAGCAGCGACAGAAAATTATTTGAATTAAAATAATTTTTCTGTACGGCCGCCACCTCTCTGCAGACAATGGCAAACCTCAGAGAGTAATCAAAATGCCATGTAAAGCTTCTTGAGAACAAGAACATTCCGTTCATCGCCGTTCGGAGTCGGCGTTAAACATGTAGGTCCGGTTTTCGGTCAATTGTGTACAAACTTAATAACACGCACAACACAATTGATCATAAGAAGATAGGTCAAAGTCCTTTCAAGGGCTGAAATGGCCAGTTATTTATTTTTTTTTATTTACAAAAACGTTATGCTTATTTCATTTACTATTGAAGTTTATAAGAATGCTTATGTTTACTCCCAAAATAAACTTTGGTTTTTAAATTTTATTAAATTGCTTATTGTAACCATTATTTTACTCACAAAAGAATGCTTATTTTTGAGTTTTATTGTTTTACTCAAAATAACACTTATTTTTTTAACATAACTCCTTTAATTATAAAAAATATTTTATTTTAAAGTTTATTGTATTGCCCACTGATACCGGTTCTGTTTTTTTATTGTTTTACTCACAAAATTACTGTTATTTTTAAGTTTCATTATATCGCTCCTAAACACCAGCCATTTTAAGTTTTGAGTGATATAACAAAACTAAAAAATAAGAGTAACTTTGTGAGTAGATCAATAAAATGAAAAAAAATTACTGTTATCAGTGAGCGATACAATAACGCAACAACAAAAGATTTTTTTATAAAAAAAAACATTTTACTCAAAAACTATATGATATTAACTGGATGTTATTTTGGTCTATTATTAGGTCTATTATACTTTTTTGGTCGCAATAGAAAACTCAGTTTTGAGTTTTATTATCTCACTCACAAAATACAAATTTTTTAAATTTTGTTTTATTTAAACTCATAACGCTTATTTTCACCATAAAAGTTGATCAAAATTATTTTTCAAGTTTTTTTACCAGACACAAAAAAAATTTCATTGTTTGAATTTTTGTTAAAAAAATGACAATGAAGTTGAAATGACTATGAAGATGAAGACATCGTCACACACCTTAAAAACATGATATTCAGAATAATAGCAGTTATTTCTCTAATGATAGCCGGAAATGGCCTTTTTGACTTTAATCTCTTGATATCTTTGGTTTTTAAGGTCACTTTATGGGTTTAATTTTTTAAAAAAATCGATTTTTCAAAAACATAATTTTTGAAAAATTCGATTTTTCAAAAACATAATTTTTGTGTTCATAACTTATGTGTGTGGAATTAGTGTACAAACAGTTATGTATAAATAGATCAAGGATAAGTCCTACAGTCGATTGTAAGCTAGTGCTTATGAGAGCTCACTGAAGGCGTTCAGCAACTGTTTCGGATTTATTACGAAAACACGTTTTTCGATCTTGCGGACATTTTGGGGAATTTTAGCCCGTAGTACATTCATTAGTTCACATTTATTTTTAACCCATTTCTTAAACAACTTTAGTTGCAAAAAAAAAACAGGAAAAAAATCCAAAGTCGTTATTTTTGAAGCGAAGTTTTTTACGCCTCGCTCTGTGATTTGCTGGAGTGAAATCTCAAAAACGACACTTTTGCCCGACACCTTTTTTCTTAGAATTATTGTTGTTTTTAGCTTGCGTCTATTGCTACAAGAAAATGTTAAATTAAAAATAATCTCTAACCCGCTGCAGGAATTGAACTCACATCCCTCGATTGATAGTTTAATGCTCTAACCATTAAACCAAAAACCATCGTTAGGATATATAAAAAAACAAAAATTAATAACTGGCCATTTCAGCCCTTTAAAGGACTTTGACCTAGCTTCTTATGATCAATTGTGTTGTGCGTGTTATTAATTTTATACACAATTGACCGAAAACCGGACCTACAGGTTTAACGCCGACTCCGAACGGCGATGAACAGAATATGTTCTCGTTCTCAAGAAGCTTCTCATGGCATTTTGATTACTCTCTGAGGTTTGCCATTGTCTGCAGAGAGGTGGCGGCCGTACAGAAAAATTATTTTAATTGAAATAATTTTCTGTCGCTGCTGGGGTTCGAACCCGGGTCTCCAGGTTCATTGACATAGAGGCCACGCACTTTAACCAACTATGCCACGGACGTTAGGATATATAGCTGATTCAATATTATATATTAACTAAAGCTATGTTGCAGGAGATCATAATAATCTACAGGATTGTGTATTGGTTATATATCCTTCATCTCCTACAATAACCATTAACGAATACACAATAACCACTATAGATTGTGTATTGGCTATACATTGCAGATTTTAGTTCCGTTATAGTGTTGTATTGGGTATTATTTTCATAAATAAACAAATATTTTCGATGGGATTCATGTCCGGAGAACATGCTGGCCATTCTAACACATTGATTTTTTCCTAACAAAGCCAAGCTTTAGTCACTTTGCTTGAGTGTATCGATGCGTTATCGTGTTGAAAAACACATTTTTTTGTTCGGTTACTCTTAAAAAAGGCAGTACATTAATTTTAAGTACGTCTATGTACTCGGCGGATTCCATGTGGCAACTAGTAAAGGCCAGCTCTAAAGCTCCCTTCAAACAAAAACCGCCCATACCATCAGAGAACCTCCTCCGAAGTTTCTCTTGGAGAAATATCGTGGTTCTTTGCGTAGATCTCTCCAGTAACAGGTAAACCCATCCGGACCATCCAAATTAAATTTTTTTCATCAGAAAAAATAATCTGAATGTTAATTTCATCACAAAATAAAACATGTGTTTAATTTAAAAAAATAAACATACTTTGGTCCAATCAGTTGACATGTTTTTCTTTTCAAACTCAAGACACATAGCCTTGTGGTGATCTTGTAGTCTCGGTGCACCCTTCAAGCGTTCTCTTACAATTACACCCGATAGCTTAAGAGCCCTATATATTGTAAAACGGGACACTTCTAAGTCAACAACATTGAATTAATTGCAGTAGCTACAATTCGACGTCTATTCTGACTGGTCAGCTTTGATTTTTTTTCAGTATTTTTATAGATTCCATAACTGTCCCCTTTTTTCAAAAAATTTCGAACAACTGTCTCCGATCTCCCAATTTATCTGCCAATTGCTTTCATCGACAGACCATGCTTAAGCAGCACTGTAATTTGACCTCTTTAAAGGTCATTTAAACATTTTCCTTTTCCCATTTATCAACTTGTTCACTTAATGTACAAAGGAATATTTTTTAAACTGTCTTCAACGACAGATTAAGTTAGACTAAATAATAACCATATGCGTTTAATTATATGCTCACCCCAAAAAAATACCGTTAAGGCAATCAAAGCAAAATACATTGTTCTTGTTGTTGTTCTTAAAATTGTGGTTTTGCATGCTGTTTCTTCGCTTGTTTTTGTTTTTTTGTTTTTGGTCCTCTCAGCTCTGTTACAGTGAAAAATATAGTTGCGTTTAATTGTATGCTTACCAGTGTACAAGCAAGAGCACTAAAAAACAAAAATGTTGCTTGTAAGTAGAAGACTAGAGGTCGCTTATGCTTAAAAATAAGCAACCCGTATGCCAAGTTGGTAAGTATCGAAAATGTGCTGATACTTACAAGCAGACATAAAAACGTGCCCACGAGTTGTTCAGTTTTTTTATGTTTTTAGTTCTTTTTTGCATATTTATTTCCTACACTTGAACAGAAGGGCTTTAAGGGAGGGCCGGAGAGGATTAATATGTATGACCGACCCCCATTACTTTTGCAAAAGGAAAATTGGGTGCCTATTCTCTCTGACCCCTCCTTATGGGGGCTCCCATACAAAAACTTAAAAGGGGTATATTAATTTTTCACTCAATTTGTAATGCCCATAAGGGCATTCCGTCCGTCTGTACGTATGTAACTTATAAGTATTTACTTGAAAAGAACAAATTGAGTACTCTCGATTTACTTAATGCTTAAAAAATACGAACGATCGTTATGCCTCATTTACACGAGTGACAAATTTGTCATTTTTTACATGATTAAGTGTCATTATCGTGTAAATGACGTTATATTGTTTCATTATTTTAGTCATAAAAAATGATTAAAAGCAGATGTCATTAGTTTTGTCACTGAAATAACATCATGTAAACGCATCTACTCTCATAGTGACCAACTTAAAGAAAAAATGAAAAAGTTCATTCTTTACTTTCAATTCATAACTGTTTGCTGAATTGAATGCTGTTTGGTTAAAATGGACTGGTAAGTATAAATTTACAGAATTTGAAGAATATTTAATGTCATTCTAATTAAATATTCTATTCTTATAATGAGATATTATTATTAATCTCATTTATTTTTTTAAGTGAATCAGGTCAACACACTGTTAGAGAATATGCTACAGATGAGCCGGTGGAAAATTCTAGCAGGTCGCGGAAGCTCGAAAAAAGTGTACGGCGGCAGAAAACAAAATTATAGTAGAAATGATAGAAGGAAGAGAATCTATGTGGAACTGCTACTCAACATTGTACCGTGACCGTGATCTGAGAAGCAGGAGTTTCGAGGAGATTGCAGAAAAAACTTGTCACACTGTGACTGTTGTCAAAACACACTGGAACACTGGAATTCTAGCAAAGTTTTTAAATAACTCTGGGTCATTTTCTTGCAGCTAGGAGCAAAGTGTCGCATAAAAACCACCTTCTTCAGCAAAAAAAGGACGGATCCATTCCAGTCTCAGTTTCCTTGGACGTTTGGCGTGCATAGTGTACCAGCGTTCTTCTTCCTCCTCGTCCTCTTCTCTTATTAAATATGCTAAATAAGCAACAGCTCTTACTTTGTTGTCTTCTATTTTTAAAAAACTCTTGATAATTTTGAATTACTTTGTTTTGTCAGTATTTGCAAATCATAAATATTGACATTCATGTAAAGGCCTACTTTGCTGGTCAAACCATTACGCACGTTGACAAGTACGTTTTCTAATTGACAGAAAAAAAGAAAATATTTTCATAAAACAAACAACTTTTTATCAATCGGGAGGTGAAATTTAGGGACGATTAATATTACTGGACAATGGCGACCGTGGCCAAAACATTGCAAATTTTACGAACCGTGGGGTCCGTGGTTCGAATCCCATCGGACCGAAAATTTTTTTGATTTGAAATTAATTTTTGTAATCAGCCTTCAACTCGTTGCAGACAATGACAAACCTTATAGAGTAAATACTGGAATGGAAAGCTTGAGAACATGCACATTAGCCCTTCGGAGTCGGCATAAAACTATGTTAAGTAGGTCTAGTTATCAATAATTTGTATACAAATATGTACTAAGACGTATGACTTAATTTGATCATAAGAAGGTCGGTCAAAGTCCTTTCAAGGGCTGAAATGGCGAGTTAGTTCAACATATTTTTAGGCATTAAATTCAAAACAATTATTTTTCCAACAATATGAAAAACTGCTCTAATCAAATACAAAGAAAAAAAAATGTTGTATACACCCTCGTCATGAGAATATACTATATATATGCTATTACCTGGTATTCGTTCTTGTCCTCTCAACCGAGCCATTACTATTCCATGTGTTTGATATGTTTTCTGACCCGATAATACTACGTGCTGTAGCCGTTACACCTCCTGTGGTCGTTGTATCAATGTCTCCGTATTGATTTTGATTATCATTTGTTATTGACATTGAGTTCGAATCAAAATTGTACGCATTTTGATTCTGATATGTACTGGAACTTAGTGGTCTGAGATTTAATTGATTATTATTGACATCATCGTAGATGGACATGTCCTGTTTCATGTAGTAGTCATCCTCAATCGCTTGTTGTCTATTGAGTAGCTTCGACGTGCTACTTCTGATGGTGGTGGTGGCGGTGGTGCTACTACTAACACCGTTCCTAATGGCCTGAGCTGATTTTGAACGATGCTTTTTGTGACCATAATTTGAGTTTTTATAGGGTTTTGATGTTGTCGCCATTTTGCGCTGTGCTTGTTGTAGTCCCTGCTGTTGCGAACTCACTACCAGACTAGCTGCGAACTCAGGTACATCATTATAATTATTAATATTGAAATCTGCTTGATTATTGCTGAAGTTTATGCTTTCTGCTGATATGCCGGTATTTTGAGAATTGACTTTTTGTTTTTGCGTCATACGCGCCAAATCATCATTAAAGAATATATCCGAATCGTCGGTATCTTCTTCAGATCCTGACGCTGACGATGACGCCGATGCTGCGGAATATGAAGCTGAGCGTTGACTATCGCGTTCACTATCATCATTCGCTAGTTTGGCGCTAAACGAGGCACCCTTCTGATATAGAACATCTTCGTCTGATTTGGAATGACCATCGCTACTAGATGTTGAATTAATGACTAGAATGCAAAAATGATCATAGAGTTTTTAGCATTGGTTCAAATTTTTATGGTTTTCGGGATAAGAGCAACGGGTCAGGTCGACTTAATGCTTACCTTGGCAGCTGTACCCGTTTTTGTTGAGCTCGTAACCTTCTATGCAGTCACATTCATACATGCCATCATGGATTTCATAGCACAGCTGCTCGCAAGGACTTGTGTGACCGCAATGTCCTAAAATTGCAAGATTGCCTGAATTAAGTTCAAATATTTTAACAAAACAAACAAAACAAAAAAGTTTATAAATTAGTGGTTTTCTATTTAAGAAATGTTTCAAAACGTTTTACGAATATTCATGATATTAAAATATATTTTTGAAAATTCTTTAAGCAATACTTTCTATCTTGATGCTCATATGTGCCGATAAAAGTGACTATAAAAAAGTATCTACTTAAGTGAAAAAATAAAATATTATGCACTGAAATCTTGTCATGTCCTGGGTGTGATAGCAATTCAAATCCTGAGCACTTCTTTTTTATTCTTTTTATGCCGTTGTTCTTTCCGATAGCAAAGCGAACGACTAGACTGCAAATTGTCTGCAGCACGTTGCTTTTTTGTTTTTTTTTTTTATCGTAATAATAAGTCTAGCTACCAGCTTCTCAAGTTTTATTCACATTAAGACAAAACCAAAAGTACCACCTTTCAAATTTAAGTACCACTTGTTCCAATGTTTGGGGAAGTGCAATAAAAGCAGAACTGTTACAAAAGAAACACAAAGCTTTAACTTTTCTCTTTCTTTGCGAACCTTCCCCAAATGCATTCCTCTTTTCAATGCTCTCTTTGTTTTGTTATTTTGTTTTTTGTTTTTTGCTTGTGGAATATGAAATAGAGGTTTTTTAATAAAATACTCTGTATGAATTACTTATGTTGTCCAAGTATTTGCATTACTTTTCTCTAGACATTGTTTATTTATCACTTGCGCCCACTTTCTTCATATCAATTTTTAATATTTGATTAGATATATGATAAGAGACGATAAGATAAGATAAGATAAGATAAGGTAAGGTAAGGTAAGTTAAGGTAAGGTAAGGTAAGGTAAGGTAAGGTAAGGTAAGGTAAGGTAAGGTAAGGTAAGGTAAGGTAAGGTAAGAAAAGGTAAGGTAAGGTAAGGTAAGGTATGGTAAGGTAAGGTAAGGTAAGGTAAGGTAAGGTAAGGTAATGTAAGGTAAGGTAAGGTAAGGTAAGTTAAGTTAAGTTAAGTTAAGGTAAGTTAAGGTAAGGTAAGGTAAGGTAAGGTATGGTAAGGTTAGGTAATGTAAGGTTAGGTAAGGTTAGGTAAGGTAAGATAAGTTAAGGTAAGGTTAGGTAAGGTAAGGTAAGATAAGGTAAAGTAATGTAAGGTAAGATAAGGTAAGGTAAGGTAAGGTAAGGTAAGGTAAGGTTAGGATAACTTTAGGAAGTCAATTAAAATAAGGTTAGCTGTGGTAGGGTAGGATGTAGTAAGGTATGGAAGGGGAAAGGCATGGTAGGAGAAGGGCAGAGAGGTATATTATATTTTATAATAAATAAAGTACAAAGTAGAAATTATGCTGTGCATAACTAAAGCAACTTAAACTACTATAAATACAGGATATAGGAATAATATTTGGTTAAATAACCTTTAAAATAAAATAACCTGCGGGGCATTGAAGCTATTAGGTTGTCAATTATAGTTTGTGATATGCTTCGCCACTGCTGTGTCAACGAGTGCAGCTGTATTAAACAACCTTTGCCCACTGACTAGTCGCTTAAGGATTCCAAGTAGATTTTCTATTGGGTTAAGATCAGGCGATTGAGCTGGTCAATCCAATACCTGAATCCCTTTTGCGCAAATTCACGTCTTAACGATCATTGCGGTGTGCTTAGGGTCGTTGTCATGCTGAAATATTCACCAGGTTGGCATTTCTCGCTCAGCAAAGAGCAACATGACTGTCTCTAAAATCCCTTTATAAATAACTCGGTAAATTTTTTGTGTAATTTCATAAATTGGATCTTGTCCAAATCTAGAAAATCAAACCCAGATTCTTAAGTCACCTTTCAAAGCACGTCGGCGAACAGTACTCCAGTCCACGTTTAAATTTAGTTTATTAACAACAGACTGAGATGATAAAAGGATATTTTTAAAAAGCTAGGACTACATGTCGGTCCTCTCTATCTGTTGTTTTAAGCTTCGGACCACCCAGGTGAAGGGTTTTCACGGTTTTTTTAGTTTCCAATTTTTTTATAAGACGTGAAATTATTGATTTATTTATTTTGTACTTTTTGATAAAAGAATTAGTGATGCTCCTGATTTATACTCATCAATTATTGCTGTTTAAAGCACTCTGAGTATATATCACGCGAAATGACGTTTTGATAATTTCAAATATCTTCTTCACACAAAGAATTATTTGCAAATGACTCTTCTCAGTCTAAATCAGCAATAACTAAGCAAAAAATTAAGAATATAACCGATATTTACCGTTATTCGGAGCAAAAATTATTTGACTTAAATAAGTTGCTTTTGTTATGCACAGTCAAAAATCGCTCTTTCCGTATACTGCTCTCATTGCTGAGATACCGTTATTTTTTACTTCATTTCTTTTGATGCTATATTGAGCGCAATACGTGATTAAGTAAAAATAACTATTTACATTTTGGGGAAAGTACCTAGTAAGACGATAAAATAATATGAAGAAGTTTGCTACGCCAATTTTGGTTGCTTTTGATATGCACACCACGTATATAAGAGTTAAATGCCCAACTTTTTGTTGTTCTAAAGAATCTATTTAACGTCTATTAAACTTTGGAACGATATTTCTGTTAGTCAAAGTTAATTGTGAACGGTCTACGGAACCTTCCTTTTCCAAAAAAAAAAAAACAATATTCGAGAAGAGTTCAAAATCTCTTTCCGAATAAAATAAATAATTATTATAGCGAGAGGAGTCCGAATTGATATCCAAAATTCATTGCAAACTTGATCAGACAGTTACCGACTCCGCTAAATTGTAACATAACCAAATGAGCATTGAAATTGAATAATTTTATCCTTATGGAAATTTTCTATTTCATAAAAATGTTTATACTACTAGTTCTACCAATAGCTTCTTATGGATCCTTATGAAATTATGAGACTTCCATAAAGCTTCGATAGTTATCATACTTCGCTACGGGTTTTAGCAACAACTTTGGTAGGATTTCCATAAAGCTTCGGTAAGTTAAAATATACAGACCAAACAGACAAGGCTCAACCAGAAGATTCCACCAGAAGATAAACTCTAATATAACCGAAGCTTCTGCTTCTTCCATTTTGTTATGGAGTAAATTAGGATTACCCTCATTGAATTTTCGATTAACTCCCATATAATTTTCTACAATTCCATCTTGATAAAATTCGAACACATTAAATTAAAGCTAACCCCTAAAAATAATAGTTAACTAACATCAATCTTTGATAGAGATAAAAGATTGAAGGTAAGAGAATTATCAATCAATAATGTTTTTTTTTTCCTGAACAAAATTATTTTGATTACAATGAAACAATTCTTAGACATAGAAAGAATTCGTTAATATATTAGAAATTCTATTTTTTTCAAAAAGAAAAAAGCTACACACAATTCTACGTAAGTGAAATTAATATAATAATTGACTAAATTCAAATCAGTTTTGGCAGCTCTCAACACTTATTCCCTAACTGATTACATTAGAAAATCTTAGATATAAAAGTCACGTAATGTTTTTCAGCATTTTAGCTAAATGATTTCGCAGAATCTGCTGAATTCTTAATACAAAATATTACATTATACAACACACCTTGAAAAGCTGCTTCCATTGTTATTTCCGCTTCTGCACTTTTGGCTGTCGCCAAAATAGTCACCAGTATAAATCCATGCATCAGCATATAATTATGCTGCGTCTTTTTCATTTTTGCAACGTGTGGATGACTTCGACGCGGGTGATGATGATGATGATAATATTAAAATTTAAATTTAAAATTTCATTAAGCCAAATGCACATAACTCAAAAACGCTCCAAGCTGGTATAACGCATGGCTGAAAAATGACATAGAATATATATTAAAAAATGAGAAATAAAAATAACGACACAAGAGTAAAGAAATAAGTATTATTAGTAGTAGTAGTAGTAGTAGTAGTAGTAGCATGAGTTATAGCTCAATATTTTTGTCATTAGGATAATTTTATAATGATATCATTGTTTCACAAGGACTAATAGAAAAGTTTACCGTCACTCACTCGCATACAAAGACACACACATACACACGCTTCAAATACCCATGTACTGATGAGAGGACGTTGAAATAATTGTTCATTATAAAAAAAAAGGAAAATATATGGCTTTTAAGTATTATGATTGGCCATTGCGAACAGAGTTTTGTGCTACCTAATGGGGGAAAAATTTTGCTTGATGGATTTAAATTAGGTTTTGATATTAATGTTTTAAGAGTTTTACTCACAGATATCTTAACATTTGATTTACAAATTTATATGCTGAGATATATGAGTTTTAATGATTTATTTAGTGCCAAACATATCATATTGAATGGTTTCCGCTCAAGAAAATACGTATAGCCTTAGTTTTGCCCAATTTTGAACTCACTTTTGAACTTAATGGTCTGCTTATAAATAAATTTTTGAGCTGTGCACGAAATTTGTCATGGGGATTTGTTTATTTTCATAATCACAATGTTACTGATTAACACTTTACTGCTCTGTAATAGGAGCTATAGGATCTGAAAGAAGAAAACTTCAACTTTGGAATAATTTCAAAAAATCGGTTTCTTTTTTGCATATATAACCAATAATCTATGATAGTTTTACCACTTTTCATAATGTGGAAGCTTCTTTGTTAGACCAATTAATCCAAAATTGTTGAAAATACCCTTTTTTAGAGAGTATGTACAAAGGGTTGTTATTTCAGATTCATGCTGAGCTCTTATTCTGTACTCAAGTCCATGTAAAAATTCCAATCCTATCTTTTTATTGTGAATACTTGTGCTACCTCATTCTAGGATTGAACACCTCATTCTAGGACTAAACAGGCATCAAAATGTGCGTTAAAATTGAAAAAAAAATTATCACATTAAGGGCTCAATTTTCTCGTAACCAACCAAATCCATTCAAACCAATTAGCAATGCATAGGATCAAAGGATCAAACCAAAATATCACATCAAATCTAAATATGACACATTAATTTTGCGAAATTTTTTTTACACATCGACTTTTATGACACCTTGAGACGGTGTTAAACTTGTTTGTCGCGTTCGACGCTACCGTTTTACTACTTTATTAAATGGTTCAAATATACATAGCTTTACGCTACCAACTCTACACGTTCAACATTGGTTATCCTTTAATCCTTGAACAGTGTAGGGTGTTCACACATGCATAATGATAGACACGATGTCATGACAACACAACGAAAGCACAACAAAACAGCTTAAATCAACTTAACCTAGCATACTTGAACTTGCAGCACAATGACAGGCATGGCATGGGAAAGGGGTAAATAACGATGGGTAGGTTGGATCATTAGTGATGGATTTTTTTTTAGCTAGTGCTAGTGAATTTGCCATTACTAGCGACACCCGCTTTGCCTAATGATGATTTAATCATTACCTTTAAAAAAAAAAGTTTCCGTTGTTGTGCCAAAGTTTTATTGTCACTTGTGTCAATAATTTTTCAGCATTTCATCTAAGTGCTAAGTAAATAAAGCTATGGAGCATAAAAACAGCAACCTGCGCTTTTGCTGTTTCCTAGTTGGAAAAGCTTAAGCTGCTATTTATTTATTATTTTTGTGAGGGAAGTATGAAAAATTGACACAATTACTAAAATTTTTATTTGTTCATTACTTAGACATTTGTGAGTTAAAGAAATTTCACGAACATATATATAAGAGACAGAAGTATTTCTTTTGGCTGCCACAAATTCCGCACTTACTACGTTATTACGGCACACCAACCAACTTAGTCAGGCCCGGGTTTGTTTCCTTGGCACTTTGCTTTTGGGGGCGCCACGCACCGCAAAATTTTCGAAATCATCGAATCAATAATTTTGTGTACTAAGTAAAATTATTGCTTGGATTGAATTGACTGAAAAAAAAAAATTTTCAAAATAAAAAAAACTATAGAAGAATTGAGCTTGAAACCGTAAAGTCTTGATTAAATCTATCCCCCTTTAACTCAATTTTTTAAATTAAAGGCATTTAGTTTTGTAACGTGAAAATTTAACGGTCCCAAAAATTTCCGAAATTTCTTATATTTTCTTTTTTCTTGGTTTCTTCTAATTTTTTATTCTGATTTCTTATATGATCGATTTTTTCTAAATAAAATCCGTCTTTAAATTGATATGTAACATGGAGTTTCCTGATTTGGTTGAGAATTTTTTTTTTTTTGTAGCTTGCCACATGTTTTTATGACAAGGCTACCAAATATCAGCGTCTCTCATTGACATTTGGTAAAGACACTTTTTTCGTGTCTTCGATTTTTACAATGGAAGAAAAAATTGAGAAACGAGTTTGTATCAAATTTTGTGTGAAAAATGGTTTCAACTACGCCAATACGCGTAAAATATTGGTGGAATGTTACGGTGACTCTGCTCTATCGTATCAGAAGGCAAACAAGTGGTTTAACCGATTTGTGAGTGAAGAAAAAGAAGTAGAAGACGACCCTCTTACAGGGCGGCCATCGTGCCGAAGAAAACGTTGAAAAACTCAAAGAAATTTTGGTCAAAAATTGCAAATTGACGATTTTAATTGGATCCGTTCAGAACATTTTGAAGAATGAATTGGGCTTGAGACGTGTCGCTGCGAAGTTGGTACCGAAAGAACTTAATTTCATGGAAAAAAGAGACCGAGTTGCTATCGCGAAAGACATGCTGGAAATGGTCGAAAACGACGAATCATTCATCGAATCCATCATGTAATGAGACATGGGTATACGAGTGTGACACGCAAACCAGGCATCAAGCGAGTGAATGGCGGTCGCCAGACGTACCAAGACCGAAGAAACCACGTCGTTTTTAATCAAAAAAGAAGGCGACGCTTTATAGGAATTAAAGAAGAATTTTTATAGGAATTATATGAGTTCAATGGCACAATTGGGCGTGACATTTCCCTTCCAACTCAAGATCTGATACATATTACAAGGTTATCCATTTCGGGTTTTGGAAATTGCAGTCCTGGCATTTGGCAGTTATCAACGGTTCATGTCATCTAAACTCTTTTTTGTATAGTTAAAGGTTTTCAATTTTACAATATGTAAAGTTTTATTATTTTACAATTTTATTTTAAGTTTTAAAGTTTTAACAATGCGTTAAAAGTGTTAAATTGTTGATTTCTGTTAAATACTGATTTTTCGAAACAAATTTTCTTCAGCGATTAGGACCATTTCGTACCACGTGAATACGTAAAATTGTCGTATATGGGGGCTCTGAAAATACCAACTGGAGGATGTGAGGTTTCAACAAGGGGCCACAAGCTACACAACAGTACCAATAGGGCTTTATTGCAACAGAAATACTCCAGGACGATTTATTTCGAGACTTGGCGATGTCAATTGGTCTCCGAGATCGTGCGATTTGAAGCCTCTGGACTTTTTTTGGGGACTACGCAAAAGATCGTGTTTACGGGAATAAACATCAAAGTCATGAGTAATTAAAAACCAACATTCGTGAACATTTTTTTATTTTGCTTTGCTTTCTTACTTTAAAATGGGTAACCCTTTTATTAAGATAAGAATAATTGGAATACTAAGATAATAAAACTTTGTATTTCTTTCTATGGGCTTTAGATAAAGGTTATTAGGAAAATAGGCGTGAGAAGTCTACTTACGAAAAGTAGCTGTTTTATATAAAAATCGATTTACTTTCAATTCTGTCTAACCAAGTTGTACAAATTCCGTTCCTGGCTTTAAATCTTTAATATTCGAGGTTTAAAAATCTTAAATATTCGAGGTTTAAATCAGCAAGGACGGTTTTAAAACTAGGCGTCACACGTCTATTTATTCCAAAGTGGACTACAAGCTATTTATTGGAACATTTTGTATTTACATAAAGTTGTGCGATAAAGATTTTTAAAAGTAATAAACTTGACAAGCCCACTCAAACAAAACGATGTACAATGGGGTATTTTATGGCAAAAGTTACGATTAATTGAAAAAAAAAACGTTCAAGGTACATAGTGATGTTAGATACCCGATGAAAGAAGATAAAATTCTGCATCACTAGGTGAAAGAATAGTTGAAAAATATTCTACCGTTTACCCGGAATGCAGTTTGAAAGCCATCATTTTTTTTTCTCTTTGAGTGTGCACAGTGACAAACGTGTTTATTCCAAATTTGTAAAGTTTTTTTTGTGTATTATTTTTTTAAAAATTACAAAGAATTACGATGGAACTTTCTTGTTCAGGTATTTAAGCAATACAAAATTGAATTTTTTTTATGAAATAGTGTTTATATATATATTAATTTATTTATTTTAATTTAACCTTAAAAAGTTGGATTTTTCAATATGTTAATAGAGATATAGTTGTGTGTTGAGTGGAATTAAGAAAAACTGTTTTGATTATCGTAAGCTATGAACATTCAAGCTTTATTCTATAAAAAAAAGTTGCGTCAATGCTGCGCACTTTCGCGGTATTTCGTTTTTTTACTTTAACTTATATGTCACGAATTTACGATTTTATTTCGAAAAATGAAAACAAACGAAATAAAGTACAAAATAAATGTAAATACTAAATAGACTTTGCTGCTTTTTGTTTTTTTTTGTTGTTTACCAGTACTCTTCTTCACTTTGTTTTTTGTTATCCGCTACTTTTTACCCTACATTATGGAAAGAGGCATATGCAGTGCACCTTTCCACAATTAAGGTAGATAGTTGATGTTTCTTTCAAACACCGGCTTTTTATATATTAAAAGAAGCAGATGAATGTGTTAAGCTATTAAATTAAATTATATTTGTTCGATTTTAACACTTATTTTCTGATTTGATATTAGTAAGACATAAACTGTTTGCCCTGCAGTTTGCAGGGTACATATGAAATCAACATCATTGTTTATGTTTATTAACTATTGTTATTGCAATCCTTTGTTTTTGTATAAAATGTCGTTCAAAGCTTGTTTTGTGCAATTTGTAGTAACAACGAAAATCATGTTCTATATACTATGTAATTCGGTAAAAGGTACATTGCTAATGATTACATTTTGAAGCCGCCATTTAGAATTTAAAATTTTTGACTTCGGATTCATGATCAGCGACCCCACAAACCCCAGTATACAAATTTTTACCTCCATTAAACGTTTTTTGCAGAACATAGCTTGTTCATGGCCGCCATTTTGAAGCCGCCATTTTGAATTTTAAATTTTTGACTTCATATTCTTAATCAGCGACCCCACAAAACCCTGTATACAACATTTTACCTCCTTTAAACGTTTTTTGTAGAAGTTAGCTTGTTCATGGCCGCCATTTTGAATTTCAAATTTTTGACTTCAGATTCGGAATCAGCGACCTCACAAACCCCTGTATACAAAATTTTACTTCCATTAAACGTTTTTTGTAGAAGTTAGCTTGTTCATGGCCGCCATTTTAAAGCCGCCATTTTGAATTTCAGATTTTTTACTTCAGATTCGTGATCAGCGACCCCAAAGACCCCCAAAGTACAATTTTTGTCTCGATAAGTCGCCCCTGTCAATTAATCGTCACTTTTGGCATAAAATACCCCACTGTGCGATGGTAGGATAGTTATTGTGTGGTCAGTACAGAATAATAATTTATATGACATGAAGTGCATGATTGCTCGATGAATATGATATTTTAATAACCATATTGCCATAATGATTAAAATAGTATGTTGAGTGTGATATGATAGATTTGATATAATGGGCTAAGTATGTTAGGTATGGTATGATGGGTGTTGGATGTTGGCTGTGAAAGATGGTGTGGTAAGTAGTTAGGTAAATTGGTTAGGGTATGACAGGTGATAATTATATAATATTTTTGATTTATTTAGCTATGATATGATATGATGGGTATGATATGATGGTTATCATATGATGGGTATGGCTTTATGGTTTTGGTATAATGAATATGATATGTTGTTCTTTTATAAGGCACCTGTATAATAATGCATATAATTATTTTTATGTATTATTGTTAGATACATAAATAATGGGTATGGTATGTTATGAATCATATGAGGGGTTAAGTATAGCGTGAATTAATTATGGATGTGGTATGATTGGTATGGTATAATGGATGTGTTATTGGATTTAGTTTGATGGCTAGTATGAAGAACATGGTATGGTATTGGTATGGTATTGGGAATGATATGTTGGGTGCATTATGATAGGTATGTTAATATAAGTTTGATATCATGGAAGAGTTTGATGGGTTTGGTATGCTGAGCACAGCATAGCGAATATAATATGAATATTTTTGGTATGGAACCTCTACGCGAATGATTAAAAGTATTCTTATGATTTACCGCATCTTTATGTATTCCGACAAGAGATTTATCGTTCGTATGAGACACAATAAGCAATACATATTTTTATATCAAAATAGATTGTCGTTTGTTTCTTTGACGAACGAGAGTGCTCTTTTCGGAATACATAAAGATGCAGTTAGTTATAAAAATAATAAGAACGGTATGGTGGAATAAGGTGTATGTTATGATGGAAATGGCGTAATGGATTTGGTACCATGTGATACCATCATTAGTAAGATGATTGCGGTATAATGGGTTAAAAATGATAATTGGTAGTTTTTTTATGATAAGTAGGTTATGATGGGTTTGACTTGATGGCAATGTATGATATGGTGGGTTGTATACCGAGTAAAATATAATGAATATGATATGATGGCTTTTAATATGATACCGTCACATAAATGGTTAATTAATTCTTATTATTTAATAATATAAACTGATTGCACATTATTTTCAAAAGTTATGAAATATGAGGCTATACATTAACTGAATTATGAAAACAAACCCCAAATTTTTATAGAAATAAGCAAATATGTCATTTAACATGGCTGAACCATGCTTAAGGCCAGGTTACACCAAACAATTTTCAAAAAATCGAAAATTTTTTTCTTCATAAACTGCTAGAAAATACTCTCAGAAATGATATAGAATGAGTCCCGAAGATACGCGCGACCGAGAAGCTGGAATGGATATGTGAGTAAAATTCACCTTTCTCCACGATTTTTCACGAATAAAAACTTTAATCGGCTTTTTCTCGAAACCACGTTTTTTCAACTGGGTGTCACTCTTATTTCAAAACTATCATGCGTATCAACATGAACTAAACGGCATTTTACTCTCTAGATGTCTCTCTATGGTCGGAACTACAACCAAACATATTCATTATTATTTAAAAAAGTTATAAACAATTAAAAGTGCAAAAAAGGGTCGAAAATTGAAAAATCCGCCATTTTATTTTTTTCTCGGTGGAAATTTTTCATTGCAGTTCCGACTATATCCAATTCAATACAGAATATTAAACAGTTTTGCTTTTTAATTTTAGATGATTCGTTTTCGAGAAATCGTGACACCCACCACGGAATCGAAAAATTTGAGCAGCAGTTTCCAGAGCCACCTTAATGAAAAGAAAAAACAACAAAAATTTTTTCCAGTGGCTAAATATGTATACTTTTATCGTGTAAGAAGTTTAGTTTCCAAATATTTTTTAAACAATAAATAAACATTCTTGGAAAAAGTACGTTTTTTTGTGTAACCTGGCCTTAACCCTTAGGTACTGTTGTGAAAAAAAAAGAACGTAAATACTTTAGTTGGTCTCTGAGACCAAGAGCATATTGTTGCTTAAGAAAACTCTTAGTAAAATTATTTTTTCATCCATACTCGTTTTCAAAACTTTAAACTAGTCATCTATTTTTACAATAAAAAGAAGAAACACAATTTTTCATGCCAGGATGAACTAATTTTATTTAATTTTTCAATCAATAGAATAGACAAAAAAAAAATAAAATGAATATTTGGATGCGGTTCCACAGACCAAAAAATATACTTAAGGGTTAAAATATTTTTCTGAAAACATTATTTCCTTGTCCATGAATGACTTAGTATTGAAATGTTTATTCTTTTCAAACTGAAAAATTAATTTTTTTTTAAAACTTTTTTTCTAATGGATTGAATCTGTAGACAATAAATAAAGTTTTTGTTAATAAAAAAAATAATATTTTAACTTTATTTTACTACTGAAGGCCTAAATCTATGAGTATCCTTAATACGGACCTGAACTCAGTTATTGTTTTCGCGCAAGATGTTGACTGTAGTAAAGTACGGTGCCATAGCTTTTCGTTGGTTTATAAGGGATTTTCACCGACAACTCACACACAAACACACACAAATGTACCACATATGTACCCACATATACGGACGTACATATTAAATACAACACCAACTCAATGTTCAGCAACAACCAAACACAAATAAACACCCTCACACTGACACACAGAGACAAGGGCTATACAAACACTGTGCCAGAATTGGTTTTGGTATGTCAACCACCCATCTTAGCCTCACTTTTTATTGTACTCTACGACTATACGACGAGTACTTCGGAACTATTGACTAAACCGTAATATTTTACACAACACTCGAGCCAAGGATTGTGCTATGGGTGCTATTAAGCGTTTTATTTGAAAAAGTAGTAGACGAAAAAAAAAATACATAGAGAACGAAAAAAAAACTGAAACACCCACCAAGAGAAAAGTAAAAAGTAAAAATCGTGTGTCTTGTAACGACGCTGAAACGTCAACTTTACCTATTCATTAATATCGATTTTTTTGGGCCCACACCTACTATGTTTTACTTTATGTTTTTATTAGGTTTACATTTCCTTTTTTTTTTCTACTACCTGCTAAATGGGTTCTTTTTGTTTTTAGTAGGTGTATAAATTGTGGTGTGTAGCTATTTTTTCTTTCTACATTCTACAGTAGCTGCTACTATTTCTACTACTTCTTTGCCTACTTTAATACAAACATTCATTTGCGTCTCTGCAGCTACTTTGCATTAAAAACAGCTTAAATTAGTGCAAAATTAATTTAGTTAAGAGTGGCAATTTTATGCAGTTCAGCATTTGGAAACCCTCGAGAGTGTTGGTGTGTCTGTATGTGTGTGTGTTTGTGTATGGTTGTGAGTGAACGTGTATGTGTGTGCGTCCTGTGCATGTTTGCTATATTGAGGTTATGCTTAAAATGGCAAAACTTAACTTATTTAACATTCCGTAAAACTATGTCCATTGACGTGACTTCAGATTTTATTGCGTGTGTATGTCGGGGTTAGTTTCTTTTTTTTTTTTGTTTTGCTTTGGTTACATGCAAAATATTCCAACAGCAACTGAGTTACAGGTTTTGTGGACTTTTTTTTTCGTTCTCTTCGAATATGACCAGCACCCATTGAGGTTGGCTTGTTGCCTCAGGTTGTCGAATCACCTTTATAGCTGAACTTTATGCACATATTTGAGAAATTTGAGGAAATTTGTTTTTATATAGTTTTAGTTTTTTTTTTTAAGTGTTGCATCGCTTAAGACAATAAACATCAATGTTATGCTAAATAAGTGTTAAACTTAACATTTCCATCACGTGTACCACGTATTGTCTTTTGCAATAACTTTAAATGCTTCTATGTTAATTTAAGATATTTCAGAAATTTACAACAAGGTATCTTATCAAGTAGGAACAATCAAATCGTTTTGCTCTGTGCTTTTATGCTTCATGGGATTTTCTAAATTATGTGATACTTATCATAACATTGTAATGATAGAGTGGGTAAATTTAAATAAATTAGATTTTATTTTGTGGAATTTTTGAAGTGAAACTTCTTTAGCACCGTTTTTGAAACTCGATGAAACGAAAAAATCACACGAAAAAGGAAATTTTAACAACAGTTCATAAAATTTGTATGGGAGCCCCCCTAAGGAGTGGTCGGAGAGAATAGGTGTCAAAGGCAAAAATGTTCCTTTTGCAAAAGTAATAGGGGGGGGGGGGGGGTCGGTCATACATATTAACTCTCTCTGGCACTCCCTTAAAGGCCATCTGTTCAGGTGTATGGAAAAAATATACAAAAATCATAAAATTTGTATGGGAGCCACTTAAGGAGTAGTCGGAAAGAATAGGTCTCAAAGGAAAAAATGTTCCTTTTGCAAAAGTAAGGGGGATTCAAAAAGGAACTTGAAACAGCAAATGAATCCATTCATGCAGATCTTTGCTCTGTATAACCACAAAAGGACAGATTGCATTGCTGCCTATTTAAAATACAGTGTGTTCACTAAGAAATAAACAGTTCAAATGGGAAATGGAAATAAAAAATTTGCCGCATATGCAGCTTGTCTTTGATATTCATATCAAAAAACATCAACCTTAAGCGAAAAGACAAACATTGACTGCTGCTAAGTAACAGAGTTATGCTGTACAAAAACTTTGAAAGTATATTTCAAGCTTTTGTGCAGGAATTTCAAATCAAACCTGAAATCAAAACGAGTACTATACAGAATTCGGCTGGTTCTCAAAAGAGTTTGTACATAATAAGCTGATCATGCACACCCTTTGTACAACCGCAGAAGGTCAGATTGCAGTGCTGTCTGTTTATAAAAACTTTTTAACAAAAACAAAAAAAAAACCGACTTCATAATCACTACAAAGTAAAAAATAATTTTAAATAACTTTTCCCATTAATTTCTTGGTCAAATTTTAAAAGTTATTTATATGTATTATAATATTTGAAATCTTATCATTTTCATTTTTTCTATTTTGTTTTATTATCATCAATATATTAATTGCTTTATGTACATAAAAGCTTTGAAGTCGGCGCTTATCTTACTAAGTTGAAATCTGATTATTTTAATTTTTTTGCTTATTTGAATTTATTACCATAAAAATATTAATAACTTTATGAATGTAAAAGCTTTTTAGCGATTTTTTTCTTTCAGTTGGCAATTGTTGAGTACGCTGAATGTAGCCAATGTGTTCCATGCATTATTTGTGCAGCTGTTACACACTATGTCATATTTAATATGAGCTTTACAAGCTCACCCAAATCAGTATAGTGAGAATGTTTATGTGTATAAAGCTTTTAAAATTACTACAGTGTCACCAAGGCAGCATAGCATGAACCAACAAGACAAGATCAAGCAATCAGCAGTGCGAGAAAAAAGTATATTTTTCGTGCCACGTCATCGGTCACACAAAAAGCTATATTGCATACGTTTTTCATGCAAAACATGTGAAAACTTAAATAAAAGTGGAAAATAATAAAATTAACAAGTTTAATTTGCGAAAGAGTGTTTGAATACCTTGTTTGTTTATATTTTAATGCATTAACGAAATTTAAAGAATTTTTTTTTTTGCTGTTGAAATTATTGCACGTCGGTACAGCACACTTCATTTTTATAAAAAACACAAAAAATTACTGAATTATAAACACTAATAATTCTTTAAAACTTCAAGAAATAATTTTTCACATATAATCGCTACACGTAAACAAAACAATTTGTGACCGATGACGTCAGACCTAAAAGCTTTGTTTTGTTTACAATATGGCGGCTCTTTTCTTTGCATGATCTTTATTTCTTGGTTCATGGCAGCATAGCATCAAATGAAAAAGTTTAAAAAAGTGCAGGGATGGTAAAAGATCCTGATTGTGTGTCAAAGATTAGCGCCGACTTCAAAGCTTTTATGTTCATAAAGCAATTAATATATTGATGATAATAAAACAAATTAGAAAAATTGAAAATTATAGTAAGATTTTCAATATTCCAATATTATAATACATATAAATAACTTTTAAAATTGACCAAGAAATTATTGGGAAAAGTTATTTAAAATTTTTTTGACGTAGAATACGTCGTTCTCGGAGGTAAGTAGGGTGGTTGATAGTGATCAGGTGTCGGTATTTACATTACTTT
This sequence comes from Pherbina coryleti, assembly GCA_943735915.1. Classification (NCBI taxonomy): domain Eukaryota; kingdom Metazoa; phylum Arthropoda; class Insecta; order Diptera; family Sciomyzidae; genus Pherbina; species Pherbina coryleti. The sequence goes on from OX030950.1 coordinate 55,029,021, forward strand.
TTGAGCCTCTGGTGGGCCTAAAGTACTAATCGTACAATGTTGATGTTAGCACTTGTTGGTCTGCTTGATCCTCAATGCGACAAAAATTCATGTTAGAACTGTCTAACTTATATCAATTTTACACAATTACATGAAATATAAAGCCAACATTTGATGTTTTTGTTTGCTTAAACTTGCTACCTATTTATCGACGGCTTCCGGTTTTTTCGACGGCGAAGACAGCGCCATCTAGCGTGAAGACATAAATCTTATAATTAAAAAAAGCATACTTTTGGGGGCATGTTGTTTTTAACAGACTCGCGTAGCCCAGTAATACTGAGTAATTTTGAGGGGCATGCTTTTTTAACAGAATCTGTTATTGAAATGTTAAACGCAGCCAATTAAATATCCGGGCATATTATCGACAGTGAAATTTTGACACATGGGTTGTTGAACTTGATAGCATTGAACAAATTTTGTTTGCTTGTTTAAGTTTTCTACCTATTTATGGACAGTTTCCGGTTTTATCGACAAAAGCATAAAATTTGTATGGGATCGCCCCTAAGGAGTGGTCGAAGGGAATAGGTGTCAAGGGCAAAAATGTTCCTTTTGCAAAAGTAATGGGGGTTGGTCATACATATTAACCCTCTCCGGCACTCTCTTAAAGGTCATATCCTCAGGTGTATGGAATAACTATTTTTAAAAAAGATGTCGTCAAAAGCGAATTGAATAATTCTACGTCTTGTGTTACGACATAGTCGAAACTTCTGTATCTTTTTTTACTTTGTAGTGACTTTGAAGTCGGTTTTTTTTTGATAAAAAGTTTTAATTTGTTCTTAAAAAATTAGTTTTACTAATTCCTGAAAGTTTGTTAGGTATTTTTCATTTCTATCTCTTTACAATTTTTATTAACGCCCTTTCTCTAATCCCGCCCACTTTATTTACAGTACTTTCTACCTAGCCCTGTGCCAAATTTCAGTTCACAAGTATCAATATTAAGCGATGTATAGTACTTTCCTTAAAGTGACACACCCTATGTACAATCCCGCCCACTTTTTATTTATTTATTTATTTATTTATTCACCTATCGAGTAAAATGACTTTTGTAATGATTCTACCTACCTACCTACCTGCATACCAAATATTAGTACCCTAGTGTCAATATTAACTGAGATATAGTATATTTATAATATTACCACCCCTTGTTGAATAACGTCCACTTTATTGACTGTAATTTGTAATAACTATGCCTACCCATGTACTAAATTTCAGCACCCTAGTGTCAATATTATTCGATATATAGTGTATTTCTAATATTGCCACACCCCTTTGTCGAATAACTCCCACTTTCTTTACAGTAATTTTTAAAAATTATGTCTACCCTTGTACTAAATTTCAGTACCCTAGTGTCAATACTATTCGAGATACAGTGTTTTTCTAATATGATCACACCCCTTTGTCAAATAATGCCCACTTTATTGACCGTAAATTGTAATAATTCTGCCTACCCCAGTATTTTTACTGTAAACTTCAGTACCCTAGTGTCAATATTAACTGAAATACAGGGTTTTTCTAATAGTGCCAAGCCCCTTTGTCGAATATCGCCCACTTTTTTAAAAAAAGACCCTTGCGTTCATGATATATATCTGTTAACAAAAAATTACGGAAATTGGGCAAGTGCTTTAGGAGTTATCGATGTACATACATTTAAAAAAAAAAAAAAAAACGGACAAACCAACGCACTTGAGAACCTCCTCCTTTTTAAAGTCGGTTAAAAATACCCGGAATTCTTCTATAAAACGAAAAAGGTTCAAATATTCATCGATAATAATTTTATTTCCTTCAAAGTAATCAGCATTACAAGCAATACACATATTCCAACGCTTCCCTTAATCTTGAAAATACTTTTGAGAGGCTGATTTTGAAATCGCCTTTAGGTCCTTCTGCGAATTCTCCTTTATCGCCTCAATCGATATGAACGTTGTTTTTGGTCAAATAGTCGCGTACAAAATGAGTTGTGTGAGCCGAAGCGTTGTCGTGGTGAAGAAACTACGAGTTTTTCTTCACAATTCTGATATTTCTCTAGAACTCTCAACATGATATATTGTTAAAAACACAAAATTTCAAGTCTTCCAAAAAATAATTGTTATTTACGCTCTGTGAGGTTTTTTAGTAAATGAGTTACAATAATTTCCATGAATTCCTCTTAACGATTTGTTTTCCTAATAGCTACCCAGAATTGCCAATGCTTAAGGAATATAGGCTTTAAAGGAAATTAAAGTTTCTTGCTTAGATTTTTTTTTATGGTACACCTGTTATATTCGAACAATATTATGTGAAGATATTAAAATTTTTAATATGTTCACAAAACCATTAATTAGGCCAATATATCAAGAAAACTTTGTAGGTAACGTTATTAAAAAAAAAGAAACTGCTGTTTTTAAAAAGCAGTATGTATTATTTTTGCAATTTTGTTTTTGTTTGTGTTTTTGTGTGTGTAAACGAGGGTTTGTGTAATGTTGCTAAGGATATTTTACACAATAACTTTTGCAGCCAACCATTTGTTACACAAAAATAAAAGTAATTTATGTATAGTCGCTCAAAGCAATAAAAGAAAAAAAATGCAAAGGTTTTACCCTAAATTGCACTCAAATATTGCTTCGAATCGGATTCTGGTTCTGGTTACATAAGTTGAAAAAACATGGATTTATAAATGGATAAAAAAGTAGGTATTCGTAATCTGAAACTTTTTACCCCATACATATTTAAAAGTATATATAAAGGCTTAAGCTGACACACACACACACACACACATACACTTACTTATACACTCATACACTCATGCATGCAACACACAAACAAAATCGTTGATTAAAAGCATTTCATGTTAACATATGTAGAAATTTGCAAATGTTGCGGTTTCAGCGGATTTCATTTCGAAAACTTTTTAAATTAACTCAGGGGTAGAACTCAAAAAATAAATAAATTTCTTAAACAGGTGTTGTGTGGTGAGATTCCGAATTTTTCTTTTTTGTGGTTTAGCTAGATGAGTTCAAAAATAGATCAACTTTCGCTGCTGTTGAAATTCAAGCACAGAATATTGACAAAAACACATATAAATTAACAGAGACGCCATTTTGCGGTTGCAATAAATTTGCCGCAAATGTTTTCAAACATTTCAGGCAAATACTGCACAGAGAAAATTATTTTGTTGAAATAAAGTAATTGTTGTGCTTAACCCTTACACATAAATAAATTGCAAAGTATAATGAATTAAATAAAAAAAATATTAATTATAATTAAATAATCTTATAATTACGAGGCATAAGTTTATAAATAACTACCATTATTTCTGGATTTAGGCGTGTTATTTCAATCGTTGAATAAAAAGCTGATGAATCTGAAAACTCTCAAATGTCGGATCAAATGGAGCGTACCAAAAATTTAGAAAAATCTGATAAAATTATTGTTATCCGATAAACATGATTTTAAGAGGTTTTTGGGAGGGAACGAAAAGGTCTACTCATATATGGACGCGATCCCTTACATAACATATTTTGGTACACGCTCGAATACCTTTTTAAACGTCTCACGCCCACGTACGAGGTCCAAATTTTAAAACCAATCGTACTTTCTCATTTACGAGAACGCTAACCATATTTGTTACGTACGCGCGAGCGTGTGCGCAAGTGCTATAAATAGCATTTATAGCATAATTAATAGCCCGAACACAATGTGCGCGACGAGCGGCGAGCAGCAAACTTCAACAGCAAGCATAATTCACAAAAAACAATGGCTGCTTTCAGCCGACTCAACAGTTGCCGTTTAGAATAACAACACAGTCAGAGCTAAAAAAGAAATCCATTCAATTTGATTTTATTTTCAAAAAAACGAATGCGTGAATAACGAAATAAGAATCCATTCAATGAATGCAAAACTCATTCATAAATAAAAATGTTATTTTACATTCAAATTTAAAAAATTATTAATTAGTCGTTTCATTTATATCAATTAATAAATAATAACTAAGAAATTAGTAATGAATAACAAATGAATAATGAATAAAAAAATTAATAATGAATAAAATATGAATAATGGGTAAAAAAAATTATCGAAAATGTTTTGTGAATTGCATTCTTTGTGTATAGTTTTCATATGAATAAAAAATGGATATTGAAAAAAAATGATTAATTGAAATGAATAATTAATCCAAGTTTTGAAATTAAATGTGAATTAAAATTTTATTTATAAATCAATTTTGCATTAATTTATGGATTTTTATGTCGTTACTCAGTTGTACTTAAAATTCTGTAAATAAGTACAAATTTTACAGCTCTGAATACATATCAAGCAAAACATCGCTCACTAAGGTATCGCTGCCATAAATTTCACAACAGTTCAGTTTGCTGAATGTGATCAGTAATAACAAATGTAAGCAATGGCAGAAACTTGCTCTTGCTGCCTTTCAAATTAAAATTAAATTAATGACGACGGCAACGTCGGGTGAAAATGTTGAGCGACAAGTCTCCAAAATACGTCCCATAAGAAATACATGTAAATGAAAAGTGACAATTGGTGCTTGCCGCTCGTCGCACGTATTGTGTTCGGGCTATAACTCCTTGCGACCGTATGCCTGCTCTCAGCCACCAAAGTATTTTTACCGTTCCAGTCGTATGTCTGTTCTCAGCCACCAAAGCTTTTTTTTAACCATTTCAGTCGTATGACTGAAGATCATCGTCCTCAGATAAAGAGGAAAGGCTTAATGGCAAACTACATATGTATATTGCGGCACTGTGAAGATGTAAAAAGTAAAGATTGTTCTGTATGTTCAAACAATAAAATTTTAGGCGGAAGACTCCGAACTAATTATTTTTGTGATGTTCTCGAAAACCAGGGCTTTATATTGGAGACTGCTTTGAAAGATACCACACGATGAAGTACTATAAAATATAATTTTAAATAAAATATAATTAAACATATTATTATGTTACATATGTATATCTAAAATTAAAAAAAAAAAAATTAATGCATTTTTTTTCCTTCATAATATTGTATATTGTGTATTACTGTTCCTTCAACGAAAATAAATTCCGATCAGCATGACACCCATATATAAAATTAATACTATCGCAAAGGGCAAAAATAAAACAGAAACTTTTGTGTTTCTAAACCTAATGAGGTTAAAAATTCTACAAACCTATAATTCTATGACCAAAATGATACGCTCGAAGGCGCTCACGGACGAGAGCGATACATTTTTTAATAGGGTACACATTCGTGAGCGCGTTCAATTACGTGTGGACATGGTGAAATAATAAGGTGTTAGTGAGTTTTTGACAACAATAGCTTTCTTTCTGTCAAAAAATTGTGAGCAAAAGAGTGGGACTGTTGATAGTTGTCAAATTGTATTATTTGTTTGAGTTACTAGATGATGATCAAGAATGATAGAAACCAGATTAGTTTTTATAGGTTATTATGCGAATTTAGTATAAATAAATATTTAATGCAATTTATTGTGCCGTATTGTGTTGACAAAAAGTTATTGCATTTGTCTTCGCCCATTTGTCAAGTTCGCCATTGAATGGTTTTTTCCATTTTATCAAAAACGTGCGCTGGAAGGTGCCACCCATATGAAGCTTTGGCCAGCATGCAAATTTTCTTGCATTCACATCGTCTGCTTTAAGAACATATCGAATACCATGAAAGAATGTTCAATGCCTCAACTGATAATAGCCATCAAAAGAAGTGGACATCGCATTGAGTTTCGATCGACTGCACGTTAGCTGATTTATTTTCATTCCAATTGACCATCAGCTGTTTTTGATAGGAGCGGGGCGATATAAATTTATCATTTTGAGAGAGAAACTCTAACACTATCAGCTGTTTTTCACTGAGCAAAACATAAACAAACAGAACTGTAACTGAAAACTAAATCGCACAGAACTATTTCGCACTATATTTCGCCTCTTCTTGCATGAACAGAAAATCAGTGGAATAAACAGAGAAAGTGTATTTTCCTATCTACGTCAGGAAAGACCAAACGTCTTGCGCAGAACAGTGCAACTTTTTTTGCCTCTGTTGGCGTAATCTGATTTCTATTATTTTTGCTTGTGGATCTATGGATCGAAGCGTACGCACACGAAAGGCACACGAGCGGACGATTTATTACTCTGGTTTTTGGAGTCGCTGAATATGAATTTGAAATCAGAATATGACCTAAACGTAAATCTATGGTGATCTAAATAGAAATGGAAAACATTATGAAATCATTAGTAAATTTCGCTATCAGTGATTACAAAAACCCTAGAGTAGCGACATTTTGGCAAAACATGCAAGCAAGCAACATTTTATCTTCAGATATTCAGAACTTCAGATATAATAGGGGTATTCACGGGTTGATGCGAATTGCAAGAATGCGAAAATGCAACATATTTTTCGCAATAACGCGTGAACATCAATATTGTAACTTTACGAAAGCTGAAAGAAATATATTGCCACCTTATTTTAAAATAACAAAAACTTGTTAAAATCAAGAGTTTTACCCAGATGGCAACTATGCTTGAAAACAACCATAACATGAATCAGCTGTTTCGCATCCGTGTTTGTGTGCTTTCGCAATAGGTTTGAGCAGTGCGTAATTCAAGAAGAGTTGCAAAATTGCTTCTTATGTGTTTGTTGTTGGAATGAAGCAAAAATTCGCAATCTTGCATTTTCGCATCGTCGCAACTGTGTTTCGCATCAACCCGTGAATATCCCTAATATCTAAAGTTAAGTTATGTAAGTTTTATTACTTTTATGACAAGCTTGTATGGGGAATAGGCGTGGTTTTTATTCAGCTTATTTGAATTTCAACCTTATATCATGAATTCCATGTCACGCACTGTTACAGCTTGCGAATAATTGCAACTGATTTACTTAAGAAGAAATTTTTGCGAAAACTGGTTTGCAATTTTTATTAATTAATTTTACGGTCTATTTAAAATGTGTAAAGGTTTTATGAATCCACTTATGAATTTCGGTGATATTAAGCAAAATGTAGCGTACGCACGTGCTACAAAATTTTCCCTTTAAAAATTTGATGTCAGCTTCTATCTGAAATTTCTGCGAATTGACTTCAGATAGAATTTTCATATTTTTTTACAGCAATAAGAGGTTATCCTAGATTATATTAGTAGCTAAGTTATTTGAGAAAAAAAAAATATAAAACAATTTTTTCAACTTTAAACACCGTCACGCACATGTTACATTCGTCACGCACAATTACACCGTACGTTCATATTACTGTTACCTTCGACCATATTTACTAAAAACTGAAATACAAAACAAAAGGATTAAAAATTTCTTATTTTCTTTTTTTTAATCTCTTTTATGTCATGACTAGATACATTTAAGAAAAAATTTGAAAATCAATTGTTTGAATCGATAAAAACTATTCTATTCCATTTGATCCAAAAGTCGATGCTCTCAATCACTGGAATTGAAGGAGCTGGAACTTTGGGGACTCTTCAAATTCTTCAACAGATTCCATGTGGACCTATTCAGGTGTATTCTCATTTCTTATGCAAAGAAATTCGCCTGGTCTTTGAGAGAGTACCCGTAAAGGCTGCACCCGTACATCACCAAGTTCAGTGTTTTTGTGAATATGATTCCTTAAAATGGATTTATTTGAATAATAATTTATATTCCGATTTATTTTAACCCTTAAATGCCCAACAACACCGATATCATTAAAATTATGTTGTGTTATGATGAATGATCCCCTTAACGTGACCCCGTTTTTATTTTTTTTGGAAAAAATTTTTGTTTAAAGAAAACATGGTTGTATAAAGTGGGCATTCTGACGTATACCATCAATCAGCTTGGTTGTAGGAGTACAAGGCAAAAACGTGGAAAACGATTCTTTTTATGATAACTCTAAATTTGTTTGTTAAATGATACTCTAAAATTGTTAATAGTTTAAAAGGTACTTCATGTCAAAAAGCGAATTTTCCGTTAAAATTAAAAAAACTGTTTTTTAATATGACAGTCAATATTTCCCAAACCAACAAAGTTATGCCAATAATTAAATTTTTGTTTTATATTTACAATTTTCTGAGTGAAACTAAATATCCAGCATTTTAATTTTTGCAATATTTTAAAATAAATAGCTTATTTTCTTGGCTGTATCCAAAAAGATACACTGGGCATTTAAGGGTTAAATTAAATAAAGCTCACTTATGAGAATTCATATTGACACTTGTCAATAGTTAACCGTCAATTTAGACGTTTGACCGTCTAATGCTGATGTAAGGATGGAAATTTTTTAAATGAAGGTTGTATTAATTTCAATTTTTTCGAGTTGTTTTATTTTTGGTCACTTTGCTATATATGAGACCCCCCATATCATTACTAATCGTAATACATTTTAATGCCCCTCCTCCCATCTAAATTGGTAACGTAATTTATGAACGACCCCGTAGTGTGTAAAAACTACATTTTTGTATAGAAAAAAGTGTAACATGTGCGAAACGCGTGGAATTTTTTTCAATGGAAATAGTAAAAAAAATGTTTTTCAATCTGGTTTGCCATCTCAATATCCACACATAACAGCATTTTCCGCAAAAAATTTCTTATATAAGAGTCTGCATTGAAACTTATGTCAATATTGTCACGCACATGCTACATATTTTCTTAATTTATTTAACTGCTCTTACCACGGTATGTCGTTGATAATTATTTATTCATATATATGTATGATTATTAGGAAAATATTAAAAAATTTGAAGCAAATCTTTTTTTTTTTAATTGTTGTAATAAACAGCGCACGCCCTCACGGCAAATATCAAAATAAAACTGCAAAATTTTCGCTCAACTTATTCACCACGCGAAAGTAAAAAAAACACAGAAAAACTACCGTTATCTTGAAAAATTCAACTTAAAACGTGTTGTCCGAATTCGATAGAATATATTCTATATAGTTTCTCTTCTCTCTTTACAATTTGATTTTTGACCTATGAGGTTGACTTTTTGGTGGAATTCGTGATATATGTTTTTAATATTAAAGCTCTATGAGTAAAATATCAAGTCAATTATATTAGGTTTTGTAAAATTTATGAAGGGGTTGTTATTTTGATGACGTCATTTTGTATGGGAAGTAGGATTGGTTTCCATTCGATTTTGCCAAATTTCACACTGATGAAATTTTATTGTAGAACTAGAACAATATTTGTAAAATTTCAAATGTTTAACTCATTAGTTCGTGTGACGCTCCTACTTTCTGTTAGTTCAGAAAGATCCTACATTAGTCATTGGACTGTTTCGCATCCATATATTAGATATGGAGCTGCCACATCACCATACCTTTAAGAATTTTATATACACGATCTTTCAAAAGTTTTATCAAAGTGTTAGTATTTACAGCTCTAAAATAGAACTTGTAAAGAAAAATATGAAAATTTCTCCATAATAAATACAGTACACTCTCACAAATTCGAACTGTCCAGAAATTAGAACCTGCCAATTCAATATTAAACTCTCTGACGTTTCTTTATTTATTAAATTCATAAGTGATCTTTGCTCATTGATATAAATATAAAAAGAGGCATTATATGAGTTTTATATTAAAAAAAAAACATTTAATATTTATAAATAAAAAATCTTTTGTGTTAACATAAATTTTTTGAAACAGTTTTATTCTTTTCTTTTAAATTTCTATGAAAAAATAGTCCAGAAATTAGAACATTTCAGAAATTAGAACCACCCATGAAACAAAGTGGTTTTTATTTCTGAGAGTCTACTGCACCATAACGTTTTGAGCGATCAGAATTTGAATTCCAAAAGTATGACAAAAGTGTTCTATTTCGTGATGAACACGAAATTCTAAGAAATAATTTTTTATATGAAAAACCTCATAATCAATAACATCAAGGATAGTTTTTTGAAATTCTTGAAATACTATCGATAATAACTGTGGCAACCATGAAGCAGCTACCACAACAAGAAAAACAATAACAACAAAGAGCAGAGACAACGTCAACAACAAAACAACAACAAATTTAATAGCAAAATAAGTGAGTACCTATGCTTTAATTATTTTAATGTGCTTTTTACTTATGACAATCATCATAATCATCATTAACTTCCGGTTGAAACTCTTACTCATACACAAATACCCAAATAACAATGACAACAAAAACAACAACAACAAAAACAATAATAAACTTACACTAACACAAGCCTTCACACAAACACACAGTCACACTCAGACCCACTCATTCAAGACCAAAGGACATTACAGTAATAATAAGTCATAAACTATAATTTTATTAATATTTCAAATACGGCGAAATGGTCACCAACTTCAATCGGCCGAAGCCGAAACGAACTAAAACGACCCACTGAACTCTCCACTGAACTACTCCCCCCTTAAGAGTCTACAACTAACTGACTACAAGTCGAAAAGAAAAGCCAAACACATTAAAAGGTGAGTTCCATTGTTTTGTGAACGTAAGTTCAGTGCTATCGTTCGTTGTTGTAGTCTCGTTGTTATTGTAGTTGTTGTTTCTGTTTTTGTTGTTGTTTTCATTATTATTGTTGTTGTTGTTAGGGGCATAATAAAATTTCTTCACTGTGCTGTTATATTATTTTCGCGTCTTTTTTAATATTTTCTTTTAATTTATTACAAACACTCAGGTGCGTTCATAGCTGTTTGATTGTGTTTTGAATGCGAGTGTGAGTACGAGTGTGTGCGTGTGTGTGTGTGCTATAGCAGAGTATGTCAGAAGTATAAAAATAAAAGCTCAGAAAACAAAATATTACAACAAATGCATAAAGAAATTCAAACCATGACTACAAACACACTTTTACATTGAACTCTATACAAGAGTCAGAGTTGCCAATTTGACAATTTGTGTAATTTTTCGTACATTTTAATTCTTTTTTTACAAAGAGCTGTAAATGTATTGACAAGTAACGGTTATTATTCAACGTCGTTTAACATTTTTTAAGACATGGATACTGAAGGTTTTCCCATTAAGAATGATAAGATTTCAAGTGCCAATAAAAGTTGAGATAATTGCTTGAAACGAAAGATTAGAGATTCGTGGCTTAAACACCCACAGGTCTCAAAATATATGAAAAACAAAAAATGAATACAAGACTATTCAAAGAAAAGATAATGCTTTCCATTTAAAAAAAATATCATGAAACTTATTTACAAAACGCTTTGTATTTTCTTTATATCCAGTTTCTCTCAAATTTTCTTTCAGAAGCAAAATAAAATATTTTTCAATATAATTTTAAAAAAAATCTATTGAGAAATGAAATGTTTTAAGCGTTCTTCTTAAACAAAAAAAAAGATAGAATAATTTTGAAATACATTACAATTTAACAGTCGGGCTGAGAATCTCTTAAGACATCTGCACAAATCATACAGGGAATGAATGTTCAACACAATAATAGCGAAAGATGTCCAGAAATTTCAAAAGAAATAAGTAAAGATTAAAACTTAGGAGGTCGTGGTTGATCGCGTAAACGTGGACTGTTCTATATTTTAACGAATCATAAGGCGCTTGGTTCAAACTCAATCTGATAAAGGATGTATAAAAAAAAATAATAGTAAGAAATGTATTATCTTCGGCCTAGCCGAAATTAAAACATCCCCACACTCGTGTTTATTACATAATTTTCGGATATTATAAATGTTTTAAAGGTTTTAAGGTTTTATTGTATTGATGACGTCAGCTAGTATGGTGGATAGGCTTGATTTTCATCAAATTTCAAGCGTAGAGTACATATTCAAGAATCAAAGGTTATCAGCGAAAGTAAGGTTTTTGATTAATTTTTGTGGAATTTTTAGAGATTGTACCATTTTGATGACGTCACCTTGTATGCGAGGTAGGCGCAGTTTTTTATTCGATTTGCCAAATTTCAAACTTAGAGTGCCCATAGTGAAATCAAAGCTCATCTACAAAATTGTTGTGATAATTTTAGTGATTTCATGTCTATTATATCAGTTACTTTTATAATTTTTTCTATCAAAGTTAATATACTCCGTAGGCAGTAAGCGTGGGGTTATAAATTTCCACACATAAAACCATTTTCGGAAACTTGATTTTTAGTGAAAAATGCATAAAAGGTAAGCGTGTTGCTTCACATCAAATATTGCTCAAACTGTATTTATTTCTTGCTATAACAGAGCTTTTTAAAATGTTCAGCCTACAAGTATGCACAGAAAATCTTAATACATAAAAGTTAAGCGTGCTGCTCCACATCAAACATCGCTCAAAGTGTAATTATTTCTTGTTATTACTTTTTATTGTTAGTGCTTTTTATAATATTCAGCCTGAAAGTATGCAAAGAATTTTTTTTGCAAAAAGATATACGTTAATTGAACAAATTGTAGTATTTTTTACTTTTAATGGTTACAACCCGTCTTAGGACAGGCTTTTATACTAGTATATACAGGGTGGGTCATCTAGTGGTTTCTTTTTAAATCATAGGTTATTTTGACACTGACAACTGTTTCCCGCTCGAAATATGGACATAAAGTTAATATCATACCTCCGCGGAAAGAAATGAGCTTTACGCTTGAATAAAGTTGAGAAATATTGAAAACTTATTTCTGTGTGCTGTGTGCTGTGTAGCCCAAATAGTGCGTTATTTGAAAAGAAGATGATTTGGGCGAAAAAGCATCATTTCTGACGGCGGATAAGTTAACAAACAAAATTGCCGCATCTGGGAAAACCTGCGCTTTAGTGTCGAGAAGCCGATGCATTCACAGAGAGTGACCGTTTGGTGCGAATTGTGGAGTGGTGGCATCATTGGAACATTTTTCTCTGAAAATGAGGCTGGGTACACGTTTCGGTCAACGGTGGGTGTTACGGAGCCATGTTAACCGACTTTTTTTCTCTGAAATTGGAGACATGAACTTAGACGACCTCTGGTTCATGCAGGACGGCACACCATGCCACACAGCCTATTTCACAATCGATCTTTTGCGCACCAAACTCCCAAATCGTGTTATCAGCCGTCTTGCCGATGTCAATCGATGTCGCATCGGAGCTGCGATTTGACTCCTTCGGAATTTTTTTGTGAGAAATCGTGAAGCATCGATGTTATGCCAACAATCCAGAAACGATTCAAGCACTTAAGGCCAATATCATCCAAGCAATCCGTGAGCTACAGCCCGAAAGTATGAACAAGGTCTTAGTAAATTGGAATGACCGAATGCACTACTGCGAAGCCAGCCGAGGCAGCCACTTGAGCGATGCTGTGTTTCATAATTAATGGGAATGTTTGCTCGTACTAATAAAGCCATAATACTTGGAAAAAATTTAATTTTGTTCAATTTATTGCATTTGAAAGAACAAAAATTTATTTGGTCCACCCAGTATATATGTGTATAATGTACCATAGCATAATTCTTTTACATTTAATGTAAGAACCTCTAATATTATATAATCAAACCACACATGCCAAATTGAGAAACTTTTATTCTTGAAACCCTCAAGTTATGGGAATTTGGGATCTCCATTTTACGAAATTTAGCCTTGCCTTTCTATCACAGCAAAATTTTACGATATTTGTGTTTACATATACGGAAATGGATTTTCCCATCAAAATGTTGATCCCCATTAAAACGAACATCAATAATCAAAATCCATCAAAATCAACGCCGAATGATCACTGTTATTGTTCATCAAAGTTTTAGCGATTTTCAAATGTTTTGATAAATTCCTTTGTTGGGCTATAACGGAACATGGTTCGACAGTTATCATGTTATCTTAAAAAGTTATAGCTCTGCAAAGAAAAAACGTAGATGACCATTCGATAGCTTAATTTGAAGGGGAAGAGTATGCACAATATCTATTTTCAATAAATCTTTTTGAATCCATGGATATTTTTATGGTGCTACTTTGTATGGCAGGTAGGCTTGGTTTTTATTCTTGAATTCCCAATTTGAAACAAGTATTCTTAAATATATTACGCAAACTCAAATTTTGTCCGGCGTAAGGTTTTTGAAGTGGCGTCCGTGGTGTAGTTGGTTAAAGTGCGTGGCCGCTATGTCAACGAACCTGGAGACCCGGGTTCGAACCCCAGCAGCGCCAGAAAATTATTTGAATTAAAATAATTTTTCTGTACGGCCGCCACCTCTCTGCAGACAATGGCAAACCACAGAGAGTAATCAAAAATGCCATGTAAAGCTTCTTGAGAATAAGAACATTTCGTTCATCGCCGTTCGGAGTCGGCGTTAAGCCTGTAGGTCCATTTTTCGGTCAATTGTGTACAAACTTAATAACACGCACAACACAATTGATCCTAAGAAGCTAGGTCAAAGTCCTTTCAAGGGCTGAAATGGCCAGTTCTTTATTTTTCAAGGTTTTTGAAGTAAAATTCCAATCCCAATAAATTTAGTATTTCTTGGTAGGTTTAGACCTGTAGATGTGCAAACTAGACTTTTTATTTCTTAAAAATTTATATTTTTTAAGTTATAGCGAGTTAAAGTTTGCATATAATTGTTGTTGTATGTTGATTTTTTTATTCTTAACAGAACACCTGAGAACAACGTTATCAAACTCAGAGCAAAACTATTCGCTGCTCACATTTCGCTCTCTTCTGTATCGTCTTAATATAGCGTCTGTTAACGAAAAAAATGGAAGTAAAAAAAATGTAAAGCTTTCGCAAGCCTCTCGCGCTGAACGCTCGCAACGAAGATACATAGATTTTTTTATTGCCATTTTCCGCTCACAGTTCACTTTATTCTGCCTCTTCTTGATAGAGCGCTTGCAAACAACGACAAAACTTTTAGAATATACGCTGAACTCAATAAACGGCGTCAGCGGTCAGCGCCAATTATTATTATTATTATTATTTTTATAGCGGATGGGTGCAGCAACGCGCACCAAGGGTCGTTAGTTAAAGATAATAGTTGATAATTGATTTTCATCTTCATCCACAATATAAGGTCAATAGAACTCAGTTTATGAAATGTTTAGTGGTCAGCTTTTTCAAACCTTGTCTTATAAATATCGGGTGTATCGACAGGTGGTATTCAATCAAAAATTATATGGATATCTCTTATATTGGATTATAAAGGAGATACATGGAAATAGGACACAATATCTCTCAAATGGCTTAACTTGCAGAATCCTGCAGGATCCTTAATCCTTTTTCGATCACTCTTCGCATAATTTGGGCTCTATTTCGGCACGGGCAACATCAATGTTTGCTTTGAGAGTTGGAATTATTTGCGGATGGTAAGTGTAGACCTTACTCTTAACATAAACTCAAAGGAAGAAGCCTAATGGAGTTAAATCACAAGATCTTGGTGGCCAATTGGTTTCATCAAAACGGGAAATTACACAGCCAATCTTTGTTTAGCAATTTGTATAGCACGAAGCACCATCCTATTGAAAGTAGAGGTCGACTATGTCCGCATAATACATCTCCGACCACAAAATATTGCTCATCTTGTATTTATAACTCACATTAACTGTAACGGCCCTTCCGTCATAATTTTCGAAAAAGGACGGCCTATGACGCCTTTAACTTTTTAATTTCATGATAATTACTTATAAATTTTTATTGTAATCGTATCTCCAGCCATATCGAGAAAGATACGGTAGAGCATAATCGGCTAAATTGACACAGATGCTGTTGCGAATCAGGGATAGTTTTATATACCTGGTACTCTAAATATACCCCATATAGCAAATAAGTGATATTCAAATGCTTTTTTATCATACTATTTCAAACTCTATTCCAATCGGCGAGTAAATCTTAAGGACCTTTCCGCATGCACAGAAGCAAATGGGGATTAGACCAAAGAATCGGCAAAGCAATTTCATCATTTCATTTTTTTTCAATAAATCAACCTATACATATTTTTACGAAAACAATTCTGGATACGAGTTTCATGTGTTTAACCCTTTTCAGGGGCGCTTAAAATCTAGTTAACAGATCTTAACGTAATTTGGTATGTAAAAGTGTTTGAGGCCACTGATCATGAAAATATCAATCAATTATTTGGTACTATAAAACTATTTGGTATATATAGATGACCTTTTTTACTGTTACTTGTTTTCGGGATCACTGATTACGAAAATCAAAATTTCAATGTCAGGACTGCCAACCATGAAACTCCTTTCCATTAGGGCAAATTTTGGGTTTTATAAAACTCTGAGGTCTCTACACAATTTTATGATATTTAACAGGTCATAATAGACAGCTGCCAATTATTAAAATTATATTTTTTATGAAAATATTTAACACTAGCATAAAAGCCCGTTTTATAAGGGGTTTTTACCATTTACAGTAATAAACGTGCAAAAATAAATTATTTGTGCATACTTTCAGGCTGAAAATTCTAAAAAGCACTGTAATAGCTAAAAATAATTACAGTTTGAGCGATATTAGGTGTAGACCAACACGCTTGCATTAAGATGCTACACTAATAACTTAATTAACTTATTTCAGTTTTTTGAAATTAATAAATAAATGCAGAAAGGCTATAGCATAGGAATAGGCCTGGCCGGGACTCGAACTCGGGATCTGATGTGGCACAACATGCTTGACTACCAGGGCCAAAAAAACTACATTTTTCTTTGTTAATGTCAGTATGAATTTGAGTGCTGATATTGATAATATTTTATGAACCCTACATTTTTAATTATAATACAAATTTAAAAGAAATAAATCATAAGGTCAAAGGGTCATCTCACTCGTGAAAAAGAATAATTTGATAATTTAAAAAAGGTTTTCATTTTAAAATCTATGAAATTTAATTTTACACAATAAAATTACGAGCACAAAAGCGACTTTACTCTTAAGTTATAAATTTTGACTATATTTGAGCTTACAGCACATATCCATCGATTTCCAAAACTGAAAACTTAATTTGTATTGTTGTTAGTAGTGTTAAATCAAGAAAGGGACATGATATAGAGGATATTGTTAATTTCTATAATTTTAAAAAACTGTCTCACTAAATTTATTTAAACTTATACTTTAATCTATGGATTATTCCTTTGCTAATTAAAATTTTCAATAATGCAAGTAATCACTTTAAAGTGTTAATTCATTAAAAGGGTTAAATAAAAAATGTTCTTTTATAGCAATTAAAAACGCTTTTCTGAAGCGAAAAGTTGGCAGCTCTACTGAAGAAAAAAGTTTCTTCAGGACAGCGGGTGGTGGTTTGGTTGTGTCTCTTAATAAAGGAGATATGGTCGTACCAACCTGCTCACCCTTCACCACTATAAGCTTACCAGTCTAGATTTTCATTCTTTCATTTACTGAAAATAAAGGTAAAAACTTTATATTTTTTTTTTCTAACGATGAACTTTTATTTCTTCAGCCATAAAACTTCGATTGTAGCACAATTTTTCCGCATTCTTACATTTCAAATGCTTTTTGCATTGAAATCATTTAGATTTATGTTGAATTTTACTCACTTTTCACATTATTCAATAACATCTACACAGCACCCGGGAATGGGGAATAGTGAACAATTGTTTTAGAAAATGTATATCAAGAACTATTTCTAAAATTTTCAAAAGATCTTAAGATTATGATTGGAAAATAAAGCGATTATCCCTTTTCTCTTTTTTTTTTTAGAAATTTTTTTAACGTTCGTTTTTCGGTTTGCAAAGTGAAAATTTTCAATAGATATATATGTGTGTATTTATGTAGGTATTATTTTGTATCCTGTATAAGGATATTCCTTTAAGGCGACGATGCGTTACGTTGCGCGAACCAGCGACCGTTACGACGTTCACTCTAATTGACGGGAGACTAACGAATCGAAACTTATTGAACGGGCCAACGAAAATGTTGCTAAAGTTTCACTACATCCGTTCCTTACGAATTGAGGAATAGCGCACTCTATACACTTCACTCTCAACCAGAGTTGCTTGCTCTGAACACTCTTGCTTTCGCTCTTTTTATTCTATCTATCTCCAATAGTAGCCATAAGGTGCTGTGAGCGCAAGTGTGGTGGGCATTGGTCATACAAAACCATTTTACCGTTACGTTTTGTTGTGGCATCGCAAAGCATTGTTTGTGTCTATGGTTACTTATGGGCCAAAGAGAGCCCCACAACTGAAAAGAAAAGATAAAAAAAAGAACTAAATTGTTTATCTCAGTTGTCCTTTACTATATTTGTAAAAGTTATGGAGTCGTGAAAGATGCCTGTTTTCGCTGATTCATACATTAGCAAGGCAATGTTGCCAGACTATAAGCAGGTTAGGTAATAAGTGCTATTAATTTATAGGAATATTGCTATCCCAAGTATCCCAAGTTTCTGAGACGGGATGAGAGACGAAGCGAAAATACTCGAATTTTATATTTATGATTTGGCTGATTATTGATTTCAGATCAAGAATTAAATTTGGAAAATTCAATGCCGGATCCGGGTCGAGATAATATTATTAAGGGAAGGGTTCCCTCATTTTGGACTAAAAAATCGATTTTTTTTTGCAAAAAATGAAAGCCACATATGTGTAGAATATGTGTGTAAATGGATTTTTCGATCCGACGAATATTTTTCGAATGGCAACGTCTTGAAGACACCTATCTCACGCGCGCTACGTCCAAACTAAACTTTTAAAAAAACTTCAAACGCGCTTATCTCGAAACCACGTTTTCCGATCTAACTAAAACTCTCAGGCCTGATCTATTGATCCGATTCTCTTTATCTAAGAACTATTTGGAAGTGCATGCTTTTTTGTACGCCTTAAACTAACATCATGTATAAAAATTATTTATTTATATTTTTTTAACGTTGTTGAAATGGAAAAAAACAAGCAAAATTTGAACTTTTAGTTCTAATGTTCATTATTCAATGAATTTTACATGGATAATAACAATTTTAGTTGCAGTCATAGAAAATATCATTATCTTTAAGTAATAACAACAATTTTTGATTTCAGTCCACCACAAGAAGCGGCAGAATTTTAGTTAGGACACCATGTTTCGCGCGCAGGGGCCCACGGAAATGTGCATTTTGTAGCCGCCATTTTGAATTTTTCCAACTTATTCACTTTTTTAAATTCTCTGATAATAAACTAATATAATCATCAAAACCAAAAGTTCGTACGCCTTTTCATTGTCCTACAACAAAAATACAAACTTTGCCTTATTTTTGTCCATAATGAGGGAACCCTTCCCTTAATAATGAGGGAACCCTTCCCTTAATAGATAATTGTTTTATTGGTGGTTACGGCTTTTGTGGTTTTTAAAGTACTTAATTTCAAACAGATTCGATTTGACTTTTAAAGTTGATGTCTCGAACGAAGATCTGATTAATTAATGGCCTTGTTGATTTTTGGGGCTGCTGCTTTAATATTTGAAAAAAAAAATCGAAAACTCGTCATGTCTGTCTGTACTGGCTCTTAAGCCCATTGTTCATTTAAAGTGGAGTCCATATGTCGACTATCAGAAATTATGGCATTAAATTAGAGTCATATTTCCCAGCAGTTATTTTGGAGTCAATTGAAAAAGTGAACTAGTTCAGTTCTAGCGCAGTTTGCAGTAGCTCTGAAAAAGTACAGTTATAGTTAGTAACAGTTATCTTTGCTTTTGTTTTCAAAAGTATTGCTGACAAAAATAAACGCGTTCTGGCTACTTTTTAAAATTTGCTGCGCACAAGAAAAAATAATAAAAAAAAATGTTTATAGACAAAATGTTTTCTGGATTGTGGATAAAAAAGATGGTACAAATGAGATCTTTATGACCTTTCCATTGCACTAAATTCTTACATTTTTGATATGTTCACTTTAAAACTAGTTAAAAAAGAACCACTGTCAGGCTACTGCGAAAGCGACCAGTTTAAAAATGTTCCTAATGCAACAAGTTCAAATATAGGGAAAAAGGAGTGTTTCTGGGGAAAATTGTCTTTTCCTATGACATCAACCCGCAAAAAGCGTCAGTTCGTTCAATGTTAAAGGATATTATAGTGCTAGTACTGGTACTTTTTGGAACTAGTTCAGAACTATTTCAAATTTGGTCCACTTTTCTGCTGGGTTGGTATAGATTTGAAATTTTGACTCTCAACATGTAGGTCTCGGGTTGAAATAATTTTTTTCGGGTTGAAAAATTTATTTTTTTTTTTTAAATTTCGAAAAAAAATCTATAATAACTATAATTGACCCTAATCCTATTCGTTCAACAACAAATAAAAATTGACTTTAAAAGAAAAAACTCTGAACTTTGAATTGTTCAAAGAAACTTTCTCGACAAAAAGGTCCAAAATTTATTGAGGTATTGCCACAATCCTTTCGATGGGTGTGCACTAGACTTTTAAAGAATGAATATATAAAGAAAGACAGAGCACAGATTTTTAAGCATAATAAATAATGATTATTTTTTTTACTATACATATATGATGGTGATAAATACATATGAAACTTAAGTTCGTATTATTATACCCCTTTTTGTTCATGATTCTTTTTCTGCTAGAAAAGGTTTAATGAAGAAAATGTACCCAGTGAACCAAAAGTATTTTCTCTTTGTCATGATTCGCTATACATAAATGATAGTGATAAATACATATGAAGTAAATGTTCGTAGGCTAATATCATTGTCGCCCTTGGTGTTCATGAATTATTTTTATAATTCTTTTTCTACCAGAAATGCTGAAAATGTACCCGGTGAACCAAAAGTATTTCTCTTACATTTCTATCTCGATTGGATCCATTCGATTGTTTTGCTTACTATCGTCATGATATGCTTTTTGAGTCGTAAAAAAATGCATCTCAAGCAATTTTAACTGCATCTTCACGTTAGATTTCCTTTGTTTCATTACATATCTTTCGTTTTGTTTTCAAGAAAAATCTAACAACAACCACTCTGTATAGAGTATCAATCAACAGACAAGACAGCTGTTTCGTTGGCCGCAACATCAACTCATCAGAAGCCTTACGTGATTCGCTGCGATCCATTCAGTTTCTTAAGTTAAACTTTATTCTGCCAAAGGTAGAGTGTTAAGTTTTAAAATTAGGAATAGAGTAAATATTACCAGACATAATTACTACACAACAGAGACAAGATTGGACAGCGAATAGCTTTACTTCTCTTAAGATCTTTCGACTATTTGACTATTAATATTTTAAATTCGATTAAGATGTTTTTTTAGCTTTGAACTAAGGATTTCAGATTTCGTTTCTATTCATTCAACTCTGCTTTTGCTTGAAATGCAGTTATAGATTAATGGGAAAGAAGGACAATGTTCTAAGAGTTGCGGAAAGCCGTATAATATGTGAATTTGAATCGGAGTGCAGTCACAAAGTTCTTCCCCACCACCTATTTCCAACATCAGTTGATAATATATGAGGTTTCTTTCCTCAAGCGTGGAAAGAATGTTCTTTCCTCATAGAACAATTATTTGGCCGGGAATCAAACCATGGTTACCTGCGTGTATCAAGCGCGCTACTACTCGACAACCGATTCTGTTGTCGTTTTGGTTTTAGAAGAAAGAACGGCTCAAATAAGCACTTTGTGTTGTATTGGGCGCTCAACCATATAGAATAAAAAAATGCAAAATTTCTTAATAGTTCGTTCATGTCAATTTCATATACAAAGAATACGATTGATGATATTTTTTTTATGTTCTGATGCTCATTAACTTATTTATTTCTCAAAAAAGTGGACCAAATTTGAAATAGTTCTGAACTAGTTCCAAAAAGGACCAGTACTAGTTCCACTGCAATACCTTTTAAAATTGAGCGAACTGACGCTCTTTGCGAGTTGATGTCACGGAAAAAGACAATTGTCCCCATAAACACTCATTTTTTTCCCATATTTGGACTAGTTGCATTAGGAACATTTCTAAACTGGTTGCCTTCGCAATAGCCTGAAAGTAGTTATTTTTTAACTAGTTTTAAAGTGAACATTTTAAAAGTGTTAAAATTTAGTGTCCTGAAGCAAAGATCCTAAAAACCTAATTTGTATGATCTTTTTCATCCACAAATTTATTAAAGAAAACATTTTGTTTATAAATGTCTATAAACATTTTGATTTTTTTTTTTTTTTTTATTTGTTTTCTTGTGCGCAGCAAATTTAAAAATATAGCCAGAACGCGTTTATTTTTTTCAGCAATACTTTTAAAAACAAAATCAAAGTAAACTGTTCTACACTCAACGCCTTTTGTATTCTTTCAGAGCTACTTCGAACTGTGCTAGAAATGAACTAGTTCACTTTTTCAATTGACTCCAAGATAACTAATCTTAGTTATTAAATTTATAGATTTCCTAAGTGTGCTGGAACAAATCGGCTGACTGGGAGACAAAAAGTTTTTTTTTGTGCCAACGCTCAGGGATGTCTCTATGAATATGAAAACATTGTATTGATCCAGAAGATGGATGATAGTTAGTTGGAGTGTGGAAAGATGGATTGATGTTGGTGAAGATTTGTTTTAAATTATCACAGTTCAGGTCATGTATCTCCCTTGAACTCTTCCCATGGTACTACATTAATAGAAGGCAACCAACATTGCGGCGATGCCTACGAGAGTTGAGAGAAGATGATATATTTTCTCAAAGATGATATATTTTCCCCTCAAATCAAAAATAGTATATCACACGTCGTTGAATTCGGTCCAGAAGCTCAAAATTTCCTGATTGTTCAAATCTTTATATTAAAAATCTATTAAAACCAAAATAAATAATCATCATAGTACAAAATTTAGGATTCTGTTCTTAATTTCAAAGACTCTCTATACATTTTTTAAGTTTAAGAAATGTGAAGTGAGATGTCAAGAAATTATCGTTCAACCCACAAATCTGAATTGACAGCCAAGAACTAAACAATTTTAATTCCTTGTGATCTTTATTAAAAAAGCGAGAATATTTTGAAAACTTGCAAATCGACTTATCTTGGTTATGTGTTTTCGAGGCTTAAGGGGGGTTATATACCCAGAATTTTTTTTCATTATATTTTCTTAAAGCTTAAAGTCTTAAGAATATGTGGTGAAAATTTCAAGTCGATATCTCAAAAAATAACAAAGTTATAGCCTAGTCAGTGAACCGCCTTCTAGAGCGCCCAGTGCTGGCACTTATTTTCAAACGCGTTTTTCTCGAAACCATGTTTTCAAAGTCGGTGACCAAGATTTCTCGAAACTCTGTGAACCGATCGTTTTGATTTTTTTGTAAGCTTATTTTATTTTTAATAATCTCGTACTTGTCATAGGATTTTTTTTTCGTAGGTGCGTTCATTTTTTATAGGCAAAATAATGAGGCATTTTTGGTCGAAAATCGTTAATTTACGTTCGGTAGTCCGCCATTTTGTGAAAAATCAATATTTTCAAAATCGGCTATGACAAGTACGAGTTTTTAGTATCTAGTTTAGTAATAGTTTTCATTTTTTGTTTCAGTTGAATTTAGGAGGAGCAATCTTGGTCACCGCATTTTCAGAGCGTTCTACAAAAAATGCTGTATCTGCCATAAAATTAAATTTTTTTTAATAAAAAAATACTTAAAATACTCTTGAATGTGTCTATTTTAAGGTATAAAAACCCTCATTTAAAAATATCCCTTAGGTTTCCTTAAAAAAATGCACAAACATGACCATTTTTTTCGGCCTCTGGGTATATTTCCCCCCTTAAACCACTTTGCCCCTCGTCTGTCTAAAATTATAAATGTAATATAATCTTTTAATAAAAATAAGTCCTATATTTCTTTAATAATTCCTTTAAAATATTAAAATAAAAAAAAAAAATATATTATTAGGCAAGAAAAATTATGTTATATCTACAAAATATGGCAACCCTTAAGCGTGAGCAGACCATATTCACTCAACCAGTGTCACCAGTCGCTGATATCTCTGACAGCTTTAAGGGTGAAGCAACTGTTGTTGTTGCTGTTGACAACGCGCATGCACGAAACATTCGAGAATGGAACACAACAACAGCAACAACAGCAGGAGTTAATACAACAGTGGACCGAACGAATAATCGCTGTAAAAGTCAAGGAACATCGCGGCGGCAACTGCAGTATCTCAAACGTATGCCGATTTGCAACGTAAACCCAAACTTGATGTCCTCCGTTGACGAGACGTACAAAACACTGGATTGGTTGTAGTATAGTGGGTTCATGCTTCATCATCAAAGGACCCTTCATTAACAGTAGCAACTTTTAGCATGCAACCAAAGTAATGCAAGAAAGACAAGTCAAAAGGGAGCAAATGCGAGAGTAGGGGATAGACAGGCAGGCAACAGCGTAAGGCAGCTGATCGAGTTGCAAGCAAATGAAGTCAAATAGGCAGAAGGGAAGAAAAAATGTACCAACTCGTACGAATGGGTGAATATTACTCGTAATAGTAGAGAAGTCAAGTAAGAGGTTCAAATGTAATGTTGCGCCAAAGACGAACGAAATAGGCAGACGCTCAACAGACGAATCATGGTCGTTGGAGAGCTACAAAAGCAACAACAAGAAAAAACAAATATTAAAACAAAAAAAAAAAATACCATTCGGCAGCAGTGAATAATATATTTTATGTGACAAATCGATAGAACGAGAACGTAAACAATATTTAGCAGGGAGACACTTAAAGTTGAACTCGTGTTCATTGGGAATGCATTAAAATAACTGTAACTGTATCTAGGTTTATCAGGCAGCTGTTCGGGTGGTGGGTGTGTGTGTGTATATCGTGTTGGGTGGTTGGTGTCACCCTTGCAATAAACCAACTCAAACAAATTTGTAGCTCATTCAAAGCCAAGCCAAAAACGTAAAAGCAAGGGAAACATTAATTTTGTGCTTCACTTTTAACAGCTTACAATGGTAAATATTTTGCTTGTTTGTTCTTCGTCGACAGTCTTGTTGGCTTTACTACTGCCCGCTGCTGTTGCTGCTGCCCTTTTACGGAGCAATGGTCAGCATGAATTGACTGGCATTTATTTGGCCTTCAATAGCAGCATGGCTATTAGGGAAAAACTATTGGGCACCCCTTTTTAATATGCTTGGTTTCCATTTCGATTGTAAAGAGTTGGCCATTGTTTGAAATCCTATGCGATGGCTTTGATCTAATTACGTTTTTGTTTTGCCATGTCTGGAGGTGTTAATGCAAATTAGTATGGCATCTCCTTTGCATTGCCTTAATTACACTAAAGCAAAATCGTACAACTGCCAAATAGAAATTTGAGTAAATGAATGTGGTTGGTTAAGAGTGAATGAAAGCGATATTCATGTGAGTTACTTTGCGTGAGTTTGTTTAACCCCAGCTGGATATTCAAATCTATTAATACCCCCACGCGTACTGCGTAAGGGGTATTTTAATTTGTCGCAATGTTTTTATTCATATGAGAATGCGTGTTGGGTATAGAAAAATATTCAGCTGATTGATCAGTATCACCGCCTGAATCGTGAACTTCGACTCATGTGTGATCACGATTACAGCCATCGTGTGACATTTATTGTAATTAAATTCGATGTATAAGTTTTATCTGAAAGCAAATAATCCAATTGCAAATTGAGCCAAATTACAGCTCTCTCTCATCAAAGGGACTTTATCAAAACAGTAAAATCTCTTAAATCTCTTAAATTATCGTTAAAACTAATATTCGTTTTAAAACTCGAAATATTAATTCGAACTCTTAGTTCGCAATTTGACAAAATTAAATGAAAACTCAGTCTACATCCGTTCCAAAGTGACGCACAGTGTCGCGAATTTATACAAATGTTGGCCAAATATAGAAAGTGTTGTCGTAGAGAGTTGAAATTTAGTACAGATTTGATTATATTGCTTAAATTAAGAAAAATTTAAATTTTGGTCAAAATCGGATAAAGGACATGTCACCCCCCCCATATGTCCTTAAACGAAAAATCAGTATAAAGTCCCCAATAATAAACTAATTACAATAAAATTCGACAGAGATATTTGTGATGTCAACAAAAAATAATCTATGAAAGGAAACGTCCACCGCTCATATATCCTGAAAAGAAAATTCCGCC
This sequence comes from Pherbina coryleti, assembly GCA_943735915.1. Taxonomy (NCBI): domain Eukaryota; kingdom Metazoa; phylum Arthropoda; class Insecta; order Diptera; family Sciomyzidae; genus Pherbina; species Pherbina coryleti. The sequence continues at coordinate 55,054,919 of OX030950.1, forward strand.
TAGAATCCATAAAAAGCAATTAATAACAATAAAATTCAGTGCAGATTTTTTTTTTGTGCAGCGAAAATAAAAATATTTAAAATCGGACCAAGGAAACGCCCACGGCACATATAAAAAAATTTTAAGTTATTATCTTTAATTCTCTTAAGCAATTCCTATATATATTTGTTTATGGTAGGTATCAGAGATCTGCAACAAGTCAATTGAAAATCAAGTAACTTAGAAATAATCAAGTTTCGACTTGACTTGTAGAAACTTGATATGTTTCTACCCTACAAGCCTCGACTTGCTTCTGAAAAACGAATCATAAGTCAGACTTGATTCTATTTTGTTTCTACCCTACATTAATTGGTAGAAAAAACCAAGCTTTCTACTTTTCAAGTCTGTTTTCAAGTCTATGCGACTGCGCTGCCGCAGAAAGCCACTGACGAGCGTCTACTTATACTTTTCTATACAAAGTGACAAAATAAAAAATAAACAACAACAACAACAATAACAACAACAACAACAACAACAAAACAAACAAACAAACATACTTCAATCCAATGCTTTAAAGCAGTGTCGACCGCGTAGTACCCATGTGTGTGGAGCAACACTTTGTCTTTTTGCGTATACACGAAGGAGTAAATGAGACAAAAGCTATTGTTGTCGTCGACACTTCTTTAAAGTTAAACTGCTTTCTCAACTCGAGAAACGAAGTTTGCGTTGACGACACGATGTTAATTCCACGAACTTCGTAAACAGACTTGAAAATAAACTATTTGTAGGCAAAATAATTGCTTTTTCCCTACAATTCAAGTTTCTACATTTCAAGTTTTCTACATATCAAGTTTCTACATTTCAAGTTTTCTACATTTGGCGACTTGATTTTTGCTGCCTATGGTTCGTGCAAACTTGTTGCTTGCCTGCCTCGACTTGCAGGGAGTTGAAAAATTAAAGGCACTTGAAACAGCAAATGAATCTATTCATGCAGATCTCTGGTAGGTATATACAGTAGAGTGGAACGAATTTTTAACCTCATGCCAGACTTATTTTTTTTTTTTTTTCTGAAATCCAAAGTTTAGTTTGAAAATTGGTTTCTAATTTTTTGATGCAAGCCTCTTTATTAACGCATAAATGATAACTTGTCAAGAGTTCCCTATGATACCATGTATGCGCTAGAAGATATTCAGGATCAAAGATCACCGAAATCGGCCATTCGCTTATATCTCCGCTCCGCTTTGTAGGACAGAAAATATGCTCAGAGCAAAATTGTAGATCAGATAATTCTCTACAAAAATGCCCCTAACCGTTTAAACATAAAACAAACGGTTTCCAAGCTATGCGACTAGATATGTTTGAATAACGCAAAGTAGAAATTTCATATTTACTTTGAGCAGAGCGGAGATATAAGCAAATGACATATTTCAGTGATCTTTGAACCTGAATATCTTCTAGCGCATACATGACAAGTTATTATTAATGAGTAAATGAAGAGGTTTGCATTTAAACCGCATAAAAAAAATCTCACCTAGGAAACATTCTGTGCAAAAGCGAAAAAGTGCTCTCCAAGCTAAATAAATAAATAAAGCACACGCGGAAACGTTTAAAAAAAAATTTTTAATTCATCAATTTAAATGTGAAAAATACACAAAAATATTCAATTAAAAAAAATTCAAAATAAAAAAGAAATTAAAATAAATAAATTCATAGGTTAATTAATACTACTCGTCTTAGTTCAAAACGAGCATTTTCTTGTGATGATCTGGTTCGAAATCGCTTTCGTCACTTGAAGATATTGTAATGGAATTATTATCCGTGATATCCATATAGTCGGTGACAAGTCTTTGTGATGACGGTCGTTTTTATAAATATCGCGATAACCAGATATACACGATCTAAGCTCTTTTTGGAATTTTATTCTTCTGCGGACGTTGTTATCTATTTTAAGAAAATGCTTCTAATTTGCAACTTAGCTAGATCCCTGCATATATGTTATCTGCTGTCATAAAATTCGATTCTTCCTGTCCATCTTCATGATCAGTTAAGACAGTGATAATGTCACTATCATTTACGGGATCGTCCCCAATCTATGCATAGAATAGGTCGCATACAAGAAAAATTATCATAACACAACTCGCACAGAAAAAAAAAATCGCACAAAAAGGCTCGCATAAAAATAAAAACCGCATAAAACAACTCGCACAAAAAAAAAATTCGCAAAAAAAAAGACCAATAACAGGTTGTGACCTGTTTGACTGTATCTATCTATATGTATAAAAAAGGAGCTTATATGTGTAACTATGCAATAGACTCCTAAACTACTCATCTGATTAGCATGCAAATTTGTGTATAGAAGTTTTTTGGTACGGTACGTATTTGTGGGCTATCAATTTTGATCCACCTTGAACACCAGAGGGCGCTGTAGTACAAATTTTTTACAAAACTGCCTAAAAACTCACAAACCGCTTATGCATTCTGAACGAAAAGTGGTTTTCATGTACGTTGAGTGTTTTGCTGCTATCTTTTTTGACTTATCTTGAATAACAGAGGGCGCTGTAGTACAAATTTTTTGCAAAACCACCTAAAACTTCCAAACCGGTCATGCTATTAGAATAAAAATTGGTATATAGTAGTTTTTAGGTACGATGATTTTTTTGACAGTATCTTCTTTGAACCACCTTGGACACCAGATGGTTCTGTAGTACAAATTCTTTACAAAATCGCATATTTTTAGTTGTTTTCTTAGGTTACATATGCAAATATTTACAAAGTATAAAATATTTGTTAAATTTAGTAAAATTAAAAAAATTTCCGTTATTTTGACATCAAAAACATGAACATATCTTGAAAACTATGAAAAATTTGAATACAACAATATATTTAATGCAACATCGTTGGTCAAAAATGAGAGGTCAAAAAGCAATCAGAAATTTAATTTTGTGACTTTCGATTCAAATATCTCCGCTGCTTTTTTATACAATTTGTTAAATTTTTTTTTTGTCTTAAAGCTTCATCAAAGTACTATGAAAACCTTATTGCAAAAATACTGTTAGTTGATTATATATATTTTAAATATTTTTTTCAAAAAGGGTCTGAAAGTTTGGAGTTTTCCTCAAAAAAAGGCTTAACATTTGTTTTTGTTGTAAAAATAATTTAAATTTAAATTCGCAAATTTTCAACTCTATTTAAATTTTTTTCAAGTACGAGATGGTTTAAATTCTGTCACACCCCCTTTTATTGCTCACAAATCAATAAAAATGCTATATTTCCTACGGTTTTCGTCGATTTGGCTACATTTTGGTAATTGAGTTTGTATGTTATTGAGTTTGTCCATCTACTATAAAACTAGGATGGGCATTATATAAGGGGGTGTGGGTCCGCCCATACAATTAAAATTTGTATTATCGAATAGCTTTGAAAGTAAAAGTAGTAGTATTTACATACAAACTCAAAATGGAGTTACTATTTGGTGATCTCCTGCTACTGGGAAACTGTAACGGGCAGTGGAAAATGACAGTTGTGTTATGGGTCTAAGAAAAGTTTTGAATATACCTATTATGTTCCCATATAAATTAATCCATATTAGTTAACCAGTAAATACGAAATCTATTTATATAAAAAGTAGTGTACATTTTTATGTCACCACTTGCTGCGGAAACGGGTAGACCGATTTCAACCAAAATTTCAGGGTACGTTGGGAAAGTTTGCACAAAATTGGCCAATTTTTCTATATCTACATATGTATATATAAAAAAGTCGTGATTTGTGTTTGTAATTCCATAACTCAAGAACGGAGCGTCCGATTTGCTTGTGATTTTCTTTGTTGTGTTCGTATTGGCCGTACCATGGTTCGTATGTGAACATTTTTGCCACACCTCCTTTCACCGCCCACAAATTAATGAAAATTTTATATTTCAAACGTCTTGGGTCTTATCAGACTAACATTAAGTACTTTAGTTCATATGGTCACTGTTGGCAACAGTACTACAAATGGGGGGAGCGCTATACAAATATTCTGGGGATTCCCCCTCTCTTATAATGTATATCTATCTATATTCTTATTTATGTTGGTTTGTTCGGTTGCTTAAAACTTCAAAACGACTGGACCAAATCGGATGCTTCCTTCTGCGAATATGTGATATCGAATATTTTTGGAATTATAGGTCACGATTTTGGAATTATAGGTCGAAATTTGATATTCGAATGAAATTTTCACGTGCCGTTCCACTGATGAAAATTTATGGGCGTTGGACGAGGGGTGTGGCACTTTTTCAGCAGCCAAAACTTTAGGTATAACTTTCGAACTATAAGTCACATATCAATTTAACTCGGTAAAAACGCACTATTTAGTTGTGTGCTTTTACTGGCAAAATTGAGTGACCATTTGACAAGTGGTCGGGGCACTGCCGATACAATTCAAATTTAGGCATCGAATAGCTTTGGAAGTAGAAGTCACATAACATTGAAACTCAGAATGGAGAATGTATTTCTACAAGAGAACTGGGACGGGCATATAAAAAGGGGTTATTGGCTTCGACCACACAAGTCAAATTTTTGATATTGACTAGCTTTGGAACAAAACGTCGCATGACAATAAAACTCAGTATGGAGTTACTAATTGCCAAAGTTTTTCTACTGGAAAACTGGCACGTTCATTGGAAAAGGGGCTGTGGCCCGATTTTCTATACAGAATAGCAATTAAAGTTAAAATCACAGGACATTGAAACTCATAATGGAATTGCCACCTGGAAGTGATGTTCTGCTTCTGGGAAACTGTAACGGGCAGTGGAACATGAGCGTGGTGTCAGACTAAGGTACTAACAAAAGTTTTGAATTTACTTATTATTTCCAATATACTTGCCGGGTGCAGCAACGCGCTCCGGGTATCGCTAGTAACATATATTTTAATTAATCTTATGTTATTATAACATAAACTCAAATCAGCAACGTCGGTTGCATTATAAGTAGATCTGCATCATTGTCTCATTTTTTCAAAAAATTGTTTTTTAATCTATGGAACAATTTTGTTCTCTCATTTAGTAACATTACTTTTACAACTAGTAACAGCATTTTTTTACCATTTGGTGACATAAAGAAATTAATTTACAAATTTGATCTTTAGGCCAAGCATGTTGACAATAAGATAACATGAAGACAAAGAAGGCAACAACCAACAACAACAACATCGGCTCTGTATAGAGCAAATCCCACAGCTTGACTATACAGAATGTTTCACTGTGATCCACTCAAGCTACTTAGGTTCTACTTATACTGCAAAATACTGTTTTCTTGTTGTCAACATACTTGGCCTAAAGCTCAAATTTGTTTTCAATATAAAATAATGAAAGGTCATATTCAAATATTAAGATTGAAATTAATTAACTTTAATTTTTTTTTTAATACGCAAGGCCAGTGACCATTTCAGGCAAATCAAAAGAATATACTGGAATGTGAATTAAATAAATGAACTATTTTTATTTTAAAAATATATTTAATATTTTAAAGAAAAAATATATCAGTGAAGCTCATTTTAAGGAAAAATCTACATGAAATCTGATTAAATACCAATAAAAACGGCTTCTTAATCTATTAATGCCACGATGACTGCATTTAGCTGGCTTTGCCGAACATACGGAATCTCACATGCAATCGCTTAATGATTGGGTAAAATGGTACATGATGGTGGCACGTAATGAGTTTGCAGTCATTAATTATTGTATTGATCACACATTAAGTGCATGTTTTGAGCACAATTAAGGGGCATTTAATTTGCTTTTAAGCAATGTTCTGGATATCTAGTTGCAAATCATAATTAATCAGTTTGGTGTAGGTTGTTCGAGATAAGTACTCGTGCATAGATACGAGTATTTAACATTTTGTTTTTTTTTTATGTTTGTTTACCCACAACAAAGCTGCACAACAAGTTCACAAGAAATTGAATTGTGACTTACTTGAGATATTTTGCACTGCTTTTATTCAGTTCATTTAATGTGACTTTAATCAGTGGGCATAAATTAAATGTACAATTGGAAGTTATTACACTTACATAGAAGCAAAATACAAGATAGTAGCAAAAAAAAGGTCAAACTCAAAAACAAAAGAAAAAATTCAACCCGCGGACGTTTTGAATTTCTTCCAAGCAACAACAAACATACATATGTGTAGGCGCATTAAAAAAGGTCAATTTTTTTTTTTTTTTGTTTTTTTTTTGTCTTTGTTTCTTGCTCGTGCAACCCAAAAATCACAAATTACTATGTGAGCATTTAAAATGTAAAAACCATTTAAAACTGATGGTTGGCCACTTTAATACTCTTTTTTTTTTCTTTTACTTTAAATTGTGAGGTGGCATAAATCTTTGCATTGCTTAGAGCGAAAGTGAAAGCAGCAAAAGAAGGGCTACCCAAAAAAAGGTTCCTAAATAAGTACAAGTTTCATTAAAATTAAGCCAAAACAATTTTACGGGGAAATTAATCTTAACTGATATATTGTTCGAGCAGCTCAAGGCCGTCGCTATTTACTGGAAGTCCTTGTTCGAGTGTATTATGCAATATTGTGGTAATATTCTTCTCAGTACTGAAGTTAATGAAATCGATTTATTTATGTTTAGGTTTGATAAAAAAAGCTTAGCAAGGAACTTTTCAGAAGGAAAAGTTAATTTGTTGACACTTACTGACGAGTGCCTCTCAAAAAGGAACCTTATTTCGAAAATTATACTTTTTTGTTCAATTAGGCACTTGAACTTGACATTTGCACTACCATGAAATCGTTTCAATGATTGAAATCAATGAGCGTAAAGTGCAATTTATAAGAGTAGACAAACAATGGTTATAAAGTATCATTTACGATTCAGCTGTGAGACCAATTTTCGCAAAAAAAAAAAAGAAGAATTATTTATGATTTGGTTGGCGGCCGTGGCGGAGTTCATTAAAGAACGTGTGTCATTCGATGTCAATTTTACGAACCGCGAGGTACGAGGTTTCAGCATGTGGATTCACTGATCACCTTCAGCATGTTTTTTGCGAAAGCTCTATTGATCTCAAAAAGAGAATGTGGCGATTTTGATTCACTGACATGTAAAACATTCTGCAAGTTTGTTTTTTTTTCTTTGTCATTCAGTATTGCCAGATCCAATGGTTGTTTATTATAAAGACATAAGAAATAAAATATGCCTATTTCAACTCAACAAACTCCATTCTGGCAGTTTCGCTCAAAAACATTCAGCAAGAAAATTAAAATAAAGTTAATCAAGTCAAAGAGATGCAGCAAGTTTGTGTAACTCTCTCATTGAGTGTGGAGAAAGATAGAGCGCATAAACTTCATATGAAAAAACTTGAAAAACATGCTGAAGGTGATCAGTGAATCCAGCTTTACGATCAAAAAAAGTTGCAAAAGCCATTTTTTCAAAATGCAACGTCGTTGCATAGAGTTGTTTTTTGCCAACTTGCTTATTAATAAGAGGGCTATGATAAAATTCTTAGCACGACAGTATTGAGTTGAAAATGCAACAAAAACGCAAAAGCGTCGCATGGAAGTATAACTCGGTGACTAAAGGTGCTACGGTCAGTTTTATGGTACGATTGTAAAATTCGATGTTTAGTCTTATGACAAAAATAAGAAAAAACACATGCCATCACTAGGCCGATAAGGGCACCGTTTAATGGAACATAAATAAATCATCGTTGCAGGGAAATATTGCATCGTGCTAAGGGAAATATTAATGTTTATACAGTTAAGATTGGCGCTTTAGCCTCATGTAAAAAACAAAAAATTAAAAGCAAATATAAAAAAGCTATAAGTATAATGGTTAGTATAAGGATAAAAATAAGGATCAAGACAAGGATGCTGCAAGGACTAGAAAAAAAAAGATACAGTATACCGTGTATACAGTAAAGAAGTAAAACTTCTTCTTTGTATACACTCTTTCTTTTCTAGAATAAGAACGATTTTAGTGTAAAGGCTCGATTATGCAATCGTAAAGCTACGCAACGTAACGTGGCGTAGAGTTCTATCTGGAATAGAACCCATCGCTGCACTAGGGAGAAAACTCAGAGCGTAGCTTTATTGAAAGTTTGAGAGCGAGAGTATGATCGTGAGAAAATCAAGTGTTGCATATTCCGCATATTAAGAGAAAAATTTCTTAAAAAGGGATTTTTTTATTTTACATAACTACAATGAGCGATTTTTTTGCCAATGGGAGCTTCAGGTGCATTTATAAATTTGTTTTTCAAAAATTTTTTTTGGCATATTAATAAGGAGTTTCACAGAACAATGTCACAACAATAAATCTACCTCAACTGTAAACTTGATCTTAACTTTCATTTTTATTTCTGCCTTAAAAACTAAAAATCAAAAATTACCGGTTATTTTGTACTCAAAAACTATGGGACAAATTTTAGTTATTATTTTTGCTTTAAAAAAATTAAGCCTTATAAATACTTTTTTGTTCAAAACTTTAAATGTGAAAAGATAACTAAAACTTTCACACACACATTATACTTACTATTATTAATAGTAAATAGTTCGATATAAAATTATATAACTAAGATATGTATAAAATAGTTATCTATTGAAAGAACTTATTCCAACTTTTCTTGCGCACAGTGTCAAGTTGGCGTCATGGAATTGCACAATTATCGCAACTTATAAAATAAATAAATAACTGGCCATTTCAGCCCTTGAAAGGACTTTGACCTAGCTTCTTATGATCAATTGTGTTGTGCGTGTTATTAAGTTTGTACACAATTGACCGAGAAATGGACCTACATGCTTAACGCCGACTCCGAACGGCGATGAACGGAATGTTCTTATTCTCAAGAAGCTTTACATGGCATTTTGATTACTCTCTGAGGTTTGCCATTGTCTGCAGAGAGGTGGCGACCGTACAGAAAAATTATTTTAATTCAAATAATTTTCTGTCGCTGGCTGGGGTTCGAACCTGGGTCTCCAAGGTTCTTTGACATAGCGGCCACGCACTTTAACCAACTACGCCACGGACGCCACATCGCAACTTGCATTTGCGTAAACTTGCATAAACTTTTATCTTATATTCTTTCAGTTCTTCTTTGCTTGTAAAATACATTTTTAATGAAAAATCTATTCAAACAATATTTAAGGATACAAAGTGCATTAACCCACAATATCTAAGATTCAGAGACATAAAGCTTTATGTTAAGAAGTTTAATTGCGTTTCTTCAACGTTAACTATGTCAATTGCCCGAATTTCTATTAGTTGCATTGAGCAAGGTCGTACTGTAGTTACTTTTTTCTCCATACAAACATTTTTGACTCTACACTAATAGTTCGGGTGTAGAATTAAATGCTAAGAAATTTTCGTTTCTACAGCATACTACGCTTTATTCAAGAATGATAGAAAAATAGATTACGGATTGCGCAGGTCCGTTATGTTGTTTACTTTTCATTTTGACATTTCTAGCTACGAACAAAGTATTTTTTACGATCATGACGTCACGCTAGACCAAGTTTGTTTCTTGAATCTTTTGCCATTGTTTCATATTTGTTCACATTTTTAACAAGACTTGACAGAAAGCCATATCGTAAGCTCATATCGTAAGTCTATCGTAACGTAGATGCGCAGATCGTAGAAAATTATTTTTACTATCTGCGCAATCTATTTTTCTATCATTCTTGGGCTTTATTCATAAACATTTTTTCATTCGCTGCTCATGTTTGTAAGGTTTGTGTCTGAACTAAAGAAAATCTCTACAAAAATTAAGAATTCCAATGGATTTGCAATGGCCGCCACATAAAAAAAATGCTGCAAAGGGCGCATATGGAGCATGTCTTTGATATTAAACGAAAAGACAAACAAAAAACATGGTTGCGAAAATGTTTATGAATAGCGTTTTCTTGTTTAAAGTTACACTGCCTCTAAAATGTGTTTATGAATAAGGCTGTTATATTTTCCCGCTAGGAGCGCTGTTTATTTTCCCGCTGGGCATCTACAGCAAAAGTAGTTTGATTAATTGGTATGTAGACATCATTTACATATGAAGACCTTAGCCCCGCATATAGCACGTTGGCTTTATAAAACAGAGATTGCAGGTTCGATACTCAACGCGTACAAAGAAATTTTTTTCAGTCTTTTATACAATGTATATCTCTCTCATTCTATCTACTGTACAACATATCTTTCTTCTCTATCGTGTAATGAAATGAAGTAAATTGACCTTGAAATTTCACTCCTCAATATTCTCATTCAAATTTCGAAGCGCCGCCTAAGAAGTTTCACTTCAAAAATTTTGCACAAGGACTAAGAGAAAGATAAGGGCAAGGTATTAGGGTAGGACAAGGATTAGAATAAAAAGCTATAGTGAAGATTGCCACAATTATAAGGTAAGGATAAGAATAAGGGCAAAAATATGGACAATATTTAGTGTAAGGATTAGGACAAGGCATGAATATGGATAAGAACAATTACACTGTTCAACACGAAAAAATAACAAGGTTCTGACAACGGGTTCTGCTAGAGGGGACAAAAAAACAATACACGTGTATCGGCGGTTTGAAAGTTTACGTCTGAGTCTTATTATAGGGAGCATTTCATTTTCCGCCTTTTTGAACATTCTTATAGTGAATCGGCATAGGAAATCATGTTATCCTTACATTTTGGGTATAAGATGTGTTTTGAGAATTTATGTAAAATACTACGAGAAATATTTTTGTGGTACATTTTAACCCCCTAACTTCTCAATCTATGGTTTTTTTTACCTTTTTGTGATAAATTGAGAAGTTAGGGGGTTAAGAATGTTCAAAAAGGGGGAAAATTAAATTCCTCCTTAAATAAGACTCAGACGAAAACTTTCAAAACGCCGTTACACGTGTATTGTTTTTTTGCCCCTTCTGCCAGAATCCATTGTCGGAACCTTGTTATTTTGGAAAAAAAATTGATTTTGTTGTTCAGTGCTATTAGCACTGAATATCTAGAATTATTAGGACTCGAGTGGGACAACGATAGAAATTGGGAGAGGATAAGAACAAGGCTTAGGTTCATGATAAGTGTAAGGATATGGGTAAGAACAAGAATTAGCTTCAAGATTTCAAGAAGGACAAGAATTAGTTCACGGTTTAGGAAAAGAATTGAGAAAAGGGCCAGAAAAAGTATTCGGACAGGATAAGAAGAAGAAAAAGGGAAGAAGAACAAGAATAAGGGGAAAGAATAGGAAATGGGATGGAAAAAGGCCTAAAACATGGATAAAAATTAAGAATAGGACAAATAAAAAGATAGTTGCCGCATTTAAATACATACGAGTGTGTTGATGACACAGCCAATATCATCCAATTTCTTCATCTTCTTCTATTTTAAAATGAACAGAAAAGTTGTCTTTTATGATAAATTTCAAAACTTAATTGCGAATAAAAAAGTAGCCATTACACTGAACAACAAAATCAATTTTTTTCCAAAATATCAAGGTTCCGACAATGGATTCTGGTAGAGGAGAATAAGGACGTATGAGTCTTATTTTAGGGGGGATTTAGGTTTCCCCCTTTTTTAACATTCTTATAGTGAATCGGCATAGGAAATCATGTTATCCTTATATTTTGGGTATAGGATATGTTCTTAGGATTTAAATAAAATAAAATTCTCCAATAAGTCTCTGAATACACCAAAGCTGTTTTGATTTTGCTTTCAAAGTTTTTTTGTTTGAACCTAATGGATCTTATCAGCCAAAGTGCTTCTGATAAGGTTCGTTGCTATTGCTTAGTATGATGCCCCAAATGAGTAAAACACTTTTTTCATAGGAACAAACCCCCTAAAACCAAGGTTTATGTGACATTTAATCCTCAATTCTAAATAAGTACGAAATGAACCCCTTAACAAATTTTAAGTTTTGACTTATTTCGGGCATTTTAGTTGAATTTTTAGCTTTGGTGTGTGTATTCAGAGACTTATAGTAGAATTATATGATAAATTGTTTTGTGGAACATTTTAACCCCTTATATCCCTGTTTTATGGGTCTTTTTTGCCTTTCATCACAAAAAGTTCAAAAAAAACCCATACATTGAGAAGTTAGAAAAATATTTCTCGTAGTATTTTACATAAATTCTAAGAACACATCTTATACCCAAAATGTAAGAATAACATGATTTCCTATGCCGATTCACTAGAAGAATGTTCAAAAACGGGAAACTTGAATCCCTCCTAAAATAAGACTCATACGTAAACTTTGAAAACGCCGATACACGTGTATTGTTTCTTTGTCCCCTCTACCAGAATCCTTTGTCCGAACCTTGGTATTTTAGAAAAAAATTGATTTTGTTATTCAGTGTTATGATTCATTTGCAAAATTATTTTTGATGGTAAAGAATCGTACACTCCAGTACTATTTTCGATAAAAAAGCAACATTTTTTATGTTATAACTAAATTTATTTTGTTTATTTATAAAAAAAAAATCAATAAAAAAGAGTTCAAAAAAACTTTTAAGAATTACTATTTCCTACAAAAGTTAAGCTCGTTTATGATAAAAAAAAAGTTTATTTTTCGAGTCACAAATGAATTTATAAATGTCTGTAGCGAATTTGCGGCCTCAGTAGTCAAGTAGGTAACATCCTTACTACCACCACAGAGGTCCTAGGTTCGAATCCCGGCCATGTCACAGTCCTACGCAATAACCTTTTTGCATTTCTTTCCTCATTTCTAATCAACTGAAATTGAAAACTCATCAATATTGATGACTTGAAGTCGTAGTTGGTGGTAGAGAAGTTTGTGGATAAGATTGTCTTATAACTTGAATTGACTGAGGTATAGGTATAACACTTCCTCAGATTCGGATTCACATGTTTCTACTGCTATCCGCCACGTTTTGAGTATCCTACGCATGTTTCACTTAATAAGCCCTTCCTTCCATTTCACTCTATTTCGAACCAAGGTAGAATTAACTTAATAGGCGTTATACCTGAAATCCTTGGTTCAAAGATAAAAAATCATGTGGTTTTACGGCATTCCGCCACGTTAGGAACATTCTACACATGTTTCACCTGATTAAGCTTTCTTTCCCACTGATCTTTCATTTTCGAACCATGACAGACTCGAGACACCAAGACAGACTCGACTGAATGGGTACCTATAACATCTGAAATCCTTGGTTCGAAGCTTTAAAAAAATACTAATCTTCCAAGTTTCTGTCTATAAAATTAATAAAACTTATTGATATATTGCGTTATTCCAAGATTTTTGATAATAACACATAAATTAATATAAAAAAAAAAATTTTAATTTAATTTTATAACATTTTATTATATATTATTTATTTTACTATTATAGAGTTTATTTATAATTTTCATACAAGTACATTTTATTATCGACACAAAAAAAATACTCTCTTCACACAATTAAAACATTTATAGTTTTGTGCAAATAGCACATTGTAAGCTATATTAAAATGATTTGAATAACATATGTATGTCTAGATAGATGACTAATTATTTAGATATTTAGTACTGTTGTTTTTAGTAAATTGCGCACGCACAATAAACAATGCGTCAGCAATGAATGAGCTGCGTTTAATTCAAGAGTAAAACTGCGTTAGTTAGATAAACAAGAGCCAGGCTGTTGATATGATTTGTGCATTCACAATTTTCGTGCTGAACTGTATTGTCATCGAGAGGCTGAGCCTGACATAGACAGGTACCTTCATGTGGCCACGAGGACATCAAATTAACGGAGCGCCAATTCAAAAACTCAGCATAACCCAACAAGCCGCAAATAACAGCTGAAAATCGAAATTAAATGATCACAATCAGCACTAGAACGAAAATGTGTGCGACTATCTGTGTAAGTTTATAATATATGTATGCGTATGTGTGTGTGTGTGTTTGTTGATATGTTTGTGACACTTCAACTCACTCTGTTCGAGATATAAATCTCTATATACAGCTGGTATATCCAGACTACGTATAACATTTTGTTCGCGATACACTTGAGTGCAACGTTGACGGGCGAGTAACTTGTATGTAATCGCCGAGCCAAAGAGTTGTGCGCATTTGTGATGCATGAAAACGTACAGCAGTAAGATTCTAAAATTGTACAATAAGGAATAAGCAGCATAAACATGTGTTACAACTACAACAACAAAAATACTTAAAAAATAAATCAAAAACTTACTGATGTGTGCGCTTGTAGCCGAATGTGGGTGATTCCGATGTTATAACGTCCAAGCAGGCGTTGCTTATGTCACACGTTTGACTGCCAACAATCATGGCCAAGCATTTATCTAAGAACAAAAAATATTTTAATGCAAAAAGACGTTATAGTGAGTATAACACGCATTTCATACACACCAGGGCGTATGAGTGTTTTTAATTTAAAATTAATTAAAATCAATTATACGCCATGCATTCACCGAAAGCTGTATCTAAACGAATTTGCAATATTTTTTAATATATTGCTATTTCATTATTTTTATTTAGTCGATATATTTTTCTTTCCAACTTTTATGTATATGTCTTTCAATTATATAGGTAGAAGATATGTAATATCTATTCTAAGGCTCGGCCCATTTTTCTGTATCTTTTTATTCTAAACTGAATTTAGAATTTTCTGCTTCAAATTTACATGTTAAAAGATGAAGGCCACTTTAGATAAGCCATTTATCGAGTATTTTTAGACTTAACTTAATAACTTCAATATTAAGGTTTTACTGAATAATAAAGAAAATTTCAAAATTTTGTAGACTCCAAACAATTCAAAAGTTAAAAATATTCGCGTCAATATGTGTTTTTTATTTGTTAAAACTCTTAAAGCAAGTACTTTATTTATATATTATTACCATGTATGTTTTTGGTTTTTTACTTCAATTTATTAATTAATTCAAAAGGGATTTTTTTCTAATGAAAATGTATTAAATTTTTATAAAAAAATACATTTTAGTGATTCAATAAAAATTTGTTTTTCAATAAATTGTGTTTTAATAAAAATCATTTCAAGGTAACAACTTTACTTAATTTAACGTATCTTTAAAATAACTTATTAAAATAACTTGAAATTTCATAACTTATTTTTAATTAACTTCATATAAGGCCCCTCTATCATTGAACAAATTTTTTTGCGAAATTTTTTTTGCTTACATTAACTAACATAGTATTGTTAGTGATCATAAATTTCTAGCAAATCCACCGAGTAGTTTTTTTTTAATTTTTTATAGGGAAGTCGGCCGCATAATCACGCCATATGCACATATTTGGTGATGTACCTTCTTTCATATGCATAAGTATAAGTATAAGTATAAGTATAAGTATAAGTATAAGTATAAGTATAAGTATAAGTATAAGTATAAGTATAAGTATAAGTATAAGTATAAGTATAAGTATAAGTATAAGTATAAGTATAAGTATAAGTATAAGTATAAGTATAAGTATAAGTATAAGTATAAGTATAAGTATAAGTATAAGTATAAGTATAAGTATAAGTATAAGTATAAGTATAAGTATAAGTATAAGTATAAGTATAAGTATAAGTATAAGTATAAGTATAAGTATAAGTATAAGTATAAGTATAAGTATAAGTATAAGTATAAGTATAAGTATAAGTATAAGTATAAGTATAAGTATAAGTATAAGTATAAGTATAAGTATAAGTATAAGTATAAGTATAAGTATAAGTATAAGTATAAGTATAAGTATAAGTATAAGTATAAGTATAAGTATAAGTATAAGTATAAGTATAAGTATAAGTATAAGTATAAGTATAAGTATAAGTATAAGTATAAGTATAAGTATAAGTATAAGTATAAGTATAAGTATAAGTATAAGTATAAGTATAAGTATAAGTATAAGTATAAGTATAAGTATAAGTATAAGTATAAGTATAAGTATAAGTATAAGTATAAGTATAAGTATAAGTATAAGTATAAGTATAAGTATAAGTATAAGTATAAGTATAAGTATAAGTATAAGTATAAGTATAAGTATAAGTATAAGTATAAGTATAAGTATAAGTATAAGTATAAGTATAAGTATAAGTATAAGTATAAGTATAAGTATAAGTATAAGTATAAGTATAAGTATAAGTATAAGTATAAGTATAAGTATAAGTATAAGTATAAGTATAAGTATAAGTATAAGTATAAGTATAAGTATAAGTATAAGTATAAGTATAAGTATAAGTATAAGTATAAGTATAAGTATAAGTATAAGTATAAGTATAAGTATAAGTATAAGTATAAGTATAAGTATAAGTATAAGTATAAGTATAAGTATAAGTATAAGTATAAGTATAAGTATAAGTATAAGTATAAGAATAAGTATAAGTATAAGTATAAGTATAAGTATAAGTATAAGTATAAGTATAAGTATAAGTATAAGTATAAGTATAAGTATAAGTATAAGTATAAGTATAAGTATAAGTATAAGTAAAAGTATAAGTATAAGTATAAGTATAAGTATAAGTATAAGTATAAGTATAAGTATAAGTATAAGTATAAGTATAAGTATAAGTATAAGTATAAGTATAAGTATTGTAAGGAAACATAAATTCGCTGAATTTATGCCTTACAGCTCCCTATAAAACACCGCTGCACAAAGGGCCCCGAAAAACATGAATCCGCCCTGCAACCCTAAACCGCACCTGGACAAGAACCCGCGAACCGCCCCTGTCCATAAAACACGCAGCTGGGCGACCCGCAAACAAACAATAACAACACATACAGCAAGCCAGTGGCCTGATCAATTGGCACAACAACAACAAACGAAGAAATGTTTGTGACCCGCAAACCAACAATAACAACACATACAGCGAGCCAGTGGCCTGATCAATTCGCACAACAACAAAACAATATAACGAAGTCACAAGCAAAAACACACAAACAACATGCATTCTATGCACCCACACGTGGCAATAACAAAACACATAGGGGTCATTAAACAGCGACTATGACAACAATAACATGCAAGGCAAAATGTTGCCGCTATCTCTAGGCGAGAAAAACTCAAGGCCGAGATCAAATGGAAATTGGCGACACAAACAAGGTCCCGTTACCCTTTTTGGGGATAAAAGGAGTCAGCGAACCAACAGTGGCTCTCTTTTTGAAGTCAACACGCGAACAACGCACATCGGTGAGTCAAGTGAACAAGTAACAGAGTGAACAAGTGACCCAGTGAACAAGTGGCAAAGTGAACAAGTGTACAAGTGACTAAGCACGAGTGATTAAAGGCAGTAGTGAACAGTGTTTCTTGTCGGCCCGAGTGGTTTCATATCGGACGGCCGGTCATAAAACATACCAGTGGCATCACGAAAGTTGTTTTTTCTGTCGACCCGAGTGGTTTCATACCGGACGGTCTGCTCTAAAAGCATCCAAGTCGATCGCCCACTAGGTTCAGACCATATTTTGTACAAGGACAACGACCAAGCTTACACCTGGCCCGAGTGGTTCTATACCGGACGGCCCACCGTAAATACTCAGAGGACAGACAAACGAACGGAATTCAGGATCCGTGACTTCGAGGGAAATCAGGAGCAACGGCGATTATTTAGCAACTGAATAAAAAAATATGAATAGTTGTTTTTTTTCTTCTGTGAAAAACAAACATTTGAAATAAAGACTTTAATAGTGAAGTAAATGAACCCTTGCGTTTATAATTTAAAAAGACTACGGAAATAAATTTTTTGTACGAACCCCGGCTATCCGGCGAGCTAACCCCGGCTAGAAAGTTCGTTACAAATGGCGCCCGAGCAGGGACTCAAACAGTGAGAAAAAAAAAAAAGGACTCAAACAGTGAAAAAAGTAAAAAGACTCAAACAGTGAGAAAAAAATAAAAAGACTCAAACAGTGAAAAAAAAAGATTCAAACAGTGAGAACAAAAAAAAAAAAACTCGTAAGCACAGTGAAAAAGAAAAAACGCAGAGAAATTAAATATAAAAAAAAACCCTTCAAAAGCAGAGAAAAAAATCATAATGGTGAAGACCGGGTGGCTGTACTCCCTATCAAAAGAACAATTGCAGTCGTATATGCAAGAGTTCGACCTAAATGGAGATGGAGTCATGGAGGAACTAAGGAGACGGTTCTCCAAATGGATTGCTGGCGCGGAATTCAGCCCGTCACAGAAGCAAAGACTGGAAGAGCTCGAGGCACGGTACAGTTGTAGTCTATCTCCGATTCCAGAGACAGCGTTTCCATCTTCAAAGGGTCAGAGGGCACCGACAGGCACAACGCCAAATTTTCAACTACCTCAAGAGCGACGATCTCGAAATCCCATACCAGGAGAGGGTGCCGAAAGTGAGGAAATGAGGACACAATCGTATCACGCCGTGATTGATCAGGTACGGAAGTGGTCCGTAAAATATGATGGCGGTAAAGACCCAAACGCGTTTATCGAGAGGATAGAGGAGTTGGCCACAGCATATGGAATCAATAAAGATCTGCTCCCAAGGTCAATGCCCGAACTTTTGAAAGATAAGGCGTTAGCATGGTGGAGAAATAATAACAGGCAGTGGAATACATGGGTGCTGTTCAAGAGGGATCTTCTTAAATTTTTTTTGCATACACGACATTTTGAGCGCCTGGAGGATGAAATTCGAAAGAGACAACAGAGACCTAGGGAACCTTTTAAGGACTATGTCCTCACTCTTCAGAGTCTTATGCGCCAGGCTTGTTTCACAGAGGAACAACAATTACAACAGATCTACAAAAATCTTCAACCAGATTACCTGTTATACATACGCCGAAAGGATTTCAACAACCTGGACGAACTGATGGCCATGGCAGACGATTTTGAGGTAATTCGAGCGGACCAAGGGCAAGGGCAACCTCGAACGGGCCTGCCTCGTATGCGTCACGAGCAGCTCCGCATGATCCCAACAGTTCCAGAGAACTCCCGGATAAATCCTAAGACAGCTTGTCGTTGGTGTAGTCAGGAGGGCCATTTTAAGAGAGAATGCCGAAATAGAAGAGTGTTGTTTTGCTGGGAGTGTGGCCGACGGAACACACTTACGGTGGAGTGCTGTTGGCGGCAAGTGGGAAAACGGCCAAGGATCCACTCAACGACGGGGTGTGGAGCGTCAGGGCAGACCCCGGTTGCACTAACTAAGCTAGGAGTCGACGAAAACCGAATCTTTGCTACAATCACCCTAGACGAAGAAGCAGCAATTGCAACCATCGACACGGGTGCAACGAGAAGTTTTATAAGTGAGGTCTTTGCAGAAAAGCTTATGAAACGAGGGAAACGAGTATTGGTAAAGGTCTCAGTGAGGATGGCAGATGGTACCATACGTGACGTCAGTCAAGGGATACAAGTAGAGGTCAGGCTGGGGACGGCTCGCTGTCATATGACACTATTGATCCTTCCAGGCGTAATAGACAACGTGATCTTAGGCATGGATTTCCTTCAGACAACTTGCGCGGAGATTAGTTGTGGAGGTGAAACCATCAGGTTGCATAGAGAGGAGGAACCAACGAAAAAACATAACGTTCGCGTGTGTGCAGTGGCCCGTGGGACAATTTCAGACAGCGTGAACAAAGCGAAGGAGACGGAACGTGCAAATCAACGGGAAAAGCTAAATAAACGGACCGGCCAGTGCACTACACGAACAGCTAGAGACGGTCCAACGGACGAGGAAAACAGAAGGCGTGGGGATACAATCCCGGAAAAGGAACTGGTGAAAAACTTGCTACAGAAGGAACTGCAGGATTTCGAAACGCTACGCGCAATTATCACTGATCAGCAAGGTTGTAAGTGGTATGATTCAAAGATTTCGACGGTAAAGCGAGAACCGGAGAAGTTACCCGATTACAGCATCGTTCAGGGGCAGCTATACCGCCATATTCCAGGACGCAAAAATTACGAGGATTGTGAATCATGGAAGCTTTGCGTTCCTTCTCAACTTCGGTCTCGAGTACTTTCCGAAAATCATAATAATCCATGTGCGGGGCATATGGGAATCAGGAAGACAATAGCTCGAATAGCAAATCTATACTACTGGCCTGGTATGGCTCGCGATATACGACGGCACATAAAACTTTGTGAATCATGCCAAAAATACAAACCGAGCCAGAGCAAACCTGCCGGACAGATGTTGACGCAGATTGCAGACGAACCATGGTCCATCCTTTGTGCGGATTTTGTAGGCCCACTTCCTCGTTCCACGCATGGAAATACGATGCTGCTGGTGATGTTTGATAAATTCTCAAAATGGACGGAGATAGTTCCACTACGACGAGCTACGGGGGACACATTAAGCAAAGCATTGCGGGAGCGGATCATATCGAGATATGGGGTCCCAAAAGTTTTGGTGACGGACAATGGGTCACAATTTTGCAGCAAGGTTTTCCAACGCTTTCTCAAGGACATGGGGATCAGGCAACAGTTCACGGCACCCCACACGCCGCAGGAAAATCGCACCGAGAGAGCCGATAGGAACGTGAAGAGGATGATAGCACGGCTGACTGGAAGAGATCAGCGCAAATGGGATGATCTGCTACCTGAGATTTCTCTAGAGCTAAATACAAGTGTTTCGGACACCACCGGTTATACACCTGCATTCTTGACGCAAGGAAGAGAACCGAGACTGCCAAAGACACTCTTTGATGAAACAGGCGCTGGGTACAGGAACGTGTCCCCAAAACCCCATTGGTGGAGCAGTCCGACTGAAGGAAGTATTCCAAATGGTTCATCGGAACCTAAGAAAAGCAGCACAGGACCAAGCAAGGCACTACAACCTCAGGAGAAGGGCGTGGCGACCAGAGGTGGGACAGCTGGTACTCCTAAAGCAACACCAACTGTCGAAAGCAGTCGACAATTTCGCAGCCAAACTCGCACCTCGGCACGACGGACCTTACCGAGTCGTGGGGTTCACATCTCCAGTCATCGTACAGGTCCGGGGCGACAAAGACAGTAGTGTACGGACAGCACACGTGAGCGAACTGAAAGAATTTCACACCGAAGAACCAAACGAGCACGAAAGCCAGTTACGGCATCAAATACACCCAAAGCAACTACCGAGTCACGATAACGGTAAGTAGCATCGTACTCAGCCTTCTACCGGGAAGTAAGGGGGGGGTGTAAGGAAACATAAATTCGCTGAATTTATGCCTTACAGCTCCCTATAAAACACCGCTGCACAAAGGGCCCCGAAAAACATGAATCCGCCCTGCAACCCTAAACCGCACCTGGACAAGAACCCGCGAACCGCCCCTGTCCATAAAACACGCAGCTGGGCGACCCGCAAACAAACAATAACAACACATACAGCAAGCCAGTGGCCTGATCAATTGGCACAACAACAACAAACGAAGAAATGTTTGTGACCCGCAAACCAACAATAACAACACATACAGCGAGCCAGTGGCCTGATCAATTCGCACAACAACAAAACAATATAACGAAGTCACAAGCAAAAACACACAAACAACATGCATTCTATGCACCCACACGTGGCAATAACAAAACACATAGGGGTCATTAAACAGCGACTATGACAACAATAACATGCAAGGCAAAATGTTGCCGCTATCTCTAGGCGAGAAAAACTCAAGGCCGAGATCAAATGGAAATTGGCGACACAAACAAGGTCCCGTTACCCTTTTTGGGGATAAAAGGAGTCAGCGAACCAACAGTGGCTCTCTTTTTGAAGTCAACACGCGAACAACGCACATCGGTGAGTCAAGTGAACAAGTAACAGAGTGAACAAGTGACCCAGTGAACAAGTGGCAAAGTGAACAAGTGTACAAGTGACTAAGCACGAGTGATTAAAGGCAGTAGTGAACAGTGTTTCTTGTCGGCCCGAGTGGTTTCATATCGGACGGCCGGTCATAAAACATACCAGTGGCATCACGAAAGTTGTTTTTTCTGTCGACCCGAGTGGTTTCATACCGGACGGTCTGCTCTAAAAGCATCCAAGTCGATCGCCCACTAGGTTCAGACCATATTTTGTACAAGGACAACGACCAAGCTTACACCTGGCCCGAGTGGTTCTATACCGGACGGCCCACCGTAAATACTCAGAGGACAGACAAACGAACGGAATTCAGGATCCGTGACTTCGAGGGAAATCAGGAGCAACGGCGATTATTTAGCAACTGAATAAAAAAATATGAATAGTTGTTTTTTTTCTTCTGTGAAAAACAAACATTTGAAATAAAGACTTTAATAGTGAAGTAAATGAACCCTTGCGTTTATAATTTAAAAAGACTACGGAAATAAATTTTTTGTACGAACCCCGGCTATCCGGCGAGCTAACCCCGGCTAGAAAGTTCGTTACAGTATAAGTATAAGTATAAGTATAAGTATAAGTATAAGTATAAGTATAAGTATAAGTATAAGTAAAAGTATAAGTATAAGTATAAGTATAAGTAAAAGTATATTGATTATGTATTCTTACGAAATTTTATTTTTTTTTTTTCAAGAGGAGTAGGAACTTTTTTGAAAACAACGTCTTCGGGCACTTTCCACTTAATTTTTTGGAAACCAATTATCCGGTTTAAATGAAAACATTTACCACAACATTAAGTTCGTTAATCTCGAAATCACATTTTTTGCAATTGGTTGTGATAAAAACTTGTCGAAAAATTATCCGATTTGAATAATTGTTGCACCACATACTTTAAACAGCAGTCATTCTCATCGGTACTAGAATCCTGAGGGTAGCTTCAAAAGTAACGGAGCTGGACCTATCTTAAGTCTTAAGAAACACCTATTTTGAAATTTTGATATTTCAATGCTACAGTTCCATTATTTTTTGAACCACCTTCTTAATTCTAGTATCGACGATAACGCCATTAGTTCTTAACATAACTCTGTTTTCTTTATTATTTTCAGATGATGCACAAAAATTTTTTCATAACAACCACCAGCATATTTTTTTTTGTCTACTTTGACATGACATACAAAAACAACAACAACAATAAATTTTAAAAAAGTCCGATATTTTATCTTTTCAATAAAAAAAAAGTTTTTCGATATCTTTCATAATTTTTGTGCGATTTTAATTTTTAGCGAGGCATTCAATTTTGAGTCGCCAAGGTAAAGGGTGCCCTTAGCTTAACTTATTTTTAAATAACTTAACTTTTAAATTAATTAAACTTAACTTAACTTAACTTAACTTAACTTAACTAACCTTAATTTTACTTAACTTAACTTACCATAACTAAACTTAACTTAAGTTAAATAAACTTTACTTAACTTAACTTAACTACAATAAACTTAACTTAACTTTACTTAACTTAACTAAATAAAAATTAACTAAACTCAACTTAACTTAACTCAACTTAACTTAACTTAACTAAAATTAACTTAACTTAACTTAACTTAACTTGACTTGACTTGACTTTACTTTACTAGACTTGACTTGACTTGACTTGACTTTACTTAACTTAACTTAACTTAACTTAACTTAACTAAACTTAGCTTAACTTAACTTAACTAAACTTAACTTAACTTAACTTAACTTAACTTAACTTAACTTAAACTAACTTAACTTAACTTAATTTAACTTAACTTAACTTGACTTAACCTAACTAAATTTTACTTCACTTAACTTAACTCAACTTAACTTAACTTTATTTTACTTAACTCTATTTAACATAACTTAACTTAACTTAATTTTACTTAACTTAACATATCTTAACTTAATTTAACTTAACTTAACTTAACTTAACTTAATTTAACTTAACTTATCTTAACTTAATTTAACCTAACTTAACTTAACTTTACTTTATTGAACTTAACTTAATTTAACTTAACTTAACTTAACTTTTCTTTATTTAACTTAACTCAATTTAACTAAACTTATATTAACTTTACTTTAATAAACTTAACATAACTTAACTTAACTTAATTTTAATTAACTTAACCTATCTTGACTTGACTTGGCTTGACTTGACTTGGCTTGACTTGACTTAACTTGACTTGACTAAACTTATCTTAACTTAACTTAACTTAACTTAACTTAACTTAACTTAACCCTGCAGTAGTCGCGCGGATTACATATGTAATCCAGTCATGCAAAATTATGAATTTCACAATCGTCTACAATCGATATTCATTGATTTTACGTACTATAAGAATTATGTTTATGTTGTTTTTTTAAATAAATATAATATAAAATAAAGTAATAATAAAAATTAAAACAAATAACTAAGCATTTTCAAATTGCCATCTCTTATTTTAAACTTTAAAAAACGGATTACATATGTAATCCGCGCGACCACTCTCGTCACATTAAGGTACGCGACTACTGCAGGGTTAACTTAACTTAACTTAACTTAAATTAACCTAACTAAATTTTACTTCACTTAACTTAACTCAACTTAACTTAACTTTACTTTATTTAACTTAACTCAATTTAACTTATATTAACTTTACTTTACTAAGCTTAACTTATCTTAACTTAACTTAACTTAACTTAACTTAATTTTACTTCACTTAACTTTACTTAATTTTACTTAACTTAACCTATCTTAACTTAACTTAACTCAACTTAACTTAATTTAACTTAACTTAATTTAACTTAACTTAATTTTACTTAACTTAACTTTATTTTACTTAATTCAATTTAACTTAACTTATATTAACTTTACTTTACTAAACTTAACTTAACTTAACTTAACTTAACTTAACTTAACTTAACTTAACTTAATTTTACTTCACTTAACTTTACTTAATTTTACTTAACTTAACCTATCTTAACTTAACTTAACTCAACTTAACTCAACTTAACTTAATTTAACTTAACTTAACTTAACTTAACCTAACGTAACTTAACTTTACTTTATTTAACTTAACTTAACTTAACTTAATTTAACTTAACTTAAGTTAACTTAACTTAACTTAACTTAACCTAACGTAACTTAACTTATCTTAACTTAACTTAACTTAACTTAGCTTGACTTAACTTTACTTAAATTGACTTGTCTTGACTCGACTTAAATTAACTTAACTTCACTTAACTTAAATTTAGTTAAATTGTGAGTGGGCATTTTTTAAGAAGCTTTTACTTCCACAATTTATGCTCTTATTTGATGCAATAAATTTTTAATAGATAAATTTTCTATTTTGATATATACCGACAAACATTTCTATGAATTGTAGTTGATGATGAGTTTTAGTCTAAGGCTCGCGAGCTATAAGGAGCTTGCGAGCTATAAAGTTTCTGCTTACGAGCTTGAGAAGGAGTGTTTCTTTCCGTTCCCTGTTCTTGAGAACATGTCACTCGATTATTGGCGACTATCTCGCCTTTAATTTTTTTTTTTTTTTTTTTTTTGTAATTAATTCACTTTATGTTAATATTTTGACAGTTTTGACAGTATGTTAATATTTTGACAGTTTTTTCTATATTTTGTTAAGTCAGCTTGGTGCACCAATAACTTTTTTTATTTCAAATAAAAAAAAAAAAAAAATAAACTGGCCGTTTCAGCCCTTGAAAGGACTTCGACCGAACTTCTTATGATCAAATTGTGTTGTGCGTGTTATTAAATGATTGTATACAATTGATCGAGAACTAGTTTTATGCCGACTCCGAACGGCTAATGTGCATGTTCTCAAGAAGCTTTACATGGCATTTTTTATTCTCTGAGGTTTGCCCAAGAATGATAGAAACCAGATTACGCGTTCCGCAAATGAGAGAGAGAGAGAGAGAGAGAGAGCATAACGTCACAAGCGATATTGTCAGACTTTGGAAGAATTTTACTCCCACACCCACGCCTAAATATTTTTTCTTACTTTTATAATATGTGTATGGACCTCCTAAACCTATTGTGGTGCAATAAAATTTTGTCAGTATCGAATAGTTTAGGAGACAAAAATCTTGAAAGTTTAAAAAATTCATATTTTTCGTACACAAAAATATTCATATTTTTATACAGAAAAGTAGATATTTGTACTTTACTTTTTCGAAAGAATTTATTTTGAATTTCGTCATTTCATCAAATGCCTAACTGTGAAACCTAAATAAGAGCGTTGAGCGGCGCGTTACCAGCCGCTTTGCGTTAACGCTGAATTGTCATCCCTAACTAAAAGCGGCGGCTTTATGTCAGATGCGCAGGCAGCCAGCAAATTTTTCACAGAAATAGCAATATTTTCGAAGTCTGCAGCCAACTTTACTTCCTAACGCTCTGTCAAAATTGGATTTTCCAACCGCTCAGCGTTGCCGTCGCGTTATTATGGTTTGCTTCATACAATTCATATTAGCATGACGATTTTTTGACAGATAAACAACGCTGACGCTCTTGTTTAGGTTTCACAGTAAGAGATCGCACATTTGCATACGTTTTTGTCAAGCAATAGTACAGTGTGACGAAATGCACTCAGTTGAGAAAGAGAGCATTAGATAACTGGACTGCGGAACGCGTAATCTTGTTTCTATCATTCTTGAGGCTTGTCATTATCTGCAGAGAGGTGACGACCGAACAGAAAAATTAATTCAATTGAAAAAACTTTCTGTGTCGGATGAAATTGAACCAGGGTTCTCTGGCGTATGGGTCACACACTCTTCCCACTACACCACATCCGCCACAAACTTTTTATTTCATTTAATTTATAGTCTAATTTTTATTTGTCGACTTTTTTATGTGAACAAATTTTGATTAATGATTTTTAAATTGAAAAGTTTTGAAGCACAAAAAAAGTTTTTTTTAACAACATTTTTAAGATTCAAAAAACATAAATATAAGGTAAAATAAATTAAAGTATTTTATATAGATATATACACTACAGTCACTTCTGTTCTATTTTTTTTTGTAATACTTCCAATTGCAGCAGCTGGCAACAAAATATTTTCGTTTCAGCAGTTTTTGTTAACATACCTGATTGCTTGGCACTCGGAAAGCCCGTGTTGACCAGATGCTCATAATCTTTGAGCAAAGAACTGAATTCCATATGCGTGTCAATTTGACCATATTCTAATTTTGGCGCATTCAGGCGTACATTACGTTGGAACACATTATTAAGTACTTTTCCGAAATCAGCGTAGAACAGAAATATATAAATATTGATTAGTTAATAAAAGTCCTTCGTTATGAAGAATTAGAATAAATATATTTTTATTTAAAAAATAGCACTCACTTGTGCGCTGGTCGGCTGTTACATTTGAATTTAATGCCAGCTCATCTTTAGCTTTATCAATTATGTTGGAAAAACGCTGCAATAAATCTGCAAACAGCTGCTCCTCGTAGCGTGTTGGCTCAATAAAACGCACATGTTCTATTAATTTAAAATATCTGTTGTTATAAGATTACATTCAAAGCTTCTATTGCATCTAAATTGACGTACCTTTGATTAAAAACTCCGCCGTTAATGCACCGAATAGTGTGTGGATCGTTATTTTTTCACTTCTTTCGCACTGTTTCAATAGATTAATTAAATTAAACGAAAAATCGGTTGACCACTCTTCGGTGGTTGAATTGGTTGCTGCTGTCATTAGCAACAATTTCCAAAAAGAATAAACCAAAAAAATCTGAAGTAATTTGCCAGAGCACAACATTCTCTTCAAAGTTTCGTACGACTTCTGTTTCACTTTCTAACTATTGTGTTCGCACATTTGAACATCTTGAATGACTTTTGATTGTTCCGCATTCAATTTGAAATCAAGATAAATTGTTTTAGATTTGTTTACAAATCATTGTTCATTAATCATCATAAGCTCTGGATAGGTGCAATCAGAGCATTCAGGATTTGCTCTCGTTTTGTGGGTGGTGAAGGAAAAACGTGTTGATATTGAGATTGATTTTTAAGCAAAGTTTGAACTTTTTGACCCACAATTGACCCAAAGTATAATTCATTTGTAAGACCATTTTTTACAAGACCATTTTGTTATTGTTATTTTATTGTTATGAAAAGCGGTTGGATGATGGAAAGTTCTTATGAAAAAAAAAAAAAAATTTGAAAAGAAAAATTTTTGCATGAAAAGATAGATGAGAGAGAAAAATACCAAAACAGATATATCTTGGTTTTCTGAACATTTCATTTTTTAGCGAAGAAAATGACAAATAATATAATTTGGAAACGTAAAGAAAATGTCGTATATTTAAACGTACACTTAAAAATAAAACAAATTGGTAATCATTCATGGAGATGAAATTATTCATTATATTACCGTTTTAACCACGGATAATAATTACTAGTGGCACTTAAGTTGCACGGAGAGAAAAATTATTATTATAGATACCAAGCAAATATTTTGCTTGATCTAAGATAATTTAAAATTACTCTGGCAAATTCCAGATCTACCACTGATAAAAACTAAAATTAAGAAAAAAGTTTTATAAAAAAAAAAAAAAATAAATAACTGGCCATTTCAGCCCTTGAAAGGACTTTGACCTAGCTTCTTATGATCAATTGTGTTGTGCGTGTTATTAAGTTTGTACACAATTGACCGAGAAATGGACCTACAGGCTTAACGCCGACTCCGAACGGCGATGAACGGAATGTTCTTATTCTCAAGAAGCTTTACATGGCTTTTGTATTACTCTCTGAGGTTTGCCATTGTCTGCAGAGAGGTGGCGGCCGTACAGAAAAATTATTTTATTCAAATAATTTTCTGTCGCTGCTGGGGTTCGAACCTGGGTCTCCAAAGTTCTTTGACATAGCGGCCACGCACTTTAACCAACTACGCCACGGTCGCCACAAAAAGTTTTATAATGAGCATTTATTTCTAAAATTCAGTAAAACAAATTATTGGTTGAAACAAGAATAAAATACTTCATTTCAGAACCTGGAATAAGACTTGAATCAAGAAAATATTTTCTTAATATAAGCAAACGTATAATTGGTTATTAAACAATATTCTTCAATTAATCAAATATTTTTTTTATATAAGAAAATACAAAGTTATTTCAAAATTTCTTCATTCAAGCATTTAAGGTAACAGGTTAAGGTAATATACGTGTAACAACCAAAAACAGGAGCTGTTTTAAAAAAATTTTTTTAGATATAAGAAGTTATTATTTTTTTCAAATTTATACAGGTTATTGTAAATAAAAAATACTTTATAAAAATATTTCTTTGTTTTAAAAATACAGTTCTGGCTTTTATATAAAGGGCGCTGAAAATGGCATCGAAAAAAAGACATCCAAAACGGTTCGATGGATATGGCCTTTCCCATGTATCGGAAACAAAAAAATCAAATGACATTTTAAAGCATAGACCATATATTAAGCATCCCCTCTACGCAAGACCCCCGGGTTTTTTTTTAATTATGGCGGAAGTTGAAGTAAAAAGTTAAAAAAATAGATACATTTTCTCGCGCTTTTATGTTAATAAAAAAAAAAATAGATACTTGAATTTAGGGGGAATGCTTAAAAAAACAAATTTTATTTCGAAAAATGTACACGTATATTATACCTTAAAACTGTACAAGTACTTTCAATCTTAAATCTTTCAACCTACAGCATTAACATTATGAATGAAAAAAAAATCACTTTCCCACTTTTCATTTGAAGATACTCAATATCTTGATATATCTTGATATATCTTGATACTTTCACTCAATATCTAATCTCAATTAATTTATCACAGTTAATTAATTTATTAATTTATCACTAGATATCAAAAAATCTTTTAAAATAAGATAAGTTATGTTTTTAGTGTAGTAACTATTTACTATTTTCAGATAAAAGATAAAAAATTATCTATATATCAAGCAAAACTTTCTAATTTTTAAACAATAAATTAAACAAGTGAATTAAGCAAATTCGTCTCTTTAAAAGAAAAAGAAAAATCAAATCATTCTAATGTTGAGAAAATTTTTTATTTGGATGAAGCGAATTGTTCTCAATTCCACGAAAATAAATTTCCCAAATTATATTTCGTTCACAACCATCTGCAACAAGACAACAGTTTGCACCTCAGTCCAGTGATGCATTTCATTTAAACGAGGACACTCTGTGGATTTATTGCTTGATATCTGAAATTTTGAAAATTAAATATTTGTTAATTTCGCTTCAATTCACAAATTCTTACCTCTACCATTTCTTTTTTGTAGGCTTCTGATTAGAAATAACGTAACTTTAAAAAAACGAAAACAGCTGATTTGTACAGTAGCTTCTTCATACAAACTTTAATAGTTCATTTATAAGTCTGATAAGCTTATACGGCTTATATCCATTATAAGGGTATTGCACCATTGTATGAAAACTTACAGTCTAATTTATTAGATTTCGTTAAACATCCTTTAACCTTTTGTTTAGTTACACATCGTTTACGGTTTTACGCAACCATGCTTAAATTGTTATTTATAAACGATTTCTATTCATTGTGTAATGGTCTGATTATGCAAACTTCTTCTTGATTATGCTACCATCATAGCAAACACAGCAAGTGCCAAATAAATAAAAGTTTTCTTCATCTACCATTCTTAAACATAGATAGATTATTTTAATTATTAATAAATAATCATTTTAAAATAAAAAACTTACGTTTCGCTTCAATAATTAAACACATATAAAAGCAAAAAAGAAAAAATTGTTCAAAAATTAAAAGTGTGATACTAGCAACCTTACAAAAAGCACCTTTTATGCTGAAATGTCAGCCAACATAGAAATTAAAATTCAACAGACTTCTACGTCACGTCAAGTCCACGTAATGTTTCGGCTAATTAGATGCACACAAAACAAGTTTAGTATGTGACAAAATGAACGCCTGTGTTGCGTTGAGCTATGTTTGGCTAATTAGGCCATAACTAAGCAAGTGTTATGTCAATAATATACAAACCCTACTACAATAATCTTTTACATATAAAAAAAATGCAATCGAAACTACAATTATCGGTTTATTAACTATTTTGATAGACCGCTTTTCTATTTTCGGTCAGCTGATTGCTGCAAATTTTAGGTTTAGGTTAGCCTTTAAACGCAAATTTTGGCGTTTAAGTTACACAGCTTTTAAGCAACATGCGCTCAAATATTTTTATAAATAACACTATTAATGTTTCTATAGTAAAGACTACATGATATCGACTATACCATTTACGACGCTGTCAGTAATGTCGTATCAAAAATTGCTGTAATCGTCGTGTCAACAATAGATCATACATGCATCAAAATTAAAGTCAAAGTTTGATAGCCGAATTGGAACTGAACAAATTTCCGACACCAATACTGCCACTTTGACATTAACTGCTTTGCTTGCATATTCGACAACAAAATAAGCAATCATATATGCATGATACAATTATACAAGGTAGGAGTGACAACTGGCTATTTTCTCACCAGTGTCTTGCACCGACTCTCATTTGCCTGTATATTTTGCTTTCTATTTTCTTTTCTACTTTTTTCGTTCTCTAATTTATACTATTTTTGACAGTTGTTGCAAGAAGAAAAAACTGTCACTCCTACCCTGCATAGTTGTATCATGCATATATGCACGTATTGCAACATAACTAAAAATATTAAGGCCCCTATTAGGTACGACAACTCAACTTAAGTTGAGTGTGTATTTTGTAAATTTGTATTGTCTACTACACATTTGAGGTACATACGTGTCTGTCGTCTGACAAGTATGTATTTCAGAGATGTGTATGTATTTTTTGTGGTATTAGGTTTAACAATGCAACTCCGTGTCGAGTGTAAAGACTGTCCAAAACTTACATCTGCTTTGAGCTAATTGTAGAACGTCTTTTTCATACGAACTTTTTATTTGTTTATTGTTTTTTGTTAATTGAGTGAAAATGGATAATTATTATATATAGTGTACATATTATATTATTACCCATCGGGAAAATAAAAAGCGCTCCTAGAAATAGCGCATTTTATGCGTTTATTTTGAGGATGCTTTTTTCAGAGTTCAGAATTGTGGAGCTCATATTTTTGTTTACATTTTGTTCACAAGTAATCAAGCAAGGAAATAGCAGAGCGGTAAGACATGGCAGAAGCGCTTGTTTAGTGCTAATGAAGCGCTTCGATTACCGCTGGGTGCCATAGCGTTTCCCATATGTGCCATATTAAAATTTACATTGGATATCCTAGGATGGAAGCGCTTCTTAAATGCAGCTTAAAAAATCGTTTAAAAAGCGCTTCAACAAATAGTTAAAAAATCTCTTTTATGTGTTAGTCCAAGGAGCTGTGTTAAAAAAAAAATACACAAAAACATGGCAAGAAAATTGTGTTCTTTGTCACATGCGAGGTTTGAACTCCGACTGCTGGCATTACAGCCAAATGTCTTACCGCTCCGCTATTTTCTTGCTTGGATACTTGTGAATAAAATACATATAAACAAAAATTGAAATTAATGCTTCATTTCAATGAAAGTGTCAAAATTTCGGTGTAATCATGCTCCAATAGAAAAAGCCATTTTACACCACAGCTCAACTGAAAATGTATGTTATATGTAATATGGCAAAAAAGTTGAGTTGAGGTGTCTTAAGTCATGTCGACTTAAGTTGAGTTGTCGTACCTAATAGGGGCCTAACTCAAAACTTTTTCTGGTTTAAGTTAGTATCCCTGCACTTTCACACAATTTTCTTAAACTTGGCAGCACCTTGAGCGAACTGTCATCGATATGTCAAAATTAAATTCGCAGCAATTTCCCTCGCGATTGTTGTAAACTATTTCTTAAAAGTAAATTAAAATAAAATTCGAAGTTTTAAAAACATTCCAATCGCTATGAGTTTCCAACTTCCGGCACCGACAACAACAGCAGCTAGTACAGGATTTTCTTTCGGACTAACATCCACGCCAGCAGCTGGTGCAGCGTCCGCAGCGAAACCACCATCATTCACGTTTGGAAGTACAGGCGGCGGTGATGCGGGTACAACAAAACCCTTGTCAATGGGTTTGGGAACAACAGCTGCTGCAGCTCCTGCAGCAGCGGGTGTAGGTGGACTGGGTGGTGGCTTTTTCAGCCAACAGACAGCTACAAGCACAGCTCCAACCTTAGGAGGTCTTGGTGGTACAACAGCAACTGCACCTGCGGCAACATCAACAGCAGCGGCACCAACTCTTAATTTCAGCGCACCAGTAGCATCAACGGCGGCAACTGCTGTTAACAACACTGCAGCAGCTGCTACATTTTCAATGCCTAAACAAGCTGGCGTTGCAACACTTGGTCAAGCAGCAGCAGCGCCGCCAGCAGCCACACAAGCGCAAGCTACACCAGCGCAAGCCTCCACAGGTTTTGCAAGTCTAACAACTGCAACCAAGACTACAAACTCTGCGGTAGTAGCTACAGCTACCCAGGTTAGCTACAATCAGTTAGAGGAGCATATTAATAAATGGACTCTGGAGTTGGAAGAGCAGGAAAAAATCTTCACCGACCAGGCCACACAAATTAATGCCTGGGACAAGATATTGATTAGCAATAATCAAAAAATACTTGAACTCAACGATGCAGTGCAAAAAGTGAAGTCAGATCAGCAGACGCTGGAGCAGGAGCTAGAATTTATAGCGACACAACATCACGAACTGGAAGAAAGTATCGTGCCCCTTCAGAAGGAATTCATGAAAATACCGCAGGTCGATATGGAGCGCAGTCAGACATATTTAATGGTAGAAAATCTCGACACGCAGTTGAAGCAAATGTCTGAAGATCTTAAGGAGATAATTGAAAATCTGAATGAGGCCAATAAGGGGCAGGACAATAACGACCCTATTATCCAAATTGGTAAGATACTCAATGCACACATGAGCTCGCTGCAATGGATTGAGGCTTCCTCTGCAAATATAGGCAACAAATTAGAGGACATCACCAAAATGCACGAGTCCTTCAAGCGTGACTCGGAGCGCTCCTTTCGCTCAGCGTATTACAACTGATTATTAAGAATTCAGTGTTTAGGCAGTGAAATAAAAATTTTAATGTTTTGTTAGTTACTAAAAAAAATAAAATTGATTTAATCCACGAATCTTAATTTTATTAACAAAAAAAATCTTCTAATAGAAGCTCTATCTTAGAACTAATAATTCTTAAAATGCTTAAGTCTAAACAGCGGCACCTCTTTAACACGATTGCCCAAAGCCAAGTACCCGCTGGTGGGCGAAAATTCCATTGTGCCAATTTTACCCAATTCATTATTGAAACTCGGAAAGTTGGCATAAACGGTACAGCTGGGAAAGTGCACCAATTTCACGGCGGAAGGCACTATGCCCGAACTCATGGCCAGCAGTTCAGAAGAGTGATTGAACCTGACTGACGATATGGATGTGGTCAAATTCATAATGGATTTTTCTGGGTGCGGGGTTTTCGAGGCGAAAACTTTGTCAAAATCATAAACATTTACGACTCCTTCCCGGCTGCCAGTGGCTAAGAGTCGCTGATTTGGCGCCAAATCCAAGACAGAACCTTTTATGCAGCCGTCATCAAAAAATGTGTGCTCCACCCGTTGTGTACGCACCGAAAATATGGTCACCTCACTTGATTTCGAGCTACATATAATGCGGTTGGAATCTGCAGTGA
Source organism: Pherbina coryleti (assembly GCA_943735915.1). Classification (NCBI taxonomy): domain Eukaryota; kingdom Metazoa; phylum Arthropoda; class Insecta; order Diptera; family Sciomyzidae; genus Pherbina; species Pherbina coryleti. Next base: position 55,089,231 of record OX030950.1, read on the forward strand.
AACGTATACCCACCACCTGGTTTTCTTGCTTATAACTGTGTATGAGTTCCTTAGAAGCAGCATCAAATAGATGCAGCTCTCCAAAACGACCAGCAGCTGCCAGATAACGACCACAGGACGAGAGTACAAAATTTTTCAGCGTAGTGATTTTGCGCGGTAGACTGAGACGCAGTTCCTGAGCACTCAGTAAATCGTACGAGTAGAAGTAACGTTGCGTGGAGCCGAAGAAAGCCTGAATAATGCGGCAATTAAATATCTTTAAGACTTAAGTCAATTTTACCAACTACTAACCTTTGTGCCGCACGGCGTAATCCGAGCACAACAAATAGGGAAATTTTCGAAACCGATACTGTGTAGTTTTTCATTCTTTTCGCCATCGATGCTGTAGATTGTAGCAATGCCAGCGTCACCAGCTACTAAGGCCGCTGTGCTGGTTGGATGAAAGCATATGCTGCTTATTGAACCCTCCTTATAAGTAGCACGATTCAAATCCTTCAAACGTTTGAATTGTATTTGATGCTCCTTAAGCGTACCAGCTGATGGTTTTGCCAAAAAACCTACTGTATGCAGCAGCTCGTCATCGTCATCGTTATCACGATCTGTTTGCTTTTTATCTAAATTCGCCCATTTTGGTTGCGCCACAATGCTTGTGAATCGCTTTGTTAGATACTCTTTGTACGTTTTATCCATGCGCAGATGATCCAAAGGACCAGTATGTCTTGTTTCACGTCTTACTGCGCCGAGCTGTATCTCTTCATCATCGGCATCAGTCCAGGCAGGTTTTCGTTTTTCCGCTTTTCGTTTAGATGCTTGACTCACTGTTAGTTGTATCTGAGGATTCTCTACATGGCCGATATCCTTTTCCTCTTTAATCGCATCCTTCTCTTCATCATTTTCGCTTTCCTCTTCCTCCTCACCAACAGCCTTGATCATTTTTTTGATTAAGCCTTCCTTATCACCAAATATAACTTTGTCCATTGGAACTTCAAGGTTTCTCTTCAATCTCTCCGATTTTTTGGGTGCTATCGTTGCGTTGGTTTTATCCTCGTTATTCTTCGCTTTGGTATCATATTCCGCCAAAATATCTTGCAGATCATCAATGCTATCACTTTGCTCGCTATCGCTCATTTTTATTCTATTTAGTTTTAATTTTAAGAATAAATATATTTGTTTTGAGGAATTTCTTTGAATGTTTTATGATTTTCTGTCACACACACGTGTAAAAAATGTCAGCTTCAAGCTGTGTTTAATTTGAGTCAAGCCAACTGTCATCTACTGTCATAAATTATGTTAAGTAAACGTACTTTTACAGTAGCGGCTTTAAAAATCGAATATTTAACAAAAATAGAGTGTCGACAATTTGATGCCAACAATTGTCTACACTTCCCAAAGTGTAAACAATATAGCCAATTATAAAAATAGTGTAGACAATGTTAAAACCAGCACACTTATATCGACAATTACCTTTCACATTGTTCTGCTGGAAATGTTTACAAGAATTTGTCTGTACAACAGCTGTCAAATGTAACTCTCAATTTTAATGAATGGATGATACTTTGTCTGCACGTTAATTAAAGCAATTTTCAACAAAGTATACGCCAACCATAAACTCAATCAATTTTCAACAAAGTATACGCCAACCAAAAACTCAATCATATACATTGCAACATTAGGTCTGTTTCCGTACGCACTTCAAGTTACTTGAAGTTGCTTGAAGGCGTTTCTTAACACATTTTTCGAGCTCGAGAGAGAAGAAGAACAAGCAAAATGCCACTCTCTCGAGCCTCGAAACTAGCTTGAACTTTGCTTGAACAATTTCTTCGAGCACGATAAGAAAAAGCATCAAGAAGAAAAAGAAAATGTCAAATTGGTGTAAATAAATTTGGCGCTGCTTACGTTTATAGGCAATCAGCTGTTTTTGTAATTGAAACTCGCTAGAAGTCGTTTCCGTACTTTTTTGTAAATTCTCTCATTTTGACAGATAATTTAATTACTCTCACATATTGAACTTTACTCGAACTTTTGTTGAACTTTGTACGGAAACAGACCTATTGTCGACAAAACACTCATCCACCCATCAAAATGAGAACACTTGAAGTGTGAATTTTATGTAAATTTAAAAGCACTGCTGCCATAGTTGACATTGTTTCGAAATTTACTGACATTTTCTACATTGCCGATAATTACTGATTTGGAGGTGCTGTTTAACCTTAAACTATTTTCTGTGCAAAATCAGTTTATGATATACAAGAACAATTTTGAGTACAAAATGTAATAATAAATAAAATAAATAACTGGCCATTTCATCCCTTGAAAGGACTTTGACCTAGCTTCTTATGATCAATTGTGTTGTGCGTGTTATTAAGTTTTGTACACAATTGACCGAGAAATGGACCTACAGGCTTAACGCCGACTCCGAACGGCGATGAACGAAATGTTCTTGTTCTCAAGAAGCTTTACATGGCATTTTGATTACTCTCTGAGGTTTACCATTGTCTGCAGAGAGGTAGCTGCCGTACAGAAAAATTATTTTAATTCAAATAATTTTCTGTCGCTGCTTGGGTTCGAACCTGTATCTCCAAGTTCGTTGACATAGCGGCCAAGCACTTTAACCAACTACGCAAATGTAATATTGCTTTTAATAAAATAATAAACATGCTGCTACTACTCAATAATAAATAATAAATATATTGTCGCGTTAGTAACAAAAACTATTAATAGCAGAGGAGGTTTTTGATTTAAAATTTCATGATGCGACAACTGATTTTTTGTATGCTTAAAAAAACCGAAGTAATTGTTTCAAAATAAATCAAGACATATTAGGTCTGTTCCCGTACTTTTGCAGCAGAAATTGAGGGAGTAAGCCAAAAAATGCTCTCTTTGCGTGAAAAATTGCAAAAAGTACGTGAACGATTTTTGCAAAAATTTGCAACTTTTGATGATGCTTCAATGGCTCCCACTCTAATTTAATACTAGCTGTCAAAAAATTTAAGCTTGCGATTTTCTGCTTCGCCAAATTCGTGTAGCAGAAAATAGCAACATTTGACCAGGAGTGGATTTCACATTTTCGCACTCTTTTGCGAATTTTTTGGGTACGGGAACAGGAAATAGAAAAAAGCTAATTTCAATTGAAATAATTTTCTGTATCAGCTGAGATTCGAACCTGGGCCTAGATTCCGTAACTGTGAAAAAAATCTGTGTACACAAAATAAAAAAATTCACTTTCACACGCAGTGTACACTTTTCAATTTCAAGCGATTCTGTAAGCTCAAATGAACACTATTGTGCTAAATGAAAATTTACGTTTGCTGAATGAAAATAAATAACATTATAACACAAGAAAAATAAAAACAGTATATTCAAATTTTGCATGTCCAGTATTTCAGTGAATAAATTTATTCATTGTGTACACTTTTTGACATTAAAGTTCATTTCACACGGTAACAGAATCGCAAACTACACGTTTACACAAAATTTCGTGTACATTATGTTTTTCATAGTTACGGAATCTAGGCCCTGGTCTCGAATTAGCATCGAGTTTTCCATCTACTTTTTAACACTCTCAGCCAAAGCCGCCACAAAAATAAGGCTATTAAAGAATTTTGTGAAACGTAATAAAGTTACAGAAAATGTAATTTTGAGCAAGGATTAAGGGACATAAGAATACATTTAAATAACTCATTGGTAACTCCATGCTGACTCCGGGAAGTTCACAAAAGATTTACAAAGTTTACGTGGTTTTAATCATTTGTCTTTAGTTTAGACAAATGTTCAAATATATTAAGTATACAATCCAGAAGAACTTTCGGCGTAATCATAATTTAATGTAACTTTTATCAAACAAGATTTGTTCTAAACTTTCTTGTGAATATTTCCTTCAATTTTTTTTATAGCAAAAAATTCACTTTTTATAATAAACATAGACACAATAAAAAATAACGCAAATTCTTTATTTTTAATTAATTTATTTGAAATTTTTCACTACAAAAATTTCTTAAGAATACAATTCTTTATATTCCAATATAATCTACGTTTTTACTTATTTCAGATTCATTGCAATATGAATTATATGAATGAATACGAGCTGATTGTGAATTTGAAGTAGAAATTAATTATACGATATGAAATAATATTTACAAAACAGATTTCCCAATTTAAAATAATATTTCTATTGCTTTCGTTTTTTAAGGAATTGCAATGTCAACAATGAGTTTTTTTATGTATGTTTATGAAATGCACATATTTTTTTATGTTATGAAGAAAAGTGGGAAATCTGATGATTAAACACAGTATATGTGTGTGTGCATGATATTGTCACATAACCGGCCAATAAAAATATTCAATGAATAATACAAATGATAGAAAAAAATCCACTCGTGTGGAGTTTTGTGTAAATTCTTCGATGTTTTTGATTTTAAGTTTTTTCTTAAAAACGATGAAAATACTTTAAATGTAATTATAACATATGATAAAATAAGTTAATTTCTGTAAAACATAACAAGAAAATAAAAATTATAGTAGAAAAGTAATTGGCTATGAAATAATCAACACAAAAATGTTTGTAGTAGATTCTTTTTGTTTTGTGTTGCGTGTGAAATCAGAATGATGTTCCACACATCAATTTATCAAAACAGAAACCATCTGATTATCCAGTATTAAGGATCTTTGCACTTTAAGTTGATCGTATTTTTTCATTTAGTTTCAGATGAACATACAGTATATTTCATGCATATTCCGTGAAGCAAAGTTTATAGTTTACGAGGAAGTTACTGGACTTCCCATTGGCGTAGGTGTCCTTGGTCGTATCATCATTGTTGCTTTCTTAAGTGTATAGTCCCATCCGCGCCAACGGAACCAGACAATACCTTGTCGTGCAGTTAAATCTTGAGGATCATGTAAGTACAATCCATTCAAACCGCGTCCGCATGACTTCCACCACCAACCACCCTTCAAAAGAAATATTATAGAAAAGTTGCAAATAAAATGTTTAACCAACTTTACTTTAAGCATGCTAGCACAATTCAAAGAGCTACGATCATTGTCCCGATTGTACGTAGAGAATGGACTATTATTCGAGCCATACCAAGGATCATTCAACGAATCACCAGCATTTCCTTCATAACCATCTATTTCAAGTTTATAGTAGTCCGCTTCAGAATGAATCTTGAAGTGAGAATATTGCGCGTATCTGAAATTTAATTTTTTTGTTATTTTAAAAAAATTAGTTTTTAATTATTTTGATTATGAAAAAGCAAAGTTGTAAGACCTTTTGTTGCCCTCAAAATCTTCAAGCTCAACACGTAATGCATAATCCTCGTTGTTAGTTAGCATATAGATGTTTTCATTACCCAACCAGAACTCTTTGGCTGGATCTCCAAAGCCATTTTTATAATCAGCCCAATCTCGATTAAAGTTTTCACGTGGTTCACCAAAGTCATCACGCCTTTGAATAACCTGGAAAATAAAACTTTTTATAATAACGATTATGAATTTAATTGAATAAAGATCTTTACTGTCCAGCCGCCATCGGTGACTTCTTGTTCGCAAAAGACCTTCAAGAACCAATAAGTTGTACCACGAATTTGTAGGTAAAATACACCAGATTGTCTCATGCCAGCATTCAAAAGATCAACGCAAGAGAACCCCTGTAAAATAAAGAAATTTATTTTAAAGCAATAGGCTTTTATTATTTTAACATATCATTACGACTACAATAATCAATTGATTTTAAACATGTTTTTAAAATAACTAAAAAATTTAATGCATTTTTTTGATAAATTTCCGGCGACACTTTGACAGTTTTTTTGTTAGAGAAATTAAACGCTATTTTTTAGTCTGATTTTTATATTATGAAATAATATCTAACAAATGTTGCTTACACATCACATAGATTCATAATTCTTGAATTTTATTCTTCCATATCGTTTCACATTTGAAAACTATTGTTATTATATAATTTTTATAAAATTTTACTAAAAATTTTTTTAGTCTCAAGTTTCTAACAAATGGTAATATATTTGCCACGTCTGTAAATATTAATACTAATTTTAGCAGCTGACGCCAAATGACATTTACAACAACAGCGTTGCTTAATTTGACATTTCCACATTATTTATTTCTTGTAACGATTTTTACATTAGCCGAAGTAGATTTTTTCAGCATACCGAGAAAATATGTGTAAACAAGTTATTTTTAAAACATTAGTATTTCTATTCGTTATTGTTGGCTGTTGCTGTGAATTACAACTCGTAGATCCGGAGAAATCGCTTATTTGGGGACCAGGACTTGAGCCGGATGAAGTAGTCCTGCCAGCACGTTACTTTTTCATACATGCCGTTGATAAAAATGGCAGGAAGTGAGTTTGACCTACATATTTATTGTGTGTAAAAAAAAAAGCTTATTTTAAAAATCAATACAGGTTCGGACACTCGCCGCCACTGAGTTACGATGTGCAAATAAAGGGCTCTTCGCCGCATGGCAAATGCCGGTCGCGAATTAACCTTATTGATCGTGGTGACGGTTCTGCAATAGTGCGCTATAGCATACATGATTGGTGCGATCAAATGGAGCTTGAGGTGCGCTACAATGGTTCCCAGGTTGCTCAATCACCATACTACATACGCAACAAGGTATATTCGGAGCGCTGCTATTGCCCACAGGAGCTCAATCTTTGGCTGTTAAATAACAATTGTCCACGCGAAGATAAACAGATAACATGGGATTTGCACTCATTCAAGCGTGTCAACTTTAGTGCCATACGCGAAAATCTGCTCAAACGCTACAATATACCGAATAGCGTGTCGCTGTGTCACTACGTGGTAAAGCAGCAACAGATTTGGCGCGAATGCTATGGCAAGTATACCGGTTTTAAAATGTTCATGGATGCCACGTTGTTGGCGCTGTCACGCGTTGCGCTGCTACCTGATATGGAGTTCTACTTAAATCTCGGCGATTGGCCGTTATCGAAAAAAGGTGGTCAGCAGCGCACCTCCGGTCCTTATCCAATATTTTCATGGTGTGGTAGTGAAGACTCGTACGATATAACATTGCCGACCTACGATCTCACAGAGTCAACTTTGGAAAACATGGGACGTGTTTCGCTTGATATGCTGTCTGTGCAACATAGTGAATATCCGTGGGATACAAAGGAGGAAAAGGCATTTTGGCGCGGTCGCGACTCGCGCCGAGAGCGTTTGGCGCTGTTGGACTTGGCCAAAGCTCATCCAGATCTAATAAATGCCTCGATAACAAACTTTTTCTTCTTTCGTGATGAGGAAGAGCACTACGGGCCGAAAGTGGCGCATATATCATTCATGGAGTTCTTTAGGGTGAGTCGAAAATTTTGGAAGAAGCATACTGGTGCCTATCATATCGCTTTAAATTTCAGTATAAGTATCAGCTCAATATCGATGGCACTGTAGCTTCTTATCGCTTGCCGTATCTATTGGGTGGCGATGCACTCGTCTTTAAGCAGGACTCGCCTTACTATGAGCACTTCTACAGCAAACTTGTGCCGCACAAGCATTATGTGCCCATTAAACGTGATCTGAGTGATCTGGTTGAGAAGATACAGTGGGCAAAGGAAAACGATGTGCGAGCTCGCGAAATTATAGCTGCAGCGCGTGAGTTTGTCGAACAAAATCTACTGCCACAGCATATCTATTGTTATCACTTGGCTTTGTTTAAGGTAACTATAGGTTAAATACATTAATTATTTGAAAGAATACTATTTAATTTTATCTCTTTATAAAAATCTAGGAGTGGAGCACGCGCCTATTGTCACCAGTTGTTGTTTTACCAGGCATGGAAAAGTTGGAGCAAACTGTTACATGCAGCTGCAAGGAACCAACCACTAGAGATGAGCTTTAAAGATCTCTTGAAGCTTTATCTTGCCAGTACGCAATTTTTACTCTTTAAGTAATTATCTAAGACTCTCATTTAGTCTGTGTCATCTTTTTTATATTGTGTGATATTTTACTTTGTTGCAATTTTTGATGAAAGCCTTTCGTAACTTTTTTTAAATGGAGGTATTCACACAATCTTGATTTATTAAGTACTAACTTAAACTTACTTCTTTAGCTCTAATTGTTTCGGCTCTTTTAAATGTTTTGGCCAAAAGTACTGCTATATTGAATCTCATATCTTAAGCAATGATTAACCATAACAACTTTAGTTTTATCATTTGTATAAACATGAATTTAAATTTAAGAATTAGAGAACTTTACCTTTTTTCAACATAAACCATCTCGTTCATTGCCAATTTCTGCACCTCGTTTGTCAATTATAAAACATTCTAATGCACGTGACAAGAATGAAACGGATACATTTTTTTAAAAATAAATTACATGAATGGATGTTTTCAAAACCGTCACTCTACATGGATGAGTACGTTAATCTAAAGATATTTTTTCAGGGTACGTCATTTTGTGGAAAATACTTGGTCTTAAAAAGGTAGCGCATTGCTCAAGTTAAACTCTTTATTTAGTACATCAACATCCATGGCGCTCAAGTTTGGATTGTCTTCATAAAGAAAAAACTTGCACAATCATGAAGATAATCTTTGATAAATTTATCAAAATTCAAAGGCAGAAACGTATTGAAACCACCAGGACTTGTCAGAAAAAAAAACCCAGGCTCAGTACACTCTTAGTGCAACGACTTTAACAAACGTCACGCATAAATCTTATAATGATTTTATCATTTGGTTTTCATTTAATTTAGATTACCATCTAAATCTTACACTTTTCAGCTTGACCTTCAAAGCCGAAGTGGCCGAGAATCTGATAAGTGGCACTGACTCGATTATTACCAGGTCTAAGGTCGACGCCCCCAAAACAACTAGCAAGCAGCAAATAACCCATGATACACACTGCATTCTAAACAATTAGTTTCAGATTTTACCCAAAAGTCGATCTCAGCAATTGTCCCGTGTGCTAAGCCAACTCTTATATTGCTTATAAGATATTGTCGAGCACGCCATGTGAAAGTTTAAAGTGCAACGTTAACTGATTTAACTCAAGTAAAAAAATTAACTCAAGAAGATAAAGTAAATACTCCATGGACTAAATATTAACGCTAAGATAAACCCTTGAGAAATCCTGAAGAATAATCTGGAAAACCAATCGAATCAATTTTTTTACAGTTGAAGTTGAAGTTAAAATTGTTAAATTAAAAGTCGCCCACATTCCATTGTCTCAAAAAATGCTCTTAGTGGCCATTCCCCTAAACTCAATAGCTAACTCACCTTTGCTGAATGACGCTGGGCAACAAAAAAAAATAGGTTTGAGACAAGGTATAATATTTAATATTAGTTGTTGGTCATATTCAGTTCATTCCGAATTGTCTTATCTTTTTATTTCATAAAAAATTTAGAAATTTGTACTTAAGATTATAAGATCTGAATTTAATAAATAAATGTGTGTGAAAAAATTCAAAAACTGCTGAATTTTTAAAATAAGAACACAAACTTACCTTTACATCCTTAAGGGTTAAAATTTCCGTTGAAAATGTTGAGTTCACCACAGAAGGTTTATTCTTAACACTTGGAAATATGATGCCTCCCTTGCGCGATATAGGTTTCGTCGAAGAGGATGAAGTCATGGGTGCGGCAGTTGACGCTGTTGAAGATGACGAAGAGCTGCTTGCGGCTAACGTGGAGGCAGTTTGGCTATTCACCACATTGCTGCTCGCCGTAGTACTGGGTGGTGTTGTGGTTGAGCTAAGCAGCACCACGTTGGCTACCGTAGTAGGTGTAGTCAGTGGCGCTGTAACTATGGGCTCAGTATATTCATCCAATACTGAATATCTGCAGAGAATGTGAGAATTATATTAAAGATAAAACCCAAAAGAACTTTGACATAAAATCAACTAACCTGCTCGGATTAAATTCCACCAAACGATCGATAGTCGGATCCATTAGCAAATCGGCAGGCGCTGGTCGCTGCGCTAAAAACTGGACATCATCTTCTTGTTTCTTCAGACGCTTCTCAACCATATCCAAGTTGTTGATGATCAAATTCGTTTTAGTCTTAAGATCTTGATGTATCTCACCAATAGCGCGCTCTTGACGTTGCGTTTGCGTGAGCAAAGCATCTGATTTGGGCAAAAGATGATCAACTGATGACTTTGTGCCCACCACGACATCCCAGACCTCATCCATTTTCTCTGACACTGAGACCATGGGGCGTATGTGCTTAACCAAAGCATCGATTTTGCTTGATTTGATTAGGGGCAGCGCAGTCGTGGTAGCATTCAGCGAATTCAGTTGTTCTTGATGATCAACAACAGCCTCGTGTATATCGCCCACCAAGTTAAGCATGCGTCCAACATTCTCCGACACGATATTGATATGGAACTGTAGTTTTTTGTCAATATTATCCGTGGTGTCACGCAGTTCGTTAAGCTCAGCCGACACGTGGCTCATAACCTCGGCATTCATGGCTCTGGTGATCTCGATGACGTTCATACTAATCGGTTTCTTTTCACTAGCCTCAACATTAATATCATCCACTTGCAGGAAATTGTTGTCAATCTGCGTTTTGAGAACCTCGAGCTTGGAATCGATATCGCTGACCTTCTGATCCAATTGAATGAGACGATTGTCGAGAATCTGTGAGTTGCTGGTGGTAGTGGAGGTGCGCGGTGAACGCGCTCCCGTCGAGTCGGGTACATTAAGGTCGTATGAGATCTTGGTGTCAAGATTGCGGAGTTTCGTTATGACGGAATCGGTCTTGATGATATTATCACCGATACGATTGTCCATCACCTCAATGCGACGCATCATGTGCTCCATAGATTTGTCCAGATTGTCGATGCGTTTAAGTTTGCCTTCCAGAGTCGAAATGATCACTTCGAAGATGTTGAGAAGCTGTTGTTCTCTGCAAAAAAGAGTGGAGAAAAAAAATTAAATTAAGTTTAAAGGAGTAACAAACAAGCAATCAACTAATAAATTAAAAAAAGAATTTAGTTTAAAAAAAAAAGTTAATTTATTAATTTTTTTTTTTTTTTAATTGAATAAATCAGCCAAAGAAAAACTGTTAAAAAAACGCATCTGGCTGCTGATGTTGTTGTTGCAACACTGCTGTTGCTACTGTTCCACAAATTGGAGCAATTAACAGCGCTGTCAATAATGAATTCATTAAAATATAGACTACGTTAGGCCTTGACGAAACCCACTTTTGCCAAATTTAATCATTGCCTGTGCAATTTTTTTTTTGGCGTTTTAGAACCGTTAAAATTCTTGCTCACCAGTTTTTTGCATTTAATTTTGGTTAAAATAATTGCACATGTTGCAATTGTTTGGTTGTTCTGAAAAGGAGTAAACGAAAAAGAAACAAAAAATGCAGTTCTTAAAACTATCAAAACTGTTCTTGAGTGTGGACCAGAAACTTGAGATTTTTTCTATAAAATTTTTTTACATAATTGAAAAATAAAAATAAAATTGGCAAAATAAAGAAAATCTTTTAAAAAACTCTTTTATTTCATAAAAAAAACATTAAATGAAAAAAAGTACATCTTACGAGTATGACTCGATAAAAGAATGATCACTTTGAAGAAAATACTTTTTATATTCCTAAGAAAATCAGGAGTAATAGGTAAAAGTTCTAAAGTTTGCCTATATATTTAGGAGTGGGTCTTTGTCTATATTTTGAATATATTTGACAAAGCAAGATATTGTTTTACATCAGATAATAGAGATGGAAGTTTTTACGTACAATTGGAACAGTCCCAATGATTCCGAATGAACAAATAATAAGTCAAATTTTAAAAACAATTTAAGGGGGTATTCTAGTCCAGAAATTTGCAAAATTTTTTGATTGTTTAAACCTTTAAAAATATGAAATCCTTAAAAGGATTTCTTAAACTTTAAAATATCAACGAAGTTATAGCTATTTTAATGACGCAGAAACTAAACCGGCTCAGATGCAACTCAAAACTTCAAGCGCGTTTTCTCCAAACTACTTTTTCCAACACGTTTGACATGTTGACATATGGACCAGTTAATTTAAAATTTGGTGTGGGCCTTTCTTATATATCTCTCTATGGTCAGGACTAGATTTATGAAAAAATTTTGTTTTTTAATATTTTTAAAAAATTCAAAACTTTAAAAAAAGACCAAAAAATTACTTTTTCTTCAAACAGTTCAAATTTTTTCAAAAATTAAAAAAAAAATAAAGGGATATGGAAACATTCTTCCTAATTAAGAATTTATTTTTTTTTTTTAGATGACTTAAAAGTTTGAAATGGTGTCAAGATGGAGGCATCTTTGTTTACCAACACTCCCCCCCCCCTATACTAGCCTGTAATATTTTTTAAAATTTATATGTGTTTATTGAAATATTAATAAACATACAATAAAAAAATGGATACTAAAAATCCGGGACATAACCGTTATTCGATTAAAATCGATTAAAATGCATTTCAGTTATAAATAACTTTTATTTTTAAGAAAATTTTTTTTTGGTTGCCGCTAACTTTTATTTTTGAGGAATAAATTTTTAGGTTGACTGATAACAGTTATTTTCTAGAATGAGATCTTTTAGGTCATTAGTGTCAAATATCAATAAAAAGTTTCGCTTTTAGTTTTTTTATTATTTTTATAATGTATTTATGTTTCAATTCAGTTTTACAAACATTATTTGTTTCAAAGTTTCTTCTAAAATATTGCATCGGAGATCACTTAAAATAAGCTTTAAAGCTGAGAGAGATTGCTCCACCGCAACTTGAGTTGCAGGGATTGCATGGACAATGCAAGATAATTGCCATAAAAAGGGTGATGCATATTTCTGCTTACTCTAATATTCGAGAAGGTCAGTGTCAATGCCTATACGTGGTGGCTTGAAAGTCTCAATTTCAGTATACGCAGCTGTCACCTTCCTGCTTGTGTCGTCATCTACATCTTCATCCAAAGACCCTTCCATTTCCAGTTCTCTTAAAGATTCTCTTAGCAAAGATGTAGTGCTTAGATTTGAGGACTCATCAATGAGAAAACTGGGAATTGAAGTTTCTTAACTACGAACCGCAGCAAGATTATGACGGGAAAGATTGTTCTAAAAAAATGAAATGAAAAGTTATAACAACTTTTGCGCTTCAATAACAATGCTTCACAAAATGGCACTTTGTAAAAGGTGCAGAGCAGAGAACTGCACAAACCTACTTGAAATCTTTTTCACTTACTTGCCTAAAATATGAGTTCAAGCTTGCTTGAGCTTGATAATTTTCAATCAATTATAACATACTTGTACTTAAATATAAATAAGCCCACGACAGCTTGCGACTTCAAACTATGCTAGCTTACAAGCGACCAACACAAAGTCCCAAGTAAAGGAAAAACTTGATGTGTTCGAAGAAAAGCTTGAGATTAAAAATAGCCAAATCATTCAATTAGATTGTGTAGGAAAAGCTTAAGCGTATTAGGACTTTTTAGGGTTCTGTGGACTCCGTGGTTGGCATTTTTTTAAGTGAAACTTATATTTTTTATTTTTACGATTTCAGTGCTCGGACGAAAACTAGGTAAAAATAGGTCTCTGAATCCGAATCCGTTTTCAGAATTCCAAAACTACATAATTTTTTTATCATAGGGTTGCCACATCATTTTTTACGAGTTTTAATCATTATTTAACACTTTAAATGGGGTCGCTGAATCCGAATCCGGTGTCAGAATTTTAAAATTCAAGATAGCGGAGAGGGTTACCACATATTCTTTTTTTATTTTTACGAATTCGGTGCTGGGGCGAACTCTATCCGTTGTCAGTATTTTAAAATTATGAAATTTTCAATCATAGGGCTGTCACATAATATGTTTTTTTTAAAATTATGTTCATAAGTGAACAGTACATATTAACAAGTCGTAAAAATGTTGAAAAACCGCGCTTATATGTTTTTGTGTTTTTGGTTTTATATGTTTTTCGCTGTTGGTTTTATATGTTTTCGCTTTTGGTTATTCTTCATTGTGTCACAGATCTAATTCTTTGTTTTTTATCTTATTAGTGAAATATTTGTTTGTCGCACTCTTCAAATAATGTTTGTGCCGTATATAACTAGCTTTCACTTACTGGCTTACTGGTAAACCATGCGAACTAAATTACCAAATACCAGTGCAATACAACTAAAACCGCCTGAAATATACAATTTTTATTGATTTGTGGGCGGTAAAAGGGGGTGTAGCAATATTTTACCTTATTAAACTAGATATTAACGTTAATATCATGTGTTCTAAATTTGGTGGCATTAGCTGTTATCGGTCGTCAGATATTAAGCAACATGAGTACGCACCAACGATTTTATATGAACTCTTATATTTACATAGATGACATAAGATGATCATCTAATCTTCATCTAATCATTAGATGACATTTAGATGATTAGATGATTTCCCAAAACAAAATGTCAACTTTTTTTTAATTTTTGACACGAATAACCGAAAAAATCTCATTTCAGAAAATAACCGTTATTAGTCAACCTAAAAATTTATGCCTCAAAAATAAAAGTTATGCGGCAACCAAAAAAAAATGTTTTCTTAAAAATAAAAGTTATTCATAACGCCTATTTTTATGGATTAAAATTGCCCAACTTTTTCTGCAGTGAAATAAAAAAATAACAATTATTTTCGGTCCCTGCTAAAAGTATTTTTAGTTTTTTTTTTTATTGAATTTTAAAAAACGCCCATAATTTTTCCCTCTACACTACTATACTGCCTTAAGTGTGGCCAAGAAAAAAAAAATCAACAAATTTGAAGTATCCAAATTTTTTGTATTATTCAAAACATATGTATAACAATTCTGTGGTCACAAGGAATAAATATATAACTCAAAATGTCTTTTTTAGATATATAGATAACTTTTTTTTTTGTCTTGAGCAAACTGTGTCTGTTTCTGTACTTACTTCAATTAAAGTTCGAGTATAGTTCGGTTAATATAGAATAATTTGATTAGGTATATACATTAGGATGGTTCACCTCCTATGGGGAAGCAGTGTCAGCATTTTTCACCATTTATAAATTTTGACAGTATTTCATATACTACCAAAATACTACGAAATAAAAAAAGGTTCTTAACAAAAATTTAATAATTTTTTATAAACTTTTATTTATTTTACTTTTTCTTTTTTAATGCAAAATTCTGGGAGTAAAAAAATTTTTAAAAATTTATATATTTAGTCAAAGATGACATCTTAAGAAAATGAGCAATAAGTTCAAGTTATTCTTCTTATTAATACTTATTCAATGACATATCATTTATCATCACATTTATCATTTGAAGATCGGTTATAATATGGTAAATTTATATATAAAAGACCATTTGGCTGTTAATAGAGAAAGAACAAAAATTTTTTGATATTTAAATCCAATCAAGGTATCAAATTAGGTGGTAACACTGCAAATGTTACCGCCTTATATCAACTATTATATCGAGAAGATTACGGGAGTGCAAACATTTTTTTTTTGTGGGCGTTTCGACAACAGTGGAATCGGTTTTTTGTCCATCATTCGGTTATTTGTAGTTCGATTGTTTAGCCTTATATATAGTTGACTAGGTCATGGCAAGGGCTTGTTTAGAAATCTAAAATATGAACAGCATCATCATCTTCCCTTAATACTCAACATAATTCTCTGAAACTCCCCCTCCAATCTGCAAAATTATTCAACTTTGTCGAAAAAATATTAACTTTTATTCGTAAACAAAGAAGTTATATTGGTTTTAAGTTCCAGTACATATGAGCACCCTATCGGCAAAAACAAAAAGTGTCTATGGTTTCGCGGAAAGCAACAACAAGAACAACAACATAAGGAACCGATATACTCAAGCTATACTCAAACCACCAGACAACCATACAAAAACAGGGTTTTCAACAACATACACCATGGACAACTACAATAACAACAATGCTTAAGGTACTATATATGTTGCCAGTGAAGCACGATAAATAGTAATTATGGTATTTTTCAAATATTGCGGGATGTGGTAATCCCCATGGTATTTTGTAAAAATCTCTCGTGTGGGAAAAAATGACCACATGTGTGATATTTACCACGTGTGGGAAAAAAATACCTCAAAATACCACAAAATACCTCAATTTACCACAAAATATCACAATACCTCAAAAGAAAATTTGAGCGATTTATTGTATTTTGTGGTAATTTGAGGTATTTTCGTATATTGCGGTAATTTAAGGTATTTTACGAGTGTGGTAATTTGTGAGAATTAAGTGTGAGAAAAAGAGAATTTTGGTAGTAATTTCATCTGGCGACACTTGGTACTATTACAATGTGATGCTACAAAGAAACATATTTCTATTTTTTTTTTCTTTACACTTTAAATAATATTTATTCAATTTAAATCAACAGCTAAATTTAAAAATTAACTAAAAATAATTATTCTTAACATTGAAAGTCCATTAAATATCTTTTGGCTGACAATATTATAAAAAAAATATTATGTTTTGTGTAGTAAAAATGTATATAGGAACGGCCATGGCCAAGTGCATTAAATAGTGCGTAGACCACTCGATGTCAATTCCACAGACCAGGTTCGAACCCCAGCTGAGACAGAAAATTTTGTGAATTGAAATTAATTTTTCCGATTGGTCGTCACCTCTCTGCAGACAATCTCCAATAATGCCATGTAAAGCTATTTGAGAACATGCTCGTTAGCCGTTCGAAGTCTGCATAAAACTATTCGGTCCAGTTTGCGGTAATTTGTGTACAAACATTTAATAACACGCACAACACAATTTGATCATATGAAGAAGCTCAGTCAAAGCTCTTTCAAGGGCTGAAATGGCCAATTTGTTTGCTTCTAGTAAAAAATATTTACAAATCTTGCCTTATTAAATACCAATGTAAACAAAAAAAAAAAAAAAAAATTCAACAGAAATAATTGAAAACTATGCAAGCTTTATTAAAAAATTAATAATTAAATGTTGTACGAGCTCATTATTTTAGCTTCAAAATATAAAAATAAATACATAACAACCTTCTTGCATAGATATCAATACATATATACATAGATGTATAGGCATGTGAATGTACACATGTTTGCGACACAATTTCCGCAACTCAGTTGAAAACAAATGAAATCAACTGCAAAACCAACAACTTTAACACAATTGTCCAATCAAGCAATAGTTGTAACGTCGTTGTTTTGCAACAACCAACAACTGGCCAATTTCGAAAAACTTGTAAATTTCGAGCAAATGGAAAAGTTGTCTAAAACAATTATATATGCGAAAATTCGCATATTTTATATGGCGCGGTTAAAGCTGTGGCTAAAACAGCAACTAGAGCAATAATAAAAACAACAACTAGAACAACATATGTTGGCCAATATAAAAATAAGTAATGAACAGCTTTCAATGCGTTTTAACGAACTGCTTTGCAATATAGGAAAATGTATGGGTGAATATTTTTTTATTGTTATAATTTTATGCCATGAACAAAGAAACTTTGAATAACTTGGGTAAAAATAAATCAGTATTCATTAAAAACCGCAAAATGTTGAATGTGGCTGATGGCCAATACTGTTCAACACTGTTGCGCAGCATGTTGCTGCTGCAAGCTATGTTGCGCATGCGCTGTCGTCGTTGTTTAAATATGAGCTTTTGTCCACCACGATGCATTCATTGACAACAACTAAAAACAACAACAACAATAACACCAAGTACAACAAAAACTGTCAGTTAAGTGTTGCTTGTTTGCAAAGTTTTGGGTCTGAATGCAGGCCAAGCGCATGCAAATTAAAGCAGCAAATTAAGCAACAACAATAACTACAACAACAAAAACAACAACAACAACAACAACATCAACAACAACAACAACAACAACAACAACAACAACAACATCAACAACAACAACAACAACAACAACAACAACAACAACAACAACAACACCAACAACAACAACAATAAGAACAATATAAAAATAGTTAAAAATAGACTTTTGCATAAATTTCTAGGATTTCTTGTCAACGCTCTAAGCTTTTGCGGCAGACAGACTTCTTCCTGCTCTACCGTGTTAGGCCGTGTGCAGTGAGCACAAGTTCCTCAGGCTGCATCCTATGAAATGAACGTAGCCTTGTTTAGGTTTTCGTAGCTTTTTTTAGGTTAAATATTTTTCGATCAAAGTGAACCTTAGTGCGCTGCACTCAAGAGGGAGCGCCGCAGCGGTCACCAGCAATTTAAGATCAACTGTTAAGATTGGGCGTCAATAAGCGCCTGATATGTTTACTTTGCATTTTAATTTTTTTGTTGTTTTAGTGAATAATTTTATGGCTGAGGTCATTTCAATGCCCCCAGACAGTCCTGCGGACAGAAAATCTAACGTAATATAGTTTAAACGCACACTGAACACAGCGTGGGGTAACGTTTTGGGAAAAATTTTGGTTGTTAAATGGTGGTTAGCTTTTCTCTCAACTATTAAGCGGAAGTATTTAAATGACATATTGCAAAAATACACGTGCAACAATAAAGTATAGTAAAAAAACAGCACTGCTCAAAATTCAAAGAAATAAAGACAAAAAAAAAAACAAAATTTAAGCAAAGATTTCACTTATTAAATTCATAATTAGCGTCAAGCTAATGATGTAGAAAAATTTGCCATAATTGGCAAAATTATTGCAAAAAATTATTTTGAAAGCTTTAGTTTTTCTTGAGGCACGCCTGTCAAGCATGTGCAGTCAAGTCAAGTCGCCAGTAGCGGCAGCCAAGTTATTAACAAACTTTTGAGCCGGTAAATTTAATTTAATTGCTTTTCCTGTTCTTGTTAGCCAAATGTAAGAAAAAAAAAAAAAACAGACACACATACATAATATAGCACTAATAAAGCACTTTTAAGCCAGCAAAACTTGAAAACCTGAGCTGACAAAAGCTTATTAATTGTGCATTAAGCTAAAAATTGAAGCAAAAAATGTTAAATAAAAAAAAAAAAAAAAATTAAAACCCCCAAAAGCTGCCAACAACATTTTGTCAAAATTGTTATTGAACGCAAGCTGCTCAAAATCTGTTCTTTGACGCAAAGTCGTTCGTTCATGTTCGTCAGCTAGTAATGCAAGCCACAAAAAAACAAAAAACAAAAAAATTGCATACCAAAGCCTGGTTTGTTGACCCAGTTCGTTCATTTATTTAATGCAAAATTCAATTTTTGTTCACTACAAAGTTTCATTTGGATTTTGTTTTTTTTTTTTAATGCTCGACATGCGTTCTGCACAGTGCCAACGCACTACTGTCAACGCACTCCATGCTCTGACGAAAGATTAAAGTTCAATGAACCTCGCATTGCATGCTGCGTAAAATCTAAAATAGCTAGTAGTTAAAATTTATTTCATGCTAAATAATTTATTTTATTTCCCTAATGTACAAATGTTAACATGTTTCAAGCTAATTGAGCAGATGGCATCAGGTTCGTTTCTTAAGTCTATCGTTTAAAGCATGATTTCTTGTGACATGTTTGGAAGTTGTGCTTTAAAGACCTTTTAATTTGAGTTTTAACCTGTCGTATAAAACTAATTTTATGTTTAAGTTGGTTTAAATAAAATTTGTTGACACTGCGCAAATAACAGTTACAAGCAATTAGATTTTAAGTTAATAATGAGGAGATCAATTAATTATAAAAATAATATATTTGCATGCCTTCAGTTTTAAACAAGATAAAAAAATATCATAAAAGATGTTGCATAAAGTTGGTTGGTTGGTATTCAGTTGGTTTTTTAAGTTTTCTAATCAAAGTTCCTTCTTTTTTAAACAAACTCAATACATTTTGAAAAATTATTGAAAAATTCTAGCGCTGCATGACAATGAGTTTCTTTTATAAAGAATGAAATAAATGTGTGAAGAATATCGGTGATCCCATGTCAAAGCGGACGCTTTTCGAAACTCACATATTTGTAAGAATTTGGTACTTTAGTACTTTTTAGTACTTTAAAAAGTAAAAATGTTTGCAAATTTTTTATTATAAATTTTTTTTTTGCAAGTTATACACAGTGGAAAATTAAAAAAATTATCAAAAATTGTGAATAGGACATGTAGTCAAATAACTATATCTGTAAAACAGTTAGTTCTACAAAAAAATTATAAAGACTTATTTCAAAGAACTTGCATTGGTCTTACTTTTGGTGTACTCTTTTGCTAACACTTTCATAAAAAATTTTAATTTTTTTGGTTACGGAAAAATTTGTAAAGGAAAAATTTACAAATCCTTATCCTAATCAATGTGCCACAATCATTTTCCAAAAATTTGTCCTCATCCTTCTTATAATCCTTTCTCTAAGCTTTGTACAAATCTTTGTTCTAGTCATTATCCAAATGCATGGCCCAATATTTTCATAATTCTAGTTCAAATTCTTTCGAAAATCCTTTTTATGTTTCTTGTCCAAATCATCACCCAAAGCCTTGTCCAAGTATATATTCTGAACCTTGCCCTAATATATGTTCTTGTACAAAGCCTTGTCCTAGGCCTTATCCTTATTGTGTTTTTGTTGTTTTTGTGTTCGCTTTTACTTTTACTTTTGCTTTTGCATTCGCTTTCGCTTTTGTTTTTGCTTTTGCTTTTGCTTTTGTTATTGCTTTTGGTTTTCTTTTTATTTCGATTTTGCTTTTGCTTTTGCTTTTGTTATTGCTTTTGCCTTTCTATTTATTTTGATTTCACTTTCGCTTTTGCTTTTGCCTTTCTATTTATTTTGATTTCACTTTCGCTTTTGCTTTTGATTTTGATTTTGCTTTTGTTATTGCTTTTTTTTTTATTTTGATATTGATTTTGATTTTGATTTTGATTTTGATTTTAATTTTGATTTTGATTTTGATTTTGATTTTGATTTTGATTTTGATTTTGATTTTGATTTTGATTTTGATTTTGATTTTGATTTTGATTTTGATTTTGATTTTGATTTTGATTTTGATTTTGATTTTGATTTTGATTTTGATTTTGCTTTCGCTTTCGCTTTCGCTTTCGCTTTCACTTTTGCTTTTGATTTTGCTTTTGTTTTTGTTTTGTTTTTTTGCATTTTCATTTGTTGCTTAAGTAGCTCCTTCCATCCTACATCCTCCATCCTTATTTTTTTGAAAACTTGCGCCGTTAAACGTAATGTTGTCACGTCAAAAACAGTTTTGAGGTAAAAATGAAATAAACGAATTTTGATTGAAGTTTTGGAGTTGAGACCACTTTCGGTTTTTAATTTAATGGTTTTTATTTTTAGTTATGAAATTTTAGTGCTTAACTATAAATTAATTTTGGAAAAAATTTCAAAACACTTCGAGTGTTAAAAATCCTAGACAAACGCTCAAAATTGTGTTATTTATTTAGTGATCCAACAGGAAATGCTCGAAAAGAAAGTGAAAACAACATATATTTCTGCAATTGATTTATGATTACAACGTAGTAAAGCAGCTGTTGAAATAAATGTTTGTTTATTAAGCGAAAATGTACACCTGCGCATTACAACTAAGCAAATATTTTTGCTTTTTTTTTTTGTTTATAAAAAAATCACACACACACACACACACAAGCAATATGGACATTCAGGAAGATGTCATACAAAATTGTTGCACACGCAAGACACAAACCAAGCAATACATGAGGACCATCTTCAGCTAATGGTCAAGAGAAAACCTTTTAAGTTTGGCAATAATTACAAATAACGCGCAAGCGGAAGCTAGTCAAAAGAGCATATGTTGCATGCAAATCAATTATTTTAAAATGACGGAAAGGTTTAAAAATACAAACAAAACAGAATTTAATGTGCCGTAGCAACAAAAGACTTAATCAATGAAAGTACTTTTAAACGGACAGTGAAGAAAAACTGTTTGGAAGCAAATTTCTCCATCGCCAATTATGATATGTAAACAACAAACAAATGTTGCTTTAAGAAACAACAAAAAAAAAAAATCAAGCGTGCTGTTACTATCATTCATTTCGCTGATTAACTGCTCATTAGCGTTCATGTTTGCATTAGATAAATAACATACATGATAAATTAAGAAACTGCTTATGTTGCACATCTTAACAGCATTGACAGCAACACAATGATTTTCAATTTAATAGGCGTGTCATTCAAAAACTCCGCATAAGTTCAATAATCAATAGAAAAATGCTACAACGTGTTGTGCAAGCAACCAAGCAATAGAGTCAAGTTCAACAACATCAGGAGAAAAAAAACGAAAAAAAAAATAAAATATTAAACAATAAAATTGTCTACAACACCCACGAGGCTGCAGTAGCAGAAAACATGATAACGTTAACATGGCAAATGCCAGCAATTTGTTTGGCGGGAAAATTGAAAACAAAAGAAATCTGAATAAAAAGTATAATGAAAATAAAAAACAAAATAAAAAACAATAAAACTAAAAATAAATCTTAAGAATTGTTCTCATGTACACATTATATTGATGGACAATTGTGTTGTATACTATTTATCCTATGCCATGCATGCAGCAGCTAGAATTAAGCGCTTTTTTCACTTACTTTGTGGCACAAGGTTAGAAAATTCCAAGAAAAATACATATAAAAAGCATAAAATGGGCAACAAAAACATGTTGGAAAAAAATAACAAAATAACAAAAACAAAATAAACAGAAAACAATCAAAGCAATTGTGAGATAACAGCGCTTGAGGGCTGCAGCTTAAGTCGATTAATAGAATTTATGTAGCTACAAAACGAAAGACTTAAGCAACGAACTTGCTTGTGTTCAATTAATTGAGGCAAAGAGTTAAAGTTAGACTGAAATTTTAATTTTATTAACAGTTTATATCAAATGATTATTAGTGCAATTATTAAAGGCACACATTAAGCAGAGATTCCCAAACTTTTTCCAAGCAATTCTTTATATGAGACGCTGTTTGAGTGAGTGTATTATGAGAAAAGAGTCTATAACTATGTAAAAGTAAGCTGGATATGAGCAAATCAACTATTTTAATTGTTTCCACCCCACACTTTATTGCAACCCGCCAGCCATGTACGCACCTTACTTTAATTTGATTTATTTTGTGGTCACTCTATGCGCATCGAAAGAGCTATTGTGTTTGCATGTGGCTTTCGATTTACATTTCAAAATTAAAAAACCAAAATTTAAACTTCAACTTCAAGCCAAAATTTAGTGTAATAACTAAAATTGCTATACAACTGATTGCTTTGTAGCACCAAGAGAATGCGTGAAAAATTGTGCATAGGTACATTTGTTGTTTTGGACAGCAATTCAATTCGATTTGATTCAATTTAATTTGATTTCGTTGTTCGATTTGCAATTAGTTGGACCACCACCAGCACCACCAGCAACCAAGTTATTTATGGTCTTGTGCTGCTCGTATAACTTAAATATTGACAATCAGCACTCGGCGAATTTCATTGTGTGTAAAAAATTGAAAGTGTAAAGTTAAATTTTAATTGTAAACCAGACCAAATTATTGAAAAAACCTTGATTAAAGAAAAGTACACTAAAAAAAAAAAAATTATGCAACTGAGGGTGTGCTTTTTTATTTCATTACAATTTATTCAATTAAAGTTAATTTTATTTCCGTAATTTATTTATTGCTCTCGCTATTAAAACCTTTCACTTTTGATGTTTTTGTTACTTAATTTTCTACAACTTTACTTAAATTTAAGACTCAGTGATAGAAAAATTAATCTCATAAATAACAAAAAATTAGCACTTATAACACTTGTTCACATAAATCATTTATTTATATATATATATTTTTTTTTATTATTACGTTAAGAGATGCTCAGCGGGTGGTACTCAAATCGATAGCTTGACTTTTCCTCAATAAATCATTTATGACTAGGTGCGTGTGATTGTGTGCTAATAAAATTACGCTCAAAATTAAGTTGTAATTATAAATTTGTGATCTTCAATATTTTAAAATCTTAAAAAATTTTACCGGAAGCTGTAAAGCTCATAGCAAATAAGACCTAACTAGGGCAAATTATTCAAAAATGAAAACAAAAAAACGAATTGGCCATTTCAGACTTTGAGGGGATTTAAATTTATACAGCACCATAATTTTACTGTACGACCAAAGAGATTATTCCACAATTTTACTTTACGACCAAAGAATGAATTATCCTGGTAATACGAGGTTCTTTTGGACACCAAGGCAATGGAATAGGGATGGTTTTGGATAGATGCCAGAGTAGACCAAGGAAACACACGGGTTGATGACTTAAGTCATGTATCTCCCTTGAACATTTCCCTTGGTAGTACCTATAGAGAAGGCTTAGGTAAAAAACATTGCATCGATGTCCAAAAGAGTTGAGAGAAGATGAAATATTTTCATCCCCTTTCAGATCACACGGTGTTGAATTCGGTCGAGAAGCTCCAAATAAGATATAAAAGCACCTGCCCAAATGTATGAGGCACAGATCTTGTTCGGCCGTGTTTGCAGCCCTGTCTTCGGTTGCTAGGCTTTTGCACTCAAAATTGGCCCCAACTTGGCCGAGTGTTCATAACGAAAGGCTTTTAGGGTTATGTTTAGACCAAGCTCTATCGCTGTATGACAGCTGATCATTTTCGCTTGGGGAGTCGTTATTTGGGATACTTTTATAATACGTTATTAAGATATTTTCTTCGATATAAAGGTTAGACTGTGGTTTTTAAATAGCCCGAATTGAGTTCCATTTGTGTGTGTGTACAGCGGACTTGTACACTAGACTGGATAAATAAAAAGTTCACGTATCGGGGCCTGAAATAAGTGTTTAGACAGAGAAAATAAAAAGAAAACAAAATATTTTTTTTCGCTGTTCTGCCTTGCTGTTAGTAAGGATGTTTTGAAGCGCTGCATTATGGTCCAGATGTTAATTTTTTTTTACATAAAGTCCAAAAATTTTTTATAAGGTTTTGACAAATTATGTATACACACTTATTTAGAAGGCTTCAGAGACTATAAATTGAAAAAAAAAATTCTCAGATGGCAACGCTGTTTTTATACGAGCTGTCAAAGTTGGCGCCTAAAAATAACCAATATTATTATAAACAGCTGTGTCAACAAGTGCTAAGCAAAAATCGCGTGTGAACCAACAAATTGCTTAAGAATTTATAAAGTTAGTAATGGATAATATAAATCAAGGTATTTCTATAAGTAAAATGTAAAAAACTTTGTCTATTTTTGTTTTTTGTTTTTTTAATAACGTGATTTGTGTAAGTCCCTTTTTTGCAAGAAATTAGAAATTTTGTTTGTGTTTCGTGGAGTTAAAGTTATGTGTATCGTTCCGTACCGTTCATAATTTGTATACCAGGTGAATAGTGATAATGTGTACTTTTAGGTGGTATATGAAACTTGTGCTCATTTTTGCTCGAATTTGAAATATTCGACATTTTCAGAAATATTCGTATTTCAACATGAACAAATTCTTTAAATTTGGGCAGAAACAATCATTATTTGGGTACTGTTTTCAATTGGGTTCTTCAAAAAATAAATAAAAACGATTTAAGTATTGAAAAAAAAGAAGAAATTAAGAAAAAAAAATCGACGTATGTGTGGCTATGTCATCGAAAAATTAGCGAAATGTAATAGAATGATCCCCACATTCAAAGAGAAATACCCTGAGTGGGTTTCAGCTAACAATGTAACTATGTAAAAGAGATATATGCTCATAGTCAGATACATTTTACACCAAATGGGATTATATCTGATACTGAACCAGATGGTACAGACTCTGAGGAGTCGGTTGCAGACTTGGAAATATACTCATTTCACTTAGTTGCAGATGATTTTTAATAACTTGATATGTAAAAATACCATACTTATATTAAATAATAACACTATATAATAATGTTTTAATGTGAAAAGAAACATGATATTGTCAGTTTAGTAAAAATATAAATCAGGGTTTGATTTTATATATTAATTAAAAATTTTTGAAAATACACACGTTTTTTTATATATAAAATAAATCAAAAGTTAAATCTAACCAGTAAGTTAATCTAAACATTACACTTAAATTTTTCAATAATATTTTGATGTTTTATTTCTTTTAATTTTTCCGCATATGGTTTGAGGGTGAGGCTTTTACTCGATATTAACCATTTTGTTATTATAATATTAGTAATACCAAAAGTATATGTGCAGAGTTTCAAACGAATATCTCACTGCCCATGGGTGGTAGGCGTGGCTCTTATCAAATTTCGCTTATTTTTAAATACAACTTTTATTTTGAAGAGAAAAACTTATGTACCATATTACGAGGCGATATCTTGAAAACTATGGAGTTCTTGATGGTTAAATCATGTTGATGATATCACTTTATATGGGAGGTAGGCGTGGTTCTTACAAGATTTCAGCCATTTTTGTTTATTATTTTATCCATAGTACCAAAAGTATATTTGCAAAGTTTCAAACGAATATCTCACTCGTACGACTTTATGTCAAAAAACCCAAAAAAAAAGTAAACAATTTTAAGGATCGCACCAAGTACTTATTTTTTAGAATCTTTATGGACAACAAGGTGTCCCAAATTATTTTTTTTGAAATTGTTTTTTTTTTAATAAAAAATATTGGAATTTATTAACAATGAAATAATGACGGGCTTGTAGACAATGTACACCTAGTGTCTACAAGCCCGTCATATAAAATGTGTACTAGCCCAGCATGTAATAAGCACTAATTTTATGTTATCAATAGAAAAATCCGTCACTAAAGCGAAAAATAAAGTTAATTACAAAAGTTACTAGCTTGAAATTTCAGAGGTGAGGTGATCTACAAATAAAACAATGCAACAATGAAAAATTTACAAATTTGAGAGCTATCCAAATGGAAGATAATAAACTTTCTGCTGGAAAAATGAGCTGTAATTGACGAGAAGACAGATATTCAGCAACTTTGAACACCTTAGCACGAGATGGTCACTAAAACTATTAATAAATTGTGATACTAACGATAGACCAATGATGGTTAGAGGTGATTCTTCAGACCAATAACCCTATCCAATGTATATGCAGTAGAGTGGGTCGAAAAAAAAAGTTTGAAAAAACCAGCCCCTATTTCAAACCTGACCTCGAATGGATTCCAAAATAAAACAAAAAAAATTTTTTGGACAAAATGTAAACAAATTTATAGGGCTAACAAGGTTTACTAGTCAAATATGAAAGTATGACCTTGGAAGTAAAAATGTTCTGAAGAAAAAATGTAGTACTTGTAAAGCACTTTTAACCCTTTCGTCCCCAAATTTTTTCCTGCTGTTCAAGAAATTATTTTGATATTTGAAGCATGATTTACTTACTCAAGGAGTGTTTGTGCAAAATTGTATGTCTTCACGCCCCTCCGTTTGGGTCGTAGAGAGAGTTGCTTGTAGGCAACGTTGGGCCATAGTGGCATAAGTAAATTCAAAGATAGAATTTTTTTATATGAAGAATTTATATTTTTACTTGAGTTAATTACTAAGTACTGCTAAGTTTAGAATGAGAAAAAACAATTTTTGTGGTGGAGAAGGTAGAAGTGGTCTGTAACAGTGAATTTGTAATGTTAGCTAGAATTTAATCAATGTTTTTCGTTATACTTAAGCAAATTAGAATGCTTCCTGTAAAGAAGTTAAGCACTTGTAACTGATGTACCTAAGCACCAGTAAAAAATTCGAATGTACCACTTATATTTCCTCTCTAGTACATTTTACTTCAATACCGTTTTTCTGATTACGATATAAATTTGAAAATTTCCTTTATATCAATAACTTCAGTATCGAAGAAGTCGGTAAAATACTCTACAGGAAAAATCTTTTCCAAACACTTTTTGAAACTTCAAATGGCTTACATCTCCATCTTAGAACCTTTACGTCGATTTTTTTTCGATATTACTGGCAATTTCCAGTTCTGCAGACATTTGTTCACCTACTTCTCCAGCAAAATACTCCAAGAGTCCAAGTACAATGTTCTCTCCCTTTTTTAAACACTGTTCCGCAAAGCGTGTGGCGCGGAACACTGGTGTACCGTGGTCATCAGTTGGTGTAACGCGGAAAAAAGTCAAGGTTTTGTGAAGATAATACACCTAAAAATTAGGAGCTTTGTAACCAGGGCTTCTGAAAAACACCCTAATATTATATATATACATTGTTTTTTACAGAGGGAAGCACTGATGATGAAGTCTCTGCTTGATGAATTGTTGTCTGTCCTACAAGAAGTCGTTAAAATTGTCAATTACATTAAGTCGCGACCGCTGTACTCTCGTCTGTTTTATGTAGTGTATCAGGAAATGGAAGCAGATCATCAGTCACTTCGGTTTCATACAGAAGTACGATGGCTTTCTCGCGGAAAAGTGCTATCTCGGATTTACGAGCTAAAACTTACTTGTTGGTTTGGTTTGTTGGCACCTGTCAAGGCCTTGATGCTTGAAAAAAATTGAAAGTTTACCAACTTCAGGAATACATATTTATGCTTCATGCGCGCATGCTTTGTATGAGCGTCACCCCATAAGCTTACTTGTTTTCAACTTGAACGTCAGATGCTTTAATGCGAACATGCCTTCTATGTGTTCTGGCCTAATGGGTAGTAAAACTTGCGTATCTAGAATCTACATATTCGCTCATTTAACTGAACAGCTAAACAGAAGAAGGCAAGGCAGGAATTCTAATATTTTAACGTCTACACTAAGGGAAATAATGCATATTAACATTATCCACGCCTGAGTATCAATTTTATTTAAATATTTACGTGGATAAATCAAATATTTTCCCTACAACTCGTTTT
Organism: Pherbina coryleti; assembly: GCA_943735915.1. Taxonomy (NCBI): domain Eukaryota; kingdom Metazoa; phylum Arthropoda; class Insecta; order Diptera; family Sciomyzidae; genus Pherbina; species Pherbina coryleti. Next base: position 55,117,890 of record OX030950.1, read on the forward strand.
TTTCCCGTATTTGAATTTTATTTATACCACAAACGTACACACATATTCCATACAAGCAAGCAGCAACAGCATCGCACACTACACACATACTCCGACAAGCAGCAACAGCATCGCACTTTGTTCCTGAGTTTATTTCTTGCATTTGCAGTTCTTACAGTTCTCATAGTTCTCATTTAGTTATTGTTTCAGGAGTAATATATTATGCATGTTTGGCAAAGAAATTAAATTATGTAGGGTGGAGTGACAACTCGGTATTTTCAGGAATATCTTGGACCGATTGTCATTTACCTGCATAATTTGCTTCTGCCTAAAAAATTTTGTACATTACTTTTTCGTTCTGTAATTTATACTATGTTTGACAGTTGGTGCAATATTAGTGCACCAACTGTCAAAAATAGTATAAATTAGAGAACGAAAAAAGTGAAGCGATGATAAATTATACAGGCAATGGCATTTGATGAACGCAATATGAAGAAAATAATTCCATAAAACCATTAATAACATATTCAATTTAAATATGTTTTTTTTTAATTTCAATATTTTTATTCAAATTTTCTATAAATGCGATAGTTTATTTTCAAATAGTAAATATTTGAAAGATATTTTAAAAAATTCGTGCATAATTTTAATATATTTTTTATTAATTCTGTTTAAATATTTAAATATTTAATTTAATTAAAAAAGTATTCAAATAAATTTTAAATATTTACGTAGTCGATTTATTCAAATGCGTTATTGGTGCAAAAATGACTCGCTTTTTGGATAAATTAAAAAAGTTTTTGGATAAATTTAATATTTTTTTCCCTTAGTGTACAATCTACGTACAGAATCTACAATACTTTATAAATTACACTTTTTCTTCTTCATCATCTTCAGATTAATCCCAATCGAACTCCAACATTTTTTTAATCTCTTCATTACACAAACTTCTCATATGCGGCGTCATAACAGAAACAAATTATTTTATATCCACTATAGCCCACAGGCAACTTGTGAATTTCATAAAATCATTACTTTATACATAAAGCGCACAACTCAAACTTACTTTCCAACTAATATTGTGTGATGTATGTAGAATACAGTATATATGTTACAAAACAATTTTATTTAATTATTATCGAAAATAGTGCACTTATTTCTGATAACTCCAGTTTGTAATAAGCTTATTAGGGACAATTTCACTTCACTCTTCCAAAGATAGCAGGAACGGTAACAGTAAATTTTGCATCATATGGTTTTGCTTATGATTCTCAAAACCCTAACCCATCAACATTACTTAATTTAGAAAAAAATATTGTTCGTAGCTTTAACTATAAGACGACAAACATGTGAAATTGCTCTCAGGCAACGTTGGGGTCGGAAGGGTTAAACGACTTATTATTTTTTAAGATCGGATATGTTATGCTCAAGTTATAGAAAAAAGACAATTTCGGCTGTTTTTCCGATGGATTTTTATTTTGGAATCCATTCGAGGTTAGCTTTGAAATAGGGGGTGGTTTTTTTTAAACTTTTTTTTTTGTATGGAGGCCGACCCACTCTAATGTGCAGTTGGCATTTTGTTGACTTTTAATCACATTACGGCTGAAATGTGTTGGTTTCAGAAACTTCGAAAGCTTTACGAATTACAACGACTACAAGTCACTAAATTAAGCCACTGAAAAGGCTGTATCACATAAAAATTCAACCCTGACAACTTTGAGAAGTAATTTTAGAAGAAACTAAACGACTTTTATTATGATCCTTTTATTCTGATTATGGTAGACTTCAGGCTTTTTCTTGGTCTAAGTCACCGGTCTGAGTGCTTTGTAGAAATTTTAAGAATAGTTTGAACGAGTACAAAAAATTTTCGCACGATGATGACCCCACAAAAAATAATTTTATTCGATATCAAGGCTACACTGAAATGCACTATGCCAAGTACTGTACAGTAGTGAACTGTGTTGAATAGGTAAAAGGTTCTATGCAGCTATTTATTCAATATTCCAAAATGTAGTTATTTCATCATTATGATATGAAGCCTTAGGTTAGCTCAAATATATTGCATCCTTAATTGAATTTTTATCGGAAATTTGGGTCTATCCAAATTTAATCTTTTCTTAAAGAATTTTTATCTTTAATCGTCTACTTTCACAAAGAGTGTGATGATAGAATTATTGGCTGGTATATCAAATATTCTGATTGTACTCTTGGATGGCTTCGAAATAGAATCACTTTGGTACTTTTAGTCTTCAAGGGACGAGGGCGTGGCAATAAATTAATTTAATTGAGAAGTAAGCTCCGAGATCCACACAGTATCAAATTGAATTTTTTATTTTTTTTTAATTTTTTTTTTTTTTTTTTTTTTTGTCAACTACGAACTCATTTAAGAAATCATCACAGCACGTACAACTGCGTGTCTTGTAGTAACAAGGCACTAAACACTAAAAATCTTACACACGCACACTTTCGTATAAGCGTATAGAAACACGCACTTTTTAAATATCCTCTTAATTCAGGACCTAAGTATTTATACTCAAAGTAATGATTATAAGTTCGAAAGTTTTAAGGAATGACATTAGGTATCTTGATTTAAGCACTACATGCTGTTCAATGCAGCTTCATTGTGGTTTCTTCTTACTCTCTCTCTCTCTTTTTTCTCTCTCTCTCTCTCTCTGTCGACTTGATTTATTGCTGTGCACATACATGTTATGCAAATGTTTATAAGCCGCCTTTGCGCAGATTGAATTTCCTTGCCTCGACGCCTAGCAGACTTTGATGTTTACCGCTTTGCACTAGTATCGACAACATAACCAGCAACAGCAGCAGGAGCAGCATGTGTAGCTATAGATAAAATCTCTGCTGCATGCGTATTAATTTTAAAGCGTTTAAGTAAGGTGCGCACGCTCGCACAGCTATGCCAATTTTTACTTTGCTACACTTACAGATGCTCTATGACAGCGGCAGCAGCGGCGGCGGCGTGTTATGCAAATGCAAATGATCGATGCAAACAACTGAACAACCAATCGAACGTTTGATCGAACGATTGATGATAATCCTTAACATATGAATGTTGTATGTAGATGTTAGTTAGTTGTTTTTTTTTTATTTTGCCTATTTGCGGTTTCCTGTTGTGTGTGTATTGCATGTGAAGATGTTTATCAATGGCGAAGATTGATGGGCAAATGTTTACGTTTAAACGGCATGTTTTGCATATATTTTTCAAAACGAAAAAATATCATTCTTATTATTATTATTATAAAGAAGTTTTTATTTTTCATTTGACTGGCAATTGTGGCACGATGCACGCTTTTGATTGCTATTGTGTCAATGGCGTTGACAATGTTGGATTTAAGTCACAAAACTTTCAAAACTGACACAGTTCAATTGCACGCGACAGCAATTAACGATATTTATCATTAAAATTTATTGTTAATAATTGCTTGCTTGGTTTTATGAAAAAGTGATTTGACTTGCCGCACGTTATAAAAAAAAAGAATAAAACATCAAAAGCATAGCAACAGGGTACATGCAAGAAATTCAAACGCACGAAGAAATAAAATAAAATATAAAAAATCACAATGTTATTGTGACAATAAAAAAAAAAAAAAACAAAAGCAAAGGCATGACAATACATGTTGTGAACAATTAATATTGATGGTTAAAAAAAAATAAGAGATAAAAAATCACAAATGAATAGAAAAATTCGTGTTTGTTTTTCTTAAAAAAAACAAAATGCAAAACTCATAAATTAAGATAAAAAACCCAAATCTTCAAAAGCTTTAACATTCAACATTTCCAATTTCGTGCCTTGAGTCTAGTGTTATCATTCCCGGTTTCGGGTTATTCGAGAAACCGGGTTTTTATTGATTTTTCGGTTTCGGTTTTTTTTTAAATTGTACGTTTCGAATAACTTGAAAAAACGGGTTTTTTTCTGGTCGGGTTATTCGACATTTTCGAATGCTTAAAATTCTTAACTTTTCCATTTTTTTTTTGATTTTTGTTAATTTCCAGCGTATTATTTACAAAATAAAATTTTATTTATAGAAAAATATTCGTGGTGGCAGCACTATTTTGTTTATTAAACACATCCACTAAAGTGCAACACTTAAACAGCTGTACTAACTATTTGCCCAACATCTACAATAAGTGAAAGAGTATTTTCCGTTTCAACTTCAATTAAAACAAAACAAAGAAATAGATTGTCACCAAAGCATTTAAGGGGGGGGGGGGGGGGTGGGGGTTGGTAAGGTTTGACAACTTTTTTTTAATTTTTTTTTATTTTGTTTCTGAAAGTACAACATCTGAAGAATATTGTATTTTATGTTTAGGTTATTCGGAGCAAAACTAACGAAGTTACAGTAGGTTGAATGACCTTACCTCCAACTAGTGTTGCTTAGTGTACAAAACTTTAAATCGATTTTCCCAAACATGTCATTTTTAAAATCGGTGACCAGCCTACAGAAAAAACTACTGAACCGATTGTTTTGAAATTTTGCACACATATTCAACTTATAATTACTAACAATTAGACAATTACTAAATAGATAGATTTTTTCGTCAAAAATCGTCATTTTGACTTCAAAATGGTGCCAAAAATTGAAAAATTAAAAAATTAAAAAAGCTACACGTCACTGGAGAGATAAAGTAATAAAATAAAGAAATCATTTTGATTTTTTGGTTTCAGGTGATCCAGTGATTCTGTAGGCTGGTCACCACAAAAAGACTTTTTTCGAGGCACTTGCAGAGATCTTCAATAAATCCGTTCTTTCTCTCTATTTTTTAACAAAATTTTTTTAAATATTCTTAAAATGTTGTACTTTTATATAATAAAATGTAAAATAAACCTACTGTTATAGTTTTTTCTAAAAAAATTCATGAAAAAATGTATTAGTTAGACGAAACAAACCTGACCCCCCTTAAATTGAATTTTATTCATCAAATATTATTTTAAACGTGAAACGAAATGTTATGCTGTGTACTTATTTTTAATATTAATGGATTAATTTCTTTTTATTGTATGTTCCTTGCAAGTCCTTACTTTTTTCATGCATATATGGATTTAAATTACTATTTTTATTTTTGTCTTACTGTACTATTAAATACGCTTTATAAAATCTTTATTTAAATGGACTATATATATATATATAAAAGAAAAATATTTACGATGCCTTTTGAGGAAGAATCTCAATTTTTTATTAAATTTAAAATATATTTTATTAAAAGCCGGTTAACCGGTTTGAGCCAATTATTTTCTTTTAAGTATTCGAAAATCCGGTTTTTAAAAAATTTTCATTTTCGGGTTATTCGAGAAACCGGTTTTTACATTTTGTCGAATATTTGACAACACTACTTGAGTCTTTCGTTTTGCCTCTCTGAAAAGATGGATTGTGGTTGGAAAATAGATAAATAAAAGACATTGAATTAATAAAATGGGCTAGATGGAGATTGTTCTTAAAAAATTTAAGACAAAAAAAAAACTGCTTTGCAAACATTTGGAACGAACACTCTGTGCCAAGTTCGTGTCTTAAGTCTATCGTTTATTTTACTCTAACAGGCAATGGAAGTTCTAAGTTTGCATTAATCTGCAGCTGAAATTACAAAATAATTACCAAAACGCCATTAATTGCCACGATCTTGTTTTTTTTTTGTCTTTAATTTTCTGAATTTTTTTTTAACTCTCCTTACATTCCTAGCAATTGAACTATTCCGAATTACAATTACAACTTCCCACAAATTTAACCGACAATAAATCTTGAAAACACATACAATCCACTTCCCGCAATTAATAGCAAATCCAATTCATGTATATTTTTGTTGTCTGCTATTGGTCTGCAGCGAGGCTTTAATGATAACTTCATATATATTTTTAAGCTAAGCAAGCAATAGACAAAGAAACGTCCTTGAGTATTGCTTATATTTTTTTTTGTTTGTGTTTCTGTGTGTTCTTTAAAAATAGAGCATAACTTGTTTCTGTGTGTTTTGCTTTTGCAAAAGTCTTGCGCTCTGTTGCACATTTTCATTTGTCGATAATTATTTATTTTCCATTTAACTAAAAGTTAAATTGTGCAGAATCTAGAGCAAAACGTGCAAATAACTGAAGCGCAACAACTACAACAATAACAGTGGCGGCAAACAGCAAGAAAATCTTTAATCAACTAAAGCAAACAGCTCTAAGATACAAAAACAAAAGCAACTACATACAACAAAAATCACCCAAGCTACTTTCAAGCAAAGCGTATTTTTTTTTTCTACATGCAGCATTTAATAATTCTTTGCTTAAGCATAAAATCGACTGCCTGTCTGCCGATTTGTTGAATTGAAGAAAAAAATTTAAGAGCAACTCGCTTAAGTCTCCACAAGATTAGCTTGTGCTGCAGCGTTTCTTAAGCATGAACTGCTAGCGGCTTAGGATCGCAGCATTAGAGCCAGACTAGCATAAAAAATTAATGCAACTCAGCGCAAAAAGCAGAAATGCATATAAAAAAAAAACAAACCAAACTTTTGATGAAAATCCCAAAGCAATATAGAGAAAACAACAAACGGAAAATAGTTTGTTTTTCGAATAATTTGTATAATTTGTGGCAATTCTTAATTTATATCGCTACACTGTTTGTTGTTTTATTTCCGCGCCGCTAGCCCAAACAAACAATGGCGTTGGCTATGGCAGCATAAATGGTGTTGTTTTATTGCATTGCATTTAAGCGTGCTATTGCTGTGGCAACAAAAAACAAAATTAAACGCTCTCTTATAATTAAACTAGGTCAGCATAAATGATTTTGTTTTGTTTTAATTTTAATTTCAATTTCAATTTAAAATAATTGCTATGAATTTATCAAAAATTTGGGTGTGCAAGGAAAGTCCTTTGTTTTGCTTTTTGTGAGAGTGAACTATTGATCTTTATATTTAATTGTTTAAATTATAATGAATACAATTTTATTGAATTTTTATAAGTTTTGATTAAGATTTTATTTGTATTTTATACTTCATTACTTGATACACTCAATGAAATTCAATTAAAGGCACCTGTGTTTTCTCAAAAATTAGAAAATTAAAATACTTTTTTTATTTATATTTAGTTTACAAATTTTAGTTTTAAATTTAATTTAATTCAAAAACAGGTAAATTAAAACATTATTTCATATTTTCATCAATTAAAATTTTATACAATAATTTTTAAACAAAAAAGATACAGTAGTTTCGACTATGTCGTAACATAAGACGTAGAATTAGTCAATTCGCTTTTGATGACATCTCTTTTAAAAACTATTGAGCAAAATATTTATTTCATACACCTGAGCATATGACCTTTAAAAGAGTGCCGGAGAGGGTTAATATGTATGACTGACCCCCATGCAAAAAGAACATTTTTGCCTTTGACACCTATTCCCTCCGAGCACTTCTTAGGGGGGCTCCCTTACAAATATTATGGTTTTTGTATATTTATTCCATACACCTGAGCATATGACCTTTAAAAGATTGCCGGAAAGGGTTAATAGGTATGATCGACACCCATTACTTTTGTAAAAGCAACATTTTTGCCTTTGACACCTATTCCCTCCGACCACTCTTTAGGGGGGCTCCCATACAAATTTTATGGTTTTTGTGCCGGAAAGGGTTAATATGTATCACTGACCCCCATTACTTTTGCAAAAGAAGCATTTTTTTCTTTGACCCCTATTCCCTCCGACCACTCCTTAGGGGGACTCCCATACAAATTTTATGGTTTTTGTTTATTTATTCTATACACCTGAGCATATGACCTTTAAGAGAGTGCCGGAGAGGGTTAATATGTATGACCGACCCCCATTACTTTTGCAAAAGAAACATTTTTGCCTTTGACACCTATTCCCTCTAACCACTCCTTAGGGGGGCTCCCATACAAATTTTATGGTTTTATCGATAAAACCGGAAACTGTCGATAAATAACATCAAATTTAGCTTTATATTTCATGTAATTGTGTAAAATTTATATAAGTTAGATAGTTCTAACATGAATTTTTGTCGCATTGAGGATCAAGCAGACCAACAAGTGCTAACATCAACATTGTACGATCAGTACTTTAGGCCCACCAAAGGCTCAAAAAGTTATATAAATACCGACACCTGATCACTATCAACCACCCTACTTACCTCCGAGAATGACGTATACTACGTCAAAACATGAGTTTGGAACGTGAAATTAAAGGCAGTATAAAAAAATAACCAAAAGCATACGAAATAATAATTTTACTTAAATTAATAATGAGTTCAGCTCCCTGAAGTTTGTAATGCGGTTTGGCATCGAGTCGACCACTTTTTGGAATTCTGAAATTGGGATTTGGGACCATGCTTCAGTTACTGCTTTGCGGAGCTCTTCCACCGACTCAAATTTTCGTCCATCGGTATAAACACGTCGAGCCAAGTTTCCCCACATGTTCTCAATTTGATTGAGATCTGGGGAGCGAGCTGGCCACTATAAAAGTGTGATTTGCTTTTCTACAAACCACTGACGAGTGGACTTTGACACATGTATAGCAGCATTGTCTTGCTGGAAAATTACATTTTGGTCCATCTGCTGCTCCAGAAAGTTTACCAAAATATCTTCTAACAAGTATTTATAGCTCTAGGAGTTCATACGTGTGGAAATTTTGCAAATGCAATTCTCATAGTTAAAAGCGGCCCAAACCATTAAAGAACCGCCTCAAAAGTAACGTCTGGTGGAAAAGTGCTCAATTTTCTTCAAATCGTGCCAGTAGTAGTTAAAACCATCCGGTCCATCTAGCTAGAAAATATCACTTTTTTCCGCTCGTTGGTTTATGACACATTCTTTCTGGCAAAGTCCAACCTAGCCTTTTTATGCAAATCTTTCCCAACGAGACGATCACTGCTAGCTAACATTTTATTGTACTCGACGCCACAATGCATCGAAATGGTACGAAAATAAGAAAAAAAATGGTTGTTTTTTTAAAAAAACGTATGCAATTTAGATCTTTATTATTTAGTTCTATAAAACTTAAAAGATTTTTTAAAATATCTTTAATAATAAACAAATGCGAACACTTTATACAACACCCTGTTATTTTAAGAAAATCAAGTAATTTAACATTGGGTTAATGTTTTAAAAATTACATTATGTTTTTTCTAAAAAGCAGTAAAGAGGATTATTTTAAAATGTATTTTGCTTCTGAATGTATGTGGCGTCCGTGGCGTAGTTGGTTAAAGTGCGTGGCCGCTATGTCAAAGAACTTTGGAAACCCAGGTTCGAACCCCAGCAGCGACAGAAAATTATTTGAATTAAAATAATTTTTCTGTACGGCCGCCACCTCTCTGCAGACAATGGCAAACCTCAGAGAGTAATCAAAATGCCATGTAAAGCTTCTTGAGAACGAGAACTTTCCGTTCATCGCCGTTCGGAGTCGGCGTTAAGCATGTAGGTCCGGTTCTCGGTCAATTGTGTACAAACTTAATAACACGCACAACACAATTGATCATAAGAAGCTAGGTCAAAGTCCTTTCAAGGGCTGCAATGGCCAGTTATTTATTATTTATTTATTTTGCTTCTGAAAGTAATTTTGTTTAGTATATATTTTGTATAAAAAAATTTTCTTTACCTTAAAAAAAAAACACCTAAGAACTCAAAAATTTGCAAGATTTGATAAGCTATAACAAAAAAAAAGGATTGTTTGATTTTGGCGAAACTTTTTTGTAATTTTATTTTGAGTATTTACTTTTGATTTGTAAAATGTTATCTGCCCCTTTTTATAAACAAGAAAGTTATGCAGATTTAAAAAAGTGACTTTTTGCGAAAAATGCTCAATTTTGTATGGAAAATTATTCAAAATTTAGTAAAATTCAAAAGGGAATTGCAAAAAAAAGAATTCTTTGATTTTAACGCAACTTTTTTGTAATTTTATTTGAAGTGTTAACTTTTGATTTCCAAAGTATTATCTACACCTTATAAAAAGAAAGTTATATTAGATAACAAAATAATTTAGTAACACAGGATAATTCAGCTAGTTTATATATAAAAGTGCAATTAAAAGAAAATGAAGAATTGGTAGCGCAAAACAAAAAAAAGAATTTAAGCTGAGTTTAAGAGCAAAGTGGGTCTCTTGGTCGACAAACCAAAGCCAGGATATGGGTCTACTAACGATGGAAACACAGCTAGTCGCTTTTTCTATAACGTTGCACTAAGCTCGCAGATAACTGGCATAAACAAAAGTTTGATAGAACAATTTTTTTTTTATATATTGAGAGTTCTGGCAAGTGGCTACCCCATATATCTGAATAACTTCAAATTGTTATTAGAAGAAACAGGTAGTTGTATATAAATTTATATGGCTGGTATTATATGCCGAGCAGTGTTCATAAAGTTCTCATACATGGATATGAAGTCATTTAAGCATTTTACTTACCAATCGGAACATTGTCTGAAGAGGCATTGGAAGCAAGGCACAAAGAATTTAGAAAAAGTCGACCTAGCCATACCCGTAAATGCTCGAGGACTAAGTCTAATACAGATTTAATGAAAATATTTTTTCTGACATTTGAGCCTCTCTTAGCATCCAAAAGAACTATTAAATCAAAATCAAATGTAATTATTGATGAAGAAGTTGAGAAGTTTATTCAATTCTATATTGACCCTTATATTGTTTGTAGTGATTCTCACGAAGAAGTCCATAGCGATGTAAGTCAATAGCGAGATGAGTTCTTGGTTGTTTGTACATATGTATGCACACATTACTTTTATTACTTTTGTATTTCACATTTTGTTAATAAAAATAAGTTACCAATTTTATTTTTCTATTGTAATTAAAATGAAATTTCCCTAAAAACTGATTTTTTTTATTAATACAAATGGGAATATTCATGAGTAACAGATGTACCTCCCATACATAATCATGTAAAAAATTAATATAGGTCCAAGGGAGGTACCCCTAGGAACCGACCGATTTCAACCATTTTAGAACACATGTATCGCTTTATTTTACTAACCTTTTCACCGAGTTTTGTATGGATCGACCAACTTTTGTATGTACCTTCCATACAAAATAATGAAAAAAATTAATATAGGTCCAAGGGAGGTACCCCTAGGAACCGACCGATTTCAACCATTTTTAAAACACATGTATTGCTTAATTTGTCTAACTTTTTCATTGAGTTTCGTAGGGATCGGCCAACTTTTGTATATACTTCCCATACAAAATAATGTAAAAGATCAATATAGGTCCACGGGAGGTACCCTTAGGAACCCACCGATTTCAATCATTTTTAATACACTTCTATTTCTTTAATTGCCTAGCCTTTTGACTAAATTTTGTTAAGATCGCTCAATTTTTGTATGTACCTCCCATACAAAATAATGTAAAAAATTAATATAGGTCCAAGGGAGGTACACCTAGGAACTGACCAATTCCAACCATTTTTGCAGTTTTTCTGAATTAGCTTAAATTAATCCAGCATACAAAATTTTATTATCATAGGGGCACTCCTTCTATTTATGTTCCAATTTTGTATGGATTCCATGCACTGTGCGACGTTTAGAAATTTTTAACTGTAAATCCGATATAATTTTTAACTGCAGTTACATTTTCTTTGAGATCAGCTCAAACAATAGCCGCTTTTTGACTTGACTGCTATGGCTGATCGTTTCACTTTTACAGCAATTTCCCTATTCGACATTCCAATGCTCTTGTAGGCGTGAATTTGGGCAGTTTCTTCTACCGAAAGAGTTTTTCCCTTTCCCATGATGAACGGGTGTTAACAAATTACGCACAAATGAAATTTTTTTAAATATAAACAATAAATTTAATCAAATAGAGTCAATTAATATTTATTTGTTCGATAACTTACTTCTTTGATAGCTTTAAAAGACTGCCTTTAATTGAATTTCACTCTACAGCACGCACTAAAACTACAAATTCGTAAATTTCGTGCGAAAAACTAACGGAACTAATATTCTGCGAACTAAAACAAAAATGCGAAACAAAAGCCCAAAGGAAAACAACGAAAAAAAAAACGGTTACTTTTAAACAGAAGATTTTAGCATAAATGTTCTTGCCTTTAATTGAATTTCGCAGAGTGTATCATTGCCTTAACATTACATTTACATTGCGTGCCAACGCTGTAATCGGAAAAACAGTCCTCACAAATAAAATAAGAATAATAAATAATAAGTGATAAATAAGAATAATAATATAAGAATAAAATTAAATAAAATAAATAAGAAATACACGTAGCCAGTATCATCAAATAGTGAGAGAAGTGTGTCTCTCAAATATGAGCGAGAAAATCTGCGAAATTTGGGTGTCTCTCATATAGGAGCGACGTCATAGTTTCTCTATGACTATTGGTCATAAATGAAAGTATCATCATTGAAAATATTATTTTCTAACTTTGAATTGATGAACTTAAACATAACTCCGTAGCAAAGAAAGAAGGCTAGATATCAGATTATTTGGAAAACATAACCTATTTTTGATACATCTCCTGAACAAAAAGTCGTAGAAAGGTCGAACCACCATTGAAAAAGTTTTTACCTTGTCGTTTGATGCTTAACATGACTTTATATCAAATTAATAGGGCCAGATATCAGATTTTTTTCGAAATTTAAGCTATCCTAACCTTTCCAGAATGATTTTTTTTTCGCTTTGTTTTGTACACCGTTTTTGGTGTATTGACGTGTATTTGTTATAATGCTTATGTCTTTAGTTATTTATGTTCCAATGAGTTTCCTATTGTTTAAAAAAACTTGCAATTGTGAGGAAACCGTACGTAGTGAGACTTTTTGATAGTCGAGGAGCAGAGGAATTTAATCAAGTTCTTCTAAACGACTCTCGTTTACGTTAAAATATCGTTCATAAATTACACCCTCCGACAGAATTTATAAATTTTCTTATTAAATTCTGAAACCCCCTTCCCATCAAACCTTATCTGTAGCGCGGATTAAGTGCATCGTTATTTTTCAAAGAAGGAAAACTATGAATTTGCTAGAATTAATTATTATATTAATAGGTTAATGCTGGTGGTGGGATATTGATGTGATTTCGGGCTATATAAATGTTTTAGAAAATCACAAAGCACAATAAAAAGATTTTCGACGTACAGAAAGGAAGACAAAATAGTTACTGATAGGCTGTACATGTATATCTTATGACAAAATTTATGTTCGGAAACCAGAAATAGCATTAAAAATATCAGTACAAAATGTTTCTAACAATTTTCTGCGCTAGAACGTAAGTTTATTTTTGTTATTCCTTTATTACGCCGATTTAAAAACATTTTTTTAAATTGTGTACAGAAAACACCCTTTAATATGATTGTTTGCTAATATTTTGAGTACATTTTTAAGCAATAATCTTCTCAGCATTATTTGTGATTATTTCGTTTTGTTTCTGACGATTTCAAAACGTTACGATGTCGATTTTATAGACGATGTCGCATAATTATGTATCAGCAAAAAAATGCAGTTTCTGTCTTAAGTCTTTTGTTTTTCTTCAAGTACTGCGTAGGTACTATAGGTAAAAGCTGAAAGCTGATTTGAAATCAGTAGACTGAATAAATAAATAAAACATGCGAATTTATAAAATATCAGCGCTGCCTGGTATAATTCGTGCTACACTTTCATCATTTCGAGCGCTCACTTGCTTTCGACTAATTTAATTGCAGCCTTCTCTGCAAAACATTGCCTTGTGGCATACTTTAGCAGCGGCACTTAGCTTTAGTTGTGTTTAGGTGCTAATTGCATGTTGCTGTCTTTACGTTGTGCCGCTTTCATCAACTGCTACGTCAAGCATGTTGCAATAAATTTTAAATGCTACACTTAAGTATTAGCTTATCCTTAACGCAGGCGCCATGTGATGTTGTTGCTGCTGTTTGCAGGGTGGCCAGTTACAGTAGTAGCTGTAGTCTTGTTTACGCCAAAAGGGGGCGTGTACATGATAAATTGCAGCAACATGACAATTTGCAGTGCGTTCACGCAGTATTTGACTTAAGTTTTTTTTTTTTTAATTTTTATAAACCAAGCTGCTGCTGCATAAACTCAACGCTCCGACACGATTTCAAAGCCTAATCATTTTCAATATAAATTGATTGATTAATGGAAAACGCTTTCAGCAGCTTTAAGTGAATGATATGATAAGAAAATTAATTGCAGCCAACAAAAGGTGATAATGTTTTTAGGAGGAAAAAATATTTTATTTTATTTCACGCATTAAATAAAATTAAATAAAATTAATATGCCACGCATGCGTTTCTGTGCCTTTGACAAACGTGACGTTATTAATGTGACACTTAGTGCTGCACACAATAAACAATCTTAACGGAACGACTTCGACAAATACCAGGCTCGCAATAAATCCATCACTTGCCGCTCGCTACCTCTCGTTCGCTCCAACCAAAATTTGTGGGTGACATACTGCTGAAAACAATAACGCGCTGAAATTACGTTGAATAAGTTTGCTGTTAACAAACTGTTAACAATGTTCAAATGTGACATAGCTGTGTGACGGCAAAAAAAAATAAAAAAAACCATCTAGCGTGCGATATTAGGCCGTTGGCGAATTCTAGGGACTGCAATTTAAATCAATTTGAGTCAGAAGCAGGGCCGGATTAAGCTAAGGCGGGTTTGACAACAATTGTTTTTGTGGAATCAGACAGCGATTTATGCAATATGCAAAAATTAAAAATTCTTGACTCAAAACCCAGCAATATATCGATCAACAGAAAGTCGAGAGAAGGCAAAAGAGTTGATGTACTTTCATCAGTGTTTTAACTCTTGCAATGATAAAGGACTAGAACTTCTGAAAGTTAAAATATTTTTCTACCAAATGCGAATTTTAATCATTCCGGTTTTAGCTAATATAAAATTTTTTTTTATTAATTTTTTTACCAAATTGTAAAATACAAAAAATTTATTTATTTTTTATGTAAAAATTAGCAAAAACTTTTTTGGGATTCAATAGTAAGTAGTCCCACACCGACAAATTTAAATATTTTTGTCGCTAGACCCAAAAATATATCGATCGAAATCCAAACATTTTTGCCTCTTGACTCAAAAATTTATCGATCGAGGGTTTTACCGACACGTTATTGGATAAAAATGGGACAAAACAAATGTTGTGGGATTTAGAACTGCATAAGATAAGTAAGAATTTAGATTTTCAGATTTCTTAAAACAATTTAAATACCGTTTTTTGTAGATTAGTTACTGAAAAAATCAAACCTGGAAATATCTTTTCCTACTTAATCCTTCATATGTTATCAATTATATCAAAACAAAAGCGAAAAAAAAGCTGTCGCAATGCATTGATTTATCTTAGAAGTAAAAATCGAGCAGAAAATACACCAAATCGGATGAAATCACGCCTTAATTACTTGATAATATACTCTCTTTAAGTATTGAATCGGGCAAAATTTAATAAAATTGATGCTCACCTCCATGCGATGGGTCGTCATCAAACAATAAGAACATTCTTAAACTCCGAAAAAAGTATCGGTTGACTTTATATGACATGAAGTGACATAATTTGATATGACATGATATGACGTGACACATTAATTAATTAATTTTTATTTGATGCAAGAGCCACCGAATAAAGAAAGCTATAGCTATGAATGACAGTTTTACTCGGTTATCAACACTAGGTCGTGATGAATAAAAGACACGTCGTCATACCTTTAATGGAACTCTGCCAACGAGAAAAGCAAAACAGCTGATATACATACATATACAAACAGCTAATATACGACCATATATCCATTGAGAAGCAAAGCCGAAATGGCTTAGAGATCATCCTGAACAACACCTTGTCTAAAAATATCATTTTAAAATACCAGCTTAAGGCCACAATTTTATTTTCTACTTTGATATTTTTTGATGAAATTGTTAAATTTCATGTTAGGAAGTATTTTTTTTTTAAGTTGCAAAATAGAAAATAAAATCGTGGTCTTAAGCTGGTATTTTAAATTAAAACTTTTAGACAGGGTGTTATTCAGGAATATTTGAAGAATCCAAATTGAGCAAAGTTTCTTCGGTACCATTTCTAGTACCCGAGATATAAAATCTTATATTAATTTTTTTGAAAAAGTTAAAAAATTGCATTCAAGTATACATTTCTCAAAAATAGGAAAATGCATATGCAAAAATTATGCTAATTATTAATTCGGCAACTTTAAGGAATTCGTTAACACTGTAATCAATACCACCAAAATTTAGACTATTGGGTAACAATCAAAAATTCTGTGCTATCTCGATTACAACTTTTGCTTCGAATATGCTTCACACATGACACTGTGGATAAGAATCGTGAGTGGCATCGTAGTTACCAATATATTGTTAGTTTAAGCCTATACCTACTTTTGCTTTAAAACATACGTAGTTTTTTTTATAAAAGTCAAAGCATTTTAAGGTCGATATTTTGGACAAAAAACAACTTTGTCCTTGCGGGGCAGGAAGACATCCTTTTTTTTAAACTTTTTTTTTGGGTGATCTTGACAACCCCATCTAACTTTTGAGACCTCTTAGAATGTGAAATTAGAAAAAAAATTGTAATTCGATACGCCCTATTATGCATACCATTCAATGGTATGGGCAAAATATCAAGTCAATTTCTTAATTATTATGGGAATTATGAAGATTTTTCGATTTTGATGAAGTCACTATGTGTGAAAGGTAGGTGAATTTTCAATTTGAACGGTCCAAATTTCAAATTCAGAAGGCTTATTAAAAACCAAAGCTTCTGTGTTAAACTGCAAGCGATTAGAAACATTTTCGCGGAATTTTAAGAGATTTCACTGCTTCGATAGACACTTTGTAAACGAAGGCAGGCGTGATCTTATCTGAAATAGCTCATTTTCAAGCTTGATCTTCATTGTTTAGAGAAAAGCATATGCAGTGAATTTCAAAATCAATCTTCAAAAGTACTTTTGAAATCGCGTCAACAATTGAAAAGACGGATAGACATAATCATATGGACTCATATTCGACTTAGGTTGTGATGCTGGTTAAGAATACATTTACTTTTCTTTATCTGCCACGCCTTTTTATGCGCAAAGCGACATAGTTGATGTGCACCTAACGCTGTTAACATGAACTTTTAAAAATCTGAGTTAATTTTTCAACTCAGCAATTTTGCCAGTGGTACTTTTAATATTATTTTTTAATCGAAACCCAATAACTTCAACTATTTTTATCCATTGCTAATTTGGAGATAGCCCCCGTCAAAAAAAGCGAACATAATTTTCTAGAGAACTGAATGAAAACTATAAATAAACGTTTATTTTTCTTTATTCTAGCAAGCGTGGAGCCCTTTGAGGCACGGGGCTCTTAACAGATGTTAACCCTGCTGGATGGCTTATACGGCTCTGGCAAGTATTGTTAAATGTTGCTGCAAAATGTTTTGTTCCACTGAATAAAGCTGCAATAAATCGCTACAGAATGTTGACCGCAACATTTTGCATTTGCTTACTGCATATTATGGCCGTCATATGTTCAGAATATTAAAGAATTCCAATTAAGTTGTTAAAACAAACACATTTTTTATGTTTAACTTTGAGTTAGAATTTAATATTACTGCAAAAAATACAAATTTTAAGAGTTTCTAGAAGAGTTACTTTGCAACCAAACATTGTTAACGATTGTTTTTGTTATATTAGGTATTTACTAGTATTGGAACTATTTTGTTTAAATAAAACTTATAAAAATATATGATAATTATCAGTGTAATCTCTCATTGCTGCTCTTGCAATGTCAGCTATTTTTTGATATCTACGTTTAAATAGCTTTTCCACTTTCTTGCAAACTTTATAATTCTGTTTATAAGGATCATCCCAAAACGATGTTACACAGTAAAAACTGATAGTCAGAACAAGCAGTAGCTGTATAAATATAAACAATTTAATATTCTGGCCATTGTTTGAATTGAGTTGCTTACCAGAATAATTCTACCTGTTAACATCTTGTCAAACTGAAAGTGTACTGATTTTTTTATTACATTCAATTTCTTATAAGCGTTTATTAAATAACTGCTGCCCCGTTTATAATCAATTTTTCATGAATTTGTTACACTTTAAAAAGTAAAATTATATGCAAAAAAAAAGTGGAGACTTATATTAAAAAAAATGATCACAATAGGAAAAAAACCCATAAACTTTCAGCTTGAGTTTCACTACGTAGCTCATTATAATAAATGGTTCAACCAAAATTCATACAGTTTCCAAAATCTGCACAATTCTGCTGTAAATCAAGTGTTAACAATGCATAAACGACACCACGGTGACATTTTACCGCGACAGCCACACACGAACAACAACGGTCACAAAAATCTAGCCCAATCTGACCCAGTTGTTATGTTTCAAAAATGTGTATGTTTTTGTTTGTTTGTAGGAACGTGTGTTCATTAGACGTTTGCTCACATAAGCAAAAATTCTATAACTCAATTCATTTGAAATGATTTGGTTAAGAATGTTGCCAATAAATATGCGGTTTGCTGTCGCAATGCGTAAAGAATTGTTGAACGTGCTTCCAGCAATATTTCAAAATCTGTCTCTTGAATTCTTTCAATACAATACTTATTCAAGCGAAATCAATTTTATTCGGTTGAAAATTATGTAAGATTTGTCAAATCGAGCCACAAACATGTACAAAGTAGTAAAAAATGTCAGAAGTTAAAAAAAAACAGAATTAAGTACAAGTTAGGTCATGACTACGTCGTGTTAAATATTTCCAGTGTTAAATGATCACATAAGAGAACCGACTATATCTTAAAAACGATGCACCTGTGAGACTTTCAATGTCTGTATAAAGTGCTATATTACCTTTGTTCGGGCTTGGCGGCTAAATCACTGATGACATCCACCTTACACAATAAACGGGCATATCTATTGGAGTAGCTACACTGCGAAATTGAGCGAACTCCCCTCTATGCTAAAAATTTAACAAAACCGAAAGAGAAGATATACTATAAACGAAACAAATGAAAGCAAATGACGCCTCAATATATTTTTTCAATAATTTCCACGATTTAATGAATGAATTGATCCCCCCTTTTTCGTAAGCATTTCAGCATGTATGCTTCATAAACTTGGATTATTATATATATGTAATTTTTATTCTTTTTCAAAAACGAATAGTAATAATTTTTACAACATATTTCACTTCACGTAACAACTTCTAGTTAGAAAACAAGAAACAGCAGTTTCGACTATGTCGTAACACAAGACGTAGACTTATATTTTACACTTCTTATTGATACTAAGACATAGAAAAAGTTGGTACAATTTTTTTCAACTTGTTTTGTTGGGTGGTGTTGGATTCTGTTAATAAAGCATGCCCCTCAAAATTAATTTTGATTCTATTAAAAACAACATTCTGTTAAAAACAACATGCCCCCAAAAGTATGCTATATTTTTTTTAAATCATAAGATTTATGTCTTTGCTACGCTACGCTAGATTTTTTTAAAAACCGGAAACCATCGATAAATAGGTAGCAACCTTAAACAAGAACCATGCGCAAGCCAAACAGAAACATCAAATGTTGTCTTTATATTTCATGTAATTGTGTAAAATTTAGAAAAGTTAGAGAGTTCAAACATAAATTTTTCTCCCAGTGAGGATCAAACAGACCAACAATTGGTTACATTTACATTGTACGATCAGTACTTTAGGCACACCAAAAGCTCAAAGTGTGATCTAAAAACGCTATCAACCGCCACTTGATCACTATCAACCGCCCTGCTGACCTCCGAGAATGACGTATTCTACGTTAAAACAAAATAGCAACGTAGACGAATAAAGTCAAACTGTTGCATTTACAATGAAAAGAAACCAACAAACTTTGAATAATACAAAAAAGTTAATGTCACATCCCACTTATAGTTCTGCATTACATTAAGATGACCAAAAAAGGTTTACTTTCAATATGAATATACGACTGTTGTTTCGTCTTTATGTCTAGCATAAAGACTTATAGTGATAATGTGTTATCAGGAGTTAGGGTGGGTACACAAAGAGATAAAAATCAATCATTATTGCTTGCATCAAGCAAATAGGCTATAATTTTACATTCAAACGTAAATTTCTTAATTCAAATTTAAAATACATGATATTAAAAAAAAAAAAATGTTTAATTCAAGAAAAATTTGCTTAGAACTCAAGAATATTTTTTCTAGATTCAAGTCTAATATTTGCTTGAGGTGAGAAAAATTGGCTTGCTTCAAGTAAACAATTTGTCGAAAACTAGAATAATTTGCTTGATTTGAGAAATTTATTTTCCTTTAATTGTGAATTAATTTCCTTGATGCAAGTAAGGAATTTATTGTAAACTAGAATAATTTGTTTGATTCTAGTATACAAACACAAACAAACAATTTTCTCAATATTAGAAAGTTTTAACTTATCTTTTTTCTTATAAAGTGAAGAATATCCTTGATCTAAGCAATTAGTTGTCTGAAAACTAGAAAGTTTTGCTTGATATATAACATTAGAGGTATTCTCGACGTCTTGCAAAACCCTTGCAAAGTGTAAAAATAAAATAAATAAATAACTGGCCATTTCAGCCCTTGAAAGGACTTTGACCTAGCTTCTTATGATCAATTGTGTTGTGCGTGTTATTAAGTTTGTACACAATTGACCGAGAACCGGACCTACATGTTTAACGCCGACTCCGAACGGCGATGAACGGAATGTTCTCGTTCTCAAGAAGCTTAACATGGCATTTTTGATTACTCTCTGAGGTTTGCCATTGTCTGCAGAGAGGTGGCGGCCGTACAGAAAAATTATTTTAATTCAAATAACTTTCTGTCGCTGCTGGGGTTCGAACCTGGGTCTTCAGGTTCTTTGACATAGCGGCCACGCACTTTAACCAACTACGCCACGGACACCACACTTGCAAAGTGTAAGAATTGTAAAATCCGTGCAACGACACAACAACAAAAAACAAGGGAAAAAAGTTTTGCAGTTCGTGCAATTTGTGAAACACTGACACCCATGTTTTGGATGGCGGTGCAATCGTGCGTCAAAAACAATGAAAAAAACTGTATTTTCTTTTTGCTGAAAAGGACACTGGTCCGAATATATATTGGACACTTCTAAAATGGCCTACTGCAACATCACGAATCTTTAGATAATAATTACATATGCTTTTAATGGAATATATGTGGCTTTTCGAAAAATATGCTGTGTGGTTGACCACTGGTGCTTCGTTCGACAAGGCTCAGTTCAGTGCCATCAATATACCCTACACAATGTGAGAACTCATGGTATGTTTTGCTGACAATATCTTGCCTTTCGGTTCGATCAGGCCATGAAATATATTTGGGTTGGAGATGCAGGAAAGCCTGGAAGGATGCCTAATGTTTGCAAATGATGTCAAGCTATTCAAACAAGTCATGCTGTTGACCGTTTAAATCTTCAAAAGGATTTATTAAACTTGCATAGTTGGTGTATTACCAATAACATTTTTCTTAATATAAGTAAATGTCATGTAATATCTTATGCTAAAAAAATAAATACTATTACATTTCAATACTGCATAAACAATAATTGTCTCAATCGAAATGATGAAACAAAGGATTTAGGTGTTATTTTTGACACTAAATTGAATTTTAAAGCCCATATAGATTTTATAATTTCAAAGGCGTATTCCATGATAGGCTTTATCAAGGTATATTAAGGAAGGTAGAGTTAGTAGTTGAAATTCTCTCTTGTGGTGGGTACAGCACCTGTCCAAATCGGGTATTCAACGAATAAAAGCAAAACAAATAAAATTTCCCAATTAGACTTGTGTTGTTGGTGAAAATTATTTAAGCGATTTAATGCCCAGAAGTTGTGCAATTTGTAAGAAGCCTTTTCAAAAAGAAAATGGCTCGTCTTTTAGTGTGCCCCTTAATGAAGCAAGACGCAATCGCTGGAACGTTGCTTGTTCCACAACATTTTCCCAATCAGCGCGGGTCTGCGAAAAGCATTTTTATAAAACGGATTTTATAAATCCTCCGGGGAATAATTGCGATGCACTCCGGTTGCAGCCAGGAGCAGTGCCTTCCTTAGTGTTATTTTACCTTCACGATAAATACTAAAAATAAACATTCAGCACGCACAAAAATTAAAACTATGAATTTTACATTGAATACACAACAGTGAATAGAACATTTGACAGTTTTCTATTCACGTTTTTTTTTTGTTTTTTTACGTTCTTCTTATGTTTGACAGCTACTGTACCCACCACTCCGAGGCGAGACTACCTTGTTGAATATACCTTGGGCTTTATTAAGAGAAATACAACAGACTTTAGTGACCATAGGTCTCTTAAAGCTTTGTACGTATCTCTAGTCCGTAGTAGACTTGATTACTGTTCGGTAGTTTGGAATCCGTATTATAATATAAGTTCTGAAGGTATTGAGAGAGTATAAACATTTTTTATCAGATATACATTTTCAAAAATGCCCTGGTTAAGTGATATTCCATCATATGTAGCTAGGCGTAAGCTACTGGGATTACAGTCATTAGCAGATAGAAGATCGTTTTTTTTCATTAATGTTTGTTTATAATTTATTAAGTGGAAAAATGGTCTGCTCCGAACTTTCTGACCTTTTTAGACTTTATGATCCTCCAAGAGATCTATCCCATGTGACAAATTATGCATTTAATGAGCCAGTCGCAAGATGTTTAAGGTTATGTAATAATGTTTCACCAATTTTAAACTTTAACGTAGATGAAAACCGTTTTAGACTTAATCTATTTATCTTATTTAACTAATTTTTGTATATAAGTAAACTCTAATATTGTCTGTAAGATATTTATCAGTAGACCGAATGAATAAATAAATAAAAAATATTGGGACTATTTTTCGAATGGCCGCATTATTCGCAGAAGCTCCGAGTCGGTAAAAAACAATACCCAACTGAAGATCGATAGGTTGCTGCTGCGGCGTGTGTGAGTTGATCAATTGTGTGCTGTTGCTGAATAATTATAGTAAACATCCAAACTAAACTCTTGTTATACGTAACATCTGTCGAAAATGATTTTCATCGAACACTGCAAGCACCGTCGATATCCATTCTAATGATTTGGAAACATTGTGAAAAATTCCAAAGCAGTTCGACAGAGTGACAAGAATATCTTGATCCAATTCAGTCAATATCCTCCAATAAGAGCGCTCAACTGGTAAATCAATACAAATTAGATAATAACGTGAACATAAATTGCTCTTAATAATTACCATCTTTCAGAATAATATTAAAAGAAGCATTTTCAATAAGAAATTCCAACATTTTTTTGTATTCACCTGTTCGCTGCATTTCTTTAACAATTTTTACAATATTTGTACTTTTGGGCGCTGCCGCAGTGTTGCATATTTCAGTATTGCATGTTTACATTTTTACAAATTTTGCAAAGTTGCAATACTGCGAGAATACCCCTGTTATTTTTTATGTTGTTTCTGAAAATAGTAAATATTGTAGCTAGCTTCATTTTACAAACTTATCTTATTTGAAAAGATTTTCTAATGTCTTGTGATAAATTAATAAATTAATTAATTTTCTCTTCAGATCATCATCTTCAGATGAGAAGTGAGAAAGTGATTTTTTCACACAATTTTAAGGCTAAAAGTTGAATGATTTAAGATTGATAGTTTTACGTGCTTAAATCAAGCAATTTTAAAAAATTTTTTGTATCATATTTTCTTAAACCAAGCAAAATAATGGATTAATTAAAGAATATTTTAAGAAACCAACTCTGATTTGACATTTATGGGCACTCGCTCTCACGCTTGCGACAACCTTATTAATTCAACCAAGGTTGAGAAAGCTTCATTCAATGAATGACATTCGGTCTTTACGAGCTTTCTTCGAGCTTTTTTATTCTTTCGTTTTTGTCGTTTTGTTGTTTGCAAGCAGAGCATACAACTTTTTTATTTCTTAGTTTGGCAGATTGAAGAATTTATAGATTTTATTCGATTAAGTAGTGTTTTAATATGTGTTTTAGAGTTTTAACTTTTTAAATTTGTAATTTAATGAAAAATATTTTGGCAGTTAAATAATTTCTCCTTAAATCTGAACAAAATCGTTTAGCTGGAAAAAATAGATAACTATATAGTCAAAAATTACTGAATGGTCCAGAATGTTCGTAATAACATGCATTAGACTGTTTTTGCTTTGGTCGCTGCTTTTATAGTTCTTTTTGATTCCATTTCAACAAGTTCCAAAAATTTGTAGCAACTACATTGATTAGGACTTGTGCTAATTCTCCATATAATTCTCCATTATATCCACCACATAAACTACAATTACTAGCACAATTATTATTTTTTTTTTTTTCATATCCTCTAAGTAATGCCAATTAGAGCTAACAGGCTGCACAAAATATGGCCCAAAGCTAGTATTTTTTGATAATATAACAGCGACAGCAACAGCGACACCGACAACCGACATCAAAGATGTTGACGACACAACCTACAAATCAAGATCGTAAATATATCGCTGAGCTGCGCGGTTAAATTTTTGACATTTATTGACCAGATTGCAAAATTATTGTGACGCATTGACGTTAACTTAATAATAACCGCTAGTGAGCTGCATACATAATGAACTGCTGACTTAAACTGTAACATTCAATAATTGAGGTTTTATTTGGGGCTTAAAGCACAAAAAAATTCATATCGTGGCACTTCTGTTAATAACTCTTTCAACAGCGCGTTTTGAAAAAAAATTTTTTGTTTAGTCGAAATTAATTTAATCAAATTAAAACGAGATCAAATTTAATAAAACGAGATCGAATAAAAATAATTTATACATAAAAAAGCAAAATATAAAACTGATTGATACTCGTAAAAAAAAAACAAGAAAACACTTGTCTCCAAAGCTGCAAGGCTGGCAGTAGAAGTAGGAATGAATGAAATGGGGACTCTTAGCCTCTTAATATGCTTGATGGTTTATCTAGAACTATAATTAAATTAAATTTATTTTTTTCAATTAAAATTAGTTTTTGGTTGTTTAGAATTTATAATTAAAAAAAAGCTTTCATAACAATTATTGCAAATTGCTTAATAGCGGTTTATAGAAGAAGATTGGTACAAGGATTGGTGTTTACATTTTTGGCTTTGGCAACAGTAAGTGTCAAAACTTACCATCTGACGTTTTCATTGGAAACTTGACATTGTTGAACATACCTTTCTTCGGAACATTTTGCCATTTGAGCGCTATTTGTGTTGCTTAAAGTAACTTGAAAAATTCGTAAAAAAGATTTGTTCGCGTTGGATCTCTCATAATATCACAAACTACATACAGTACTTGATTTAGGGCTAGGCCTGTGAGGCCGGGGCCTAGGGCGGCAACATTTTAGGAGCGGCAATATTTTGAGGGTTGGAATATTTTGAGGAAAAAAAAAATTTGGAACGGAATCAATTTTGTTGGAGCAGAATCGACAGCTAGTTTGTAAAGAAATTCAAAATAAATCAATAAGCTAGTTTGACGCATACTCTAAATTTTTTGAGCTACAAATGTTTAAGGAAAACTAACCAAAATCAAACTATTCCAAAATCAGCTAAATCCAAGGAAAGTCGTTCGACAGTGGCGTTTGAAAAACGTAGGACAAGATCATTTACCTGCTCATTTGTTTGATCATTTGCTTGCCATAAGTCATCAGAGGAATTTGGAAAAAGTCAAAGTAGAGGCGAATTATTCTGCATCGTTACAATGCGAGCTCTTACACATGTTCTCAAACAAAGAACTTTTTCAGCCAAAAATTCGAATTGATGGGTCACCCGCCATACAGGTCTGATTTGACTTTTTTATTCTCGGAAATAAATAAAAATAATTGGTCAACAATTCTCGACATGCGAAGAGCTGTTATTGCACTCAAATCGTTTCTTTTGGAGCTACCTGGATAGAAGTGGAAAAAAGCTTCCAAAATTGGTTAAAACCAATGCAAAAATGTATTGAACTTCTTGGAGAATATTTTGAAAAACAACACAGCCAATTTCGGTCATAAATATTTGTTTTTTCATTAATAGCCCAAATATATAAGCAATCTTTGGGACTAATTCTCGTTCTGAATAGTTGTAAAATGAAAGAGTTTAATAAAGTTTTTATGAAATTACTATGTTTCAAATTAAAGTTCTCAAAAATTGTATGAGTGATAGCATAAAACCGCACATTTGACCTAGATTTAAAAAAAAATGAGTCCTTGACCCAAAATTGACATATTGTATTAAGAATTTTCTAATTTTTTTTTTCGATTTAGAAATAGAAGCTTTACCTTCGCCAAGGTCGGTGCAACTTTCTCAAATTTAAATACCGCAGGATTGTTGACCAAATTATCCAAATCAGATAATTTTAATGGCAGAAAACGATTTTTTTTGTTGAGTTGACTTTTGGGGAAGTATGGAATAATCGTTATTCTGACACGCGATGGTCTCACTTCGTTGGAAATACGTTGTTAAAAACCCGTCCGACAACTGTCATATATTATATTTTGAACTCTTAATCGAGAATTGCTTCAATCCAATTATCTATTGAGGTAATTTAGCAAGCAGTTCAAGATACTTCTATCCAATAAATAAATTACATTAGGATATGTTGGGTCAAAAGTTTTTTTTGGACTTAAAACTAAATAGGAAACTCGATTTGGAACATCCATTTTATATTTCTTCAAATTCATGTTTCAGCGGCGCCAATCCCATTTGCGAATTTTCTGAATTTTTTTTTTTTGCGTCACGTGCTTATATTACATCCAGGATTCAGAATCTGGCCTTGTAGAATCCTGGAGGTTCTAGAATACTTTTGAAAAAAAAAACCGATCTAATGTATATCAATCTCAAAACGTTCACAAAACTCTTACTTTACGCCAGTGGGGCCCAAGAAATTTTGAGCGCTTGCCAATGCTTAAAAAAACATAAAAGAAACACAAAATGTTGCTCATCGTTGCGTTTGACAAAAAAAATCAAACAAAACAAAAAAACACTTTCTATGCAATAAAATCAGATGTCATGAAAAATTACTCGACACACAAGTAACGGGAAAATCAGCATCAACATCGACATCATCGAGTGTGCGTTTTTTTATTTTGGCTTTGTATGCATTTGTTTTTGTAAAGTTCGCTGGAAAATGTGCTGAACACTGAACGAGTGCGGTTTGTGTTGTTGTTTTTTGCAGGTATTCTTGATTTTGGCTCATCGCAAAGACAAAATTAAAATAGAAAAAATTTGTATGAAGGGCCACGCGGGTCATACGGGCCACTACGTGGGCATGTTTGCTTTACGCCATACTTGCGCACTTTTGGTTCAGTAGGATGTTCTAGAAAGAATTAAATTTGCGAACTTTAAAAGTTCTTTCAATGTGGCAAAAGAAAAATGAAGGCCATTTAAAACCAGCAAAGCCAGCCAAACAATCTATCGAACAACAAATACACCAAAAAAAAAAAAAAAAACACAATTACCACAACAACAATACTTCTTTTGAACCCATTTATTGCACCTGCTAGTGAGCTGTAAAATATTTAATAAAAAAAAAGTAGTCTTTAATTGGTTTTGCGAACCAGCTAAAATGCGTTCAGCTGGACATTCTACGCACGATCAGAGCAGCAAATAAGACTGCGTAGTCTCTGCCATATTAAGCAAGACTTAAGTGAACATTTTAAAATGTTTTTTTATTTTTTTTTTTTTTTTTTTTCATTCGAACTAGACTTATTTGCATATAGAACGAACTTTTATTATTATTACCAGACGTTTTTCTATGTATTGCCTGTAAATTGAATGGCCAATTCAAGCAATTAACTTGGCTTAAATTCAATTTAATTGCTTGACGCGTGGTGCTTGGTTACTGCTGTTTCTTGGTGGCATGATTGCGACCTAATGTTATGTTATAAAATCATGTTTGCAAAATGTATAACTTTGCTTAACAATAGCTTATGACGGATATTATTCGCGTCTATACAGTGCTTTAATTTGACAGCTGACCGGCTATGTGGGCTAGGTGGGCTGACAAAGCGTACATGTCGTGTTTTTAGAAAAAAAAAAATTAAATGCACACATGGCATATTTCTAAAATTTAGTTTGATTTTTGGCAAATTCAATTTGCGCTACATCAATGAGTTGGCATTTTTTTTTTGTTTTCAAACATCACCCAGTTTTGAAATTGCTCTCAGATTACTTTTGATTGATGTTGATTTTTGGCTAAATACGAAAGTAAAAATCATCGAATTGCAACAGCAGCAATTATACAAAATAGCTGGCTTACAGCTTTTAAGCTACCGATTAACTGATTTTGTTAACCATTTGCTAAAATAAGTTTTCGGAGTTAAGTTTTGGCAATTAAAATAATTGAATGTAGTAGGTTTATTGAATGTTTATTTTTCCACTACTATTCCATATATTTTTTTTTTTCAAAAATCATAAAGTAGTCATAGTGCGATTAAATTACTTCACTATTTGAAAGTTGATTTTGCACTCAGGTAACAACGTCTAATTTTATCGCTTTTCCATTTGAATGGTTTGAATTTAAATTGGTTGATATTAAAATTGTCATGAATAAAAATTAGCATATAATTAAAAAAAAATATTTAATTATCAATTCTTTTAAACAGTTTATAAGCTAAATTTATTTACAGCTTAGTGTTAATGCGCTTTTAATTAATGTTTTTAACCTATAACATCTGACACCTCACCTTGGTAATAAAAAAAAAACGAAATGGCCGTTTCAGCCCTTGAAAGGACTTTGATCGAGCTTCTTATGTTCAATTGTGTTGTACTATTTGCGAAATGTTTGAACACAAATAATCAAGATCTAGACCTAAAAGCTTTATGCCGACTCCGAACGGCTTATGTTCTCAATAAGCTTTTCATAGAAGTTTCTACTCTCTGAGGTTTGCCATTGTCTGCCTTGGTAATAACCCTGGTTAAAAAAACATTTATAGTGATTAAAATCATCTGAAAAGTTTTAAAAACATTCCGCCAAGTCACTATTACGCTGAGTTCAATTATTCTCAATTTTTTTTTTTGCTGTATTTTTCCAACTTTAAATTTAATTAAAGTATTAATTAAATGTATTTAATTTTTCCTCACCTTTTTTCTGCCGGTAATCTCGCATATACTCTGCTCTGGATTTACCCATCTCTGCAATTCACAAAATTATTATAATCAAATTAGATTTATATATATTTAAAATATTAAGCGTGTATGTCAAAAGCAGCTGTTTGGTCTTGTTATCTTTTACTTTGGATGTTGGAAAAAATAAGGTTATTATTTTTCTTTTAAATGAAGGCTATACAGGTTTGTGTCTAAACTAAATAGTAGCATACGCTGTAGTTAAATAAAGTTTAAGGGAAATTGTGGCCTCGTTCAGTTTACTGTTATCATCATCATTTATTTAAATGTTATAATTATCATTTCAAACAGATATCAATGTGGTTTGTGTTTAAAACATATACTTGTGGCTTATGTAGCAGTTATTTGAGCCTAAAAGGCACTGTGTGAACAATGTTGGAAGCTCTGCAATTAATTGTGTGATAAATTAAATGGTGCGTGCTTCTCAGACTTCCTGTTACGGATATCCGTCGCATTTCACGATATAGCTCCCACATGCTGGAAACCTATCGGTAAGATATTACATATAAAAAAAAACACACGGTAATATTCACATCAGTAAATTTTGTATATGGGCAAATCCTGCGTGTCGGACGTCACATTCGGACGCATTTTTTTCGAATTAAAATGCTGAAAATGTTTTGTTTTGGAAAAAGTAACTGGTGCAACATTTAGTATTAAGGGGCTGCTATTTATAAATATCAGAAAAAACTACAATATAAGTGTTAGTACATGAACAGTGGTTTTGATATTGAGCGTTCGGACGTTATTAAAATAGAAGTAGTTTTGATATTAATTGCAAAATCTGCTATTTGCAGCGAACTGATTCGAGCTACGAGAAAATATGATATGAATGAAACGTTAAGGATTAACTGAAATTTACAAAAAAGTCAGCATAGTCAATAATTTTTATTATTGTTTTTATTTTTGTAATATTTATTATTGTTCGGACATCATGTGTCGGACGTCATTAATTTTTCCATCATTATATTATTTTACTTATAGATTTTATTTAAATTATTTTTAATATTAACATCTACTCTACGTTCAAAAAATAGGCTGTTCGAGCAATATAAATAAATGGAGGTTTCATTTTTGCAATATTTTTAATATTTGTCCATCTATTGTGGAGCGATGTTACGTAATTTTCAATTTTTTGGCGTTAATGTACATTGCCTTCATTTTAGAAATAAATACTTTGTCTTTTCTTCACAAAAAACTGGCGATCAAAACCCATGTGTTTCTTCAATTTTCGTTTCCTTTTGTCACCACCAATTCGCCGCAAATTGTCAACAACCTGTCCAAATTGCTTTTAAGTTATGACAAATTTAAAAGGTGTCAGCGTGAATTAAATTTTAAAGATGCTTAAAAGAAACAAATTCCTGAAACCTCAGTTAAAGACATCTACAGAAGGAGTTCGAGAATTCATAACCTCGATAAAGAGCTTTATGCTTTTGTATGATCAAATTGAAGAAAGTTTTTCTATTTAAAATTTTTGGATAAGGGTTAATGGTATGGTATGATTATTATAATATGATGGTATGGCATGATGGCTATAGTATGATTAGTTAATAGTACGGTATTATGGTATGGTACGATGGAATGATGTATAGATATATGGAATGTTGGTAGGTATGGTTTGGTGGTAAAATAGGATGGTATGGTATGATAGTATTGTCTGATGGTATAGTATGGTGGTAAGGTGAGCATGGAATGATAGCATGGTATAGTTATATGAAACATTATGACGGTATAGGATGATAATATGGTATGATAGTGGTATGGTATCATAACATTCAACTTTTCGAAATTGTTTTAAAACAGATTTTATCCAATCTTGCAATTATATGAAATGGGTCTTTTTTAATAACCACTTAAAAATCTCTATTTTTTTGGATTCAAGTTTCACTTCTACCATGCGTGGCTGCCCCACACATATTTTGTTTAGCTAACTGGTGGCCGTTTTTATTTGTTCCCTTAACTTTTTACTATAAATACGCTTTTTTCAGATTCTTTTCTACGAAATTCATCATCAAGTTTTTTTTAATTATTTCGCAAATTTTTGGATCTTTCTGCACTTTTTTTTAATATTTGGCTTACCATCTACAAAAGTAATATACAAAAGTTATTTCTACGTCAATTCTATTTGAAAATGTCGCCTACCGTTCGGACGTCACTAAGTTTGCCCAGTTGATATGAGCAGAAAATTATTTATATTTTAAATCAGCAGTTATATTCTGGAAAATATGCAAAAACTTGCTTTGTAACAGGTTTCAATTTTTATTTTTAATTTGATTTAACAATTTTATCTAAATAAAACTCTTTTTATGTGTCGGACGTCATAACAGAGTTAATCATTTTTATTTTGCAAAATACACCGTTGTGCACAAATTTTTTCGAACCTATTACAGCACCAATTTGCGAAGAAAGAAGTGCAAAGGGAAATAGAAAAACTTTTATACGTAAAGCTTTTATATCAAGAGCTTTCTTAGATCAGTAAACAACCTGAAAAAAACAAAAAAAAACCCAACTCGAATATTGACTGTGAATCACTTATTTTTTTATTACATAAAACATCAAGAAAAAAAATTGATTGGGAACTAAAATGTAGATATATTAAGCTTTTAATAAACAATAATACTCTTGGAAAAGGAGCATCTTTAGTTTCTCACACTTGGTGGACTATTTTTGGGATTTGCCCATATTTTATTATTTTTTATTTTCTATCACTTAGAAAACGCACTTGTGGTCAATTGTTAATTTTTCCTTATGCAAAAACAAAAGAAACAAAAAAAAAAAAGCAACAACAACACAAACGCATTCACATAAACCAAAAAAAGTTTACACCTACTTAACCATCGTGTAAACAGTAAAAGCAACATTTTTATAGCCAATACACAATCCATAAAGTAGGATAGCAAATACACAATCCTTTTAATACCTTATTGTGATCTGCTGCAACATAGCTTAAGTTAATACTTAATATTGAATCGGCAACATAGAGTAACCCAGGCTTTTGTTTTGGAGAGAAGTTAGAGATTAAATCCATCAATCAATGGGATATGAGTTCAATTTCAAAGGTGAACAAGTAATTATTTTTAATTTTATATGTTCTTATTGTAATAGACGCAAATAAAAAGCAACATAAATTCTAAGAAAAAACGGTGTCGGAAAAAAGTGCCGTTTTTGAGATTTCACTCAAGCAAATCATAAAACAATGCGTAAAAGGCTTCGCTTCAAAATTAACATAATCAATTTCAAATTGGTTAAAATGAAGTTAAAATTTCTCACACTTAATGAGTGCAGTGGAGTGAAGAGTGAACAGTGAAGAGAAGATGTTATTTAATTTGCATTTCAGGTTTTTCTAATAGGGATATATGACGTATGTTTTGACAGAAAGAGGAAAGTTTTTTATTTTTTTGAATAAACATTAAAATTTTATTATTCCTGATTTTCATCAAAAAATCATATTTTCCGAAGAGGCTCATTGCTGTCTTAATGGTAAAAGATCATAATTTCCCAATTTAGTAGGATAAACAGCCGCACGAGATACTGGAGACTCCAATAGGTGTTTTTGCATAGTCCAACATGTTGGACGACAAAGTCAGATGGAAAAGTAACGGGAAAATTTGATGGAGCTTTCGAACGATCCAACATGTGCGACGAAAGTATTATTTTCTAACACTCAAGCAGAACACTTTGGCGTGATGGCTAAAAAAATTGTTGGCTATTTTTATATTTGCCCAAGTTTTGAAGGATATATATTTGATTTTCCTTATTTCAGAATAGCTTTTGTACTTTTCGATGAGTTTTATTCAAAATTCTGTATTGGGAAAGCTTGCCAAATTTTTTGTTTATACGATCGTTTGTTGTTGGCAATTTTATCAAAATGAAAAAAATGCAGAGAGTTGGACCAACATGCGTTCACATGTATAACATGCCGGACGGACCGGCAGAAAAATCTAAAATTTTTGATTTTCATCCCACATGTCAGACCGACTGTCGTTTTAGCTTTCACATGGTACAACACTAAGAGAAATAACGCATATTAACATTATCCACACTGTGTAAAAATATTATTTAAATTTTAACGTGGATAAATCAAATATTTTCTTTACAACTTGTTTTTTTTTTCGTATTTAAATTTTATTTATACCACACACCTACACACCTATTCTATACAGCTGAAATAGCCGAGAAGCACCAACAACATTGCACTCTATTCCTGCAGTTTATCAATGAAGTTTTTAGAATTAAGATTCTTGCTTTCGGTTTCTTATAGTTCTCGGTTGATTTTTGTTACGAAAATTATATAGCCTAGATGTTTAGCCAAGATAATTTGTGAGTGCGAGCGATGGGTCATCGCATGATACAGTTATGTAAGGTAGAAGTGATAACTCGATATTTCCTCACGAATGTCTTGCACCGATTGTCATTTGCCTGCATATTTTGCTTTTTATTTTCTTTTCTACTTTTTCGTTTTCTAGTTTATACTATTTTAGACATTTGGCGCCCTAATATTGCACCAACTGTCAAAAATAGTATAAATTATAGAACGAAAAAAATAAAAGAAAATAAAATATACAGGCAAATGGCATTTGATGGACACGGCTCGTGAGATAATAGCCAGTTGTCAAGGATGCCTTGTATCATGGTTGGTGCAAGAGAGAGGGGGACTGAAATGTTATTTGGGCTTTTTCAGACATAAAAAATTCTCCAAGGAGACACTCACGAAGCATTTTAGCTAAGCATTTAAACTATATAGTTTTCATTACAAAAACCAAACGAGAATTATAAAACCATTAATAACACATTGAATTTAAATATGTTTTTTTTTAATTTCAATATTTTTATATAAATTTTCTTTAAATGCGATAGTTTTATTTTCAAATAGCAAATATTTGAAAGATATTTTAAAAATTCATACAATATTTTTTATTAATTCTGTTTGACTATTTAAATATTTTATTTAAATAAATAAATTTTTAATATTTACGTAGTCAATTTATGCAAATGCGTTATTGTTGCAAAAATTACTCGCTTTTTGGATTAATTAAAAAAGTTTTTGGATAAATTTAATATTTTTTCTCTTAGTGTACTTGTCATCCAACATGCCACGTCTATCCAACGCATTTTTTTTGCCCCCTATGAATGCGAAAGTATTGCGTTGATTTGGAAGACGGTTGATAGTTAGTTGGAGGGTGGTTGGACCATGCCTTCTGTATGGTCCAACCTTTACCGAAAGGGGTTCTTATTCAACTTAAATAGAGTTTTTTGTTTTCTACAACTTATCACTCTTGGATTTTTTCTATATGATGAACGTTTTTGGAGTTTTAAAGGAAAACCGAAGTTTAAGTTTGCATGACACTTAAGCTCACTTCAAATCCTTTGATTGATTGATAATGTTGGCATGATACCAAAGCTCACTGGGTAGAAGGGATAGAATGGGACAAACTTTAAATTTTTTGATTTAAGTCCAAATAAAGCACTTAAAATTAATTCTAACCTTTCGACACATTTTTCCAAGCATGAATCTTTTTTAAGCTAATGTTACTATCCTAATAGGGAAGAATACGAAATGAAATTGGTGTGAATAAACCACTCGTTTTAATTTTTTTTTTATGAAAACTTCCATGAGACACATAAAACTAAATAAATACCTGGACTCCTTTCATGCTTAGATAAGATGGTCTTTGCTAAAGTTACACCTTGGGTTGGGACTAAAAAAAACAAAAAAAAAAAAAAAAACATATTCAGAACTAGACTGTACGCTCGGTCAGGTAATGAATTAACGATTGTGGCAAAGTTTGACACATCGCTTAAATTAATTGACAGCTAGTGAGCAGCTAAGACTACAAAAACAACCAACAACCGATGGACAAACGAAACGGACCAAATGCTTTCATCCTGTAGCTGCTTACGCAGGCTCTGCAGCGCACATGCGCTTTAAAGCCTCTTAAATGTTTAAATTTATGCAAACATCAGCTAATAGTGGAGCGACTTGGTGGGTGATACAGTTCCATGCGGGTGCAAGTGCCGGAGGGGCGGTAGATGATGACAGTTGCAATTAATTTACCCAGAGCAGACACAGAGCCAAAGCTAGAGAGAAGTCTGTGCTGCGTTATAAATGCCGCTGGGCGTGATGCATAGATTTTAAAGCTAGTGTTGTTGTTGTTGTTGTGCTTAAATTGCCGTATCGAATTAGTTAAGTTACGGTGTGACGTCATTTTGTCCATAGTTTTAATTGGCAGCCGCATTGGCAACATTGACACATTGACAACGAGACTAAATAAATGCGCTTTACGCATGCGCATGTTTCCAGCGTTTCACCTGTTGGTTTAGTTGTTCTGTGCTTGTGTGTTTGTTTGTTGTTTAGTTGTTACTCACACACACACGATCTTACACACACACACACACACACACTTGTTCATTGATTATATTGCATTTATAATGGGGCTGGCAGTTCTGCATTTCATTGATAACTTCATTAGTGGCAAGTTTTTTCTAGACACTACTTTTTGCCTTGCTCCGCATTACTACTACTTTTTTATTATTTAACGGCTTTTGGTTTTGCAGCTGCAGTTTTTGCAGCTCGTTGTTATATATTTTTTTTACTCTCGTTGTTGTTTTTGTTTTTGCAGTGATTTAGAGGATATTGTCAGAGATTTCCTTTTGACGTTGCATGCACTAAATTGATTATTTGTTTTAGGATTACATCGATTAGTTGCATTAGTCAGAAAATATTAGTTCAATGATTAAATAATGCGTGTGTTTCTCTTTCCTCTTCACAATTCACAATACATATTGTATGAATTAACTGTAACGGACAAAAATGGGGTCGTATATCGTAGGCTTACAATCAAAAGTGACCAAATACGAAAACTCGGTTTTTTACTTTTTGATGCAGTATAATGTAGAAAATCATTAAAAAATTTCTGATAATGCAAAATATCTAACATTTCGGCTAATAATATCTTTTTGAACCTTTTAAAGACCAAATTTAAAAGGAAACACAATGAACTTCATAACAATAAAGAATTGTTTTGGTTTTTCTCGCCAACTTTGTTTTTTCAGTTGACCAGTTTTTTTATCTCTGATGTATTGTGGATCCATGTTTTGTTCGCTGCTATAAAATTATGTAAAAAGTCCTACTTATTGCGCTTGAATATCCCTAAGATCCCTAAGATCACCTATAAAGTTGCTACACGGTCGTGCTTGTTCTCAACAGAAATCAAATGCGGCATCTATCTGGCAGATAGCTTTCTCAAATCCATAAATTAACGAAAAACTTTCTGTACTCGTTCGGTTGAGATGCCCATAGCCTCAGCAATCTCATGAAATTCACTCGCTGATCGTCGAATATCATACCATGATCTTCGTCGCCAATTTGTGGCATGGTCAAGCAATAGTGAGAAGTCGCCATAATGTTTAAAAACCCGTGTAATTTATTAAGCATTAAATAAATTACTTGTAATTTTTTTCCACTTGAGAAATAATGTTGAATCAAAACGTGAATTCACTTCTTCCTATGTTTACAAAAATCTTCAGGGTTGCTTGCTTTCGATGAGTGTCAAAATGAAATAAAATAACATATCCGCAAATTTGAATTCTTCTAGTTTTAGATGGTACTTTACCAACTTAAAATGGGATTTGCGATTGTGGCGCCACCTATTTTATTTTTCTGGTAGTCTTGAAAAAAATAATTTTGATCACTTTTTTAAGCATTGTAGCGGCTTGCTTCTTCAGTGACTTTTTCCCAGTCATCTTTCTTTTGATTATGATTCCAACAACAAAATTGTCTAAAAGTATTGATTTTAAAGATTTATGGAATCCAAAAAAATAAATTTTTTAACTGATATTTTTGATCCATTTAATTTGAAGTATTTCCTTTACAACGATAGCCATTTGGTTGGGTTTCGAGACAAAAGTATTTTTGATTTTTGTCCACAGCACGATCTACTGTGCGCCGCACAGTGCGTTGAGCACCATATAAGCAATGTAAAAAAATAGAAGGATTGGTAAGATATCGATGAAATTTGGTACTATAAGTAATTTGGGGTCACTGAGCTCTAAAATCTCAGATTTGTTATAAACTTTATAGTTTTGCAAAAACCAGGTATTTGGGACGATTTTCTTAAGCCTCATATATATATAACGATTTTTTTATTTTTTTTTATAATTTTTTTTAATGCTTTTTTCTAAAAAGTTTTTTCCATGTCTAGAATTACTAATTAATAAAATGTAAATATTTTCATGAATTTTTAAATTTTAAAAAAATTATTTAATTCTTTTATGCAATTTTTTAATATGTAAGAAATTCATTGAACATAAGCTAAGAAGATCTATATTTTGTACTGGATAATATTTCGATTAATATTTTAAATAATTTTTAAAATATTATTCACTTGAACTTTCCTCAGGAGAAGAAATTTGAAAAAATTTATATTCGTTAAAAATGTCTACTTCAGCACTTTCTTCTTATATGATATATTTCTTGATATTTCTTGACCAAACTTCTTGAATCAGTTTGGTCATCCGAATCACACTTCATCTTGTACATACTATGATAAGAACTACCATCCATACCCCACTTGCATATCAACGATACTTTTCCCTAGTACTCTGTATTTTGTAATAACTCCAGTACTCTATTTGCTGTCGTTCGCATTAGAAACTCTACTTCAGCTGATACATCGGTTGCAATAACTGGTGGAACTAACGACTTTTTTAAGTTCCTTATCACATATAAGCTCGGGAAACAGTTATTGTGCAAATTGCTTACAATTTTTCGCAACATCAAATATTTTTGTTCGGAAAGATCTAAGTCGAAGGTCAAGGCTAGGGCTTCAAAAGAAGTCAAACATTTTGTTTTTTTGCCTTTTCTTGGTCATTACTTTTGTTTTTTCGTTGTTCCAATATTCGGATCCAAATGTAATTTCTTCATGTGTGTGATTTTTTAATATTTGCTCTACTCTTCGTAATTTTGTTTTGTTGCTGCACTTTTGAAAATCTGTTTGAGGTCTTTCGCGCTTACCAATTGTAGAGGTATCTGTAAAATGTTAATCACTGCATAAGAGTTTGAAACAATTTAAATTTGAACAAGCATGCATCATCGGGATCCTCAGTTGCGAATAACTGCCAACTTAGCCAGAAATAATGGGTTTTTTGAAATAAATCTTTTCTATAATTGCACTCCCGAAAATTTTTAAGCACAAAAGAGTTAAAAACCGTTAACCGTTTCTAAGTAGCAATTATCACTATGCGGGTGATCGCCAATTTTTCGTTTTGCAACTACAAGTATCACATCAATCTTTTTATTCCGACTTGCATCATACCAAGCTTCAATTTTTAATGTATAAATCATAATAAAATTAAATTAAACTTTTCACTATTGAAATTGTTACTTTTGATTAAATTGCAAAGAACGCTTAGTTGCTCTCTTAAAAAAAAGCAAAACAATCGATCGACCCCGACTTGATGGGTCATAGCAATATTATGAAAACAAAGAGATAGAAGATCGGAGAGGAAACATTGCCGTCTAAGAAATTAATATAACCTACTTAAATCAATAGAGTACTCACACGATAATAAAATGAAAAAGTAATGTTTTATATAACAAATGAAATAAACGTAGTAGAAATAATATTTTCTGACCATTTGTTTTAATAAAAACAATTGTCAACATAAATTTTATATTTTATGTAAATGTTGCATTTTAAGCATTTAAGAAAAAAAATATCTGTAGGTCGAAGTAGGAAAAGCTTTTTGCAGCTCCTCATTTAACAGAATCCGTACTAGTAGATTTAAAAAAAAACGGGGCTTATTTTTATATTATTTGTTTTTTCTTTATCTAAATTTGTCAAATTCTAAAGTTTTTCATTTGATAATATCATATATTAAAATCACTAAAATGTATATCAAATTATATATTTTCTAAAAATTTTAATTCTATTTATATACCCAAATATTATTTATAATGAAAAACTTTACTCCGCTTAGTTTAATCAAAACACAATTTTTTGATAATTATTTGTTTAAGAGAACCCAAAACGAATTGAACAAAACATGATTTTTTTTTTTTTAAATATCGCAACTTTGAAGTGTCGCAGCGTAGCCAAAACTGAGTCGTTCCCCTCAAGGGAAGGGTTCCCTCATTATGGACAAAAATAAGGCAAAGTTTGTATTTTTGTTGTAGGACAATGAAAAGGCGTACGAACTTTTGGTTTTGATGATTATATTAGTTTATTATCAGAGAATTTAAAAAAGTGAAAAAGTTGAAAAAATTCAAAATGGCGGCTACAAAATGCATTTCCGTGGGCCCCTACGCGCGAAACATGGTGTCCTAACTAAAATTCTGCCGCTTCTTGTGGTGGACTGAAATCAAAAATTGTTGTTATTACTTAAAGATAATGATATTTTCTATGACTGGAACTAAAATTGTTATTATCCATGTAAAATTCATTGAATAATGAACATTAGAACTAAAAGTTCAAATTTTGCTTGTTTTTTCCATTTCAACAACGTTAAAAAAATATAAATAAATAATTTTTATACATGATGTTAGTTCAGGGCGTACAAAAAAGCATGCACTTCCAAACAGTTCTTAGATAAAGAGAATCGGATCAATAGATCAGGCCTGAGAGTTTTAGTTAGATCGGAAAACGTGGTTTCGAGATAAGCGCGTTTGAAGTTTTTTTAAAAGTTTAGTTTGGACGTAGCGCGCGTGAGATAGGTGTCTTCAAGACGTTGCCATTCGAAAAATATTCGTCGGATCGAAAAATCCATTTTTTGCAAAAAAAAATCGATATTTTAGTCCAAAATGAGGGAACCCTTCCCTTAATGTTTTGTTTTTATTTTATTGATGTAATTACCTGTCGATTGATATCAACATTGTTAGGTTTCGAGTCACAAAAAATTTTGATTTTTGTCCATGGGCCACCATGGACTTCAGTGTAGGCTTCAGTGCAGGCTTCAGTACAGGCTTCATTTTTATAACGTAGGGACTAATGATTCCATTGGCACATAAGGCGCACTTAACTGTAATTTTTTTTTTTGTGTAAATATCACGCTGCCTCGAGAATCTGTAATGAATCTACACTCCAAATGTGGGAATTATTTTATTGATGTCCCCATTGAGCTAGAAATGAGTCTTATTACTGAACAGAATATTGCGACAAAACAGTGGGTTGGCATTCAGGTCATTTTCAGATCAACGACTGAACGTATGACACAAAATATAATTCAGTTGGATCTAATAAGGTCGTAGACCAAGATCTTTACGAAATATTTTTAATAAAGTGGATGATACAACTGGACAATCTTACTGAAATCATTGATCAACATTAAACAACACTTTTTTAAGAACCTTGCTTTGAAACTGTTATGAAATCACTAGTTGAGTCATTCTTTTAACAAAACTAATTCAGAACTTGGAATTTTTTAAGTACAACCTTGCGACTTAGTCAAATCATAATGCTGTTGGGAGCGTGCTAATTAACATCTCTTAAGAAAAGAACAATATATTGTATCGCATAATTAACACGCCTTTAGATTACTCTTAAGCAGAACAATGACTCGAAATTTGCTAATGAGCTGTCAGCTGTAAGTTGAACTAAGCATAATCAGAAGGTTGCTTGTTATGTTAAGAACACAATAAATCTCATTATGTTGGAACAGTTTCGATAATAATACTCGTACTCATTATATCAGTCACGACAAGACTCTATGAGAGAAAATCTACATAATCGGGGTATTTATTTTATTCTTCAAATCTCTGATTTTGAGAAAGAAAAAAAAACTACCTAAGAAATAAAGAAACATACCAAGCGGGTCACAAGTTGTAGCTTTGAACTGCATATCTTTGAATATTATGTATGCGTTTCTTTTTTTCTATTTGATGTCAAAATCAAAATCAAAGGCTTATTCTGTGCCGCTGAAAAATTTCAACCTGCCGTCATTATGTCACATCATTCAAGACCAGTAAAGCTTCCTGCTACATATTTTATGTTTTCTTCATCACATGCCAATAGCGTTGAGATATGCTAGATTAAAGCTGGCTACCCAACGGCTTCCAAAGCAGCCATCTAACTCATTCAACAGCTTGTCACATTTAACTTATTATTTTTTATTGCTTTTCTTTTATCGAAACTTAAGCTTTAGTAGCAACTACAAAGTTGCTTTACCATCATCATCACCATCGTCATCTAAAGAAAAAAAAAAAAAAAACAAAAACGGGCATAATTTAGTCCACCTCTAGGCGGAGTTCTCGCCTTATTAGCGTGCGTTGATTGGTTAATTATTTATTAAGGCCGTCATTAAATTATCCTGTGACCAGTTATGCGCTACGCACGATCAACGCATCGATAACGTCGCTAAAAACAGGTGACGTTCGTATACTTAGTCGCAGTGACTGAGTTTTTCATGTTAATTTATGGGTGTTTTAATCTAGTTATCTTATTTGTCTGATTGCTGCTCCTGCTGAGAATAAATTTTTGTTGTGATTTTTTTTTTATGCTGTTGTTGTTGTTGGTGATGTATTTGCAGAAAGTAGCTTTGATATTTTCCTGTATTTCGTTAGATTTATTAGTGGTGATAATTAAATTTAAATTTAACTATAGCGTTACGTTTGAGATGGTCTGTCTGGTCAAGGAAATCATTGCGTTGCAACAAGAAAAACTGCAGTAGTTATAATTAATAAAAAATACTTAGTTGCATTGCGA
This sequence comes from Pherbina coryleti, assembly GCA_943735915.1. Classification (NCBI taxonomy): domain Eukaryota; kingdom Metazoa; phylum Arthropoda; class Insecta; order Diptera; family Sciomyzidae; genus Pherbina; species Pherbina coryleti. The sequence continues at coordinate 55,159,642 of OX030950.1, forward strand.
GAAAAAATTGCATGAATGATATAACTAATTTAGTGATAAATATGCAATATATTTAAATATGAACTTCACTATTCAATATGAACGTTTAAATTGAAAACAAATTGAGCTTTAGGTCAAGTATGTTGACAGCAAGACAACATGAAGACAATGAAGGCACAACCAACAACAACATAGGCTGGCTCTGTATAGAGCAGTGATGGGCAAACTAACACATAAACATGCATACTTGTGTGTGTGCCCGAGAGAGCGTGGCAGCTCTGCTTCAATTTACACTGTGAAGAAAAAAAATCGTTGAAAACAGTACAATAACTGAACTGCAGATTCTCATGCTACCCAATAAACATTTTGTGAACCCTCATAAAATATGAGTCATTTTTAAGCATGTCTTATGATACTTCACAAAAAGGACTCATAAAACACCTATAAAAAGAATTCATTAAATAGTAATTTTTATGCGTGTTTTATAAGATCTCAGGGTGGGAACTTATAAAAAAGCTAGTAAGAAATGCTCTCCGAATGGGCCGAAGTAAAATACCCCCACTACCGAGCCAAATTATAGCAGTCTTAAGCAATCAATAAAAAGTTTGTAAAAAAATTTCGTCATAGTTTTATGTTAAAACTCGGGCAATTTCGAATTTACTATTCACACGTGAATAGGCTGCTTTTCGCTGCCGACGCACTGCTATCACACCTACACTGTAAGCAATTTCGTGAAACGTACGAACAATGAACGAACAATGGCATTCGTTGCCATTGCCTGAAAAAGAATTATAATTTGCATGACAAGTGGAGTAGTGTCTTTGCAAAAACATATTTACAGAACGACAAATAATTCGTTCGCAAAATAAGCATTGCGCTTCATCATTTATATTTTCTATGAAAAAATAATCGCATTCCCATTATTCGTTAAACATTTTTTTTGTGTGTACGTGAAACAGATTCGTAAAACAGTTGCGCAGCGAGTTCTTGCCTTCATGAATGCTTAACGTCAACTGACATGCTTTTTGCTGAGAGAATTAATCTTACTGTGCGGCCGAATGCCATTGTTCGTTCATTCTTCGTACGTTTCACGAAATTGCTTACAGCGTAGGTGTGATAGCAGTGCGTCGGCAGCGAAAAGCAGCCTATTCACGCGTGAATAGGAAATTCGAAATTGCCCGACACTGGTATAGAGCAAATCACACAGCTTGACTATACATACTGTTTCGTTGGCCGCTACACCAACTCATCAGTAGTCTTTGCATGACTTTACACTGTGATCCACTCAAGCTACTAAGGTTCTACTGCCAATATACCGAGAAAGTTACCCGGAAGAGAACTCTGTCTTGTGTTGTTGTTGGTTGTACCTTCATTGTCTTCTTGTTGTCTTGTGATCAACATACTTGGCCTAGCTCAAACTTAAATTTGTTTTCAATATTAATAATGAAAAGTCATATTCAAATTTATGAACGTTTAATTTAAAGTTTTTAACTAGAAGCACTCAAAACTCTGCTTTGATGTAATTGCGTTTTGATCCAAAAAATTATGAATTACGTCAACCTAATGTTAAACCACACTTCTGCGAAAATAGATAGCATACGCCTCTTCTTGACATTGCCAGCACACAACTTATAATAAAAGAAGGATACCTCCTCCAGCGACCAAATCCCAAACCACAACAACAAACAGCTACCAAAAAGACATCTGCTTTGATATATTTAAAATATATGTATTTAAACGCAGTGGTAGTAAACATGCGGTATTTGCTCGCGTCTAGTAGCTATCGTCATAAACATGTTGCCATCATTAAATGATAAGTTGATGGCAACAAAATGGATTTTATATGTTTTGCATTTGAAAGTGTTGAAGAGGATTAAGATTTATTGTATATAAATTTGATACTTTATAAAAGCTCTTCACTAAACACTTACTCCTGGTTTGACTTTATGCAAAGTGGACATTAACAAAGTTATCAGAAACATTTGCAATATTTTTCAAAATTTAATTTAATTTATCCTTGATATCACAAGCAATCACTTTGAACTAAGCGCTATTTGTTAGACCTTGATTGTGTGAATGAATTGTGTTTTCAGCGCACCTTCAGCTATTAAATCTGTGTTTGACTTTTGTGCTAGTTTTAGCTTAATTAAGTAAATATAATTGAACAATGTTGCGGCATTTTTTTTTTAGTTTACTTATACAGTTTAAAGTCCCCTCTTAATGCATATTTGACTATCATTTTGTTGATAGTAGGTACTTATTTTATTAACGTCAATAAATTTCGAACACTTCCGTTTGCACTAGATTGGCTTGGATCTTAGTACAGTGATGTGCGATGAAATAGAGCCACGCACTTGCTGATGATATTACTTAATTAAAATTTTTTGTAACAACTTGGCATGCTCTGAACCAAACGTAGTTTAAAAACCGTTACTCTCATGAATATTGTACAGTTGTTTTGTTTTTAAGTACAATTGCGCCTTTATTTTTCTCTAATCTGTGAAACTGTGATATTTTTGCATTTAAAGTGTGTGCGTTAGAATAGAGCCAACCAATATAACTAAAAATTTTTTAATTTAAAAAAAACTTTTTTAATAAAATTTTACTACTTTAACGTGAGTAAGAGTTCTGAGTTTTATGATTTTAAAATAAATTTTTGGTGTTCAAACAATTAGGTCTAAAAATGAGAAGAGCCAAGCACTGCAGTTCTGAAAACAGAAAAATTATAAAAAGGTAAAGCCAAAGGATAATAGCCAGTATAGTTGGCTGCTCAAAAAAAATGGTTGAGAACGCATTAAAGCTTAAACAAAAAAATAGACACCAGAGGAAAACAACCCAAAATAAGTACCAGTTTGTAAAGACGAATCCGACGTCACGTAAAAAAAGATCCGTTTGTGACCTCTTCCGCTCTCAAGAAAGCATATTCCTTGCACGTGGCCACTTCAACGATTCGAAAAATTTTAATAAAAAACGGATTTAAGGCTAAACCTGCTTGGAAGATACCATTCCTGACCAAACTTAATGTCCGCAAGCGATTTCAATTCGCAAAGGATTATGCTGATTGGCCAACGAGCAAATGGCGAAACGTTCTTTGGTCAGATGAAACCAAAGTTAATTTATTTAACTCAGACCGAGGCAGCATTTCTATGAGAAGACCCCTCCAACACCGAATTCCTCCCTCAACACACTATAAAAACCTGTTAAACATGGCGGTGGGAGTATAATGGTTGGAGGTGTGTCTCATATAATGGCACATAATTCGCTTCGAGGGAAAGATGGATGCTTTAAAATACACAAAGATTTTGAGTAAAACCATGATGCCGTACGCAGAGTTAAATATGCCGCTTCGATGGGTGTTTCAGCAGGATAACGACCCGAAACACACATCAAAGCGGGCAAACGAATCGTTTAGACAAAAAAACATCGAAGTTTTAAGCTGGTCGCCACAGTCGCCAGACCTTAATCCTATCGAAAATTGATGGCGAGAGGTAAAAGTGTCTCTTACAAGGAAAGATCCCCAAGTTTCAGACGCCGATTTGAATGATTTTCGGATATGTGTTAGATAATGAAATTCTAAGGTTGACGTAGTTTTTTATATGTGCTCAATCGAATGTTTAGGGTTTCAAAATCAGCAAAAATTTCGTTTTTTTACCATAACTCTGCTATTTGCCATAAAAAACATACAAATTTGGTATCAAACGAAAGGTATTAAAAAGACACAAATAACGGTATCCAATTCGTTGACATAATAGTTGTTGCAATTTTTTTGGAGCAATTTTCAACAGTTTTTAGTCGATATCATGGGTAGCACGTAGACGCAATTATTTCATATTAATTTATATGTATCTGAGCGCAAACAATTTTAAAAGTTACCTTTTTTATATTTTTCAAATTTTTTTAATTTTTGTAATTTCAAGTTTTTGTAAATGACATGACATATGACATGCCATATGACATGACACATGACATGACACATGACATGACATATGACATGACATATGACATGACATATGACATGACATATGATATAACATGACATGACATATGACATGACATATGATATAACATGACATATGACATGACATATGACATGACATATGACATGACATATGACATGACATATGACATGACATATGACATGACATATGACATGACATATGACATGACATATGACATGCAACGTTGAACATGAGATTTTGGAATCAAAAAATAAACTCATATTTCACATTGTCTGAAAAATTTTTGACACTGACTTTTGCATTTCTGAGTTTTAAAAAAAAAACAATTAAAATTTGTGGCGTCCGTGGCGTAGTTGGTTCAAGTGCGTGGCCGCTATGTCAAATAACTTTGGAGACCCAGGTTCGAACCCCAGCAGCGACAGAAAATTATTTGAATTAAAAGTAATTTTTCTGTACGGCCGCCACCTCTCTGCAGACAATGGCAAACCTCAGAGAGTAATCAAATGCCATGTAAAGCTTCTTGAGAATAAGAACATTACGTTCATCGCCGTTCGGAGTCGGCGTTAAACATGTAGGTCCCTTTCTCGGTCAATTGTGTACAAACTTAATAACACGCACAACACAATTGATCATAAGAAGCTAGGTCAAAGTCCTTTCAAGGGCTGAAATGGCCAGTTATTTATTTATTTATTTTTTTTTATTTTAAAATTTTTGGAATAAAATTTTAAAGCGTTTTAAAATATTTCAATGCATTCCTTTGATAAACATCAACCGTTAAGTTAAGCTTACAGAAAAACAAGAAATATATTCCATATTAACAAGATTATTTCTCAGCTTTTTTAAATAACAACAGCACTTGTTACATAATATTTAGGATCAATAAATCTTTCACCAGGAATGGCAAAGCTATTTTCTTAACTTTTTACAACCGAATCTAAAATCTCATTAAAAGCTAAATTAGTGCGATCCTCACGCAACACACGGTCCACGTTATAACGGTGCGCAATCAAACTATTAAAGCCATTAATGGCACATTTGGCTTATAAAACTACGTTAAGCAACAGGCACAAATGTGTCAACACAGACACATACCGATATACAATCCAACAACATCTAACAGCGAACGGATGCAATAATTCTTCACTGCATTGACAGGCACAAATGAAAAATCACTTACAAACAAATACCAACAACATCTTTTGGCATCCGGCGTAAGTGGACTAGTGCAGACAACGATGCCGCCAACAATGTGCAAAGCATGGTAAACACTTCCCTGATACTCGGGGCAGCTTTTAAAATGAGCCTCCTTAAGTTTTAAGTGGACAACAAGTCGCGTAAGATGCAGAGATCTAACCTTACCCAACCCAAGCTCGACTAGGCTAACCTAAAACTAACCTCAAATCATTACAAGGCAAGTGATATATTTTTATTGGATTTCCAGGCAAGTGGGGAGAGTCGACAAAAAGCAATAATATCACCGTGGAAATGAATTGGCCACACACTCGTACTCTCCTCACTTAGCAAAGAAAAGCCGCTAAGTTGTTGCGTTGACTTCGCTTTAGGTGATGTTAAAACTGCACCATTTATTTTCTTCTACTGCTCTAACGCTGATGCGACGATCAAAGCTTAAAGTGAAATTTTCCGCACGCTCTGACACTCACTTTAATTGTTTTTGTTGCTTTGGGCATATTGGTCAAAAAATGAATTTTTTTCACCATTTTCTCGACCATTTATAGGTGATTTACGTTGGCTATATGGGAGGCGTTATGACAGCGAATGCTATGCGGCATTAGTTTTTGCATTTAATGCCATGATGTTGCTGTTTCTAATGTTGTTGTTGTGGGAAATGTTACTTTGTTGCGACATTTTTGAAAATATTTGCTTGTAATACCGATGTTGTTGTTATTGTTGTTGTCGCAACTCAGCATTGCTGCTAATGTAAAAACTTATGTTGATGTGTTTTTTTTTTTCATCATGTTGCAATAAACGTTTTAACGCCATTTTGTTTACATTAACATGTGTCCTGCGTTGGTGTTGCCGCAACAATATTTTTTTAGACTTGTTGAAGTGTTGTATAACGTGACTATGAATACAGTATTAGAAAGTGGGCGTACAGTAAAAGCACTATATTGGAGTATTTTGGGTTATTTTATAAATTTTGTTGACTAAGTGAAGAGCACTTAGTATGGAGTACAAAGTACACAAAAAAAAATTAGACAGGTTCAGGGAAGGCTGTATATACGAAGGTGGAAAGCGTAAACGAGTTGGAACAAGCTCTAAATCTCATGAGTCGACCAAATGATTTGAGCACGTCAATGGTGTAGAAATAATCCATAAAATTGTATTGGATCGTTGTCAACTGAAAGTGTACATTTCAATAATTCCTGTGTATCCCATATATACTTAAATTTGGCCATGAAAAAGCTTTGCGTAAGGTGGTTATGGAAAAAAATTTTCCATACAATTTTTGGGGGACTTGAACCCAGAATCTCTTAGTTTGTAGAATTGGCGAACGATCCACGCACGTTATTCAGCGCGTACGTCAATTATTACCGGCCACAGATTGAAATTCCAATTTATTGAAACGTGAACACCTGCCGTACGAGCTTAATTTAACATTGCCACATGGTAATGGGGTCGAGGTTCATGGAATTGATGCACAACAGATAAATCTTCAGGACGTTAGTACCATGCTAATACAAATACAACGTCCATCCATCCTCTTCCGGGCGTCACTTCCATGACTCCAGATGATACCAACGCCATAGTAGTCATAGTAGTTTCAACAGCGGTTACTCACCATACTTAAGTGTATATTTAAATTAATAAAGATACTGTATGGATAGAAACCAATGTTGAAACGCATCAGTACCAATTATGGATGATTAGTTGGGTTACCGTCCACATTTATTGGTGGAAATCGAGACCCATCTAACATCTCTGATAATTTTTGGACATTGTCACCCGGTTGATTAAGCGCAACTCCACGCTGATGACATTAAACTATCTGTTCGTGACCTGTTCGTGACATTAATACAAACGATACTCTCCGAAGTGCCAGCCCTGCGATAGTCTCCCCTGGCTAGGGATTAACCCCGACAAGCACTATTGCACCTTTTCACTTTTTCAATCTGGCACTCCGAGACTTAATATTACCAGATTTAATAAGACTATCCATTAGACCAATGCCAATGTGCGAGTGAAATTATGAACGTACGTTTGCCGAGCGTACCGACTATCCCCGTGCTAACAAATTTTAAGGGTCATTGCTATTCCTTCGTAGGCATACAAAGCAATGAAGTCAAAGCAATGAAGTCAAGTTTTCCATCGATTAATAGTCATCAATAAAACATGGGTTTTATCACTGCAAACCTGATATGAATGAAAAGTAAAAAAAAAAAACGACTGAAAGGAACTGAGAATCGGTTCCAAATAAGACTAAAACAGTTCATGTGAAGACAAAATGATGACTTTAGTTTTTGTGGAATCGGCTCCAAATGAAACAATAACTGTTCCATCTGGAGACAAAATAATGGCGTCAGTGTTTATGGATTTACGTGGGAGATTGTTAACAGAAAATTTTCATTAAGAATTATAAATTCCATCAAAAAACTCGTGTAGTAGAAACGTAGAAATACTATTAAAATACACCGATAAAGTACAATTGTACTGACCATATAATGCCCGATTCAAATAGGCAGAGTTCAGAGCGAGATAAACATGTAAATTGAAACCTACTTTAAGGGGGGTAATATACCCAGAACTTTTTTTTTCATATTTTTTTTTTTTTGCATTTTTTTTTTTTTTTTTTTATATCGCAAAGCCCTCTTACATGAAGAATATTAATACTCTAAACAATTGTTAAGCATATTTAGATTTATAAATTTATGAACTTTTTTTCGTTTTTTAAGCTATTTTTGTCCGAACTCGTTACACAGTCGCCCACAGGCCGTGCCGGCCCTTATTTTCAAACGCGTTTTTCTCGAAACCATGTTTCAAAGACGGTGACCAAGATTTCTTAAAACTCACTAAAGTGATCGTTTTGATTTTTTTGCAGGCTTATTTTATTCATAATAATCTCGGACTTGTCATAGAATTTGTATTATTCGTAGCTTCGTTCATTAGTTACGAGTATAGGCAAAATAATGACGAATTTTTGGTCGAAAATCGTTCATTTACGTTCGGAAGTCCGCCATTTTGTGAAAAATGAATAAGGTTATTCATGTCACTTCGTTTGTTCTCGTATATCGTAAATCGTATTCTTCGTATATGAAATTGACATGAACGTACTTTTAGAAACGTACCTTCTTGTTATATACACTGCACGTACCCTGCAACTATATGGGAACATAATAGGTGTATTCAAAACTTTTCTTAGACTCATAGTTTGACACCACTGTCATTTTCCACTGCCCGTTACAGTTTCCCAGTAGTTTTAATGTTCACAGAAAATGATTTTTATTAATAGAATAAGCATTTGAAAAACAGCTTGGTTTGTTTCTAAAAATATATTTATTGCGATAACTTTTGACCGGAAAGAGATATTGGTATAATTTTTTCACATAAATTATTCTTTGAGCTTAACTCTTGTTTAAAAAGAATAAAAAGAACTTTTGAAAAAAATTAATTTCTTTAAAAAATCACTGGGGGAAGGGTCATGTTTTTTGATGAGAGAAACAGGTAATAAATTTTTTTGTAAAATTGGAAGCATTTTTGCTATTAAACGCCATGTCTTGTGAAAGGTAGTTGAAAATTCAAATTTGAGTTTTTATTATTTTAACAACAAAAACAACTGTTTTGTCCTTTTTTGAGTAAAGTCAATATTTTGGACCTTTTTTGAAAGAAATATTAAAAATATATCCGCTAAGATAATGGTACCCTTTAAATTGTTTTTATTAAGTGCTTGAATTGAGTTTATCAACGAAACAAATTTTAATGAAATATATTCAAAAACAACGGAGTTATTTGCATCGCAAGTAAAATATACGAATTTCTGATAGTTTTTTTGTTATTCTAAGGAAACGATGTTTTTAAAAAAAGACGTTTTACCAGAAGTTTTTGCAATTTTAAAGATATGTAAATGTTTTTAGTGTCAAAATAACAGGGTTTCCTTAAAATTATTAAGTCGAGCATTTTCGCTTGAAAAAAATACGCCAGTAGTAAGATTTGCGTTACTTTTAAAGGGGCGAAAGAGGCGTGGTCAAAACTTAGTATGCCATAACCTAAGTTAGGATTCAAGTAATATGTTAGCCGAATTTGAGTCAAATCCGTTCAGCCGTTGGGGATTTGTATAGTAGTCAAACAAACAGAAAATGATTTTAATTAATATAGATAATAGAGCGCTAAGGTAGCGATGAAGAAGCTCTTATTTCAGCAAGGTTACTTTCCAAGTGCAAAATACCAAAAAAAAAAAAAGAAAAATAATTCGTCAATTGATGATCTTGACTTTGTTAAAAAATTAATTTTTTTTTTGCATTTATATAATTTTTTAATCAAATAAAAAGGTTGAAGGTCTAAAAGAAACTTACACTACCCGCTGTCCAATCTTGTCCTTATATTTAAGTAATATATGAGTTATTATATGAAGTAATATTTACTTCAATTCTAGATTTTAAATATTAACCTTCCATAACCATGCAAGTAGTGCCATGACAGGTGACAGGTGGTTAGCCATTGGGTAAAGGCTCAAGTCCAAACCAAAAAAATTACCTAGCCTTTAAAAAAAACAAACTTTATGATGAGAACAAATCAGACTTGGTGCACGTGGTAACCACAATTGCAAAAATTTCTTCCTTGTCTGACTTCAATTTAAACAACGACTTGGTCATCGGTTGTGTTTATCCGGAAGGAGGAAGTACACGACCAGTCTTCGGGTGGTAAGTCGCTGAGAGCTAAAATCTGAGGAAGCAGCTGCTTGAAAACAGCAGAAACAACTTTAATGAAACTGCAGCAAGACTCCCGACTGATAGAAACTTGCAACAATATTTTTTGAAATTAAATCTTCAGCAAAATTTGAATAAAAAAAATGTTCGATCAAATTTATTTTAGCTTATTTTTTTATTCTGACGAATAAAATAAGTTTACACAAGCTGACTTACGACATAAGCATCGAATATGTTGCGTAGGTTTGAAAAATATTCGTACCTCAAATTTCATATGAAATACTTTTGACAGTTGGTAAGTTTTTACGAAATACGAACTTTAAGTACTTCGTTAGTGACAGTAAACACCTTAATATTTTTAAAATCGGCTATGACAAGTAAGAGTTTTAAGTATCTAGTTTGATAATCTTTTTCGTTTCTTTATTTCAGATGAAGTAAGTTTTTCGTTTGTTTATTTCAGATGAAGTAGAAGGAGCAATCTTGGTCACCGCATTTCACCTTTTTTCACAGCGCTCTATAAAAAATGCTGTATCTACATTTATATTAATTTTTTTTTAATAAAAAAAAAACTGAAAATACTCTTGAATGTGTATATTTTTAAGTATAAAAACTCTCATTTAAAAATATCCCTTGGGTTTCTTTAAAAAATTCACAAACATGACGTTTTTTTCGGCCTCTGAATATATAGTCCCCCCTTAAGGTCATAAAACAGTCAAACTGTTAACTTTAAGCAGTCAAATATCTCCTAACATAAGAATATTAATCATTAGCTTTTCGGATTTTCAATTTCGACCTTACGTAAAGTTTTAATTTCGTCATATTAACCAAATTAAATTTGTTAATAAAAATGATGACATCCTTTGAGAAGAGAACATTTTTTTCAAAATTTTAATTCGTTGTTTTTTAGAGTTCACCATTTATAACCTCATTAATAAAGTCAAAAAAATATTGTTAATCTTAAGATTATATTTATCTCAATAAATCTTTCATAATTCTAAATAAATTAAACAATAAAAGTTAATAACTCAATTTATTGCTTTACGTTGACAATGAAAAATCGTGCTGTTCACCGAACAAAAAGACACGCAGTCGTCACAACAACATCTTCATTGGCTGTCAATCAAGCTCGTTACCCAAATTAGAATAAAATAAAACGTGATTCATTTAAATTCGTTTTGCAATCATATTTCACATTATTTAAATAAGATATCTTAAGGGGGGAGGGGATATAGAAGAAAAAATTAAATTAAAATTTTGAAATTTTAATATATATGCATCGCTGTCACGAAATTGTAGCTGTGGGAAGAAGAATGCAAGTCGTGACATTGTATTAAATGACAAAATCAGCGACTGTCAAAGCAATTGCAACAATTTTTAATTGAAAATATAATTAACTGAGTTTTTTTTTTTCAATCAGCAGTCAGGGTTAAAAAACATATTTAAGAGTTGAGTATGGAAATTCGAAATTAATTGAGCAAAAATTGGCTTTTCCTGCATATAAGAATGTAAAAAAAAAGTTACTATAGCAAGCATTATTAAACCAAGTAACGTTAAAGTATGTTTGGGTTCAAAAATATAGTGGTTGGATTCTGAAATGGTTAGTTTTCTGAAATTCTGCAAAACTTCCGGTTTACCTCATATTTGTAAATTTGTTGTGTTTGGATATATTATGTTCTTTTGTTCTTTTCAGTATTTTTTTTTTTTTTTTTTTTTTTGTGGTATCTATCAACTTCTTTTGTTTCCTAACAGATGTTCAAGTTCATTTTTTATAAACACACTTCACACTTCATTTAAAGCTGTTTTTTTATTTTTACGCAGCATGCATTATTTCCGCTTTAAGCATTAAAATAAAACATTACTTTTAATGTTTCCTAATTAAAAACGAAAAATTAGCAATATTCACACGGTTTGTTTTAGTCATGAAGTCATCACCTTGATTACTTTAAAGATAGATGCACAGCAGCGTGAAATATATTCTATGTAGTTCAACTTTTTGCTTGAAGTTAAACTATTATTTGGTAGGAACACAAATTTGATAACATTACTGAACATTCTCATCAACCAGATCACATCTCTTTGGTGTTAATACAAACATAAGTATTAAGTTCACTCTTGACATAAGAGAACAAAAACGCTTCTTCAGTGTCATCAGATCAAATCTTTGATTTAAGAATCTGGCATATTTCTTAATCCACTTTTATAGAATTAGAATTTGTTTTTAATATAAAGTAAGTTCAACATTCAAAATTATCATATTTTCATGAATTCTTAATTTTTTTACTTCGATTTCACCCCACCTGTCATGCATAAACACAGCAAATTAATATCGCAGCCGCAGGTGACAGCTCACAGCTGACAGTTGACAAGCGTCTGACTGATCAAACGCTCAAATATGGGCTAGCTGTCAAATAAACTGACGTTTATGTCACATTTAAACAATGAAAAGTAAACACAAAACGCAAGCACAACCTCTGCGTCAAATTGCTTCAAACTTAAAAAAAAAATGAGCTTGCGTTGAACACACCTCAATTTTTATTTTGCAAAAACAATTTGAAAAAAAAACAATCACTTAATATAACTGATAAGTCAGCGAGAACAATTCTGTGCTCAGAAAAAACAAAAAAATAATTAAAAATAAACCAAATGGCTACTCTGACAATAAATCAGTTAATTGCTTTGTTTTTCTGACGTTATTTTTTGACGCAACACTTAAATAGCTTGCGTTGCTACATTTCCAGTGGTTGTTGTTATTGTAAATTGACCGCTCTGCACGCACTTTGCTACACTTACTTTTTTTTAGATCGTTTCATATATATTTTTTTTTAATCTGTTATAATTTTTGAAATAATTGTTCAACAAGTTTTCGACACACTTAGTTGTCTTTTTTTAATGCACTTTGAGCTCATGACAGCTTTGCAGGCTTGTTTAACATATTTTAAACATATCTTTGGCTAATGCTTTAGTTGACATACTCGTTCAGTTTATATCATGGTATTGAATTTCTTATAAGAGTGAATTTTAATAGAGTTTATAAATTATATAAAAAAAAATCAAAATATCTTTCGGCTTGCCTGCCATCCAGGGGTTGGGATTGAAAACACGATCTAACTTTGATTCTAAACTTTTACTTTTCTTTATTTCTTTTAATAATTCTGATCAATTGAAACTAAAATTTATCAATTAACCCATTAACCCATACATTGTATTAATCGATAATAGGGAAGTTTATGAAGTGGAGGGTCAGTAACTGAAATTGACTAAAGTAAAGGCATAAAAACTTGCATCAGATTCAAATTCTCTTCTACAGCTTTCCGTTCCGTTTAAAACAATCGGCAATAAAGACAATAACGACGTTTGTCTTTACTGCCCTTTCCTTCCTATCAATCCATTATTCAATTTCCGAACCACGTCAGTTTTGTCTGGTTAAGTTTAATACCTGAATTCTTTTGTTCAAAACTAAAATATTTTATCTCTTACTTATAATCGTAGTGTTCAAAATGAAAGCAACGATAAATACTAGAATCAGTGCTAAATTTAAGAGAGAGGGAAAAAATACTTAATAGCGAAAAAAGGACAATTTTTTGAAAAAAATATTTTTAAAAAACCTCAAAGTAAAATAAATTTCAAGAGCTTATCTCATTAAGGAAAATTTTATGAAAGGATAATTTTTACTCGTATATTAACATTTGATGAAAAAAGCATGCTTACCCACATATTTCTCTAAAAACGATTGTTCGTCTCTTACGAACTTTTATCGAATGTAAATTTCGGATTTTTGTCGATATGGCGCACAATTTATAAAGAATATACAAGTTTGCATTCAGAGCTGCCGTCGCCCTACATAAATCACACTTTTTGTAATAATTTTTGAGAACTCATGGCAACCACTTATCATGAAAAAAGAAAAATAATGTCGTTTGCATTAAATCAAAAAGTGTGGTTAAGAAGTCTTAAATGAAAAAAAAAGTTAAATTTGTTTGCATAGAATTAAACAGTTCGTAAGTGAAGAAAAGTTAACGTAAAAAAGGAATTTAATTTTTAAAAAGAAAACAGCCGGTAAATAAAAAATGAAGCAGTATAAAATTGGAGCTGAATGCAAGCATGCGCTCAAAGCTCTTGTAAGTAGAGAAACTGTTTCAAGATCAGCTTATGATTTGGAAAGCTGTTTGGAGCCTGCGGTGGAAAAGTACAATCCAGACTGCTCTTTAGAGAGTGCAATGGAAGTGTACAATCCTGACTGCAGCAGCGCGACTACGGCAGATTGGATGGAGCGCACAGAAGAACACTTTGCAGAGGATTAACATTTTCAGGACTGCAAATTGCTTCTTTTTCAGAACATAAGCGAACACTCATTTTCGAATGATCATTACTTGCTCCAAATAGGTCGTTTTCGATACATATAAGAGTAGAAAAACGATAACTCCTTCGATAATTTTGCATGAAATTTATCGCTGACGACATCGCAAATGGCTCCTTTTTCGAAGCATAAACGAATGCTCGTTTTCGAGTAAATATTACTGCGCCAAATAGATTGTTTTCGATTCGTATAAGATTAAAAATACGATAATTTTTTTCACTCATTCGCTTACGAACTGTCCGTTAAGAACGCCAAATCGGATCGTTATCGTATCATTAACGAGTTCGAATACGATAGTTTTCTTCGCCAACTCTTCGAGAAATTTACATTTTTCGATACTGAAATCGGACTTTGTATCGGGAGGTAAGTTATCTTGGTAGTAAAATGAAGGCATATTTTAGAAGATGTTTTCTACAATTTGTTTGCATGTTCATTTTATATCTTCAGTATATGAACTATTAAAAAAATTTGTTTTTTGTTTCTTACAATTATTTTTGATGTATAAAAATGGCGCCAAAGTTTGTGTATTTAAAAAAAGTGTAAATCATGCCACATCATAGCTCAGCTCTGAATCGTTTAAAAATGGAAAATAAGAATTCGGTCGAAAAAAGATACATTAATGCACATCTTTTACCGAAATGAAATGAAACTAGTATGAAAAATGATCTTCGACTGGGTTGAAGTTAAAATACACCCACGTCCGAGCCAAAGTATATTCAAAGTATTCAGCAGCCGATAAAATCTGTATCTGTAAAAACATTTTCGTCATAGTATTAACGGAAAATATTTGCTTTTGACATGATGAAGTTAAGTTATACCGGACAGGTTTCCAACAGAGTTGAAAAAGACATTTTTGAAAAAATTATACGACCGTAAAGTTTAATTCATTGACTTCATTATAAAAATAAAACAATAATTTAAAACATCATTGGGATGCGGTGGGAGCTACTTAGGCAACGCAACTGGAAATTTGTTACATGGAATTATTATTTGCTGAGTATATGTGCTAATATTAAAAATATGATGCGCCAATAGAGGCCTGCTCTAAGCCCTCACAACAAAATTAAACCAAAAAATTTCTGACGCCATGGGGACACAGAGAGAGCCGCTCAAAGATCTATAATGCAACGGCGTTGCATCGAATTTTTACTCGGCGAGTATATAAGCTACGATAAATGCTTAAAAAGCAAAGTGCAGGATTTATACTTGGCTGTACGACAAAAATAAATAAAAAAATCTTAAGTCGTCAGGTCTTAAAGATAGCAGCTTATGTAACAGAAATTGAATATCGTTGCATTGAATTATTACTCACTCAAGAGACGTGTTATGTGAAATTTTGTTTTACGGCAGCAAAGATGTGTTATTACGCCTCACAACTAAAATATGAAAAAAAAAATTCTTATCGTCATGATTTCAGTTTGGCAACCACATAATGCAGTAAAAATGCTACAACAATGAAAAACGTTGCATAGAATTTTAACTCTGTAACTACTGACGTCAGGCGCGGATCCAGGGGGGGGGTTTTGGGGGTTCAAACCCCCCCCGAAACTCTAAAAGAACCTGTATTTAAATGTACTGATGTTTATCAGAAAAAAAAAGAAAAAAAAATTGGTTTTTTATAATTTACTTTAAATATTCACACCCCTATGCTGTAAACGTTTGTAGCTGTTTCCACACGTATTGCTAAAATACTGAATTCTGTTCCAGTTTTTGCGATATTGCGATTTTGCGATATTGCGATTTTTGCGATATTGCGCCTGTAGCTGTAAACAGTCACACATACCATCTTAACCTGAAATCACAAAAACACCGCATTTTTTGGATAAAATATATCCAAACACCGCACAGTCTTAATATAAAAACCCACAGTTTCGATAGTATCGGAAGTGTAGACTTCAAATTCCTTTTTATACAGTTTTTGTAGTTTTTATTTATTTTGATGTTGGTTTTATGTTGGCCTTTAAGATTTGTATTCGAGTCAAATAAACAGAGAAATAACTTTTATTATTATAATTATCTTCACCCCAGCGTCAGCTTGTGGTATTTAACACAAAAAAATAATCCTGAGCACCACACAATCATATGGAGTGAATATGGAGTGAAATGTGGATGGCTATTTTTTTCGTAGCAAAGTTTTTTCCAATAAGTGGAATAATTTTTTCACATATTGCAGCAAAACACAAATTATAACCTTCTTTTGAAAAACCAGAGGATCGAAATAAATTTTAGACTAACGGTTTCTTCCCACGCCTACGATTTTTTGAAAAAAAAATTATCCCGCTCTAATGTATATAAAGGGTGGTTAAATTTTAAGGGCCGATGTTGAATATAAACCACACCTAAATGTCAACTTTTTTTCTGCATTTCATTTGACATTTCTCAATTTCAGACTAACTCAATTTGAACCGTTAAAGTTATTCAGGCTTATTATGAAAATGAGCTTTCAAATCAAAATGCATATCGAGCACTTCGTGATTTTTTCGGTCAATTTAATCGTCCAAATGTGCGTACAATCGGAAAAATCGTGCACAAATTTGAACAAACCAGGTCTGTAGGAGATGTGAAAACACCAGTGCATGCTCGTACTGCAGAAAATATTGCTGCTGTTCGCGATAGTGTGGCTGAAGAGCCGTCCACCTCAACTCGTCGTCGTGCCCAACAATTGCACCTCTCACGTTCGTCGTTGATGAACATTATGCATAAAGACTTGCATTTACACGATCAGAATGGTGGCAAGAAATGGCAACAGTGGATGATCAATTTTCGAAGAAAATCATCTTCAGTGATGAGGCACATTTTCACCTCAGTGGATTCGTCAATAAGCAGAATTACCGCATTTGGGCGAATGATAATCCAAGAGTGATTGTCGAAAAACCAATGCACCCACAAAGAGTGACTGTTTGATGCGGTTTATGGGCTGGCGGCATCATCAGGCCGTATTTTTTTCCAAAATTAGGCTGGTCAGGCAGTTACTGTGAATGGTGTTCGGTAGCGTGAGATGATAACGAACTTTTTAAGGCCCGAATTGGAAGATATGGATGTGGACGATATGTGGTTTCAACAGAACGGTGCCACTTGCCACACAGCTAACGAAACAATGGCTCTTTTGCGCGACAAATTCAATGGCCGTGTTATCTCACGTGGTGGCGATGTCATTTGGCCACCAATCATGATTTGACACCGTTGGACTTCTTTCTTTGGGGTTATTTGAAAGAAAAGGTGTACGTCGATAAGCCAGCAACAATTCAAAAGCTAAAGGATGAGATAATTCGGCTTCGGGGTGCAATAAGGCCAATGGCAATTTTATTTATTCCATTTGAAAAAGAAATTAAGCCAATTTGGCCTTATTTCCCTTTAAGGAAAGGAACCAATATTAAAACGCCATAAAATAAGTTTTATAGTTTTATTTAATGAAAAATTAAAGATATAAAGTATTGGAATAATTGTACTTAAGGGCCCATGCTCCTTTTTTCTTTTTTTTCTAAATGTGCATTTGGAGCTTCTAATGCACATGCTGCAAAAAAAGGTCGGTCTCAAATGGTTTAGGAGATAAAAATCGTGAAAGTTTGAAAAATGTACATATTTTGGAATAATTGCACTCTAGGTACACGCTTCTTTTTTTTTTTTTTGTTTTTTAGATGTGTATGGAACTTCTAAATCTAATGCTGCAAAAATAAAATAGGTAGGTCTCAAATGGTTTAGGAGAAAAAAATCGTGAAAGTCTGAAAAATTTACATATTTTTTTATTGAGAAGGCTAGGATATCTTATTCTAATAATAGAAATATATATCCGTTTAAAGCGAAAAATATGATCGTTTAAATGCTAAAGAACATACATCTTTTTGTAAGTGGTCGAGAAAAAAATGTTAAATATAAACGTAAAAGTTATGAATGAAAATTTATAAAATATGCGCGATTTTTACTAAAATTTTTAATGAAGCTTTAATATTATAAAGAATGAGCGCCGCAGGTTTATAATAAATCGCCGCGATTTTTAATAAAAATTTTTTGCCTGCGGCGCTCATTCCTTATAATATTAAAACTTCTTCACCTTCACTATTGAACTACTACCAATAAATTTTTCGCGTTGATACAAAAACAAGCACATTGAGGTTGACAATGGCAACTGTTCTCTTGCAAATTGAGTACCTACGCTGAGTCCAGTAACTTTTCAAACAACAGACTACAGGGAGCGTACTTTTTATTAAAAATAATTATAAAAAATAATCCTTAGTTTGCAAAAATGATTTTTCGGCCTTATTACCATTTTGCTTAATTTCCTTTTCAAATGGAAATAAAACCAAATTCACAATTTCGGCCTTATTTCTCTTTGAAAAGGAAATAAAGCCAATTCGGCCTTATTGCCGTTGGCCTTATTGCACCCCGCCAATTCGGCACATTAACGGCATAGAACCTCACTTATGCCTCGGCGTCATCGAAAATTTGGACCATCGGATGGTGGTGTGCCGCCGAGGTCGGCGGCCATTTAGCCGATATTTTGTTCCATGCATAATTGAACCATACCAATATTATCATAATAAAAAGAAACGACAATAATTTCCTTAATAATTTGTGTTTTATTCAAAATCAACATCGGCCTTTAAAATTTAACTACCCTTTATATATATAACGTACATAAATATTTTTGAAACCCCCCCCGAAATATATTCCTGGAACCGCCCCTGACTGACGTAATGGGAAAATGTAGGTAGGTCTTCGGGCAGATGATAAAAAATAGTGATGACATCATGAGGGAACTACCTGATTTAACCATATTGGAAAACCATACCGCCTTCCTTTCATGCAAAGTCTCTTTATCAAAATGGTAAAAACAATTAAAAAATGTATATTTTCTTTCAGTTGGGATGAACAAAAGCTCATGGAATTCTGTATAATTCTGTATAAGAGGCATGTAAAAGATTAAATCTTAAATGTCAACAATTTTTTAAATAAATAATAATAAAAAAAACATTACGAAATAAATAGTTTCATAATTTAAATAAAACAATTTAATGCTCCGTTTAAATTACTTATGATTTTTTTATTTATTTATGATTTTTGAGTATTATGATCTCTTTTGGTTAAGAGTGTTCAGGTACCGAATTTCATAAACTATTAATGCTATAAATTACACAGTCCATCAAAAAGACACTTTTTTTTGTAAATTAGAAACTGACAACTGCTGATAATTCATTTAAGACTCCTGCTTCAGAATTTGTCACCCAAACATCTGCATGATTTATGTATCCAAGGTCCTCGAACTATAAAGTCACACCTACCTAGACCTACAACAGAACTTGGCCTACAAAATCTATACAAACTCAGAAAGGCTAATGTTCTCAAAAAAGCTTTACATGATATTATTTAAACTCTGAATTTTTTAATACCATGTCTGCAGAAATGTGATGTTCCATCAGAAAAATAAAATTCAATCGGAAAATTTTCTGTTTCCGATAGAATTAGAACCTGGAATGTGCTGGTTGGTAAAAAATCTACGCACGCTAACGCAATGCCATCAATTTCAACAAATTTTTCCATAGACAATCAATTCCCCTAAGCTCAAAGCTTTAATCTTTTTTACTTGTCAACATGTAGTCAACACTTATAGTTTACACTTGTAAAAACAAAAATCGATAATAATAACTTGCTTTAACGCCTCCCTAATATTAAACTGTCATAATTGCTTATCAAGATCCACTAAATACGCATGTAAACAAGTAACCAAATTGAGCACTTTTAAAGAAATTAACTAAATCTACGAAGCATGAAAAGAAAAACTTCCAACACAGTGTTGAAGTGCAACAAATCACAAACACTCAACGCGTAACGCAGAAGTAAGTAAGTGGCACATGGCAGCGAGTTTATATCCAACAACGCACGGAGGAAATTTCAGAAGTCACAGAGTGGTCGCAACGCACTATTCTACACAATAATAATAATAATAGTAAGAAATATGACATCTACCCGTTTAATTAATAGAAAAACACTCAAATTGTAGTCATAACTTATTACAGATAATAAAATGCATTTCTTAAAAATTGGTCTGATATTTTTTTTTTCTTTTAGGAAAAACATTTAGAAAAATTATTGAAATGCTTTTTAAATGAAGTGTTGCCGCATGCGCTGCAATATGACGTCTGCTAGCAAGCGACCACGCGACTTTCTTGCACATAGTCTGACAACATTTATGAAATCTCATAAATTTTTCAATTAAATTAAACAAAACCGCAAAGTCTTTCGTGGAGTGTTTTTCTGCTCATTTCTACTTATTTTTATTTTCATTTTCATTTACTTAAAATCGATTTGTTGTTATTTATGTTGTTTTTACTTTTGTTTTTAATATTCGGCATTTGTTATTTGAATGTTTGTTTGTAGTACAAGCTCTGTCGTTTTTATGTAACTCGTTTGCTTCAGGCACTTGTTCTTTTTTTTTTTAATGGTCTACAATTTTAAATATCGACCAGCAAGGATTTTTCTTGCTACTTTTCTCTCTATCACTTTATCTATTTTAGTTTATATTTATGCAGCACTATTTCTATTTTGGCCAACTTTGCTAAACTTGTTGTTTGTTGTTTTAGTTGTTAGACCCATTCACTTAACTATTTATATCTAGATGGTTTTTTACTCATTGAGTATGCGCTGCGCACGCGCTTTTGCTGCTCAACTTTACAACAGTTTGTCAATTTTAGCTGTTGTCGTTGCTGCTCCTTAATTTGCTGTTATTGATAGCTGATATTTTTTTTTTACCTTAAATCAATATATTTTATTAATAAACACATATTATATTGATAATAAGTTCATTTATAAATCGCCTCTTTCGTGCACACTGACAGAAAATTTACCTTTAATCATATAACTCCTTGATTTTTTTTTTCAAACCTTTGCAAAGGTTTTTAAAAGGGTTTTGTTTTTGAGCCGCAAGATGTAGAAATCAATCATTCTAAATTTTAATAAAAATCGAAATAGTTGTTAGAATTTATTTCAACAAAAGCAATTAGATATGACAGTGAGTCTTTGAATAAAAGGGTTTTTTTGACGTGGTGAAGTTATGTTTTACCGCGCAGGTTTCCAAAAAAGTTGAAAAATGCATTTTTTCAAAATTCATCGGCGTTGCATTGAACTGTTACTCGCTGAGTATGAAAGCTATGACTAAAAAAATAGTACGACCGTAAAGGCTAATTCTTTGACTTCGTTATAAAAACCAAATAAAAATTCAACACAGCATCTGAACGCGGTGGGAGCTCTTAAGCAACACAACTGAAAATTTGTTACATGGAATTATTACTCGCTGAGTATTACTGCTACGATTAAAAGTATGATACACCAACAAAGGCCTGTACTAAACCTCACAACAAAATTAGACAAAAAATTTCTGGCGTCATGGGGACACAGAGAGAGCCGCTCAAAGATCGACAATGTAACATTCATGCAGCGGCGTTGCATTGAATTTGCACTCGGTGAGTGTATAAGTTACAATAAATATTAAAAAAGAAAAATTAAGGATTTATACTTGGCCTTACGGCAAAAATAAAAAAAAAAAAAAAAATTCTAACGTGAATATAGCAGCATATGTGACAGAAATGTAATATCGTTACATGGAATTATTACTCACTCAGGAGACGTGCTGCGGTAAATTTTGCTTTACGACAGCATAGATGTGTTATTACGCCTCATAACTAAACTACAAAAAAAATTCTTATCGCCATGACTTCAGGATGGCAACCACATAATGCAGTAAAAATGCTACAACAATGAAAAAACGTTGGATGGAATTTTAACTCTGTGACTACTGACGTAACGGTAAATTTTAAGGAACGAAAATGAAGGTGAGAACTTCGGGCATATGATATATGATAAAAATAGCAAAAAAAATTGACGGCGTCATGACGCCCCTCAGGGAACCGCCTAATGTGACGCATATACATCACTTTTGCTGGATTAATTGCATGCAGCCAAAGAAAAGTTAACGCACCAATGAAAAGCAAAACCAATGGAAAAGCAAATAAAAAAGCAAAAGCAAAAGCAACACCAACACCAACAATTACAACAACAACAACAACAACAACAACATCAACATTAACATCAACATCAACATCAACATCAACATCAACATCAACATCAACATCAACATCAACATCAACATCAACATCAACATCAACATCAACATCAACATCAACATCAACATCAACATCAACATCAACATCAACATCAACATCAACATCAACATCAACATCAACATCAACATCAACATCAACATCAACATCAACATCAACATCAACATCAACATCAACATCAACATCAACATCAACATCAACATCAACATCAACATCAACATCAACATCAACATCAACATCAACATCAACATCAACATCAACATCAACATCAACATCAACATCAACATCAACATCAACATCAACATCAACATCAACATCAACATCAACATCAACAACAACATCAACATCAACATCAACATCAACATCAACATCAACATCAACATCAACATCAACATGAACATCAACATCAACATCAACATCAACATCAATATCAACATCAACATCAACATCAACAACAACATCAACATCAACATCAACATCAACATCAACATCAACATGAACATCAACATCAACATCAACATCAATATCAACATCAACATCAACATCAACATCAACATCAACATCAACATCAACATCAACATCAACATCAACATCAACATCAACATCAACATCAACATCAACATCAACAACAACATCAACATCAACATCAACATCAACATCAACATCAACATCAACATCAACAACAACATCAACATCAACATCAACATCAACATCAACATCAACATCAACAAAAACATCAACATCAACATCAACATCAACATCAACATCAACATCAACAACAACATCAACATCAACATCAACATCAACATCAACATCAACATCAACATCAACATCAACATCAACATCAACATCAACATCAACATCAACATCAACATCAACATCAACATCAACATCAACATCAACATCAACATCAACATCAACATCAACATCAACATCAACATAAACATCAACATCAACAACAACATCAACATCAACATCAACATCAACATCAACATCAACATCAACATCAACATCAACATCAACATCAACATGAACATCAACATCAACATCAACATCAACATCAATATCAACATCAACATCAACATCAACAACAACATCAACATCAACATCAACATCAACATCAACATCAACATCAACATGAACATCAACATCAACATCAACATCAATATCAACATCAACATCAACATCAACATCAACATCAACATCAACATCAACATCAACATCAACATCAACATCAACATCAACATCAACATCAACATCAACATCAACATCAACATTAACATCAACATCAACATCAACATCAACATCAACATCAACATCAACATCAACATCAACATCAACATCAACATCAACATCAACATCAACATCAACATCAACATCAATATCAACATCAACAACAACAATAACAACAGCAACAGCAACAAGAAACACCGTCACGTCAAAACATACGGGTGTGTCCACGACACAGCCAACTATTTTTTTTCGAAAAAAGCGTTTTATTTCTCAACATGAACTCCTTTTGAAACATTTAGTTCAGCGCTTTTCCAATTTGATCTTCCTTCCTTCCTTCCTTTGTTTCAATTTTTATCTCTTCATTCGACCCAAATCTCGTTCGGACGAGCCATTTTTTAAGATTGGGAAATAGAAAATAGTCGCAGGTGGCTAAATATGGAAAATATGATGGATCGGGTAGTAGTTCGTAGCCCAATTTATGGATTTAAGTAATGGTGATGGAGCGTTGTCATGGTCGAAGAGCACTTTTTTTCTTCGCCTAATGTGATCCAACAGCTGTGAATAATATTCGCTGGTGATTATTTTACCTTTATTCATCGAATCCAAAACATCGAATTCATATATTTTCACCGAAATTTTGACTCCTTTTTCACAAAAATGGAGCTTGGTGAACGCATCATAGGCGACTTCCCACCAAACCATCACAGAACCTGGATGGTGACTTCTCTGAACTTTCGGAACGAATTCTGCCACATGTCGTGATGACAGACCATCTCTCTACTCTGTCACTCTGTTTATTCGATTCCTCTACGGTGAATATTATTTCGTCAGTAAACATTTTCTGCTTTCGCAGCGGTTTTATCTTGATTCGAGACTTCACCACCTTGATGGCTCGAGGTGTTCTTACAACACGCGGACGGCCGGATATTGGACAGTTGATTATTCCACCAGTATCCTCAAACAACTTCACAGTACGATACACAAAATTACGAGTAGCTCCGAGTGGTCGTTAGGTCCGAAAGATATCGCGCCTCTTTCAATGCCACATTTTTTTAGACCAACTATAACAACACGATTTTCGAGCGTGCCCCATTTCATGATTATGAACAACTGCCGCCGAAAACTTTTTCCCGAAAAAAAAGCAAAAATTATAAATGTCAAATAGGCGTCAAAACGAAGCGAGTGCGTTCAGTAGTTCACTCACGGTGAGCACGTTCAGTCCTGTACCAAAACATATGAGAGCACTAAGTATTATGCTTAAACAACGTGGTTTATGGATGATTCCTTAGGCTGGCTTCAAAAATTTTACGATTTAACTTACGGAGTTTGTTATTTGAGAAATGTTACTTTTAGCAAAAATGTTCAGCCATATTCATAAAAATATTTTATCATATAAAATAAATAAAATTTGAAAAAGATATTTTTCAATATGCATTGTAGTTGCATGAATTTGTTACTCGCTGTATGTTGGTATTAAGAAGCAAATTATAGTACGACATTATAGATTAAAATTGTTGACTTATGGTCGAAATATAAAAAATAAAATATTTACGTCATCATGACGCGGAGATAGCTATTTGAGCAAAGAAACAAAAAGTTTGTTACAGTTATAATTCGCTGAGAATAGGTGCTAAGGTAAAAATATTATACACCGGCTGGTTTTTATTCTATTTTATAAAAATAGAAAATAGAGGCCGCGGAAAGAGCCGCAACAAGATCGAAATAAAACCATTATGCAACGGCGTTGCATGGAATTATTACTTGGTAAGAATTCTTACTTGGCCTTACGACAAAAATAAAAAATTAATTATGACGTTGTTAGGTCACGAAAGAAGAAGCGTATGCAACAAAATTGCAATATTGTTGCATACAATTATAACTCGCTCAGTAAAGGTGCTACGGCAAATTTTATTTTGCGTCAGCAAAGATTGAGTCTTTGAAATTATATAAAATAATAAAAAAAAAATCTGGGTGCCATGACACCATTTAGGCAATCGCTTAATGGAGTTGAAATGCAAATAGAAGGAAAAAAACTTTGCATGGAATTATAACACCATGACTAATAGCGCTACTACGATAAATTTTATGGAACGACAATAAAGGTGAGGTTTTTTGTACACATGATAAAAATACAACAAAAAAAAAAAAAAAAAAAGCAATGTCATCATGAGGCCCCACAAGGAACCGCTTATGTAACATAAAACACTTTCGTTGCATGGATGTATTGCATAGCGCTAAGGTAAATATTAATGTGCAACATAAAAGCAAAGGCAAAAGTATAAGCAAAAGCAAAAGTAAAAGCAAAAGCAAAAGCAAAATAAAAATAAAAATTTAAATAAGACAAATATAAGAAAAAGGATCTGAACCCAAACAAGAATAAGAACAAGGATTAGAAAAAGGATGAGGACAAAACTTTGTACAACGATTAAGACCAGAAAAAATATATAAGTTAAGACAAGGGTTTGGACAGGAATTAGAAAAAAATAAATAAGAACAAAGATTTGGTTATATATTAGGATAATAATTCAGACAAGAATTTATTCAAAAATTGGGACGAGAACTTAGATACACTATTAGGAAAAAATTTGGACAGGATTATGAAATGGATTCGGTCAAAGACTAGCGCAGAAATGTAGACATGTATTAAAACATGAGTTTGGAAAAGGATTAGGAAAAGGAGTTAGACAAGTATAAGGTCAAGCAAGTTTGAGGACAATTTAAAGGATTAAGATACGAGTACATTATTATGTCAAAGTCTGCGCATGTGTCCATGACTGCATTCTTTTTATCTTAATTCCTGAGATTATAAGCTCCCCAGCAAACCAAACTTGACGACATTATCGAAATTCCGACTAATTCGTTACTATTTCGAACTGTCGTAAAGAATTCGTTACTATATCGTTACATCAAATTTCGAAACAGTTTCGATTTTGATGCGAATTTATATCGAGTTTTGATATGTGCCGGTTTGTAAGATTTATTCTTTATCATATGATATTACTGTTCAAATAAATAAAAAATAACAAAGTTGGCCAGGCAAACAACGTTCCTTTTTTTTAAATAAGAGTGTAAGAGTGCAAACTAAACAAGTGCGCATTGCGGTGATTGAGGTAAAATTTGTTTTAATCTAAAATAAATTGTTTTCTGTGGTTGTTCTTCAACAAATGTGAAATGTCGTGTCAAGGTTTTAGTAAAAGTGTAAAAAAAGAAGTTGCAAGGCTTATGGACTCCATTTTTTCGCAAATACTCACATCAATAACAACACCACCAACAACAACAACATCAGCAACAACAACAACAACAACAACAGCAACAACAGTAAGTGATTTAATGAGTGACAGCGAGGAGTTTGTTCAATCAAAAATCGAGGACTCGTGGCAAATTTGGATGAAATTCGAAATGAGGAAGTAAGTATTGAACAATTAAATATTGACGCCTCTCAAGGCGAAGAAAGCATTTCAATGGAACTCCTGCATGCGAGCACCACAAGAAATCATGGATCGGCGGAGAGTTTGGAAAAGTTCTGAAATAATCAACTCTGAAATATTCAACCAGAGTTGGGCGTTTTGCACTAAATGGTGAGTGCACTAAGCATTTCACTAGCACTAAATATATTGAAAGAAATTATATTTTTCACTATTTTTTTACCAGCTCAGTGATAGTGAAACATCTCTTCACTATCACTTGAGATTTTAGTGATGGTGTTATTTTGTTGCACTACAACTAAATTTAGTGTTAGTGACTAAATCTGCACTACACTCAATTAGTGCAAAATTTGAGCAGTCACTACATGAAAGCTGCAATTAAAAATGTTTCCACTCAACTTTCAAACATTACTGGTTTTGAAATTATTTAAGCCAGACTCGAATAAAAGAAAATTATATAATAATAAAATATAATTTTCTAAATGGGCTAACAATTTTGAAATTTCAAATTTATATAAGTGCAATTATTCAAAATAAACAGTTGAACTTTTCTTTCCATTGAGTGAAAACTTTCTGTGTTCCAATACCATTAGTGCGGGCATTTTTTTTGCACTATTAATTTTAGTGCAAAAAAACAAAGTTGCACTAAATGAATTTTAGTGAAAATTTTTTCACTATCACTAATGTATAGTGGGGCTTATATTTTTAAATTCATCAGTCAACACCACTTGAAAGTAATAAATAATTTTTCAATATCAGTATATGTCAGTTGAAGCTGAAACTTTAGTGCACTACCCCCATCTCTGTATTCAACTAACATTCGACATTAATTTCAACATTCCTTTTAACATTTTATTTATAACACAGTCTCATTATATCGCTTGAAATTGTTCAATAATATGAAATTTAAATGAAATAAAATTTTTCATTTTCGTATCTCTAAATTAAACCGTTCTTAATTTAAATGCATACCTTCATTTCGATTTCGTAAGCACATTTCGTTCCGATTTCGTAACTACATTTCGTTACGATTTCATAATTACATTTCGTTACGATTTCGAAAAGATATATCGTTCCGATCTCATAACTATATTTAGTTACGATTTCGAAACAATATTTCGTTCCGATTTCGTAACGAAATATAGTTACAAAATAGTTACGACACCTCTTCACGAATTCGTGTCAACCCCTTCATACGATTTTCTTTACTATTTCGCAACGAAATCGGATTCCGAAATCTGAAAGATACCGAAATATTCGAAACGAATTCGTCACGATTTCGGAACTTTTGGTTTGCTGGGTCTTTACAAATTGTTTTGCCCAGTGTACTAGTGTAACAGTTGGATCAGTCTTAAAGCTACCGGCCTCGATGTTAAGTTAATTTTACTGAACGGTAATGGCTATTTTGATCGCTTTCAGCATCTAAGTGGGTGATTTCCATAAAACTGAAGTTTACATATTTTTATTATAAATCCATAACAGTCAATGCAACGCCAACTATTTCAACGTCATAATTGCAATAGATTGGTTGTCTTCACCCAGCAGTCTGCTCTACTTAACGATATATTTATTTTTTACTGTTGCAGCAATTTAAGAGTCGTAAACTTTAACTATTTTTAGCATAATAAAAAAGTGTTGTTAATTGAAAACTATTTGAGCCCACCTAAATAGAGCGCTATTTTTCTGTCTTTTTGAAAAAAATTAAATTCAATTGATTGATATTTATTGACCAATCTTTTAGAGAAATTAAAAAAACGCATTAGTGGCCAAGTAGATGCGGACACACTGTTTGTGTTACTGATCTGTGGAACTAATTAATGGACAACCTGTTTGGTATATTTTTTTATATACATATATATATACTATATATGATATTTATAATTTGTAGTTGTTTGTTTTAAGTGTTTTTTGTCAATATTTTGACAGTTTGACAGTTATAAGTCCTTGAAAAATTGCAGACTTGTTAAATGAATTGCTTGATTTCTTGCGCAATATTTTGGCTGAACTAAGGTTTAATTAGAGAAGACTTTTAATGATGCATTAAAAAAAAAATAAAATAAATAAATAACCTCTCTCTATAGCTACTATAAACTGCCAACTTTTCTCCAATAATTTACCATTAATAGTTTGCCAATCTGCATTTTAGATAGTATCTGTAAAATGATCATGTCCTTGACAATCTAGCTAAGCTCAATATTATGCTGCATCACTTCATTGTTGCTATCTTGCATCATCTGCAGCCAAGTTGCTTAGAGAACTCATGTTTGAACAATGTTTAATTAAACATTGTTGCTGATATTGATCTTGCCGCTTGCCGTTGACAAATGTTGCAATAAAATAAATATTTCAGCTAACAATGCAAGCCCAACACACACAAACTTAAGAACTATTGAACGAACTTGTCAGCTAGAGAGAAGTGTTGTAAAATCATTCCTAGCGTAGCTCATTAGATAAGCGATAAAGTTATGCTTGTATTTGTGTTTTTCTTTTCGAAGTGAATTTTGAAGTCTCACAGTTTCTTGATTAAACAGATTATACTTAGAATGAAAATTCTTGGATATCTCTGTTGAATGGCTTTAAGAAATATATTATAACTCCTAGGAGCGGTTTCATGACACATAAGCACAGTTCAATAACATTGTACATTACTCACATAGAATAAGAAGGTCTCATAAGTAATGGATGTTTTAAGATCTATGTTTAAGTGCCATGCATGTATTACCTATATGTATGCAATTATGGTGCATGTAGGATCAATTAAGCATCTTCCTCGTTGACCTGATAGGTAGGTTATATACTTTAATCATTTGGCCAAAGAACCCACATATACGATCGTATAATGCTATCCCCCTTAGCTATTATGCTTGCAAATATTGTCCCCGAGTTATAATCGCATGCAACGCTTTTGCAATTTTGTTGCATTTTCAATATAATAAGTGGCTGTCTTCGTGGTCTCATGACATCATACAGTTTTTGCAGTTATACTGCTTCAGCCGTTTTTATAGTATTTTAGATTGATAAACAGTAAAAACGGTGTAACGAAATAATTCTGTTGCCACCTTGAATGTTTTCGCCGTACTTTGTTCGCACTCGGGCCTTAGCAGTCTGTGTGTTCTGCATGCATATACCTACGAAAGGTTTATGCTGCTTGCTGTTATGTCTGTGTTATCGACAATGGTTGTGGTATTCACTAATAACTACAGCCGCTACGACTTGATAAAATATGATTGTTGTATTGGATCACTATGAAATTCTTAAATATGGTTGTTTTAACCCTAGAATACTAAACATAGCCTGTGAGGCGAAGCAAAAGACTTCTGTTTACCTCAGATCCAAATATGTGGCCTGCAAAAAAGCCTTTAGTATATGTAATGTATTTTAAAAAATGAATTGTTTTTGTTAATTTTTTTTACTTAATATGTAATAAACATGTTTTTGTCTTTGTTTTAATATATTTTTATTTTTTTTAAAGTAAAATATGGATTTTATATAAAAATCGC
This sequence comes from Pherbina coryleti, assembly GCA_943735915.1. Classification (NCBI taxonomy): domain Eukaryota; kingdom Metazoa; phylum Arthropoda; class Insecta; order Diptera; family Sciomyzidae; genus Pherbina; species Pherbina coryleti. Next base: position 55,190,091 of record OX030950.1, read on the forward strand.
CTCCCAGGCGAAGTTTAGCATTAGAGGACTAAAAAATATGTTTAGTATTCTAGGGTTAATGAATAACTCAGATATAATTTCAATTGATAATGCAAAGTTATGTAAAACTCTTAAAAGGCTCTTAAGGAATTTAATTTTTTTGTTATTTCGTATCTTAATGCTTTTAGAAATGATTCAAATGACTTGCATACATAATTTAACTGAGGACCATAACCAAGGAGAGTTTTCGGAGTTAAAACGACACCATTTGTTCCAAAAAATATTCTTATTGTTGTTAGTTTTCATGTAAACCATTATGAAAAGTTTATAAAAACATTTTTAAAAAATGTTGAAGAATCTTATGTCCCTTTTTAAAAAGAGGCTTTTTCTTTTAAGTTTTATTAAAATTAAATTTAGTTTATTTTAATATTTTTTATGAGGCCAAAAAATGGTGAATAATAACAGTAGAAGTTCTATGCAACACAGTTTAGCTGCTTTTTTGCATCCATAATTTTGTTTTTGTCATGAGATCAAACAATCTTCAAATTCATAAAAGAGATCAAATATCTTTTACTTTTGAGCCATACCTTTAGTCGTAGCACCAATGTTTAGAAAGAAATAATGCCATGCAATGCCATTGCATTTTGTCAAACATGCCTCATCTAACTTTTTTTGAAACCTGCGAGAAATGTCGTTAAGTTTACAAGTCACAAAATTCTGACAATATATTGAAAGCTCAGATATAGCACAATTGAGATGCAAGAACCTCCCTTTTCAGAATTTTCAAGTAACAATTTGTCCAAAAAGTAACTCTGAACTATAAGCGTTGTGTTTATACAAAGAAGGGAAAAACAAACGAAGTTTTCAGTTGGGGAAAAACAAGTTTTTCAATTGTTGCAATTTAATAATATCCCGCATTTATGACAAACGAAATTAATTTCCTGCAACTAAATGACGTGTTTCTCGCAACTGACTTTTACTATGCCAACTGTTGAAATGTTTGCAAATAATGACAAACGAAGTTCCTTTGCGGCAAACTGTCGATAAAAGTTTTTTTTCTTTGAGTGTAAGTACAATTTATGCAGAACAGTTTCTGCATACTACTGACGACGTACCTAAATAATATAGTATATTATAATATATATATTATATATACATATCAATATATTATATTAACTAGTGAAGAATGTATTATATTCTTCTTTACTGAAGTTAAAATACCCGCATACTCATGTGTAATATATAGCTCTAGTCAAAATTATTTACACAAAGAGAAGAAATAGCTTAAATAATTAGCTCACTTTATTGTTGTTTGAATAATTTGCAAAGAAATTTTTTGTTTGTAGTATGCAAAGTAAAGAAAACAAATTTTAGAAAACCAAACGGAAAATATTGAAAAAAAAAATAATTGTGTTTAATGACTCCAATAAAAAGTGTGTAAATACTTATGACGCCATAGATTAACATAGTTAACATTATATATATTAATATAGTTAACATAGTTAACACAAGTTTATTTTGTGATATATGTCGTTAGGTTTGGTAAAACTTTTTTTGTTTATTTTACGTACTGCATAACAAAAAATATTACTGAAAATTATTCCCATCAACAATAAAATAAGCTCTTTCATTAAAACCTTTAAAAATATTAGCGATGTGTAAATATTTTTGACAAGGGCTGTATAATATCGCAAGTTATGAAGGTTTTATTATTTTAATGACTTCAGTTTGTATGAGGTATTAACGTGAATTTCGTTCAATATATTCAAATTTTAACCTTATATTACGTTTGAAGTATCAAAGGTTCCCTACTGAGAAAAAACCGGTTCTAATCCTATCCCGTGATAATCTCCTAAGGAAGAGGGATCAGTCCCAATTCTGCCACCAACTTGTGAAATCGACCGGTAATTTTTACACGGCGTTGTCATTGACAGGGGTCAATTGCCACGTACTGCCTCACCTTGGACCTGTCCCGTGACCAACCCCGAAGAACAAATTTGTGAACTATCCTAATTATCAAGATATTGCCCTTCACTTTGTTAAATAACACTGTGCGACAATTTAAGGGTCAATTGGAATAACCTCAAATATCTAAATGGTTTCTAATAGTGGATGGTCTATATATTATGCCCTCATACTCAGTTTTATCGGATTAGGTCAAATAAGAGAGAAATTCAAGGTCAAACTTCACCTTTAAGTCAAAAATTTTTTCTTATAACTCCTAAACTAAATTCAAATTCTATGTAGTAACTGCATCTAAATATTTGCAATGGATGATTCTTTACATTTTAAGACCATTTTTTGCTCAAAAAGTTACGTAAGGGGTTTAATATTTTCTTCGAAAACAGGGCTTTTTAAAAAAAAAATAAAATTTTCAATAGTTCAGTTAGTATGTATTTGTCTTCAAAAACAATCAGATTTTGCTGAATTTTTGCACACACCTTAAGTAAAATAAAATAACCCACCTGTGAAAAGATCACAACCATTACATGTGTGCATCCAAAGATATTCGGATTCAAAGATTACCAACGGTGGTAACTTCGTTAATGTAAGCCCTAGCGTAAAATCATTCAAATAAAACTTATAGACCCAACAATTTTCTTCAAAATTGTCCTTAACATTTAAACCGAAAGAGTTACCGTTTAAAAGATATGCGCGTAAATGTGTAATTACAACATATATGAAAAATATATGAACTTGAGAAGAAATAGAAATAAAAAAAAATTTTTATTTTAACCGTTTTAATTTTTCATATATGTTGTAATTACAAATTTACGCGCATATCTTTAAAACGGTAACTCTTTCGGTTAAAATGTTAAGGACAGTCTTAAAGAAAATTGTTGAGTCTATAAGTTTCATTTGAATGATTTTGCGCTAGGGCTTACATTAACGAAGTTACCACCGTTGGTAATCTTTGAATCCGAATATCTTTGGATGCACACATGTAATGGTTGTGATCTTTTCACAGGTGGGTTATTTTATTTTACTTAAGGTGTATGCAAAAATTCAGTAAAATCTGATTGTTTTTGAAGACAAATACATAGTAAATGAACTATTGAAAATTTTATTTTTTTTTTTAAAAAGTCCTGTTTTCGAAGAAAATATTAAACCCCTTACGTAACTTTTTGAGCAAAAAATCGTCTTAAAATGTAAAGAATCATCCATTGCAAATATTTAGATGCAGTTACTACATAGAATTTTAATTTAGTTTAAGAGTTATAAGAAAAAATTTGTGACTTAAAAGTGAAGTTTGACCTTGAATTTCTCTCTTATTTGACCTAATCCGATAAAACTGAGTACGAGGGCATAATATATAGACCATCCACTATTATAAACCATTGAGATATTTGAAGTTATTTTTTCGTGTCGCACTGTGTAATTATTCTGTGACAGATTCAAATTTTTTTTCTTATCAACTTTGAATTTCCACACTATACAAATACAGCTTTGATTTTTAATCGATCTGACTCCGCTTATGTTATGTAAAATTGGTCCCGTGCTGAATAAAATAAAATCTGCCCCGTATAAGGCACAAAGAACCTGTTACGTGACAAGTTATATCAGACCTGTCCTGTGATAGGTTACTTTTGAGCTGTCACGGGACCAGTCACTTAAAAGCAATTGACTCTGCTTTCTCGGTAGGGTTATGTGACTCGACTTACTTATATGTATGTGTACTTATATGTATGTGTCGATAGTAAAGTTGATACATCAAGTCCATACATTTGTTTTTTATGGAATGTATGAAAGTTTGTCTACTTTGACGACGTCACTTTGTATGGAAAGTAGGAGTGGTTTACATTTGATTTTGAACAATTTTAAACTATAAGTGTTTTTTTCAAAAAGCTTTAGCTCCAAACTTTTGTGCAAAATATCAAATTTTTAGATTAAATTTTGTAAATTTTAAAGAGCTTTCACAGTCACCTCACAGAAGTGGTAGAAGTTGTTTTCATTCGATGTTTCCAAATTTCAAACTTAGAGCGTAATCGAATAAGAAGACAAAGCTTTAAAGTTTAAAGTTGAATTTTTGGAGATCTTACCATTTTGATAATGTCACTGTCTTTTTTTAAAAACTTACAGGTGTATTCATAAAAATATTTTAAAATAGCTTTAAAATGTTCAAAAGTTAAAAAATGTTTTAATGTTAAAAAGTATTTTAAAATTTTGTTATTTATAAACATGTTGTAGCTGCTTTGTAGTTAAATGAGAAACACTTTCAATAATGGTTTGTGTATTAGATAAATTCAATGACTTTTTATTTTTTTGTCACAATTTCGTTAACATTTTGATATTTAAGCATATTTAGAATTATAGAGTAGGGCCATGGTTAAATAAATAAGGTTGTCGCATGGGTGAGAGCGAGTTCCCATAAATGTCAAATCGAAGTTGACAACTCATACAAAATCTGAATGCGGAAATTGATAACATGCAAAGCCGATGAAGTTGTTGTTGTAGTTTTTCATTGATTTTGACAATTATGGGTACTGAGAAGAGAGTACGATCAGCCACGAGACAACCTTATTTATTCAACCATGGGTAGGGCCGACTCGCTGGTGCCCTCACGCGCCAACAAAGACGTTGTTACACGTATGTTAAGTTTGTGTTTATTGGAGTGAAAACATTATAAAAATCATACAACGTAAAAGAAGTGGTAAATTTGCAAAATAGCTTTTAACAAGTTTAAAAAATCAACTGCGAAACATGAACATAAAGAAACTCAAGATAAACCGCTGATTTTGACAACTAGCTCGCTTTTCTCTGCTTTCTACTTCACTCCGTGTCGGTCCTACCACACAATTCTGCCATGGTTTATGGCACGTTTCATCCATTTTTAAAAATCTTCTCATTTATTTACAATATTTTCAAATATTTTTGACATTTTGTTTGTTTTTGATATATTTTGAAATAATTTGATATATTTTTTACAAAACTTGTTCACAAGCGAGAAAAAAAATTTTAAATGCTTTATCAAGGAAACCCTCGAAGGTTTGAACCATTTTTAAAATTCTCTCATTTGTGAAGATTTAAAAAAGATTTTTAACGCTATTGAACGTTTACGAATAATGTTTTTAAAATTTTTCCGATTTTGTTCTTATAAAGGCTTTATAAAAGGTTCATAATTTTTTATGAATGCAGCTGTTGGTCTTTATTTTTTTAAGAAAATAAAAAAATATGAAATAAAATAAAAAAAAATATAAAAATTTATTAAATTTCATTGTGATATCGTATTAATTTTCTACTGAGTAAGTTGGTTAGTGAAATTGAGGCATTTTTCATCTTTTGCCATATTTTTTCCTTAGACGCATTGACAAAGGAATAGCACGAATTGAAGCATACTCATTATGCTCTATCAGTGCATCTCCAGTCATCACCGAAATTTTATCATTTTTTCAACTCGTTCCCATCCCGAGGTCAGAATATGTCACTTGCGATCGAGCAAGCTTAAGTGTTAAAAAAATTTTGTAAAAAAATCTGTGGTAGTATCGCAGTATTTCTTTTGTTCCAGGTGGTATTTCATGCTTTCGTATCTAATAATTTCGAATGCTTTTATTCGATCGCAAATGTCATTATTCGACTCCAGAATTTATTAGATGTAATATATTGACGTGTTGACGCTTTAAATTAACCGTAACTTCAAAATGAAAATTTAAATACATAGGTACATACTATTTAAATTCATGCCAAGTAAAAGTTTTAATATAGTTTTAAATGTTTTATTTGGAAACTCAGTGCTCTAATATAACCATTTAAGATATCTCTTTCATTAGCTTAGCGGAAACTAACTGTTTTTGACATTTTGCATTATGATCAACTGAATACAATTTCCAGTTCTGCGATCTTATATCAAATCTATTAAATATTGGCCAATTTTTGTCATGCAATCCGAAAAAAACGATCCATATGACCTAATTACATATATTTCTCACGCACAGCAACCGTTCAGAAGCTATTGTTAATAATCAATAACAAACATTCATAGATAAAAAGCTAACCTAATTAATTATATATAAAAAAAAATTTATTTCTAACTTGATTAATAGCAAACAATTTATCGTCAATTTGACGTACGCGCAGCCCATAATAATAAAAAAGCACATAATAAATAAAAATATATATGATAGAAATGTAGACGAATTAAAAATTCGTTTTTTTCTATTTTATGCTCGAACAATAAAAAATGACTAATGATTTATCTACGTGTCTGTCAAACATTAGTAAGCAATAAAAAAAAACAAAATTAAACTTTTAAATAATAAAACTTAATTGCTTTGAAAATTATTTTGAAGTAAGGTAAGTAGTGCGTGAATTTTGTGGATATTATGATGTATGTTTGTCAGGCTGAAGGTTTATGGGTTAAAGCTTGCACTAATTAACTCGATAACGATTAGCAATTAAGTTGGTTACAGTTAATTTGATTTGAAAATACTTAAGGCAAGGACTTAGTTAATTAATTTTTTCCGTTCTATATCATGTGATCTTAAAAATTTTTGAGAACTTGGCGACAAATTTATCAAATATATTAACTTGATTGTTCTTTTAAAGGTTTTAATTAATTTTTTTTTCGACTTTAGATATGGGAATAAATGGTTAAATGAAAAAAAATAGTTTTTAAAAATGAAAAATTTTAAATAAATTTAAAAAATTTTAGAAATTAAAAACTAAGTAAGCTTCTTTAGTAAACATGAAGCATTTATTTTATAAATTTTTATGGAAACCAAGCAAAAAATCCTTTTTTATAATTTATAATATTTTTTATTTTTTATTTTAAATTTATAGTTTTCTTATCACCTTATTTACCAAAGGATTGTTTGCATTTTCATTGAGTATTTTACTCAGTGATTTCTGTTTTTATTGCATAATACGAGCATAAGTACCTTTTATCTTTTTTTACTTTCATTAATTGATCTCTTACACAGATGGGTTTATGAAAAATATAGATTTTTGATTGCATCCAATAACTTCTTTCATATCATCACATAAATAGTATTGGTATCCAAGTGTTTAAATCTTACCTGAAATGAAAAATGAAAATTATGAATTAGCATAAGCAGTAGAGAAAATCTTAAAGACTTTCTTAAAAATAAATCCCTATCTGGAATACATAATGAATACCGGAAGTCTCACGATGGTTCATTTTTAATTTTTTTTTTTTTTTTTTTAAAGTTAGAAATGATCTTCGACTTTGCCAAAGTTAAAATACCCAACGGCCGAACAAAAGTATATTCAAAGTTTTAAGCAGCCAATGAAATGTTTTGTATCGGAGGTAGGCGTAGTTTTCATCCGATTTCGTTAAAATTCATACTCAGAGTGCATATTAAATATTAAAGCTAATATGCTAATTAAAGCTAATTTTAAGTCCATATAATAATTTTTCTGGAATTCTAAGAGATTTTCCCATTTTGATAAAGTCACTTTGAATGGGAAGTAAGCGTGGTTTTTATTCGATTTGGTTGAATTTCATACTCAGAACACAAGTTAAATATCATAGCTTATATGCGAAATTTCTAGTATATTAATTTTTATAGAATTTAAGGAGATTTTACCTTTTTGATAAAGTCACTTTGTATGGGAGGTAGTCGTGGTTTTCATCGGATTCGCTAATTTTTGAACTTGATCTTTATTTTTTAGATACAAGCTTAAATATTGGTATTTTTTGGTATTTTTTTCATAATTTATGCATTTAATACCCAGTTCAGGGTGGTTAATCGAGGAAAGAGGACTTACCAGTTGAATATGTCTTCGGAAGCCCAAAAAATTTGAGAACAAATTTAGTACTAATTAAGCCCTTTATAACGGTACATCATTTCCTAAGATCGGACATCAAATATAAATAAATAAATAAATAACTGGCCATTTCAGCCCTTGAAAGGACTTTGACCTAGCTTCTTATGATCAATTGTGTTGTGCGTGTTATTAAGTTAACGCCGACTCCGAACGGCGATGAACGGAATGTTCTCGTTCTCAAGAAGCTTTACATGGCATTTTGATTACTCTCTGTGGTTTGCAGAGAGGATTGTCTGCAGAGAGGTGGCGGCCGTACAGAAAAATTATTTTAATTCAAATAATTTTCTGTCGCTGCTGGGGTTCGAACCTGGGTCTCCAAAGTTCGTTGACATAGCGGCCACGCACTTTAACCAACTACGCCACGGTCGCTACAGTATTGTAGTATTCAACTATTATAATACTATTGGTAAAAAAACACCACGAAACGTAAGAAATGCTCTTCAATTGAGCCAACACGATGCACTGCGAACTGAATAGTCCAAGAGGCCATGTTTCGAAAATCATTTTTTCAAACATATTGAACTACATATTTCTAACTAACTAGAAATATTTTTGATTTTTAACTTTAACGTGTTTTTTATTGATTTCATTATTAAAGAACATAAAAAAAATTTTTTTTTGTGACGTCATTTGCGTGTACGTAACATCACCATGCGCAAAACAGAAATGGCTGGTGCAATTTCTTATACGAGGCCAAAACTTGAAAAAAAATATATTTTTTAAAGTAAACACTTACTCTGAGGTAGTGATTTCGAGTTTTTAAAAAAAAATTTTTTTTTTTAAGAAAATAACGTGTCTTTAAAGTTGATTGTTTAAAAAATGTGTGTTAATTTGAGTACATAACGGGCTGTAAATTTATTTTCACGCTCATTTTTAAAAAAGGGCAAAAGTCACTACATACATTTTTATGTCAATCGGAGCAATACATTTTGAGTAATTTTGCAAGCAAAATGGCCCTACTCTTCTCGCATAGCTTCATGACATCGTCACGTACACGCAAATGATGTCACAAAAAAAAAAATGTAGTATTTCTTTTTATGTACTTTAATAATTGTTGAAATCAACAAAAAACTTGATATCAATATCTCTGACCATTTTTTTTTTTTTAATATTCTTTAAAAAAAAACGCCTTCAGAATCGCTTTTATAACATAAAGGTACCCTTAAAAGACACCCTTTCTTTGTTATCATTGGCTATTAAAATGTTCACGTACGATTAAATCGCGATTGCAAATAATCAATGCCCATGGTATCAGGTTCTTTAAGAATATTGGGCTAAAAAGCAGCTCAAGGCAGGGAAAAAATTTCTTAGCGATATCTGAATGATCTATGTGTTTTTATAAAGTATATATTAGAAAGTGTGAAGTGTATCTTGAGTTGAGATCTTATATAGGGGTTATTAATAACCGGCTCGTTTAATTTCGGACGCTAAATAAATATTAATAAAAATTTATAACCGCCTGGTTAAAATTTAAAATCTTACCAATAATTTTTTTTTTTCAGAATTATGTTGCATTCATTCATAACCAACAAAACCACGCCATTTTCAGAAGTGCACATTTTCACACATGTTTTCATTACAATAAAAAAGTTCACAGAACACAAAGTTGCTGAACCTGGAGTGGCAGTAGCTGCTTCAAACCAATTAATACAGGGGCGTTTGCACGACTATTAGGTTGTATCTCCCCCGTAAAGCGACACTAGATATTAATGCTTTTTGTCTCGCTTTTGTTAAGTATTTTGCAAAATATTTTTTTACAACGAACTCAGTGCTTAACAAGTCATTTATTTTAATTTTTGCGCCCAGCACAAATTCAAATTGTATGTAGCAAATGCTATTTTCTAATGGTTATGTGTGTGTGTTTTTTTTTTTTTGTGTTGGTTTTGTTTTTTTTTTGAGTTAAGTTTTGTATAAGCTGTCGTTGGAGTCATAGTCGAAGCATTTATTTATATGGTGCACATATGCTAGGGTGTGGCTGGCTATACAATATGGTCCATACTAGCTTGTGGTATTTGGACTCAAAGTCAAGACAACTAAGCAATGACAAACACTGTTGTTGTTGCGATTGTTGTTATTATCACCAATTTCATTGAAATTGATTGCCAACAGTCTGTGTTTGCGCAGGTGCATTGACTGGACTGAATAGGATTCAAAGTCAAAGTGTTGCAGCGGATGCAAATAATTTACAAGACAAATTAGAGTGTTCTGTATAGAAACAATGTAAGTAATAAAACTTTAAAGAAACCCGTATTAAAAACCATATAAGTAATAAAAATAAAATACTCAGGCTGCTATTTATATTTCGGGATCTGGTAAAGTTAGTGTCATTCCAGTCAAACTGCCATTTTCATTGGAAAGTTTGACATTTTTTAGTTTATACCTACGTACAACGTTTTGGTGCACGTGTGCTTATTGTGTTGTTTACAGTGCTTTTAAAATTGTATTTCGGCACAAAAATGAATTTAACACGTGAACATTTTCGAGCGATTATTTTTTACAACTTTTGACGTGAATTCCCTCAACAAGAGTGCATCGTTAAACTCAAATCGACTTTAAGGGTGAAGTACCTTCAAAAAACTCTGTATATTGATGGTACACAGAACTCAAGCCAACCGTATTTGGCTCACTGACGAATTTCGTGGAGAGCGTTAAAATCTGTTATTGTGCCACAAAACATTGAGGCTGTGCAATGCGAACTGATAATGCTTGATCGTCATGTGGCATACCGTGAGATTGGTGCATTCCTGGGCATTACTTCTACCAGCATATATACCATTTTACATGAACACTTAGTTGTGAAAAAGATTTATTCACGTTGGATTCCACATAATTTGAGAATCACTCAAAAAAAAAAAAAAAATCAAGTCGATTGGTGCAAAGAAACGCTCAAAAAATAGAACCGTGGTGCTAAAAACGACGTTTATAAAATTGTGACTGGTGACCAATTATGTATTTTTACGTATGAGCCTGAAAGCAAACAGCAGTCGATTGTATGGGTCTTTCAAAATGAACCAAATCCAACAAAAGTTGCTCGAGCTCAAAATACTGCGAAGCAAATGGTCGCTTGTTTCTTCTGGTTATTTGGCCACTGTATAAATTGAGACAAGTAGAACGGTCAATTCCGAATGGAAAAAAACTGGTTATGTGGCCACGGTACCAATTGAGACACGTAAAATGTTTAATTCCGGATGGAAAACAAACAAGCGATGAAGAATTTTTCTTTATGAAGACAATGCGAGCTCCGACACATCAGCTCAAAGAAAGGTGTTTTTGAACATTCTAAACTATGAATTAATGGGTCATCTGCAGTACTGTTCTGATTTGGCACCCAACACCCAAATTTGGCACCCTGATTTGGAGCTCAACTTCTTTTTTTCCCTCACAACGGGGACAAATTGCGTAGGCAACGATTTTCGACACCACAAGAAGTCGTCGAAAAAGCCGTTGACGCGTTAAAAAACTTTGTTTTGGAAGTGTCTGAAGCGAAATGGAATATGTGGTATGAAAAATTATTCAAACGCATGCATATATATATTAATTACAAAGGAAAATATTTCAAAAACAATAAAGCTATTTTCAATGAAAAAAATTAAATCTTTATATATATTCCCAAAATATATGTAGCAAAAGTATATCTTGTTAAACACTCAGAATTCAGAAAAGAAAAACTATAACTAGATAAATGCAATAAAAAGCAAATTCAATATTATTTAAACAGCCTTCATTACTGTTAGATTAACTTATTCCCAGAGAACAGAATTAAAAAAAGAAAACGCATCAACGTCAAAACCGTTAGGCCATTAAAGTCAACAACAACTACAACTTTATGTTTACTCATCTAGCCCGCTCTTAACCATCAACAACTTCGTCATATTGCATCATAAGTATTCAATTTCAAAGAAAACCGCTACAACTTAAGATGATCTGTCTGAAGAAAACCTTTCAGTTGCGCTTATGTTGCAATGTCGCCGCAACAAAAGCAATTCTATTACATTATCATTCGTAAACTATAACAGTTTAAGTAAGAAGCAAAGGCGCTTGACCTTGAAAATATCTATTCAATGTTTGTTCAAGAGTTAAACTTGAGTTTTATCTCGATTTTATCAAATTCTAATAAATGCAGCTGCATTGATTGTATTTCAATATTTCAATTGTTATGCTTATTAGCATAAAAATAACTACGATAAGTACTATTAAAAAAGTTTATTATTCCATGGCAACAATTAAGCTCAATAGAAAAAAAAGAACGTTAAAGATAATCTGCTGTTTGACGGCTATCGAAAGGAAGTTGGTTTAATTATGATGTCTGCAATTTTATTTTATGTTAATATTTTTTAATAGCCATGAAATGTTCTTGAGTTTCCTGTAAAATAAACAGAGTTGCCATAAGTTCGTGTAGATAATCTTATAAGTTATGAATTTTTATTTTTTTATTTTTGTTACAAATGTCAAGAGAATCACACTTAAAATAAATTAAGAGAATTATCAAAAAAAAAAAAATCCATAAATTAACTATTTAAATGATTTTATAAATGGACAAGCTACAGAAATCTATAAAAATGCCATAGGTTATTGGAGTCGAAAACTTGAACAAATTATATGTTAATTTAAGTATTTTTATACTCGTATGACTTTATTTAAGTAAAACTTCCCTGAAATTATTTTTAAAAATTCCATTTTAAAAATATTTTTGTTTCAATACAAGTTCGTCAAAGTTAAAGTTGCATCCACAAGAGGTGTAAGGTTGTAGAGGCTTATTAATTAACTATTAGTTGCTTGGAAATTGTCAAATGTTCACTTTTGTCATTTATAAATGCAGGAAATTTACAATAAAATGCAATACAGTGAAAAAAAGATTAGTAGAATTTTATTACGAAAATTCGTGTTCAATCGCAGTTACCATGCGCATAATTCGAAACATATTTTCCTCGCAGTCATATACCTTCTGAGGCGTGTGTGCGCAAGATAATCAAAAAACTCCAAGAGACTAGCTCAGTACAAAATATGTGGATATCGAAGTATCTTTGCTCCGGACGTTCGACCAAAAATATCAGTTCAGTGGAGGAAGGTGTTGAAAACAACCCTAGCACCTCAATTCCACACCGTGCTCAAGAAGTAGGTGTCATTGGGACCATAATTTTTTGAAAATGATGACGAAAAAACCGTTTCAGTCAATGGAGTGAACAACAGAGACATGCTAAACTATTTTTTTTGTATTCGAAGATGGTGTAAACGGATGCAGACTACCTTTACTTTCAACAGGATGAAGCTACGATACAAGTCGCGAAACAATCAAGTTAGTCGTGTAATTTCATGTTTTGGAGACACTAATTGGCCACCAAGATCCAACGATTTAACACGATTTGACTTCTTCCTTTGAGATTATGTTAAGAGAATGGTCTACGCTAACCAATCGCTGAAATAGAGCCCCAATTATACGAAAGAGTGATAGAAAATATTTTTGTACCATTTCAAAGATATCGTATTTTATATTTAATCTCCTTGTATTTACTTAAGACTCCAATAAAAATTTGAGAGACTTACAGCTCTTGTTGGTACAGCCTTTATTTAAAGATGCTTTCAACCAAATTTCAAAAATACACAGAAAACTTCAAAGCCTCATCGTGCAATTGCTCATATTTTATTGCGGTGATAATGTTCGATGGTATGCAAGGATTGGGATCTCAATTTAAATATGTCTGTTTCTATGCCTCACAATCCATTGCAGTTTAAGTTTCAGAGTTGTATATAAGGTGCCATGCCCTACACTCAAACCTTTCTCTACCAAATTAATACTTCCACCCATACTGTGCAGGAGTAAATTTACTTTGTCATTTGTCACAACTTTTTTAATGTCCATTTGAAGGCGTGGCTGATATAGAAATGTGTATACACTTAAAAGCTGCACAAGCTTAAAAAAAATCACTAACAAGCCATCTACCATACTTTCAAGCACTTTGTCTCTTCTGCCATGGTATTTCATAATAAGCAGGGTAGTGATGTTGCGAATTAATATATTGCACAAAAATAAAAATACATAAGAGCCATTTAGGGGGTAGGAGGAGCTATAGGTAAAAAATTTTTGGGACCTATATATCCCAATGGTCGTCAACGGTAAAAATCTAAGAAATATTTAATTTTGTTGAAACTTTGATTTATTTGAAATAAAAATAATTTTGAATTTTCATTTTCTTATGTTTTTTTGCAAAAGCAAAATGTTTTTTTGCAAAAGGCACAAATAGTATTTATTCGATGGCCTTTGTGTTGTTTTGAGCAGAAAATACATCCTTACGTTCCGTTTTACTTTTGCAGAATTATCGGACAGGGAAGTGATATCCCCCTTGGACTATAAAACTGTTAGCTCAGTCCTTCCCCCCTCTGGTTAATCCTAGATCCGCCACTGATTGTGCACACTCAAATCAAAGCGATTGCAGAAAAGACGCAAGTAGAATTTGATTTTAAAATTTTTGCGATCATGTTCGTAGTAATACTGAAATAAAAACACAAAATCAAAAGTGTGATTTTCTTTCTAATGGTGGTACTTTGGCCACTCTACAACTATTGGTCCAAAATATATTTCTAAAATAGGTCAAAAATTCAATAAAAAATCCCAACAATTTTTTGTTATGGAGTTTTGTTTTGCATCAAATGGAAGATCCGATTTTTTGGAAAATTTAACCTATTTTGTGATATTTTGAATAGTCGTAAGAAGGTTAAAGTACCACCATTGGGACATATAGGTCCCATGATTTATTATACTTTTGCAGATAAAAAAAATTGTTTTTTGAGACACTTTTGTTTAGTAATTTGGAGTCGCTTAACACGAATCCGTTGTCAGATTAACGAATTTTCCAGCGGTTCAGGAGCGGTCGTCAAAGGGTTAAAAAATGGATAGCAATATTTGTACGGAACAGACAAATGAAGTGAAGCTAATTAAAACATTTTAGAAAAATAATGCCTAGTGCAGTGATGTCTTTTATATGTTTTGCAATTTTTTTGTTTATTGAAACAAATTTGAGCTTAAGGCCAAATATGTTTAGAACAAGACAACATGAAAACAATGAAGCAACAAGTAATAACAACACCAACGGCTCTGTATGGAGAAAATCATACAGCAGACTATACAGACTGTTTCGTTGGCCACGAAAATGATCAGTAGTGTTGTATGACTTTTCACTGTGATCGACTGAAGCTACTAAGGTCCTACTTATACTGCCAATTATGCCGAGAAAGTTACATGGAAGTTTATTTTTGACAGGGAGAACGCTTAAATTAGTCACTGAGTCCTTATCTACTTTTGATTCATCCTGTGTCAAGGTTAAACTTGATCTTGTCATCTTATATATTAATACGCAAACATCGAATGTTGTCGTACACTTTTTCAATATTTATTTTAGAATAAGGACAATGAAACGTACATCATTCGAAAGGTACTGCACCATAGATGTGCCGAATGATGTTAGATTTTAAATTCATGACCTTTGACCCGAAATATTAACGTTGAAAGTTTATATCAATTTTAGTTAGGGATCTCAAAACTGGGAAGAGGTAAAATGAAGAATGTGATATCAGATGAAAGGTCTGGCTGCACAGTATGATTGACTATAAGATTGGTGACCTTTGACCTCAAATATGAGCGGAAAAAGAGCATTTATTAAATTAGAGAGAAATTTAGACATTCATAAGATGTGCAAAAAAAATTTAATATTTTTCACCACCGTTACGGTTACCCTACAATAAGCACTTTTTCATGTAACAAGTGTCAATATATATTGTGATGGTAAAATTGCTTACAAATAGTAAATTTTGAAAAATTTCCGTTACTTTGACATCAAAATTATTGTGATATCTCGAAAACTATAGATGTTTTCAGTACAACGTTCTTTGTATGGAAATTCGTTGGTTGAGAAAAATTACGGTATACGAAAACTTTTTTGTTAATATTTTCCACGAATAGTATGTTAAAAAAATTTCCCGTTATTATGACATCAAAAGTATTGCGATATTTCGAAACCTGTAGATTTTTTCCATGCAATGCATTTCTTAAAGCAATGTCATAGCCTCAGAATGAGAAAAAACAGTTGATATTTCAATTTTTGATTTTGCATGCAAATATCTCAGCCATTTTTCAATCGATTTTCCCTAAATTTTCTTTGTCTGAAAGTCTAATTAAATAACTTTTGAGATATAAGAAAAAATTTACCGTTATCTCACTAATTCAATTTCTTATGTTGTTTTCAAAAAAACTCTAACATATTAAATTTTGGTTTAAAAATTAGACCAGACATTCTTTTTTTGTAATTTTATTTTTGTTTTTCTATTTTCTTCTCTCACACTCTTTCATATACCATATCATTTATTTGCAAAAATTGCTTCATTTTGACACATCATTTAATTAAGTGTTTCTATCATCGAAAATCATGAGCTACCCCTATGAATTTTTTGATGAAAATTACATTTTTCAAAATGTTGTTTTTGTATTTTTTATAAAGTTCTACATCTAAAAAAATAATTTCTGTGAAAAAATTTTTCAAATATTTCAAACCACTCCAAAGTTATATACACAAATATATGTTTTAAGCCATTTCCTTATCTACTTTATATATTATACATATTATTATTATATATCTATATATAAATAGGTGTACGCAGAACAGTTAAGAAACATTTTCTCCCTTGTTTCTCAACCAGTTTTGATAATTTTTTTTTTAAATTAATAAGAGTAGGCAAAAGGAGTGCACCGAATATCTATGGTGGGCAATTCGACCTCAAATCAGACGTTCCATTCCACTGGTTACATTTGATGAGCGTTGAAATAGATGCGAGGCACTTTTCATCAGCCCAAATTTTCGGTATAACTTTTGAACTATAAGTCACAAATCAATGAAACATGGTAAGAACTTCCTTCCTTGACAAAGGGGCGTAGAAACACTCATATAACTCAAAGTTGTTATATCAAATAGCTTTGGAAGCATTTCTACTAGAAAGTAGAATAAGGGAAGTAGGGTACTAGGGATTTTTACTAGGGTAAAGTAAAAATCACAGAACATGGAAAATCAGAATTGAGTTACTGTTTTGTGATTTCCTGCTGGTGGTGCGTTTGAAAAAACATGTTTCCAATAAAAACACAAAAAAACAAAAATCAATTTTTAAATGGTCGAATCTCGACCAAAGGTGATACTAGTACTTTATAATGCATGTGCATTAGTGTGGAGTGAAAAAAGTCAAAATTTTTTTTTTCGGAAACGGGTACCCTTCAACGACTGTGTATGAGACCTAGTAACAATTCTGTAAAATATTTAATTTTTACGACGTCATCTTGAGACTGCACATTTGACTTTAAGTTTGAAAATTCTTGAAATTTTTACCATTTTTACAAATTTTTTTTATGTATTTGAAAAAAAAAACCCCAAACGGGTAGTCACTAAATTGTTGAACAAGGCCTTAAATATAGACAGGATTTTTTAAAACATTTTTAGGTGGTGGTTTCAGTCTGCGCATTAGGCCTAAAGTTCGCCAAATTGTCCGAAAAATTCGGAAAAAGCTCCAACAATTATTTATGTTGAAGCTTAATATAAGCTTCAAGAAATATGGTAATAGTTTATTTAAAAAAAAAGCAAAAAAAAAATAGATGCTTAAATTTAGGGGGGATGCTTAAAGGACAAAATAACGAACAAAATCAAAAAAAAAAATCATTGAAATTGAACCAATAGATTTCGAACTATCTATCGAACCGTTTTAACCCTGCTTTGATAACCTACGTCTGCGAGACCTAAGCTTTTTTAATTTTTTGCTCTCTCTCTCTCGTGGATGTTTTTACTGAAAGTTGTTGTTTTCATTTTTCCCAGTCCTTCACTGCAGCTTGCTAGTGGTGGTTGTTTTATTGTGGTAAGTTCGTTGTGTTGTGAGAAATGGCTATTGGATACGTCCAAGAGACGTATAGTTATCTTTAGTGTGACTTTTACACTAGTTCAAGTGATTGAACCGGAAGACTAATAGGTGGCCTATGGCAATACTCTACGGAATGCTTAACATAGCGTTCATAAATTCATATGTTGTATATTGCCACAACATGTAGTTTCGAAACCAAAAGCCGCTAATTCGAAGCGAGTTTATGAAAACTCTTTCTGGTTCACTAACATCGCCTTGGATGGAAAAACGGTTAGAGGGCCCTAATTAGAGTAAGGTTTTGAGACATAATATTAGAAATACATTACCCAAAGATGGCAATAATGAAAACGTGGAGGAACCTGAACCGAAAAAAAAGATATTGTGCTTTTTGTCCCTCTCAAATAAGGCGCATGTCAAAAATTATATGCGTTAAATGTTTTAAGCCCATATGCGGGGAATATAAAAACGACTTGTGCAAATCATGTACCTGATTTTCCGTTATTTAAAATTATCTTAATTGGGTATTTCTTATGAAATCTCAAAATTTGAGATATTATTGAAATTTATTTTTTTTATAAACTTAAATATTTTTTTGCAGAGATCAGAAAAGTTGCTTTTAGAGATCTGTCCAGGGGTATTGGTCTTCCATATTTTTGTTTAAAACTTTTTTAGTTACTTTTTTTTTATATATAACTCCTAAATGCAGTGAGGGAATGACTGTGAGGGAATGACGAATTTGAACTTAAGCTACAAAAACACCGACACATAACCTCAATTCGTTTGTTACATTTTGAATATGTATTTTACTCCCAAAAACGCATAAAACCAACAAATTTTAATGATAGATATTAAAATGCTTAATACATTCATGTAACGTGAGGTAATGATCGTCATAAATTTTACTTTTAACAATTTTTCGCAAACTATTTTTTTACACGAACTCACCTACGGTTGAGAAGAAATCGCCATCTTGAATCATTTGAGAGTGTTGCCAGGTACTAAAAACTTAAGGTAGCGTTCCTAAATATCGTTTGACACGTTTAGAAATCGAATATTCGTAAAAGGATGAGGGAATGATTTTATTTGGCGGGACATATTTAAAATCGAATTATTGTTTTTATAAATTCGTTGTTGTAAGATGGAAGCTTTTATACATAATAACAAACATCTTTCTTATATATTTGCATAATTTAATTATTAAGAATATTGGTATATTTCAGATAAATAGGCATATTAGTAATATTTTTGAACTAAGGGACAAGGTGAGGGAATGATTTTCACGGTAACAAAGTAGCCATATCTTTTTTTTTCTTTAGAGGCAATACGTTTTCTTTTTAAACAATAGCTGTATAGACAGCGTACATTCAAATAAAAAAAAGACTTATGTAGTTAATGCATATGACTCGGCACTAATGGCTCGGGAATCAAATTTCGAAACTTGATGAGAAATACCCAATTATTGTAATTAGTCTGTAAGAAAAATCAAAGATATCTTTTATTTTTTATTTTTAAAGAAAAATTCAGTTCATTGCAGAGAACACCGCCATTTTTTTTTTTAATTTAACAAGAGGAATGAAATTTTACTTTTTTTAAAATAAAAAAAAGAAGAGTTGGCTGTGTCGTGTACACACCCGTAGATTTTGACGTGACGAAGTTTCTTGTTTGTTGTTAGTGTTGGTGTTGTTTTTGTTGTTGTTGTTGTTGTTGTTGTTGTTGTTGTTGTTGCTGTTGTTGTTGTTGTTGTTGTTGTTGTTGTTGTTGTTGTTGTTGTTGTTGTTGTTGTTGTTGTTGTTGTTGTTGTTGTTGTTGTTGTTGTTGTTGTTGTTGTTGTTGTTGTTGTTGTTGTTGTTGTTGTTGTTGTTGTTGTTGTTGTTGTTGTTGTTGTTGTTGTTGTTGTTGTTGTTGTTGTTGTTGTTGTTGTTGTTGGTGTTGTTGTTGATGTTGATGTTGATGTTGATGTTGATGTTGATGTTGATGTTGATGTTGATGTTGATGTTGATGTTGATGTTGATGTTGATGTTGATGTTGATGTTGATGTTGATGTTGATGTTGATGTTGATGTTGATGTTGATGTTGATGTTGATGTTGATGTTGATGTTGATGTTGATGTTGATGTTGATGTTGATGTTGATGTTGATGTTGATGTTGATGTTGATGTTGATGTTGATGTTGATGTTGATGTTGATGTTGATGTTGATGTTGATGTTGATGTTGATGTTGATGTTGATGTTGATGTTGATGTTGATGTTGATGTTGATGTTGATGTTGATGTTGATGTTGATGTTGATGTTGATGTTGATGTTGATGTTGATGTTGATGTTGATGTTGATGTTGATGTTGATGTTGATGTTGATGTTGATGTTGATGTTAATGGTTATGTTTATGTTGATGTTGATGTTGATGTTGATATTGATGTTGATGTTGGTGTTGGTGTTGGTGTTGGTGTTGGTGTTGGTGTTGGTGTTGGTGTTGGTGTTGGTGTTGGTGCTGGTGTTGGTGTTGGTGTTGGTGTTGGTGTTGGTGTTGGTGTTGTTATTGGTGTTGGTGTTGGTGTTGGTGTTGGTGTTGGTGTTGGTGTTGGTGTTGGTGTTGGTGTTGGTGTTGGTGTTGGTGTTGGTGTTGGTGTTGGTGTTGGTGTTGGTGTTGGTGTTGGTGTTGGTGTTGGTGTTGGTGTTGGTGTTGGTGTTGGTGTTGGTGTTGGTGTTGGTGTTGGTGTTGGTGTTGGTGTTGGTGTTGGTGTTGGTGTTGGTGTTGGTGTTGGTATTGGTGTTGGAGTTGTTGTTGGATTTGGAGTTGGTGCTTTTCGTTAAGCTTTTTTTTTTGCTTCCCCATTGGTTGTGCTCTAATTTCAATTAATCCAGCAAAAGTGATGCATATGCGTCACATAAGGCGGTTCCCTGAGGGTTTTTGACACGCCGTCAAATTTTTTTTTTATTTTTGTCATATGCCCGAAGACCTCACCTTTGTTTTCGTTCCTTAAAATTTACCGTTGCACCAGTAGTCATAGAGTTAAAAATCCATGCAACGTTTTTTCATGGCTTTAGCATTTTTACTGCATTATGTGATTGCATCCCTGAAATCATGACAACAAAATTTTTTTTGTAATTTAGTTGTGAAGCGTAATAACACATCCCTGCTGTCGTAAAACAAAATTAACTGTAGCACTCCTCCTGAGTGAGTAATAATTCCATGCAACGATATTACATTTCTGTTACATAAGCTGCTATATTCACGACCTGACGACGCCGGAATTTGTTTTTTATTTTTGTCGTAAAGCCATGTATAAAAACTTTATTTTCCTTTTGAAACTTTTATCGTAGGTTATATACTCATTGAGTAAAAATTCAATGCAACGCCGCTGCATGAATGTTGCGTTATCGATCTTTGAGCGGCTCTCTCAGCGTCCCCATGATGTCAGAAATTTTTTGTAAATGTAACAAATTTTGTAACAAATGTAACAGAAATTCCATGTAACAAATTTTCAGTTGCGTTGCTTACGCAGCTCCCACTACGTCCCTATGCCGTATTAAATTTTTTTTTTTATTTTTTTAATATAGCCAAAGAATTAACCTTTACGGTCATACTATTTTTTTAATCATAGCTCTTATACCTAGCGAATAACAATTCAATGAAACGCAGATGAATTTTTAAAAAATTCATTTTTCAACTTTTTTGGAAACTAGAGCAGTATAACGTAACTTCGTCACGTCAAAAAAATCTAAAAAAATGTTTGAATAACAAGGGAATATGTAAGCATAAAAAAAATAAATTAAATTGCTATCAACACAACTTTAAGCCACGGAAACAATGATACGTCTCATAGACGTATGGTTACCTTTTCAGCGACTTTTGATAAGGTTATCAAAGCAGGGTTAAAAAACTAGTTTCGAGGAAATCGCGTTTAAAGTTTTTTATTTGTTGTATGGAGCTTAGACATGTGTAGGTTAACGAAAACCGTTATAACTTCTGTCTTTTTTTAAATATCGATTTAAAAATGTGTATGTATATTCTTAAAACTATAAAGAACACATTAAACAAAAAAACTGTTCTTTTTTTTAAAAATACCTTAAATACCTTAAATCACATAAAACAGCCGTATTTGTGGACGTATGTACTCAATAACACGGAAAATCTTGGCTTCCATTGCGACGATTATTTTATTAATTTCAACTGCAACTACAACTACATCAACAAAAGAATGAAGAATGGATGCTGATGTAAGCATGTGCAAAAAAGAAAAATAAAAGTAAAAAATCAAAATCAAGAAGAAACTCAATTTGAGCTTCTAACCGCCTCAACTACATATGCTTGTGGTCAAGCCGCCAACACATGATGGCTTGCTCATTCCAAGCTCACGAATCACCCACAATAAATCACGTTTTAGACATGCAGCATGAAGTGTTGAAATTGCTACTGTATACAAAAGAGGGCGCCAGCTTATTTTAAAAAAAAAAATAAAAAATAAGCTACTGCAACAGAGGCCATTAAATAAATTCAAGTTGGTGGCATGCATCAAATGTACTGCTACTTGCTGTAGCTGCTGGTAATTTTGACTGCTTAATAAACAGTTGCAGAAGAGTTGCATACTTAAGACTAACTAGGAGGTAATATAGTAGAAGAAGAATAAGCAGAAAATAAGACACAGCTTAAGGTGTCGTTAGCCGCTCTAAAGATCTTAATAGCTATAATTGCACCAGTAACTAGTGTGCAGTCATTAGCCAGAAGCTGACAGCAGTCGGTCTACAGTCATGCTTCATGAAGTTGTTGTTATTTTGAGGGAGTTAGTGGCAATGGGCCAAAAGGTTTTGGTAACCTTGTTGAGTTTCAAACTAGCGGCGTTTCTGCAGAAACAGAATTTTATGCATTGGATTTATTGCCATTGCCTGGATTTGAATAAATTTCATAGAATTATAGGAATCCAAAAATGATTGTTGAGTTTAACATGGCATGCGTTTATTTTCTTAACTTTTACAGTGGCAATTAGATAAGAAGGTCAACTCTATGTTTAAGTTGCGAAAACCTTTTGAGAAACCTTTAATTTCGACAGCATTTAGCTAAAAAGTGGAACATTTTATTGAAAATATCAAACTCTACGCATGACCAACGCACGCATGAGCAACGCACAATATTCAACATTTACCGCCTGCAGCATAGACTGTTTGTTGAATGAAATCTATAATTATTTGTCATAAAAATTTAAAATATTTTTATTATAAATTGGGCCGAAGTACTTTGGCTGTTGTAATGGGGCGTTTTCCAAGATATCCTTGGTTTCTTTTTAATTATTTTTTAACTTTATCGATATGTTACAAATTATTTTGGTAACGCAGGAAAAAATCTGACTGCTAATTAAAGGCGAGTGAACAACTTTCAAAAGCAGCAACAGCAACAACTAAAAGTTACCTTCATATCTCAATGTAATTAACTGTTATAAACTGCGTCTGTTGACACACTTGCCCAAACTTGCGGTTTTATAACTAAATTACAAGAATAGTTAAGCGTTCCAATAAACTGTTTTACTTGGGTAGCAGTTTTTATAAAATAAGTATTTCATTTAAGCTACGCACAATAATTTAGTTGTTTCTTTGTCAGTTCGGGCAGGATTTTCCTTGTTGGTGCAGAGGTTGATTGAAATAAAATTAACCCTTTGCGATAATATTACTTTAATGTATGGGTGTCAGGCTGATCGGAATTAATTTTCGTTATTTTATAGTTCTTCATCGTGTGGTATCTTTCAAAGCTGTCTCCGCTATGCAGCATACGACTGGAATAGTAAAAAAAAGCTTTGGTGGCTGAGAGCAGACATACGACTGAAACGGTAAAAGCACTTTGGTGGCTGAGAGCAGACATACGGTCGCAAGAAGTTAAAGGTTAAGAACTTAATATGAAGAAGTTAAATATGAAGTTAAATATGAAATAAATGAAAAGAAGTTAAATATGAAATAAATTACATTAAATAACAGAAAATATGTGTAAAAATTATAAGAATTGTAAAAAATTAAAATTCCGTTCATAATCAAAAGTAATTCAAAAAAGTTGAAAATAATAATTACTTACTTACTTATCTGGCGTTTACAACCGTAAGTCGGTTTTGGCCTCGTGTAAGAAATTGCGCCAGCCATTTCTGTTTTCCGCTTGCTGGCGCCAGTTGGAAACACCAAGCGTGGTCAGGTTATCCAACACCTGATGCTTCCAACGAAGATGTGCGCGTCCTCTTCTGCGTTGACCACCACCGGGCACCGAATCGGATATTTTTTTGCTGGAGCGTCGTTTTCCATTCGCTCAACATAACCTAGCCAGCGGAGCCGCTCGATTTTAATGCGCTTGACTATGTCAATGTCAGCGTACAGCTCATACAGCTCGTGGTTCCATCGAATTCGGTACTCGCCATTGACGCAGATTGGACCGAAGATTTTACAAAAGATCTTTCTCTCGAAGGCTTCCAAAGTCTTTTCATCAGAACTGCTCAACGTCCAGGTTTGTGCTGCATATAATAGGACGGGCATGATTAGTGACTTATAGAGCGTGAGTTTTGTTCGTTGAGAGAGGGCTCTGCTTCTCAATTGCCTACTTAGCCCAAAGTAACATCTGTTGGCAAGAGCTATCTTTCGTTTTATCTTAATACTGACATCGTTGAAATAGTTTATGCTGGATCCCAGGTAGACTAAGTCCTTAACGACCTCTAAGCAGATGTTGCCAGCAGATACGTGGTTTTCAGGACGTTGAAACTGTTTATTTGTTGACACTAGGTATTTCATCTTATCTGCGTTTACTGCAAGACCCATTCGACTCGACTCTTTCGCTAATCTGGAGAATGCTGCGCTGACTTCGCGCGTATTATGGCCAATGATATCGATATCATCAGCATACGCCAGCAGCATAATACTTTTGGAGAATACAGTGCCACTGCGTCTTAAATCACCAGCTCGGATGATCTTCTCCATCATTAGGTTGAAAAAGTCGCACGATAAGGAATAGTTTCAGTTGTCTGAAACCTCGTTTGGTATTGAATGGAGGATTGAGATCCTTCCCGATCTTAACTGTGCTGCTGGTGTTGCTCAGTGTCATTCTGCAAAGACGGATGAGCTTTGCAGGAATACCAAATTCAGACATGGTAGAGTATAGATGATTCCTAATTGGACTGTCGAAGGCGGCTTTATAATCGACAAAAAGATAATGTGTGTCAATTTGTTTTCTAGGGTCTTTTCCAAGATTTGTCATAGCGTAAATATCTGGTCTATGGGTGATTAGCAGGTCTGAAGCCACACTGATAAGGTCCAATCAGCTGGTCTACGATGGTATTCAGTCTTTCACATAATACGCTCGGAAGGACCTTATATGCGATATTAAGAAGGCTTATCCCACGGTAATTGGCGCAAATGGTGGGATCGCCTTTCTTGTTGATTGGGCAGAGCACACTTAGGTTCCAATTATTTGGAATGCATTCTTCCGACCATATTCTGCATAGAAGCTCATGTATGCATTCAAATAGAGCTTCACCTCCATTCTTGAAGAGCTCAGCAGGTAAGCCATCGGCTCCTGCGTCTTTGTTGTTTTTAAGCCGAGCTATAGCTTTCAAGACTTCACTTTCGTCCACAATTGGGATTTCCGGGATATCATCTCTACTGACGGGATTGTTGTCGTCGTCACCATTCAGAAGCCTAGAGAAGTGTTCCCTCCACATTATCAGTGTACTCTAGATATCTGTCACTAGATTCCCATTTTTATCCTTGCAGGAACAGGCCCCGGTCTTGAAACCATCGGCCAGGCGTCTTATTTTTTCGAAAAATTTTCGGACGTCATGATAAGGAAGGTATAATTTGTAATGGATATTCTTCAGAATATAAAATATATTTTGCTCGAACTCAAATTTGACACATTTTTTACTCCAAAAAGTTTACTAATTGGCAAAGTTTTTTTTTGTTCTTATTTTATGTTTTTAGAATTGAATAGAATGCAAATCTTTTGCCATTTTTTAAATTTGGACGCAATTTTTTTGTATATTATTATTTTTTAAATGTTTTTTGTAAAAATTTTTTAAACCAAAAATTTTCTAGAAATGTACTTTTGTACAATCAACAATATCATTGATAAATATGACAAAATTTTATTATTAAGGTATTTATTTATAAAGGTAGTTCAAATGTTCGCTTATTTCTTGTGCAACTTCTTCGATTTTTTTTTCGCTCTTTGAAATAACTGAAGAGTATTTTAATGGAAGTGCAAAGTAATTGAAGTATGTGTTACAAACGTAAGAAAATGTGCATGCTCGAATATGCTGAGTTGATGTGGTGCCAAGGTCATATATGATTGTTTCCACTTAAGCTGCTCTTGTTTCCTCTTTAGCCTGAAACAAATGAACACAAGTACCACTTGAAGTGCCAAGTGGTCAGTTATGGTAAAATGATTACAAACAACAACAACAACAAAAACTAAACAAAAGCTAAAGCATAACATCAACAATAACGGAAGGTGTCAATAAGTGCTAAAGTGCAGCAAAACCTAAAAAAAAACTGATAAAAATCACTTAAGAGCGAGGTACTCGTGAAACAAGTTCGTTGCTTAAGTCTTTCGATTTTCTGACTTTAATTGAAATATAAACTTAAAATTTTCGAGGAATATGCTTTAAAAAAATTATATTTTAAAAATATATTGTTGTTGGAATTAAGTCAAAGCGTTCTACAAGAGATGGCGTAGTTATTACATTTTTCCAGTGTTCCCTTTTACGAAATATTTTCCGAAAAAAAATCTGTCAATAGGCGTTAAGTTTCAGTGTTTATCATTTCATTGAATCTTAAATAACAACACCTTGTACTTCTCGTATTAGACAAATTTTGTGATAGATTAATTCTCTTTGCGGAGAGTTATTTTTTTACATTTTAAAAGTGGCGATTATGAACTGCAAGACAAAAACAACACATTAGACGATGACCTGCAAGACTGGATAGACGAGAAAGTTCAAAGATGAAGAATTTAAGGCATTGCTCATAAAAAACCTATGTTAAACATTATGTCAACATGTCAAAAATTATATGAAAGTTGAAATTATATGAAAACTCGTTTAAAGTTGAGTTGTCGAATATAGAAAAATTCCTCAATTATCATGACAGGGTGTTACAAAACCCAGGAAATCGGATTCCATACAAATTGAGACCGAGGGGGCATTGAAAAAAAAAGTTGAAAAAAGTTTTTGCCTGCGTACTGCTGCTTCTTCCACGAGCGAAAAGGAAGAGACTTTTGCATTGAATTGTCACAAACAATGAAAGCAGGATCCATTGATGGCAATCCCAAGATAATAAAGTCATGGGTTGAGCCCTACCTACCATTAACATTAGTGTAAAAGTCCAATATCCATGGATTAAAATTTTTCCCAACTAGCACATGGATTTCTATAAAGTTAAATAATTTCAATATTTTACAATTGATGCTTCTTCTGGGCTTTCAAAGTGCTTGCAACCAGAAATTTACTCGCTTGTTAATTTAATAGCAGTTGTTAGTTTTTAAACTTAGACTTAGCTCTAAGCTTCTAACAAGCTTAAAAACATACGTTAACGAAAGTTATTTAAAGCTTCGATCCTTAAATCAAACGATTTTAAACAGTCTTATTTTAGTTCTATTTCGAAGCTTTATGAAAATACAAGTAACTTATATAACGCTTGTATAAGCAAGCCTGTACAAGTCTTACAGTATTTGAATTCCTGAGAGTTAAATATACAGCCGTGGACACATATAAATTGCACACAAATGCATGTGGGGTGTTTCACAAAAATTCAAATAAAATACATCGAGGAAAACAAAATTTTATTTCATGACATTTGAGTTTAAACATTAAAAACTCAAAATCAGTAGTTTTTTTTGTAAAAATAAATAAAACATTAGAAAATTAATACAAACATTTTAAATTGCTCTTTAGCTGAGGTGGACGTAACAGTAACTATAATGTGATAAATTTGAGTGATTCGGTGGATGTATTAAAACGTAAAATAACTTTACATTTAAGCACTTGATTTCATTTTATTTTTATCTCAAAAATATACGCGGCTAATTATATCGTGATATCAGCAATAATGTTCGCTTTAAAAATTCAGAGTTGTCGGTTTTTCTTTTAAATATTATATTTTGTGAAGCAATGAAGACATGACACAGTAATTTTGCAAAAAATGACACAATTTGATTATTAAGTTCATCTAAATGCGAAGCATTCTGTTGATGTGGTGTTCGTCCAATGATCGAAAGATGAAAAAAACTAATGGATTTTTTCGGGATCAAAGCTACGCATTTCAATAGCACTCTAAAGTATTTAATTTGCCACAATTTTATAAATTGTATTCGTATTGTGTAGCTAACTTACTGTTAGCTGGCTTTTTGTGTTTATGCCAAAAAAGGTGCTGTAAGTTGTCGCCAACTCAAAGTCAATCTAATTTTTTTGTCTATAATGTTGAAACGTGCACGTCACTTTTATGGCATACATCATGCATATTCAATTACTTTGAAAAAAAATTGAATTTTTTTAACATATGAAACAAGTCCAACAGTTTACTTCTTACTGTTAATTGGCATTAAGCCAAAAGCAGTTGAGTCAAAAACTATTGTTTAAGTTGAAAACATATTTGTTGAAATTTATTATATAATAAATAAAGGGACGTAAAACAGTCAACGACTTCATAAGATTTTATAATAACTGATATAACATTCTAGTTTCCGGAAAAAATTAAATTAAATTTAATAGAGTCAATAATGGACAACATGAGGGAAGTCAAATAATATTAGTTTTTTATTATTTACTCCAAATTTCAATTTAGAAAAGTTCCGTTAAAAGTCTAAAATTATATTTAATTTGAACAAACAATAATATGTTAGCATAGCAAATGATGATGAAATGATATTTAAGCAAAACAATGAAAACCTTGTTAATGATAGGTCGGAAATACATAAAGCATTTACTAATATAGCACGCATTAGTATATAGTATATTTACTAATATAGCACGCATATAGTACATTTCTACTCATTCATTAGAGCTAGAGCCGAATAAGTTCGTTGCCTAAGTCTTTCGTTTTGGGCAACTAGCAACAATTCAAAAGCATGCGCCATAATGTAAGGCTGTCAGCTAAATAGTTTTATTGTTATTCAAAGGCCTAAATGCCGAATATATTTCTGCAAGACACGAACTTTTAAGGCGACATTTGTATATTTTAATAAAAAAATTTTTCAAACAAATTTTGTTGAACAAAAGATTTTCAATTCAGGCACGCAATTTGATGTTATAATAAAAGCTGTTATCTTAAACCTCCATGCTTCACATATGATCATGAATTTTTTTGTTACTTTTTAACAGTATTTTCGTTGATTTTAATCAAGCAGGAAAATCGTAAAAAACCATTAGATAAGAAAAAAGAAAAATAAATTGGAACAAATTTATTAAAAGCTATATCTTTTCTAACAAATCTAGGCGCCAGATGAAAATGCCATTGACGGTCGTTAATGTCTTAATTATATGACGTCAATTTCTTAATAAAAATTTAAAAAAATATAACTTCACAAATAAATTAACTGCTTGATTGCAACATGAAAAACTGAATGAATTGAATGTTGCTCATACGCCCTGGTGTGTTTATAAAAATAACAAAAACACGCATTAGTATCAAATGCAATCTTATTAAATTAACACCAAACAGCACTGTCGTGAATCCCGCCCGCATATAAGACCAGTCAATGTTAAACAACAAATTGTTTATTAATTGATAACAAAAAAAAAACATTAGAAGAAAAACTCACTACAACCCACAACAAGCAGAAAATACTGGAAAATTTGCTGTTTTACAGTAAAAATAATAAAAAACAAATTGATTGTCTCAATTGCAAAATGTTTGTTGCCTTCATAATGCACGAACAACAACAACAACAACAAAAACTGAAATGTTGACCACGAGCATGACAAGAGCAAAATTTTTGATGGAAATAAAAAAAAATTAAAAAAATTTCAATACAACGCACAGCTGCGCATGCGTAAAAATTAAGAAACGCATTTGTTTTAAGCACGTTGATGTGGCGAGTGAAGTTTTTTGTTTTTTTTGGCTAGAGTGAAGTGAAGCGTGACAACAGTCTGAGTTTCTGGCATAAAATTTTAACTTGCAGCTAATAGCTGTGCTAATTTGTAAACTGCAGCAGTAAAAAATTGAGTGTAAAACAGTAACGTACAATTTGCCTCAAACGAGAAAAAAATCTAAAAAATTAAAAAAAAAAATTATCGAGTAGTAAAGCAGAAAACCTAAAATGTGACGTGCTGGGAATTGTAACAGTTTAAGGCCAAGGCAGATAGCTCTTTGTTGCTGTAGCAACATTTATGTTTGTTGCAAGTGATAATTTATGCCTGCTAGACACCTGAGTGGATTCAACGACAGCAACAACAACAACAACAACAGCAACAACGACAACAGCAACAACAACAACATGATTTTATTAAATAATTTATATCATATCAATAGAGAACAAAAACCCACAAAATCAAGCCCGAATCCATAACCTATCAAAATGGTGTAGCAGCTCCAAAAAAGAACAACAACAAATCTCAACAAGCAACTGTGTAAATATTTGGCACAGCATCAAAATAAAGAAACAAAAAAAAAATCACAATAACAACCATATGTCATGTTGTTGTTATTATAAACAATAACAACTGACTTGATATCCACAAGTACCTGCGACAGTGACTGCTGCTGCTGCTGCGCCTGCGCACTAAACGCACTCTTTTACGCATACAAATAAACAGCATAAATTTACATATTTATTTTAATGTGTCTGCTTCAAGCATTTTAGCGCTTTAAATACAGTTTATTTCATTGATTTTTTTTTTTTGTGTCTGATTAAATCTTTGATTAATTCACAACACTTTGTCTACGTGTTACAGTCACACGCACTTAACATATTCTAAGCAAAATGATTTATTTTATCATAAGAATCTTGTTATATTTTTTGTCGTGAAACAATGTTTGGAATATTTTTAATATATATTTAATAAATGTCTTAATTTTGTGATATTTTTTTTTTTAAGACTTCTTGGGCAATTTTGAAAAGGGTGAATTTTGGAAAAGGGAATTTTTTGAAGGTGAATTTTCACACTGGATATTTAAGAAAGTCGAATTTTGACCGGCTCCCGAAAATTATGTTTAACAGCCTATACTGCAGTCCCCGTAGATCTCACAGATGAAGTGCCGATGACCTTGAAATGCCACTGAGTCTGACGTATTGATAGCTGATGAAATAATCTATATTCTGCTAGTTCTGAAGTATCCTTCTTAACTCCCGCTCTGCCCACCTTCGCTCCATTAACACTCCAATGATGCAGGTAAAATCCTTAGCGTGAAGTAGATTAAAAAAATGCCATAAGAAATGTATTAGTTGTCAAATCTGAAACGAATTGCAAAGAAATCTCCTTAAACACCATGTAAACTACGTCATGTATTCCTCGGTGAAGAGGAAATGCCGTCATTTAACCATCATCTGTTTGCTCATCGTTACTTCGCGTCTCTCACATGTAATGCAATCTTTGATCAACGTTTTCCTGTGTCATTCTTGCTAGTGACCACGCTATGTTAAGCGTCTCTTTCAATACAAAAATTTAATTTTTTTCCAAAACACATAAATTCTTTATCGGTTACATCAAATTTGAAATGTGAAACTATTTTTATAAAACTATTTTTAAAAATCGAAATCTCTGAAAAAAGTAACACTTAACCCTTTGACGACCACTCCTGGACCGCTGAAAAATTCGTTAATCCGACAACGGATTCGTGTTAAGCGAATACAAATTACTAAACAAAAGTGTCGCAAAAAACAATTTTTTTTACCTGCAAAAGTGTGATAAATCTGGGACCTATTTGTCCCAGATTGGGACCTATATGTCCCAATGGTCGTCAACGGTAACAATGTATACCACTATTTTCTCTCGTTGAAAGTATGTGAACGATAAGTTTGAGGTTGAATTTTGATTTACTTCATGAGAACTCATTGTTTTTAATCTGTTTTCAAAGTTAACCAATGAAAGTTTTAAAAAATAACCTTTGCAATGATGGTACTTTGACCTCTATATGACTGTTGGTTTAGGAGATATTCCCAAAATATTAAAAAAGATTGTTAAAAAACCACAAAAATTTATTACAATATCTGGCCTTCTATATTTGCTACAGCGCACAGTGGGTTCAGAGACCCCAAAAATGGAGATCAATTCACAGGGGCTACGTATCGAGACAAAAATGGTCACTAAGGGGGTTTTTGGGGTCGCTGATTACGAATCTGAAGTCAAAATTTTCAAATTCAAAATGGCGGTTTCAAAATGGCGTCCATGAGCAGGCTATCTTCTAAACTAAAGGGCTTAGGAACTTCAAATTTAGTATACAGGGGTTTTTAGGGTCGCTGATTACGAATCTGAAGTCAAAATTTTCAAATTCAAAATGGCGGCTTCAAAATGGCGTCCATGAGCAGGCTATCTTCTAAACTAAAGGGCTTAGGAACTTCAAATTTAGTATACAGGGGTTTTTGGGGTCGCTGATTACGAATCTGAAGTCAAAATTTATTTTACAAAAAAAAAATCAAAGACATTAAATGAAAAATTAACAAGAATTTTATTTTTTTTTTATAAACAAAAATTCACAAAGTTTTATAATAAGATAAACAAACTCATTTGAGTGGCATGAGCTAAAAGCGGCAGAGGTGTTTTATCCCTTAACTCCTTACATTTCTTGGTTTTTGTTCGCTCACTACTATCCTCAAAAGCTATTTCTTTTCTTCCTTTTTTTTTTTGTGGTGAGGAATGGAAAGAAATTGAAGAATCCAACCAATTTGAATTAAGTTGCAAAAAACGTTCTTCTTTTCTGCCACATTTTGTCCAACGATTTTTGAAAAAAGAAATGAAACTATCCAAATTTCTTTCCAAATCAACCATATTTATATCCGAACAGCTAATACGTTTTTTGATCTCGTTTTTTAAAAATATAAATTTATCATTAAATTGAATGCAGCTGGAATTTTGCATAATATTATAGAGGCTTCGACGAGTCATAAATACCGTATTAGAGCTAGTTCCTAAAAATTTTAGATTTTTAAAACTGGTTTAATGTGTTCTTAGCTACTAAAAATTATTTTATTTTTAATAAAATTTTATTTGATTAAAATAATGAGATCGAATAACAATTTAATTATGAAATGTTTTTATAATTTTAACTTGATATTACACAAATAATTATTTAAATAATCAAAAAAAATTAAAAAAAAAATAAAATAATTTTAATCATAAATAAATAATTATTTGTATTTCATTATTAAACAAAATTAGTAAAAAACCAAAAAACACAAAATAACTTTTTTAATCCGAATAACTATTTGCCTCATTTCATCTCTATATTAATAAGTTAAATGACACTTCACAAACAATAACAATCACAAAAACATTAACAATAACAAAAATAATAAAAAAAATACGAATGTAAAACGAAAACAGAAAGAAGAAATACCACAATCGTTGTTATTGTACAAAATAAGACGTCCGCAACCTCACTTTGTTTACAAAAATCAAAATTCTGCCTAACGCGCAAATATGCGCACGACTAAACTTATATTTTTAGAAAGTACACATTCTAAATAATACGAAGAACAAAACAAATTCATAATAGAACAATTCGGACACAACTATATGTCCATCTAAACATCAAAAATATGGACTTTTTAGGCATTTTTTCAATTCATCACAAAAAATATTTGTACACAACTTCACATCACTTTTTATATTTCATTGCATAGAGCAATACCTGAAGTTGAAGGTTTCATCATAAAACTTTTGATAATATTGAGAAAAAAAAATAAGAAATTCTTTGAAAATACCAAAAAAATGTTTTTTTGCACTTCGCGCCGAAGTTAGAAAAATTTGCAAACTTTGACAGTTAACTGTCAGTAAACCAATCAATCAAACGAAAAAAAAATTACAGCTAGTGACGTAGAATTTTATGCACTTTCATTAGATACCAAATACCTTTTAGAAAGCTCAAAAAAAAATTTTGAATTAATACCGAGAAAAGTGATGTTTCAACCCTCTGTGCGGCGTAATGTTTGTTGTCCAATAAAAGGTTGAAAAATAGCCTTTCCGATGGTGGTACTTAAACCTCCTTACGACTATTCAAAATATCACAAAATAGGTTAAATTTTCCAAAAAAATCGGATCTTTCATTTGATGCAACAAAACTCCGTAACAAAAAAATTTTTGGGATTTTTTAACGAATTACCGACCTATTTTGGAAATATCTTTTGGACCAATAGTCGTAGAGTGGCCAAAGTTCTACCATTAGAAAGAATATTACACTTTTGATTTTGTGTTTTTACTTCAGTTTTACTACGATCATGATCGCAAAAATTCTAAAATCAAATTCTACTTTCGTCTGTCTTTTCTGCAATTGCTTTCATTTGAGTGTGCACAATCAGTGGCTGATCTAGGATTCACCAGAGGGGGGAAGGACTGAGCTAACAGTTTTATAGTCCAAGGGGGAGGCTGAAATGGCTTTTAGCGCTCTTTTTAATTTTTTTCCCACACAAAAAATTCTTTAAGGGGGATGGCGGCTAAAGCCTTTTCAACCCGTATGTAAAGCCGCCACTGTGCACTGTGGTTACAACAAAATTTCTACTTCGAATAATGATTCATTTTCTATATCTGCATTGGAAGTCCGCGGGCAACTGGCTACTCAAATGATCGATACGGTCACCAACCGCGAAGTTGTAAGACAGGTATCTAAGAGATTTAAACTTTCGGATATCACTTCCCTGTCCGATAATCCTGCAAAAGTGAAACAGGACGTTAAGATGTATTTTCTGCTCAAAACAACTTAAAGGCCATCGAATAAATACTATTTGTGCCTTTTGCAAAAAACTATTTTGCTTCGCCAATGATCGAAAAACCTTCAAATTTCATTATAAGAAAATGAAAATTCAATGCATTGATCAAAAATGCAAACAAATTTATTTTTATTTCAAATAAATCAAAGTTTCAACAAAATTATATATGTCTTAGATTTTTACCGTTGACGACCATTGGGACATATAGGTTCCGTCAGATTTGGTGGTCGCGTGGATAGCCCAAGTGGACTATGTTTTTTTGCTATTTTTTGTTAAAAAGTGGAAGGTTGCCCGCAACTTCCCCAAAAATTTTTTACCTATAGTTCCTCCTACCCCCAAAATATTGCAGCAAGAAGAATGGGGAGAAAAAGTAAAGATTTTTCGACTTTGGGGTGGCCTGCTAGGCAAAGGAATGAATCTACCCTTGAAAATTAAGTACTTTCTGGAAGCCACATTCATTCCCTGTTGAATGATACCTTGTAAAGAAAAATCGTTTGCATGGTTTTTCCAGGAAAAATTCGAAAGTAAAAGAGTCACCGGTGTCCCAATGGTCGTCAAAGGGTTAAACATATTTAGTAGTTATAAAAAGTTCTGCTACTTACAAAAAAAAAAAAAACCAAACAAAAAAAAACTATTTCTGTTAAAACAACCGAAACTAGTTTTTCTGTAACATGATTTTTAACCTTTAATTTTTTTTTAAAAACATTACCACAATAGTCACAACTAACTCACACTAATGTTGAAATGTTGTCAAAATATTAGTCGATAAGATGCACTTATTGCATACAAACAAAACCCATAAATCATCCATACAAGCGATAAAACAAATTTTTGTATAAAAGAGTCACAATTTGTGAGCTTAACGTTTTTTAGCCATGTTAATAAGATTGCTTTTAAGATTTTTTTCTCATTTAATCCATTCCAGCCACATAGTAGCAATGAAACGAATTTAAGGCAAGGTTAAATATCGTATAATCAAGAGCAACATGCTACAATGATAAAGCGAATTTCAAATCAGTTCATGCTGCATGTTATGTTAATGTTATTAATTGTTTCAATTAAGAAAAGCTTTTAATGAACCACCAAAAAGTAATAAAGCAGTTTTTTTCTGAAATATTAGCTTCCTTTGTTCGTCGCTGGCGAAACATAATGTCATTGTTGTCGCTTGTAGCTGTAGCTGTAGCTGTAGCTGTGACATTGTCTGCTAATGACAACGCAGAAGTGTCGCTTTTAAGGTCAAACAATGTCAGCGTGATGAACTTTAATGTTATGCATAATAAGTGCCTGAATTGTTGTATTTGTGGCACCATACGGTGTTATGTGGGCGCTGATGGGTGACACTCTCAATATCTTAAAGTTAAGGTTAATTTAGTGTTAACATTGCCATTTATTCAAAGATCTTGAGAACTATGTATTTTTTATGCACAATAACTTCCTTGTTATGGAAATATTATTCTTTGCAAAAACTGGAAAAGAGCTAAAAAAACTGTTTTATGCTGATATCTTGAAATCTCCTCTTTAGAAAAATAAATTAATGTCATTTATGGGATCAGCGACCATGATAAGTCTTAAAAACAGCTTTATAGCCAAGTTCTTTCTCCGTACTGTAAATCTTTATTTTGTTTTTAATTTCAAATCGTTTTTTTATAATTTTACAATCTTATAAATAAAAATGAATGTACGTTTGTGTGTCCTGAATACACCGTTTATCCGATCGTGATGAAACCTTGTGTATACAAGTTTTTTGGTACGAGGCAAGTCATAGGGCTATTAATTTTGATCCACCTTGAACACCAGAGGGCTCTGTAGTACAAATTTTTTACATAACCGCCTAAAACTCACAAACCGCTCATGCGATTTGTGTGAAAATTGGCATATAGGAGTTTTCAGATACAACAAGTGTTGTGGCGCTATTTTCTTTGATTCTACTTGAACACCAGTTGGCGCTGTAGTACACATTTTTTGCAAAACCACCTAAAACTCCCAAACCGCTCATGCGATTAGAATGAAAATTGGTATTTAGTAGTTTTTAGATACAATGATTCTTTTAGCACTATCTTCTTTGATCCACTTTGGACGCCAGATGGTGCTGTAATACAAATTTTTTACAAAATCGCATATTTTTAGTTGTTTTCTTAGGTTACATATGCAAATATTAACAAAATATACAATTCTTCTTAAATTTAGTAGAATAAAAAAAATCTGTTATTTTGAAATCAAAAACATAAACATATCTTGAAACCTTATTGCAAGAATATCGTTTGTTGAGCATATATATTTTACATATTTTTTTCAAAAAAGGTCTGAAATATTGGAGTTTTCTTCAAAAAAAGGCTCAAAAATTGTTAACCATTAAAAACCATTTTTGTGATTCAAAAAGCAAGGCCTACCCCTTGATTTTTTCGAACAAAATTTTTTTTTCCAATATTGTGTTCCAAAAGTTATAGCCAATAATCTTTATCCAAAATATATATACAAAAAGCAAAACGCTGTCTGTGTGATGGCTGGAAACTTCAAAATTACTGAGCCGATAGATCTGAAATTTTGACAGTACATTTTTTTCAAGTACGAGATGGCTTGAATTTCTGTCACACCCGCTTTTACCACCCACAAATCAATAAAACTGCTATATTTTCTGCGGTTTTAATCGATTTGGCTACATTTTGGTAATTTAGTTTGAATGCTCACTGTCGGCAACTGTACTAAAATTGGATAATGTCCATCTACTAGAAAACTGGGATGGGAATTATGTAAGAGGGTTTGGCTCTGCCCATACAATTAAATTTGTATTATCGAATAGCTTTGAAAGCAAAAGTAGCAGTACTTACACACAAACTCAAAATGGTGTTACTGTTTGGTGATCTCCTGCTACTGGGAAACTGTAACGGGCAGTAGAAAATGACAGTGGTGTCAAACTATGGGTCTAACAAAAGTTTTGAATATTCTTATTACAGGGGCGCACCCAGAAAAACATTTTGACGAGGGTTTTATATTTTTATTTATAGACTTATTCAAATTTCATATCTAATATTAAGAGCACAAAGTCAATTATTCTTTTATTTTGTGCCATTGAATTTAATATGTCCTCAATAATAAAATTTCCATTAATGAAGGAATTTCATTTTAATGAAATTTTAAGAGATTCTACCAATTTCATATTAATTTCTATGTGAAGTAAGCGTAATTTTCATACGAGATCGTTAATTTGCAATATGATCTTTATATTTTAAATATAAGCTTATAATATATCGAAATTCAATACGATGGGCCCAAAATCTCTGCTGTAATCGTCATCACATGCATACATATAGACGGAAATAAACCGATATGATTACACAGAGCCAAAAACCACCACATAAAATCAATAAGACTACCAAATTGAGATATTTTATTAGGTTTTCTTATTAATACTACCAAATAATAAGAATTTTCCATAAAGGAATTTTTTCAATTCTATAGAGAAAATCTTATTTAAAATTAACAACTACTATCGAACATTTTTTAATAAGATTTCTTATTGAATAAATGAAATAATGTGGAAATTCATTAACACTTAACTTTAATAAAAAATCTTTTCCAAAGTTTAAGAAGAGACCACTTTAAATTAATAATAAAATCTTATTGATCTGCTTTTATAAAATTTTCTTATTAGACACCCTTTTAAGAAGATAATAATGGTGAAAATGGTACTTATTTTTTCTTTCTTTGCTTTAGCTTTCAGTCCTAGTTGTGAAATGAATTAGAAAAGTTATCCGTCGATTTGAATAAAGTAAAATAAGAAAAAGGTTATAATGAAGAAAGGTATTTGTGTTCCAGAACTTATTTTCGACGAGGCTGAAATTCTCGAAACTCAAGCCATATTTCAGTCGTGGGGCTTGAGTGACTCAATTTCAACTTTATTAAAAATGTACGGTATGAACTCGAAAGAGGTTCTTGAAAAAAGTTCAAACCGGTTCTTGGATATTGAGGATGCCACCAATTTCTTTGAAGGCCTTGATAGCGCCGGGTATTTTGGTGACAAAGTCAAAGTTAATTTAATTTTAACATAAGGTAACTTTTGAAATCAATAAGTAAATAACATATTTTTGATAAGATTTTCTTATAGTTTTTAAATGTTTTCTCATAAAAAATAATAAGATTCTTCTTAAAATTATGTTGATTGGCCAATAAAAATTGCTCAAAGTTTTAATAAGATTTACTCAATGGTTTTAATGAGGCAATCTTCTTGGATGAAAACGATAGAGAAATTTTATTGATTTTCTTCTATTTAGGTTGTTTTGGCTCTGTGTTGCTACATTTAAATAAAAAAGATAAAAACTTTGGCAGTCCGTGGAGATGTTTGATGGGGATTGATTAAGAGAAGTTTTGTGTGTTGTTTTTTTTACTAAATAACCATTACTAATTAAACTGCATCTTAATTTTTCGTTAAAATTCTTAAGATTTCTAGAAAACAAAAATTCACAATTCGGGTTGCTCGAAATACTCGAAAATACTCGGGTAGCCCGGGTGCTCGAAAAGCTTGAAAATCGAAAGTTCTAGTTTCAACTTCATATCACATTGATAACGGTACTCGACTTTACAGAGAACGCCAACGTGGTAGAACATGTATGCGTATTAGAGGCCTGCATGAATATATTTGTTAAACGAATATACACTGCTTCACTGTTGTACACTGAAAAAAAATGTTATTAATTTGACGAATTTTGTGTTTAAAAAATAACTTGCAAAATTCGTCAAAGTAAGAGCAAATGTGTTCTAAACTTTTAAAAAACGTATGAAAAAGCAAATTATGAATACATTGTGTTGCATTTTAAGTTAATGTTTTTTTAGGGTAGCAGCACACTGCAAGCGAATAAATGCAAACAACAGATCGTTTAGTAAAGAGAAAATCAGCGCATAAGAATAACTGCTAATTCGTTCTCTGTTCTCTCACAACGCACTTCTTACGCTGATCTGAATTTGTGAGTTGTGTTGTTTTTGTTTCTTAATTAAATACTTGATATAGTTTGCTAATATTCAGCAATGTACTATGGTGCACTGAATAACTGTTAGCGAAATGTGTTTAATTTGAGTTGATGATTGATGAGTTGATGTTAAAAGCAAAATTATTGCTATTTTAAATTAAGTTTAAATAAAAATATATTTTTAAATAAAATTGGATATTGATGAAATAAGTAACATAAAAAATAGAATAATCATTTTTTTGTTTTACCTTTTAGTAAATTGTAAATTTAATTTTTTTGTTAATAAAAAAGTTATTAAATTTTAATTTTAAGTTTTTCAATCTTAGGTAATTCTTTCTTTAAAACATTGCCAAAACATGCATATATATGATGATATTTCAGGCGAAAAAGCATACTTATGCAGGGCTCTTTTGCGTATACAGAGCTTTATTTAATAAAAACAATAAAGAACACCATGAAAGTAGCTTTAAACATTCCAACTTAAATAAATAATGCTTTATAAAATATAATTGTTCTACTTTATACATTTAATTTTACTTTTATTCGTTCATTTGGGCGGTTTTAACCCCCAAAACTCCTACCTGTGTGCGCCCCTGTCTTATTATGTTCCGATATAGTTGCTGGGTGCAGCAACGCGCGCCGGGAAAAAGCTAGTACTTAATATAAACCTTTGAAGGCTGATTAAAAATAAGGTATGATTATAAGTATCGTGAAAAACTTGAATATTAATAAAAACAATATTTTGATTTGTTAAACTGCGCCATTACGAGTCCTAAAATATTATTAGACGAATTACATGCATGCAATAACAATCGAGTTTAGCTACTACAGCTTTTTCGCACATTCTCATCATTAACACATTTAAAGTCACAATCCAAATATCTTTGAAATTTTCAACGATATTAATACAAGTGGCTCAAAATAAGCTTATGTGAGAAAAATTTACCCACCAAAATATGGTTGGGCTCAAGGACAACACAAGACATCACGACTAACCATGCAAAAACATAACCATGCAATTACACAATAGTTTTTAATCTACTCTTGAGTTGACCTTTAGACAAGTTAACATCAAAAAAGCTACAATTGTTAACTAATTTACTCATACGGTTTAAAGGAGCAGTTAACATATAATTTGTTCTACTAAATGGTAAGTAAATTAAATTGTTAGCATTTCTACTGCTTCTACGATTAGAATTAAAATTTATAAGAGAAAGAAGTTCTGGAGAATCGAATACACCGGTGATGAGTTGGTGCAAATAGACGATATCTGCAGACTTCCTTCGCTCACTCAATGATTGCATTTTTAAAAGTTTCAAGCGATCCTCATAAGGAGGAAGGTTTAAAATGTCAAATCCACTTAAGCCTCTTAGGACAAACCGAACAAAGCATTTTTGGATTCTCTCTATTCGATCAACATGCACATTGTAACTTGGAGACCAAACTTGACTTGCGTACTCCAAGTGAGGACGCACTATTGCATAATACAGCGTTGTAGTCGTAATCATGCTATTGAATTCTTTGGCCCAGCGTTTAATAAATCCAAGCATAGAAGATGCTTTTTTACAAATGTTATCAATATGAATGTTAAAGGAAAGCTTAGAATCCATAAATATTCCCAGATCTTTAACGACATCCACACGACATAAAGGAGTATCTTTTATCTTATAATCAAAAACTAAATTATTCCTTTTTCGCGAAAAGGTCATAGTTTGGCATTTATCTGGATTAAGAAACATATTATTTTTAGAACACCAAACTTCAAAAGATTTCAGATCGGACTGGAGTAGGGCTGAATTATCTTGAGAATTTATTTTTCTGTATATTTTCATATCATCCGCATAAATAAGCAGATGAGAGTTTTTAATGATATGGGTCACATCATTAATGGCTAAAATAAACAGAAGTGGACCTAGGTGACTTCCTTGAGGAACACCAGATAACGCAATAAACTCCGCAGACAAAACCCCTCGGAATCGTATTTGATAAGATCGGTCTGACAAATACGATTTAATCCAGTTTACAAAATATTGTGGAAATCCAATGGACTTAAGTTTAAATAGAATTAAATTGTGTGGTAACTTATCAAATGCCTTGCTAAAATCAGTGTAGATGCAGTCGACCTGGCAACCAGATTCAATGGCGTTTAAGCAAAACGTTGTAAAATCGAGCAGATTAGATACCGTAGATCTGCCACTAACAAAACCATGCTGACGAGTTGTTATGACTTCACGACAGTGAATTTTTACCCGATCATACACGATTCGCTCAAAAAGTTTTGGAATCGATGACAGTTTAGCAATGGGCCTGTAGTTAATGACATCATTCCTGCAACCTTTTTTATAAATAGGACTAATAAATGATTTTTTCCAAAACAGTGGAAAATAACTTTCGTTTATAGATTTATTAAATAACAAAGAAAGTGGTTGACACAAAATTGAACCGCATTGAGTTAACACTGCGGCAGGAATTCCATCAGGTCCAGTGCTAAAATCTTCATCGATCGAACTAATATATTTTAAAATATCCTCTGAGGTAAAGGATAAAGAGTCCAAAGAAACTCTGGGTGTAGAATTCATATATTCAAAATACCCCTCATCAGGATCAAACGAATCCGAACAAAATGAATCTTTAAAAAGATTTGCAAACAAACCACAAATAATGACGGGATCATCAGTAATTCCATCCACAGTTTTGAATGATGAAGGGAATCCATCGGATTTCTTCTTTGTATTTATGAATCCCCAAAACTTCTTTGGATCAGACAGTATTCTCAGCTTTATATTGTCTAAATATTCATTATATAATGCAGCTGAGCTATTTTCAAATTCCAGAAACAAACGTTTGTAGGTTTCCAGGTCATTTGAGTCTAAACTACAGACATATTTCTTCCATGCCCTATTCCTGTTGTTGCGAAGAGTTTTTAAAACCTTAGTGTACCAAGGGTATGCACAGTTTTTCGTAAATTTGAGGCTATATGGTACGGACTGAGAGAACACAGTAAAGAGCTCCATATAAAAAAAATTTATGGAATTATCAAGGTTATTTCCATTTAAGTACTCTAAAATAACATTAAGTTTGTTATGAAGTAAATGATTCATCTTCAAAAAGTCAGCTTTTTTAAAATTGAATTCATAAACCTTATCGATTGAACTCGAATTTACTATGCTCTCCCTGTCCGATTTATACCAAATGCTCAATGGTGGATGGTATTCATCAACATTAGTCAGAGCATGAAAGGCCCTTTTAACAATTACATTGTTACTGTCTGTAGTTAAGACCAGGTCAAGAAGTCTTTCAAGACTATTATAAATACAACTTACTTGTTGTAAGTCAGAACATATATTGTCAACAAATATATGTTCTTGGCGAGTCTTCGAATTTGATGCACAAAAATATGTATCATCGTCGGAAGAATGCCATTTTAAGTCAGGCAGATTGAAATCGCCCAACAGTAAAATGTCGTCAGTAACGTCAAGTAGACTTATTATATATTCTATGCAATCCGCAAGGCTTGCATAGACTTCTGCACTGCTCTTTGGGGGAACATACGCATTAATAACATATACATTGGAATTACAATGTATAACCTTAACGCATATAAGTTCGATATTAGAAGAGCAGGGAATATCAATTAAGGAACTGACAAAGGAGTTCCTTACAGCTAAAAGGACACCACCACCAACAGCAGAAATATTGTTAGTGTGTCTGTCTCTTCTAAAAACTTGAAAACTATTGTCAAACAATTCCAAGTCAGTAATGCTTCCGTTCAGCCATGTTTCTGTTAACGCGATAATATCCTCAGAGAAATTCTGAGACGCCAAAAATATGTCGCGCGTTTTAGAACGTAATCCCCTTACATTTTGATAGTAAAGGGATAATCTATTTAGTTTTTTTGTGTCTGATGGGCGATTTTATTCGTCCTTCTAGACTTATTTTTAGGCGTAAACTCAGAAACGAGGATATTATCGGCCCACATTTTAGAGTTAAGAACAGATGTAAACTCTTCAGCTGCAACTGTTAGAATAAAGGAGGCGTGGGAAGGCTTGTTACCAATTTTTTTGCATGAACAGAATGCATTTTGACCATGTAATATATTTTGTTTGACAAACGTCATTACATTTTCAGTTGTTGTGTCGGGCTGAAGACGTGAAATGAATAAGAGTTTTCGCCTCGACACTGCCCTTAAATTAATTATTGGGTTATTGCGCTCAGTTGATAGCAAATTTGGACTATAAGTCAATGGAGGAGTAAAAGATGGAGGTGAAGAAATAACTGTGTTATTATTTTCTGCAGGCATAGCCGTGGTCTGCTTAGCCTGAGGAGTGTTTGCAGACGTCTTGCGACGCTTATTATTTTTATTTTTATTTTTTCCTCTTCTTTTTTGAGCTATTTTGGTCTTTTTCGGATTGAATGTTAGTTTGAGTCCCGGAAGAGATAGTCTGAGACAAGGAAGGCAAAATGTTTTCCGGAGAAGAACATTCATCATATACGCTAATACTGGGTGCGGCACTAACTTCGCTAAAAAATGTTACAATTTCCCTAAAATTGTTATTTAACGAGTTAAGACTTTCTCCAGACGAATGAATAAAACATGTTATTTTATTATATTTTGCATAATTTGCATGTATTTCAACTGACCCCAGGCACTGTTTCAACCGCCCCTGGCATGAGGACGTTATTTTCCTCTCATTGTCGTTCTCTAGTTGTGAGATTATTACTTTATTTGTCATTCTTATTATAAGTTCGTTGTATTATTTGATGTGTCTTTCTTTGTTGCTCATGACTGCTTATGATTTTTCTATAGTAGACTAGAATATTCTTTATAAAGTAATAGATTCATAAATTGTGTTATTAATACGCGTTGTATTATTTTATGGATTGGTCTTTCCTTATCACTCTTACCTTGGATTGTATATTATATCAGCCATTCCAAATTAAACGTATCAAAAAAACGTAAATTACGGGTTGACCTCCTCCGATTTTGCTCAAACTTTCAGAATTGAATCGTCTTATGAATTAAAAACACTAATCTGAGTAAAAAAATTTGTACATTTTTTTCAAGTTTTTACGTAACATAAAAATTTCGCCAAAATGGGAGAAAAAGTGAAATTGCCTTACTCTTGAAAAATCATATATTCAACAAAACTAACTCGATTTTCACGTTTGAGGTATTTTCGAAAAGGCAATAAATAGTTGCTTTTTATAAAAATATAAAAAAAACAAAATTAATTTTTTAAGTTTCTTAACTTCAAGGTCAAATTTTGCAAGTCATAAAATTATAGGGTAAATTGGGTT
This sequence comes from Pherbina coryleti, assembly GCA_943735915.1. Classification (NCBI taxonomy): domain Eukaryota; kingdom Metazoa; phylum Arthropoda; class Insecta; order Diptera; family Sciomyzidae; genus Pherbina; species Pherbina coryleti. The sequence continues at coordinate 55,234,889 of OX030950.1, forward strand.
TTTCCCCGCTTTAAAAATTGTTCTGCCACTTACCCTCCAGATCTCAGTTCCTACCATCCTAATGCACCACCCTAATATCAAAAAAATAAAGTTCTTAAAATATCATTAATATTTTGCTCAGAAAGTATATCGATATTTCCAGCAGAACTATTTTTAAAAAATTTTTGAATATTTTTTAACGAACGTAGGGCTCCCTTTTTTCATTTTCATTTTATCATCGGTATTAAAAGTCTGATCATATTGAATGACATATCGATGTTTTTATCTGAAAGAGACCAATTATTTTTTCTCCAAAATAAAAAAAAAAATCTGGAGGGTAAGAACTAGAACGGTGCACCTGAGGTCAATAAATTCTATAGAAGTCATATTGGTCTCCTTGAGACAAAAACATTGATATACCAAACTTCAAAATCCGACTGTAAACACCAGAGATATGAAGAAATATGTCAATGCGCGACCCCTAAGTTCGGTCAAAAAATTTTTTTTTCGTAATTGTCTTGCAAAAATGCGTCATATTCGCTGGTATACGGCGCACTTTTTTTTTGTGGTACAGTCTAATGTACATAGTATGGTTGTATGGAAGTAGTATGGTAGGTGGTCGTTTAAAAAATATTAAATAAATTATTAAAATAGAAAGATGGAAAGATGGAAAGGTAATAAAATGAAATTTCTGAAAATATTTTTTTTCAATTTTTAAAGTGGGGAAAAACCTTATTTTTATGACTTGTGAAATTTGACCTTGAAGTTAAGAAACTTGAAAAAATAATTTTGTTTTTTTATATTTTTATAAAAAACAACTATTTATTGCCTTTTCGAAAATACCTCAAACGTGAAAATCCAGTTAGTTTTGTTAAATATATGATTTTTCAAGAGTAAGGCAATTTCACTTTTTCCCCATTTTGGCGAAATTTTAATATTACGTAAAAACTTGAAAAAAAATGTAAAAATTTTTTTACTCAAATTAGTGTTTTAAATTCATGAGAAGATTCAATTCTGAAAGTTTGAGCAACATCGGAGGTGGTCAACCTGTATGAGTGATACGTTCAAAATGGAATGGCTGATATTTCTATAGCAAACTGGAGTGTTCTTTATAATGTAATTGTTTTGTAAACGGATGTATTCAAGAGAATTTTTGTAAAAGTGCAGATCCAATATAAAAAGATCAAGCAAAGAAGAATTCATTTGATGTTTAGACACTTCACTAATTCCGATGCAATGGACGATAAACGCTTAAATGTTTCAACCATACCCAGTCCACCCTATATAATATAGATAGATAGATAGATACAGGTCCGTAGCCAGGATTTACCTAAGGGGGGGGTTTGGATTAAAAAAAATATCGATAGTTTTTGATATCGATAAATGAAAAGGTATTTTTTATATAATTACCAGAAAGATGGGAAAAATCAGTGGCTAGAAATAGACAATACTTTGAGAAATGAATTTGTAACAAATTTTTCACAATAAAGCGACAAACTTGAAAAAAAAACACTTTAAAACTTTTTTGTACACCAAATACATAAAACAAAAATTAATTTTTTATTTTTGTTTATTTTATATATTTATATTAACAGCCCGATTCTGCGTACTTGATAAATTGACCTTATTGAATATTTATCAAGTATTGATTATTTATCAAGAGTTGGTATTCTGTGATAGAAAAAAAGCTCTTTAATTGATAAATTTGTCAATATCTCATTTGCTATTGATAAATTTATCAAGAGAGTTGTGGTTGCTCGTAGCAGGCAATACCAAGGTTAATATTAACATAAAAATGTTAACAATAATAATCATTTTCTACAAATTAATACACTTTTGTGGAACATAAGGAAAATGAAAGCAGAAATCTGTTCTCTGTGTTATGCTATTAATGAGAACAATTAGCTGTTAACAGGAATTTACCTACTCTGGTGAATTACGAAAACTTTTTATTTATCAAGGTTGCTGTAGAATACTAAAAATGCTTTCGCTTGATAAAATTCTTTACAAATTTTATTGATGCATTACTTATCAAGAAAACGCAGAATAGGGCGGTAAGTCTTCTTATTTATTTTTTTTTTTGTTAATTCTAATAACACAGCGTCCGCTATGACACTCCCTATGTATGCTTAAGGATGCACACTCATTTAACATAAAAAACGTGTGTTCTATAATTTCAAAACTGTCGTTTATTGAGTTCAATGTGTTTCGGCTATATATCTTGCTTATCGTTGCACTGTCATTTTGGAATACAGAAAGACGCTAAAAAAATAAAATTTTCAAGACAAACTTCTAAAATGACGATAAATAAGCATCTGATATTATTATTTTAATACTTAACTTGCAAACTTATATCAGTTTATAATTCTATATAAAAATAACCACGATTAGAATAACGACATTTTCTTGTATTTCCTGACTTTTGTAAAGGCCACAATGAAAGGTTAGAAAATTTTATTTAAAAAGTTTTTATTATCATTCGGTAAAATTAACAAGAGGTTGTGATCCTGCGCCTCCAAAACCAGTGTTAAAAAATACGCAAAACTTGCAATAAGCTGCATTTTCCAATTTGGAGTAAACCAACCAATGCCAACGGTTCGACCAAGAATACTTAACACTTTAACTGCCACCATACAAAAAAAAATATCGGGTCCTCCAGGCCATTTTTTCGAACAAATCAGAAAAAGTTTTTTTTTATATTTCGGTGAAATTTTGAAATATAATATTGAGGCACAACATATGTACCTCACGGCCTGATGTATACGTTTACTGTATATTTAGTGTGGATGACGGACAGATAGACATGGCTAAATCGACTTAGATGATGATGCTGATCAAGAATATATACACTTTTCTATACCTACCACGCTTCCTTGTAGGCGTTACAAACGGAATGACAAAATTAAAGTTTTTAAAATTAAAATCCCAGTAAAGGGGGTTTTTTTTAAATCGTGGGGGTATAAAAATGATGCGCTAAAGATAGTTTTAGGTATGCCAGGCCATGCGGAATTGAACTACGTTTACAGATTTGCATTTCGAGCTACTAATTTTAAACCATGAACTATAATGTGTAATCAAATACTGAGGCACAAACGCTGTGCCTCAGAGCCTACGTGGACATTTTACTGAGGCACACCGTATGTGCCTCATGGCAGTTAACGTGTTAAATCGGAGTTTGCGAGAACCGCCGGCAGGAAAATTAAAATTTGGTGGAGGCACATAAATGCTTTGAAAACTTTCAAGGCGGTTCGAATCGGAAATATTGCTCATCAACTTGAAAATATCGTTATTTGGACATTGATATACTCTATTTCTGGAAAAATTTCTACAATCATACACACAAACTTAGAGTTGTAAGCGTTAAAAGTAAAATATTAATACCGCAACTTGTGCTTGTACTTGTACTTGTACCACTTTCCACATAGCTGTCAACATTTAAGCTTTCTACAACTGCAGGTTACAAAGGACGTTCTGATGACTTTTCAGATTCCAAAGTTTCTTGAACGTTTTCTATCGGGTTTTCCAATAAGAGTTGTTATTTTGGTATTCAAAGAAAAATGCCATTTTTTGAGATAAATGATCGGATGTTTATTTCATAATAAAGAGGAAGGTATGCCGTTAATAATGAAAAGCATGAAAAGCAATCAGCCAAATGGCCACCACGACCACGCTTACAGCACAATATCCTTTTCATGAAATTGTCCATAACCAAATCGCAAAGTGGCTGCCCTATGTCCTCATTTTCGAAAAAGTAAGGTCCAATGACCCCGCCGGACCATAAACCGCACCAAACAGTCACACGTTGAGGATGAAGGGGTCAACAATAACTCTTGGATTTTCCGAGCCCCAGATGCGACAATTTTGCTTGTTGACGTAGCCACCGAGGTGGAAATGGGCCTCATCAGTCAAGATGATTTTTCGATGGAATTCCGGATCATTTTCATGCATTTCAAGGACCCAATCAGCAAAGACACGACGTTGTTGTATCGTTCCATTTTTAGTAATGGCATAGTTTCTACTTGTCAAATGTCAAAGAATAAAAGCTTTAAAAGTGAGCGCTTCACAATAGCGGGCGATTCACAATAACACCTCTTATTGGAAAACCCTGTACAATACAGATGAAATATAATATTATTCGGATTTTGTCGGTTCCGCATCAAACAAAAAGTTAATCCATTAATATTCAATCAATGCAAACACGCTACCAAAAAAAAACGCAGCTTTCAAACATTCAGAAATATTCGGCAACTTTTTAACACATTTACGCATTGATAAAGGAAGAAAAACCATTTGAATCAAGCACTTCCTTTCCACCGTTATAGCCTTTTTTTACATCTGGTTTCTGCAGCCAATTAAGTAGACTAATTTTTGTAGTTTTGGCACAGTAAAATTAACAATAGAAACTCTTAAACTTATCTAACGAAACGCAATCAAAATTTCACGACTTTCACGTTACACCTGTTAACGCAATAAATTCTTAAATTGCTGGTCGTAGACAAAGTTCAATTGAATGTATCGAACTTTTTTCGATACTTAAGCTTGTTGATGCTTTCGCTGTATTTCGCTATATTATTTTTTTATACTTTTTGGACCATAAGGGGGGGGTTTTAACCCTAAAAACCCCCCCCTTGTCTACGGGCCTGGATAGATATATTTGCGGCTAGCAAATTCAGCTCTGGCACTGCGGCATCCCAGAGGCATATTATATAAAAAGTTTCATTAAAAATCAAATCGATCAGATTTTTTGCCTTCATATTATAACTGCAGCAAATTTGAAAAATTTAGTTTTCAGAAAACCCGCTTAAAATTTAAGTTACTGATTTTATGGTTATAAATCTAGAAATATCATACCTACTGCTAATTTTCTATTCCAGTCTAACATACAATGTACCTTCCTTTACTTCCAAAAACACCTGTAGATCTGCTGAAGCCTTTCTTCGAGCATATCAGAATTTCACACAAGGTTGCCCCTTAAAAACATTTTGTTACGATACAATCACAAAGTAAAATATTCAAAGTGCAAGAATTTATTAAAAGCATTCAAGAATTTAACAAAAGCCAGCTTAAAAGACTGTAGAAGTATTTTTATAGTAAAATATATTAACAGTAGAAAAATAAATTGCTCCCATGTTCGTTACAAGTAAATACTAACAATGACTTAGCTTTATAGAGCTTATTTTGTATTTTGGCAACCTTGCTATTGTAGCTACACAAATATTTGTTTCTTTTTTTTCCAAGTACATAAAAAATTGAGATTATGCAGATATACTACAACGCGGAAATTAGTTGTTCTTACAATCAACAATATTTTTAAACTGCCTAGCAAAAAATCATAATTGGAAGATTATGACAAACATTATAACTGAATTATTTAACTAAACCTATTCAGAGCCATAAGACCCACAAGAGTTAAAACCGTCAACTTTGACAATGATAAATTCGATATGCTTCTTAATGCATTGTCATCCGCAGTTAATTTAAGCAATTAATGCAAGGTTAAGTACTTGACATAAAAGATAAAGTCACATTACTTAAAACATCAAATTTATTCTGTTCACTTTAAACATTGTTAAGATTTTTAAAAAAAAAAGTTACTAATGAGCAATTTACAAATAGCTGTCACTCAATCTTAATATTGTGCAAAAGTATTGCACGTTATGTCAAGCAATGTCAGAGATTTTATGCTACCAAAGAGCGAGAAGTGCTCAAGCAAGTGAGCACCACCAACCACTTGAGCAATTAGTGGCTGTGTGGGTGCTCATGATGTTGACAATTTAAAGTACCTACTTAGGCAAGGTTACATGAAAATTGATTGCCATTAACGAAGTGTCAAATTTATGAGTTAAGTTGGCAACGATGGTGATTTTGTTAATTGTTACACCATCATGTCAAATTTGTGGTAATGAAAATATTAACAATTGGGATCAAAATCCATAGAAATAAAATATAAGGAAGTGGTGTTCTACTCACACATACTATGCGTGTGTTGAAAAATTTTTCAAGCGAGATAGAGCATGATTTTTTGACATAAGCTCTTGCACATCAAAACAAAGCAAATGAGTGGTGAAAAAACATTAAAATATTAAATAATTAGCGATTGTCATCGCTATAAATTGTATTAAAACGAACATAAATAAAATAAATAATTAAATAAGCATGCGTTGTGCCGTGAAAAGTTGTGAAAGTTCACAAAAAACACATAATAAGTAGGTTTCATTTCACAGGTAATCTTGCTTAATAGTTTGTTGGTTTCCCGCCATTTGTGTGCATGAGTCATGTGCAAGACCTTCTGTCAAAACACAAGTTCAGGTTCATGAGCGCATTCATTCGTTAGGGTGGCAAGCGATAGGGCCCTAATTTTTTTTCGATTGAAGATAAGTTTTAATCAGGGACCGTAACTGTTATAAATTTTTTCAAATAAGTCTATAAATAATGGTTATTTTTACCTATTTTTTTGTTTTGTTTTTTTTTTTTTGTTATTATTTACTTTTATTTATTCGGTCAAAAATACCAGTTAAAATGTTTATTTTTCGGTTAAAAATAGAAGTTTAAATATCACTTATTTTTTCGGTCAAAAATAAATGTTCAAATATGACTTCTTTTTCCGGTCAAAATTATACATATATATGACAGTGATATCCTATATTCAATACTAGCTTACCCGGTACACGTTTTTTGCACCCGAAAATATGCTAATGAGCCGAATGCCTAGTCGTATTTTGCATAATTTTTTAAGTGTCTTGTCGGGACAAAATTTGTCCCGTATTTTTGACATTTTTGTAAAATATCTATGATTTCAAATACGCATTCACATGAGCGGAGACAATAAAAAAAGGAGTGTTTCCTTTAAACCGAAAAAATAAAAGTCTAATTTTAATTGTTATTTTTGACTGAAAAATATTTTATTTTATATTTTAATATTGTATACCTCATAAGTGGTGTGTAAGTACAATCAAAATTAAATAATAAAAATACGTCTCAACACCAAAATGTATTCGCCTTTCTTTACGATATAACCTAATGCGGTCCTGTTTGAATGTTTATGTGTTTGAATTAACTTCATTGGATTTGTAAAATACTTCATTTCTGGTCAACTTCACCGCTTCCTTATCTCTTAGTTCTTTGTCAAAATCACAAAAAAAAAAAAGAAGTAAAGAGGTTCGATTTATCATTTATTTTTTAAAGCATGTGATGGTTCTTTTATTTTAGCCAAGATTTCGTTGAAATATTTTTATTTATTCAATTTTCTCTTATTGTTGTCAACTGCAAAAATGTTCACTTTTACTGCTGCAATGTGCATGTGTTTTGGAAAAACTTCCTAAATTTCTCTTTTGCTGCAGCAGCTTCAATAGCATTTCCATTAACCTTAGAAGAGCTACAGCATGAAACAATGTCACTGAACTGCATCAACACGATAAAATCGGTTAAAATAAAACTATGCAGCTGTGTGCTTGACGTTGGGAAATTGTCAAAAAAACACGCCAAAAGCAACAATAGAAAAGGCTGAATTTCACCAAAAATTTCACTTAATTTATTTTATTTTCACCTGCAGACAAAACAAATTGAAGCAAATGTAAATATTTGTCTCATGCAACATATATTCCACAGCATGAAAGAAAAAATATCCAGCGGCAACCATTATAAATAATTAAACATTAAATTGGGGAGTAATAACACAGGCCTACAAAAAAGTGCTTTCCAGAGAGAATTAAACTTTCTACAGGTACGAATTTCACATTTTATCGAAAACGAGAAAAACATTTTCTAACATTCTTGAGTTCTTAACATTAAATAGGTTTTGTTTGGTGGTATTTCATTTAGAATTGGTCTCCCAAGCTTCCAACCTGATGAAAGGAGACTTTTTATAGACAGCTCAAAACAAATTTTAAAGTGTGTTTTCTTACAGATCATAGATAAATCTACCTGTGCTATCTAGAGAAAAAATAATTTTACCACCATTGCACATAAAGTTAGGAGAAGTGAAGCAGTATCTTAAAGCACTGGATGAAACTGACTTTTATTTTACCTATATATTTAAAAAAAAAATCTCGGGTGAAAAATTGAAAGCTGATATTATTATTAGACCACAGAGAATACTTTCGATGAAGAATAAAAATTTCGTGCACTCAATGAATAATTTAGAATCAACGGCCTGATATCATTCGTAATAAAGGTTGGTTAAATTTTAAGGGCCGATGTTGAATGTGAACCACACCTAAACGTCAAGTTTTTTCTGCATTTCATTTGACATTTCTCAATTTCAGACTTACTCAATTTTAACCATGGAAAGATACACAATCGAGCAACGCGTTAAAGTTATTCAAGAAATGGCAACAGTGGGTGATCAATTTTCAAAGAAAATCATCTTCAGTGATGAGGCACATTTTCACCTCAGTGGATTCGTCAATAAGCAGAATTGCCGCATTTTGGTGAATTATAATCAAAGAGTGATTGTCGAAAAGCCAATGCACCCTCAAAGAGTGACTGTTTGGTGCGGTTTGTGGGCTGGCGGCATCATCGGGCCGTATTTTTTTCAAAATGAGGCCGGTCAGGCAGTTTCTGTGAATGGTGTTCGCTATAGTGAGATGATAACGAACTTTTTATGGCCCGAATTGGAAGATATAGATGTGGACGATATGTGGTTTCAACAGGACGGTGCCACTTGCCACACAGCTAACGAAACAATGGCTCTATTGCGCGATAAATTCAATGGCCGTTTTATCTCACATGGTGGCTATGTCAATTGGCCGGCAAGATCATGTGATTTGACACCGTTGGACTTCTTTCTTTTGGGTTATTTGAAAGAAAAGGTGTACGTCGGTAAGCCAGTAACAATTTAAGAGCTAAAGGATGGGATAATTCGGCACATTAACGGCATAGAACCTCACTTATGCCTCAGCGTCATCGAAAAATTGGACCATTGAACCATACCAATATTATCATAATTGGTTTTATTCAAAATCAACATCGGCCCTTCAAATTTAACCACCCTTTAGTTGTGAAAAACTTGATTTTTTGTTTTATGATTTATAGCAAGGATTTCTAGTTTTAATCCTATTGAGTCAAGTCTGCCTTGGTTTTAAATTATAGGTTTGAAAAAAGGTGAAACGAAAGGGCTGCAAAAACCGTGGGATTGCTTGAGTGTATTACTGTGAGCGGTGAGCTTCTGGATGATATCTGACGGCCCAGTTTTGTAATGATATGGCTGTTATAGTTGCGATTGAGCCATCGCACTATGGGGTATTTGATCAATTTAAGCGACCAAAATTAGTTTATTAGATAAACAGTCTCTAATCATATACATATGTTTTTTGATGTTTTATATCCTTAATCCTGTACGACTATTTGGTCATGTGTGACTCACCTCAATTTTTTTTTAGGCGAACATTTAAATTGTTTTGTTGAAGAAGTAGTATTAAATTATGTCTGTTGACTGATTTTTTATCCTTAACCCTGTGCGATCTATGGGTCATATATGACCCACCTTTAAATGGTTAATATATATTCTTCTATGACCCTTTTTTATCATTGTTACAAATTTAAAATGCATATGGGGCGTTCTTTATCAAATCGACCAACCCCCCCCCCCCTTAACGTCAGAATTTTTGAGATAAAAAGTTCCACGGCGGCTTAAAATTTTCCTTGAAATCTCTATTTTGTTGCCGCCGTATGGCGCTCTTGAAATTTTTCATAATTTAGAGGTGTTTTGGCCACTTTTTTGGACAAAAATGACTACGCAAAACAAGGAAACGTTAAAAAATTGGCTTATATTTATATATATATATATAAAGTGGCCATTTCAGCCTTTCAAAGGACTTTGACCTAACTTCTTAAGATCAAATTGTGTTGTGCGTGTTATTAAATGTTTTTACATAATTGATCGAGAAACGGACCTACTAGTTTTATGCCGACTCCGAACGGCTAATGTGCATGTTCTCCAGAAGCCTTACATTGCAAAACCATTGTCTGCAAAGAGGTGACGACCGAACAGAAAAATTAATTCAATTGAAAAAACTTTCCGTGTCAGATGCAGATTGAACCAAGATTCTATGGCGTATGGGTCACACACTCTACCCACTGCGCCACGGTCACCACGAAAAATTGGCTTAGGTTAGTTTTTTTTCTATTCAACGATACAGTTTTATTCCTTACCAAGAATATTTTGTAAAGTGTGAATTTTTCTAAAAAGTTAAAAAAAGTGGGTCCAAAAAATATTTAATGTTCGAACTCAAACGTCAAAAATAAGCCACTTTAGGGAAACATTTCAAAAACAAAAAGTGCATAGAATTTGTCAAAATATAAGTACAAATTAAAAACAAAAAAAAAACATTTCTGATATTTTTAAATTTTGCAAAAAATGGCCAAACTCAAAAATCTATAAATGTCAACATTTTCTTTTTATTTGTATTTGGCCGATTTGATAAAGAGCACCCCGTATATTTTTTTAATCGGTGTTTGGAAAAAATTAATTTTGGCCGCTTAAATCGATTAAATACTCCTTAGAGCGTCGTCAAGGCAATGCGCAATAAGGATGATGCGCTGAAATTAAATGGCTGCTATAGTGACGATTGTCACGACAGTCATTATGTTGTAAGGTAAGGTACAATTAATTTATAGTAATTTCTAAGTGTAATTATGATGAGGTTATTGGATAGTGTTTAACCCTCTAATGCATGATTTTTGCGTGCGAAACGCTCACTTTTACAATTTCAACTGACAATAATTACAAAATGCGCCAAGCTAGAAATAATGTCCGTTACAAAAAATGTTACCCGAAGTGCATAGAACCGATATATAATCTATGATTTGACTTCTGAATTTGGAAAAAAGGTATTTAGCTCTAGATTTGAATACAAACGTAAGTGTGCCTAAAGGCATTGTTATGCGGTAGAGGATTAAAGGCTCAAGATAAATAAGGTAAAATTATCGTTACATTCATGTATGATAAAGTCAAGTGTCAGTAGTGTTGAAGTGCTATGTCATTTTAAGACCCTTTTGCCCGGGGGAGACCATCACAAGACTGGATCTTGGGGGAGTATCGTTCTGACTGTGGTAGATCAACGTCACGAGCAGACCAACATTAACCGTTGTGGAGTTACGCTGTGGTATAACAGGGTAGCAATGGCCATATATTGTCAGAAATTTCAAATGAATCTCGATTTCTACCAATAAACGTGGATTGTAAGTAGTTAATTCAATCTATAAATTGGTATTGATGCGTTCCAATAGTGGTTACTATCCATATAGTAAATTTGTTAAATTAAATTTAAACTAATATAAAAAAGCGTTGGTTACGCCTAAAGTCATGGAAGAAACGTCCAATAGATGATCGGATGGATTTTAGTACATTATCATTTATGACATTATCTTGCCATTAACGTCCAGAAGATCTATTTTTTAGGCGTCAATTCCTTGAACCTTAGAATCCTAGCCTAGTGGCACATAGTATTAAGCAGGGCTTAAGCATTTAAAAGTCATGAAAGATTGGTACCAAGGTGAATGGGTTGATCATACAATGGCTGATTACTAAGTAGTTATGTTATGACGCCACCAAAAAGATTGTCGACCTGTGTAATCATTAAAGTACTCGAAGATAAAACAAACTATTTGCTCAACGGAAGATTTCTGCGACATTCTCAGAAATTACGTGCATTAATTTGTGAAATAAAATAAAACCGATTCAATAAAAAAAAACTTTAATTACATAATTTTATTTCAGCACAATTTTTTTTAGCATCGAAACAACATGGACATGAAAGGTTACCCAGTGTCGGAATTTCGCACACTTTCATTATATTTCCTGCTCTATAAAACTTTCAAAGCCTTTTCAAAGCTCAACAGGTGACAATTTTCATGGCACTAACCGTAAACAACAAGAGCAACAACAACGTAACAAACAAATAAACAAATCAGCACGAACAACGATTGCACGTTGACAACATTGCAGCTCATGTTGGAATTGTTGTTGTTTGTGCTATGCAGTTTGTTGATTTATGCAAAAGATCAAATGTCATCCAGGACAAAAACAAAAAAAAAAAATTAAAACTGCATCAAAACTAAAACGTGAAAAAAAACAAAAAAATATAAACAAACCCAAATGAGTAGCTTGTGATGAAAGCTGAAACGTGCCGGCAACAGCAAAAGTTTTCAGAACCAACAAAATACAAAAGAAAAAAAAAAGAGAATCGACCAATTTAATATTTGAGTAGCTATAAAATGCAAAATTTCATGGCAGAGAACAAATTCACAGAGAAACTTTATTAGAGCAGGTAGTATTTAAGTTTTGTCTAGCGTCAGGACCAAAACAATTTAAAAACAAATCGTTTCACCAGCTGTCAAAACATCAACATGCAACAATAGAAATGCAAAAACTAACATTACAAGAAATTATATTTTCATAGATGCTGACAGCAACAACAACAACAACAATAACAACAACAACAACTTAAACAAAGCAGCAGTTAAATCAAATAGAGCGCAAGCAATTTGCGAATGTCATTGTTTTGCACTCAAACAAACAAAAGACTTAAGCGACAAACTTGATTTATTGTTTATATCCTATTTATGGTGCTTTCTTTGGTTTCTCTTTGTTTTTTCTATTGTTTTTTTTTTTTGTTTGTTTCTTCATTTTTTTTTTTCTCTTAAGAAAAATGTATTGACAGCCGGTTGTTATTAACAAACATATGTTTGTATGGCTTATTTTTCAGCCATGCCAACATTATGTCTAGCACTGCAAATTTTTGTCGAAGCAGCTACAATTTGCGTTGGTGTCAAGTTACCCGGTGTGTATGTTGTTTTAAGTTGTTGCACTGTCAGCACTGTTGTTCGAACAACAACAACAACAACAAACAAAACCTCTATGATGATGTTTATTAAATATGTGCTCAAACATAGTTTTCATCTGCAGGTGTTGTTTTTGTTGCTCTTGTCACTTTGCGCTTTTAGCTGAAGTTTTAAAGCGATATATTACATATATTACACCTGTGTGGCTTCTTTGCAAGAAAGGTTTCTAAATAATTGAAATAAATGAAAATAGATAAAAGAGTTGAAGTTCAGAGAGTGACAAAATAAGTAGATAAAATGCTTACAAACATTGGTTGTGTTAAGGTGCAACGACTAAAATTTTAAACTTTGAATAAAATAAATAAAAAAATAAAAAAAGAAACAAATTAAAAAAAATACAAAATTAATATTAACAGAAATGATAATATAAAAAAGATGTTAGCAGCAATATAGAAATACTCAGCCTATTGACATCGCCAAGACGGCTGATAACACGAATTGGGAATTTGGTGGGCAAATGTCGATTGTGGCATGGGCTGTGTGTTATATCAGCGGTGGACCATCTAGTGGTTTCTTTTGAAATCATAGGTTATTTTGAAACTGACAGTTGTTTCCTGCTCGAAAGCTTGACATAAAGTCAGTATCATACTTCCTACATTGAGAAATATTGGAAACTTATTTCCAAAGTGAGTGCTGTGTAGCCCAAACAATGTGTTATTTGAAAAGGGCCAAAAATCATCTTTTCTGATGAGGCGCTTTTTGAATCTCGGCGTCTACGTTAAGGGGACATATAGGTTACAAAGTTTAAAAAAAAATTTTTTTCGGGAATTTTTTTCATAGAAGGCAAAAGATATCTTTTCAAATTTTGCACATATATTTATTAACATTTGAAGAATATAAAACATTTTTTCTGAATTTTTAAAGCGGTTTTTGGCGTTATTTGATTTTTTTTAAAAAAGAATTTTTGAAGCGGTTTTTGAAGTTATTTGATTTTTTGAAGTGAAACTTCTTAGGAGGCGCTTCGAAATTTGAACGAGAATATTGAGGAGTGAAATTTCAAGGTCAATTTACTTCATTTCGTTACACGATAGAGAAGAAAGATATGTTTTACAGTAGAGAGAATGAGATGGATATACATTGTATAAAAGACTTAAAAAACATGCTTGTTACCGCTGAGGATCGAACCTGCGAACTCAAGACTACAAAGGCGGCGCTCTCTCTAATGAGCTAAAATCTTCATACACAAATTTGCTCTATATACCAATTAAACAAACTACTTTTGCTGTAGATGCCCAGCAGCAAAATAAAAAGCGTTCCTAGAAATAGCGCTTTTTATGTGTAGTTTTGATATGCTTTGAGGATGTGCTTTTCAGATTTTTATACACATTTTGTTCGTATTCAAACCAGCGTGGTAATAGCAGAGCGGTAAGACATTTGATAGTAATGACAGAGGTCCGAGTTCAATCCCCGCATTTTTTTAAATTTTCTAGCTTTTTTTTGTTTTTTTTAAAGAGCTTTTTAACTATTTGTTTGTAAAGAAGCGCTTTCATCCTAGGATATCCAATATCTATTCTATATTATTATTACGCTAGCGCTTTTTTTGTGATGACCATCAAATCTATACCGTAAATGCGATTTTTATAAAGAGGGTATCAATAAAAAGGTCTTGCTCTGTAGATGTGCAATAAGGTCTTACTTTTTCTTAAAAATTTTGTATTTAAATAAGAAAACCAAAACAATCTTCTACGAAGAAAGCCAGCTTTCTATTTAATGCCTAAAACTATGTGATCAATTTTTTCTCAAATTTTCAATTTCATACTATTGTATTATTAAAGCAGTTGAGCGAAGCGAAAAACGTACAAATATATTTTATATTGATACACTAGCCACAAAATAGCAAGTTCATGCAAAATCGCTATTCCAGGAGCCTTAACTGGCATCGCCGCCAGCTCATTTGGAGGAGAGCATACTTTGCACAGCTAATTCAAACATCCTATACCTCTTCTTAAGACATCTGTATTGGGTGATAAGCCCAATTCTACGCACGAAAGGTCAGGTCGTGAAGATAGTAGCTTATCCAACAGAAATTTAGTATCGTTGAATTATAACTCGCTCAGGAGACGTGCTACGGTAAATTTTAGTTAACGACAGAATAGATGTGCTATTAAGCCTCACAACGAAGATATCGCGAGCGCATTTTGGCGTTTTAACGTCATACGGGCTTACTAGTAAATTTTAATATGAATTTGGTTTACTTAAAAACCGCTTCAGATGTGTGAAGCGCTATGGCAGAAGCGCTTGTTTAGTGCTTTTGAAGCGCTTCTATTACCGCTGGGTGGCAAAAGCCGCAGATTGTGTGCTGATTGCGTTCTATGTGTGGTAGACAGGGGGGTTGCCATGACTCGAGTAGAAGAGAGAAAGATTCAGCGAAGCAGAAGTGAATAAGAGAGTTGCCCTGAGCGCATTATGATTTTCGCAAAGAAGACTCTCATACTAGGGCTGCCATGCCAATATTTTTTTAGAATACCAACGTTGGTATATCTCTAATTCAATATATTAATATAACCTCTATGAATTTTGCTCATATTACACATATTATATTTTTATTCATAATATTGCGATATAAAATTATATAAAAACTCAAATTCATGAAGCATATGCTGTCGCCCATGATGCTAACTTGACACTGTGTGCAAGAAAAGTTGGAATAAGTTCTTTTAATAGATAACTATTTTAAACATATTGTAGTTATATTATTTTATATCGATATATTATTAATAATAGAAAGTATAATTTGATATGAGTAATATTAATACGTACATATGTTGAATTAAAAATATATCAAGTTGTATTCTGTATTCACATCTATATGTAAATACGACGCAAATTGGTTATCAAATTAATTGCTTTTCGGCAATGATATCCATACCAATGAATATTAAATAAACAGAATATTTTTTTTATAAAAACTTTTTATTGTATTTCTTTTGCTTAAAAAGTTCTCTCTTTGCATTTAAGGTTCGATTATGCAATCGTAAAGCAACACAACGTAACGTGACGTAGAGTTCTATCTTATGAAAAATAAGTGTAAGTGGTTAGTGAAATCGTAACGTAACCTAGCGCAGCGATGGTTTCTATTCCAAATAGAAATCTACGCCACGTTACGTTGCGTAGCTTTACGATTGCATAATCGAGCCTTTTCACTAAAATGGTTCTTATTCTAGAAGAGAAAGAGTGTATACAAAGAAGAAGTTTCACTTCTTTACTGTATACACGGTATACTGTATCTTTTTTTTTTTTTAAATGCCAAAAAATTGACGGTGTGCAGGATATCACCAGTCTGGAACACCTGAGGAAAAAAAACTATATTAATCCTGACGCCAAAAAAAAACAAAATGGCTACTGATTTTGTAACCTCGAAAATCGAGTTTTTTTCAAATAGCCGCCATTTTGATTTTTTTCGGAGGAACAAAATGATCCAAGTTTAGACGATAGGCACAAAAACAAGGATTAATTTGGTTTTTTTTTTCTTCAGATGTTCCAGACTGGTGATATCCTGCACACCGTCAATTTTTTGGCATTTTTTTTTTATGGGAGTAGTACCAATCTTTTGGTAGAAAAAAACATGTATTTTTTATATGTTTTTTTTCAATCATATTTATTGAATATCAATTTTAAACTTTTTGTGACATATTTACAAATGTTTGAAGATAACAAAAAACATTTTTTTGATCACTTCTTCGGCCGGTAGAGGGCGATGAAATCAAGCACTAAAAAAGAAAAGTTGTTCCGCTGCCGCAACTTAATGTCAGGAACGGCTAATCTGAAACAAAAAAATCAAATTGGTTATTATTGGTGACAACTTCTCACGTAGAAATTAACCACATTTAGGGAAAAATTTTTTTTTTGTTATCTTCAAACATTTATAAATATGTCACAAAAATTTTAAAAGTTATATTTAATAAATATAATTGAAAAAAAAATATTAAAAATATATGTTTTTTTTACCAAAAGATTGGTTCTACTCCCTAAATTTTTTTTTATTCTTTACATGTTAATAAATATATGTACAAAATTTGAAAACGATATCTTTTTTTCCTTCTATGAAAAAAATTCCCGAAAAAAAAATTTTTTTTTAATTTGTAACCTATATGCTCCCTTAACAAACAAAATTGCCCATCTGGGGCTCGGAAAACCTGCACGTTATTGTCGAGAAGCTGATGCATCCACAGAGAGTGACAGTTTGGTGCGGATTGTGGAGTGGTGGCATCATTGGACCATTTTTCTTCGAAAATAGGGCTGGGAACACGTTTCGGTCAGCGGTGGGCGTTACGGAGCCATGTTAACCGACTTTTTTTACTGTTATTGGAAACATGAATTGGACGACCGCTTGTTCATACAGGACGGCATGACATTTCACACTATGCCACAATCGATCTTTTGCGCACCAAATTCCCAAATCGTACCATCTGCCATCTTGGGGATGTCAATAGGCTTAGTATTTCTGTATTGCTCTTAACATCTTTTTTATATTATCATATTTATATAAAAAGCTCATATATTTTTATTTATTTTTTTTTTTGAGTTTGTTTCTTTTTATTTTTTTCGATTTCAATTCGCCGCCTCGGAGGTGTGATTTGACCCCTTTGGACTTTTTTTGTAGGAAACCGTGTAGGACCGATGTTATGCCAACAATCCGGAAATGATTCAAGCACTTAAAGCCAATATCTTTCAAGCAATCAGTGAACTGCATCCCGAAACCATTAACAAGGTCTTGGAAAATGGAAGTGACAGAATGCGCTACAACGAAGCCAGCCGAGGCAGTCAGTTGAACGATGTTGTGTTCCATAATTAATGGGAATGTTTGCTCTTACTAATACAGCCATAATATAGCATTTGAAAAAAAAACTTGTATTTGGCCCACCCTGTATATACATTAGAGTAGAACGAAATTTATGAAAGCAAAAAATCTTCATGGGCTTCATATATTTTTGAAAACTACGGTTAAAAAAATAAATTTCTGCATATTTAGTTTTTTTCTGCGACATAACTTTTGACTGCGCCCGAGGGTTTATATATTTCATGCCAGACTTATTTTTTTTTTTCTGAAATCCAAAGTTTAGTTTAAAAATTAGTTCCTAATTTTTTTTATGCAAACCTCTTCATGAACTCATAAATGATAACTTGTCAAGAGTTCCCTATGATACAATGTAAGTATGCGCTAAAATATATTCAGGATCAAAGATCACCGAAATCGGTCATTCGCTTATATCTCCGCTCCTCTTTGTAGGACAGAAAATATTCTCAGAACAAAATTGTAGACCAGATAATTCTCTACAAAAATGCCGTTAACAGTTTTAACATAAAACAAACAGTTTCCACGCTATGCGACTAGATATGTTTGAATAACGCAAAGTAGAAATTTCATATTAACTTTGAGCAGAGCGAAGATATAAGCAAATGACCGATTTCGGTGATCTTTGAACCTGAAAATCTTCTAGCGCATACATGATAAGTTGTTATTAATGAGTAAATGAAGAGGTTTGCATCAAAAAAATGAACACTTAATTTTTTTGGATTTCAGAAAAAAAAAGTCTGACAAGGGAATATATAAACCCTCGGACGCAGTCAAAAGTTATGTGGTAGAAAAAAACTAAAGATGTAGAAATTTATTTTTTTACTCGTAGTTTTTAAAAATATTTGAAGCCCATGAGGTTGAAAATTCGTTCCACTCTGATATACATACATGTTTATATAAAGCTATACCTTTTAATTTTTAAATAAAATTTCAGATACCTACTGCTGACATATTATAGATAATAATTATCTAAAATAAAAGTCAACTTTCTTTTTTTTATAGTGTACTAGTACCTTAAAGGTACCATCAAAAGCAGCTGTGTTCAAAGGGTTTTGACGTAGAATTACGTCATTCTCGGAGGTAAGTAGGGCGGTTGATAGTGATCAAGTGGCGGTTGATAGCGTTTTTAGGTCACACTTTAAGCCTTTGGTGTGCTTAAAGTACTGATCGTACAATGTTGATGTAAGCTCTTGTTGGTCTGCTTGATCCTCACTAGAAAAATTCATGTTTGAACTCTCTAACTTATATAAATTTTACACAATTACATGAAATATAAAGCCAACATTTGATGTTTCTGTTTGCTTTGCGCATGATTCTTGTTTAAGGTTGCTACCTATTTATCGACTGTATTGGTTCTTGTATACATATAATAGAATATATGTATGTACTGAGTGTTGCTGATTAAAGCAATGGGGCATTGTCAGTTAAAAAAATGTATAACACCAGGATTTGATATTTCTGTTTGCTTTGCGCATGGTTTTTTGTTTAAAGCTTAGTATACTGTAGAAACGAAAATTCCGCGGCATATAATTCCACACAGTGTAGAGTCAAAATTTTTGTGTGGAGAGAAAAGCAACTACAGTACAACCTTCCTCAATGCAACTAAATAGATTATTCCTATATAAAAAATGTAGTTTGCAAGCAAAGAACTGAAAGGAAATAAAGTAAAAGTTTATGCAAGTAAACTGTTTAAAAAGCCTTTAGTACTTAAAATGGAATGTAATAAATTGTACTATCTTTTGACTAATAAATTATTAATATATGATATGGAAAAAATTCAAAAATTTTACCAACTTTTTCTATGTTTCAGTATCAATAAGACGTGTATAACTCGATTGTTTCTAATTTAGGTATGATATAATTCTACATCTTGTGTTACGACATACATAGTTGAAACTGCTGTATCTTTTTTCTATGGTGCATACTATGGAGTGGAGGGTTGTTTCCATAGATTTTCTTTTACCCTACGTATGTTGTGTCGGTTTCTTTAATCTGTTATTTCAAGCAAATATCTATTAATCACTCACAAATTTTTAAAAGAAAAGAAAATTGGTCGAAGATCTTCTGAGCTTACGTGTGAGCTTTTGCAGGTATTAAAACAACCGCCATATTTTGCCAACGTTTTGGTATCTCATTTAAGTTTAGGCCGCTTTCAATCTACGTAAGCTTTCCAAATCTTTTTTATGCCTGAAAACCACAACAGATAATGACTTTTTTAAAGGCATTTCAACAAGTCCATAGAAAAGTAAAAATTTCACAAGGTCTATCTACACAAAATCTACCTAAACGAATTTTGATAGCTCTAGACTTGAGTGTCTCTTTAAGATCTTTGTCAAATTCAGGCTTATTAACTTTTTACAGTCGTTGAAATTTATTTTTGGTCATTTTTAAGCACTACAACTTCTCTTGAAATTTCTCTTTTTTTTACACAAACAATTTTATTTACAATATGAAAACTAAGCAAAAAAAACTAATATTGTCAAGTTTGTCAAACTACTAAGTCTCAATAATTTACCAAGCCTGTTAAGAAGCATTAACTTATCTTTGTAATAATACTTGACTAAAAAATGAAAGTCGTAAAACTCAACTATTAAAAAACTGCTTAAAAAAATTCTGTTTTTATTTTCTTTAATGTTTTGTTTGTTAGTTGAAGGCACTTAAATAAGCTCTGCACCTAATGCTGGCCTAACCGCTGCTGTAATTATAATGGATCCACCTCTGCTGCTTGTTTACTGCTGCTTATGTGCCACAATTAATTTTATGACTGCAGCAATGAGCCAAGCAATACTAATGAAAACAAAAATTCATTTAGAAAAAACAGTTCATTGTACTCAAGTTTATGAAATGCTGGTAGCTTGAAGAAACACTTAAGTATGCGTTTAAAAACAGAAAACTATTTCTAAGGCGCAGTGCAATGTTAAGACTTTCAATAAAAAGCATTTCATTTATTTAAGATAATAATAAACTTTCTATATAAATTACCGTAATTATCAAGAGTGAGTGAGGCTTACCTGGAAATAAAAGAGAGCAAGAGTTAGAAAAAATTAAAATAAATTTAACAGTGGCGTAGAGATAAAAATAAGCTTAATTACAGGAAAGGTATTAAATTTAATTTCATTTTTAATGCATTCAAAGCGGTTACTGTTGTCATAAAGAAATAGAAGACACAGAAGAGCGAGCTAAAACACATTGGCACACATGTGCGGAATGGCCGATGAAAGTCAAGGTCAAAGCATGTGACATCACGTTGTTGTTTTAAACGCCTGAACTGCATTCAAATTTTAGCGTGTGAAAAAGCCAGACAGCCAAAAAACGCAGCACGTACAATATTTTGCGGTCATGAAAGCGAAAGGTAGGCGTGTTAGTGTCACTGGACTGTTAACTATGCATGTCTTATTTTTATTGTAATATTTATATTGTTTTTTTTTTCATTATTTTGTTGTAAACTTTCGCATGCATAGGGCGTATTGTTTAAGATAAACTTTTGGCAAAACACTTTAAATGAAAACTATCTTAAGAGCATGTTTTGTTCCCCAGTTTGTTATTGACCATAATAATTTTGAAGAATTTATTTTTGAAGTAAAAAGATTAATGATCGCACAAAAACCGCAACGTAAGTGAAAGAAATATATAATGAAAACAAAAGACTTAAGCAACAAACTTTAGGAAAAGTAAAAAAGCGTGAGAAATTTATTGCAGATAAGCTTGAGTTAAGCTAAAGGGTTTTTTTTTTGTTTTGCACAAAAAGCTGCAAGCATGAGGATGCATAAATAAAATTATGAGATAATGTAAAATTTCTTTAAACTGCTGAGCTAAGTGATTTGAGCTGTTTCTACATTAATAGTGCTTTTTTAGCGCAATCAAGCCAAAAAAAAAAAAGATGCAGCTTTAAGATTTGCGATATTTTGATGTAAATGCTGTAAATAATCAAATTTAATATTTTTATTTTTACCTTAAATATTATCATGCTTCCTAGGTTTCAATTTTAGTTTTTATTTTTTTTTTTATGCTCTAGGCGGCAGTTAATACCATTAAGTAAGTTGGTATTTTTTTTTTAACTAGTCTTTTTATTTGCTGTATTATTGGCACGTAATACAGCAGCAACTTCCCCCTGTTATTGTTGGTGTTATTTTTGTTAGAAAAATTTATGCTTGAGCTGCGCTATACCACACCTTCAAGGCTTCTCAGCTATAATCTTAGCTGTTCTCTATTGTTTGGGAATTTACTTTTCTTTTTTTTATCTCTTCATTTTTGTGATGAACAATTTTTATTTTAGTTATTTTACTTTATTTTTAGCAATTCGTGACAAGTCATGCTAGCTGCGCTTTGGTGACAGGTAATATTTTTGATTTTTCATGCTTTTTCTCACAGCATGAGATTTTTACAATAGAAAAATAAAAAGCTTTCAAACAAAACTGTGAAAAAATAGTGTTCGCCCATAGTGTTAAGTTGTAAATTTTATGAACCTAACTTTCAATTGTCCAGAAATGACTTTAAATTTTTTTTATTGCATTGTTTTTTTATCTATCACTAATAAAAGTGGCTTAAACTTACAAAATAATTTAATTTTTTGTATTTTATAAATTATTTTATTTATTCCCCCTCTTTTTTTTGTGCATTTAATTATTTTTCATAAGCTGTAGTCATCTGCCATTTAAATACAAATACATGAACATAAATTCATGCAATAAAAATTCAATATTTTTAAATTAAGTTTTAAACTTAACAAAAATATGTGCCGCTTTGTGTTCAGTAAATGTAGTAAATATGTTTAATAGAGCCGTCCGTTTTGTAACCACTCGCTCAAAATATTTGGGGGGAAAAAAGTGCAATAAAACAGAAAATGTGACCGCAACAGCTCATAATATTTGCTCATAATAAATAAATTACTATTCAACATACCCCACCCTCTCTCCGCTACACTGATTTATTTGTTTAATTTAGCCACAAAGTTCACATAAAGCTTGATTAGCCCAGCAATTCAAAAGACTTAGCAACAAACTTGTTGCTTTGCTTATTTAGCTCATCAACGAGTTCACTTCTTAAGTCTTTCAAGTCTTTTTATTACACCCGCAATTTATGCGCTTATTTTAGCACTCATTCCTTTGTTTTTTTTTTCATATTGTAGAAATTATAATTTCTTTATCTAGTCTTTCTGCATGACTTCCTACTTGTTAACAATTTTCCTTGTTGTTTTATATAACATCAAATTGGCTTGGGATTAATTATGATTGTTGGTTCATTTCACACCAGGAAGCTTATTTAAAAAAAAAAATTATATAAAAAAATCATGCAAATTGCTGGTAATCATATTGAAGAATTCCTCTATAAAGTTATTACAAGGCTGCTGGTGTCTTAATGGTAGTTGTAACAACAAAATAATTGATTAGTGTCCGAAAATAAAGGTAGAAATTGTTGTCGAAATTAGCTGTTGTGCAAGTAATGCGTGCAAATTTTTCTGATTGAAGCACATTGCAGTACATTTTATATGAGCTCAATTTTCAATGTCTCTTATTTTGCAAGTAAACCAAACAGAAACCACTTTTGTCGTCTGTTTTTAATGAGAGAATTAAAAAAAGAATATTCTTTAATGATTATTATATTGTACTGTACGAAAACTTCCAATTTTTTTTATTTTCAAAATTATGGAGTACTATCAATGGATTTTCTTAATTTATTTATCTATTTATTTATTTAAACTGATAATTCATTGTACAGTAAGATTTCTCTTATAATTAGTACAAGTATTCATAGTTGATTATTGTTCATGGAAATGAAAAAATTTAGTTCATCTAAACAACTCAAAAAAAGGTTAATTAAACAATATTATAATAATAAGTAGATTTTTAGTAAAAAGTGCATATATTCATAGTTAATTATAAATCATGGAACTAAAAAAAAAAATATTAATTTATCTTAGCAACTAAAAAT
This sequence comes from Pherbina coryleti, assembly GCA_943735915.1. NCBI lineage: Eukaryota > Metazoa > Arthropoda > Insecta > Diptera > Sciomyzidae > Pherbina > Pherbina coryleti. The sequence goes on from OX030950.1 coordinate 55,258,440, forward strand.
ATTAAAAAAAAAAAAATATAATAATAAGGATATTTTAAGTGGATATAATGTTAATTTATAAAATCAAAATAAATCAGCTAAGAAAACAAAGAGAAAAAAAAGGAAAGATGCAGAGGCAGAAAGATATGAAGATACACAAGATAAGTTATTAGAAAACAGATAAAAGGTGTTCGAAGAGCTTTCGCTTGAATGTGTTTGTATTACCAATGCGCTTTAGATTAATAGGTAGCGTATTCCAAAGATGTATCGCACAAACAAAGAAATGACGAGAGGTCGAGAGATACTTATGCCTGGGCAATATGAGTTGCACTGTTCTTTGAATTCTACAAAACCTCACAAGTTCAAATAGATAATCCGGCTCATTTCTATACATTATTTTATGCAGCATTAATAAAGTTCGAAAACTAAGCACTAAGGTTAAGTTTTCTAAGCCAAAATTTAAATCGCTACTCACTTATTAACACTTTAAAATCTTTTAATCTAGAAAGCTGTCATAGTTTGGTTACACGTCCGGTAAGTGGGACATCAATAGCTAGCATAGTCAGTAAGATCACTGAAAATATTTCAGTAGATGTTATTGAATGTGATTGAACAGACCATAATATTATATAAGACGAAAGAATATGTGGAAAGTAAAAAAATTCATTTTGATAAAAAATCGTGTAAAAAGTATCTAGCCAAGGGTTTAACTACAAGTTTTGACGTCGATGGCTCATCGGAAGTGACAAAAAAATTTATAAATACTTTGACAACAGCCGCGAATCAAAGTACTACAGAAATTTCCGAGAAAAAACTCATCAAATACGAATTAACACCTTGGAGTAACAAAAACTTAAAATCGTTAATTCTGCTAAAAGAAAAATTACTTACAAAAAGGAGAAAAACCCGAAAAACTTATGCTTTAAAATAAAAAGATTAAGTAAGGTTATTGAAACTGATATTTGGAACTCCATGAATGAATTTTATTGCAACAAATTAGAGATGGTGAAACATGACCTAAGAAGACCTGGAGATTTATAAACAATACGTTAGGTAGAAATGCAAAAACGTCTATAAATCTGTTAAATACTGAAGGCTCTCCAATCACGAGTGATCTAGTTAAGGCAAATGTTTTTAGCGAAAACTTTGCTGCCTTGGTCGAAAGGCTTCGTGATAACATAGATGTGTTCAACGATGATGATTTTGTATCATACGATGCTATTCTTCAATCTCAAAATTGCTTTATGTTAGAAAAAGTTACTTCTTTGGAGGTTGAAACATCATCTCCGATTTGATTATACGCAAAATTTCAGGCCAAGATAACGTAACCCCGATGATGCTTTTAGAATGCAAACAGATTGTTTCGCCAATTTTGAGCACAATATTTAATAAAATTTTAGAAAATTAAATTTATCCGGATATATTAAAAATTCATAAAATAGTCCCAATTCAAAAAGTGCCATGTGCCGCAACAGTTAACAATTTTCGCCCAATAGCAGTTTTACCCATTATATATAAAAGATTCGAGAAATTAATATGCAGGCAACTAGTTAAATTTTTAAAAATCAAAAAGTAATATAAAGCCATCAATTTGGATTCAGGCACGGAAGAAGCTGTTGTTAATGCTGTTAATTTTATATGTAACGGTCTGGACAAAGGAAGTAGCGCAGTTGCAGGAATGTTCTACGACTTTACAAAGGCATTTGACCTTGTAGATCATGACATTTTAATAACAAAGCTTGCTCGGTATGGCGTCAGGAACAAAGAACTAGGGATATTTCGTAACTTCTTTCAAAATCGTAAACAATTCGTGCGAATTGGGCTTGATAAAAGCTCATTAATACCAGTTAAATATGGAGTCCCTCAAGGTAGCGTCCTAGGCCCAATTTTATTTTTTTTTTACATCAACGATATCAAAAATTTAAGTCTTAATGGTAAATTGTTTATGTTCGCTGACGACATATGTTTGTTCTATCCATATAAATGCGACTTGGTAGTAAAAACACAAATTGAACGGGATGCTGCATTTACTTATTTCAGAGTTTGCGCGCCTGAATAAATTGGTTAAACGCATCAAAAACATAATTGGTAAGGTTTCGACCGTATATGCGCTCGAGTGATGAATGTTTCAGTGTCGTGGTCAGTGGGGAGCATGTGAGGGACACCGATACGGCCAAATATCTGGGAGTACATTTTTTGAGAAACTTGTCTTAGGACCACCACGTCCAGTGCTTCAAAGGAAAACTGTCGTCTGCAATTGGTGTCTTGTATAAATTTAGAAATAAACTCAATACAAAAGCGAAAGTGGTTACTTACGAAGCCTTTGTTCACAGTCATCTTTCGTATCTCCCAATTATTTATGCGTCAAAAAGGAGTAGTGAATTAAAAAGTTTGCAAGCAACGCAAAATCGAGTACTTAAAGCGGTCTTCAACTTACATAACAGACATCCAACATTAACCCTCTACAAAGATTTTTCGAAAACGGTTCTTCCGATTATGGCTCTATATTGACAACAATTGCTTGTTTTTATGTTTAAAAATCTACGAGGTATTAGGTACCACGTTTTAAATTTTTCTATAAATCAAAGCAACTTTAATACAAGAAACGCGACAAGTCTGAGAACAACAAGATGTCGTTTAGAACTTACAAAACAAAGAATAGAGTATTCGGGACCTCACGAATACAATAAACTTTGTTTTGAATTAAAAAATAAAGAAACAATTTCAACTTTTAAAAAAAATCTTAAATCATATCTCTTAGAAAAAATAGATACGCTTCTAATATAAAATTGCAAAGTTTTGAACTTGTAAGTACAATGTAAATAATAACTATCAGAAATAATTTTTTGTTCAGTAATAATTATTAGAACTAATGTTAAGTTGCCCTAAAGCCTCTATAAAGCCTTCATGGCGCTGAGGCAAAAGTGAATTTTTGTACAAATATATGTTTTGTTTTGAATAAATAAAATAAAAAAAAGTCCAGTTTATTTTTTTTTAATATAAAGGCTACTAGCTTTTTCCTGGCACGCGTTGCTGCACCCAACAATTATATCGCAACATAATAATTATGTTCGAAATTTTTCTTAGACCCATAGTTTAACGCCACAGTCATTTTCCACTGCCCGTTAGAGTTTCCCAGTAGCAGGAGATCACCAAAGAGTAACTCCATTTTGAGTTTGTATGTAAATACTGCTACTTTTACTTTCAAAGCTTATATAATGCCCATCCCAGTTTTCTAGTAGATGGACATTGCCCAGTTTTAGTACAGTTGCCGACAGTGAGCATACAAAAATTACCAAAATGTAGCCAAATCGACGAAAACCGTAGGAAATATAGCATTTTTATTGATTTGTGGGTGGTAACAGGGGGTGTGAGAGAAATTTAAGCCATCTGGTACTTGAAAAAAATGTACTGCCAACATTTCAGCTCTATCGGCTCAGTCATTTTGAAATTTCCAGCCATCACACAGACAGCGTTTTGCTTTTTGTATTTATATTTTGTATAAAGATTATTGGCTATAACTGTTGATTGGTAAGAGATACTAAGATAATTTTTTCTAATAAAAAAATTTTTTAGCTTGTATATTTTTTTCAAAAATATAAAAACACAATATTGGAAAAAAAAAATTTTGTTCGAAAAAATCAAGCCTTGCTTTTTGAATCACAAAAATGGTTTTTAATTTTTGCGTAAAATTGAAAGATTTTTTTCTTATAAATGTTATAACTTTTATATAGAGTTGAAAATTTGCGAATTTGAATTTAAATTATTTTTACAACAAAAACAAATTTTGAGCCTTTTTTGAGGAAAACTCAAAAATTTCAGACATTTTTTGAAAAAAATATTTAAAATATATGTAAATACTCAACTAACGGTATTTTTGCAATAAGGTTTTTATAGTATTTTGATGAAGCTTTAAGACAAAAAAAAATTTAACTAAGTGTATAAAAAAGCAGCGGAGATATTTGAATCGAAAGTCACAAAATTAAATTTCTGATTGTGTTTTTCTCATTTTTGAGCACGATGTTGCATTATATATATCGTTATAGTAAAATTTTTCATAGTTTTCAAGATATGTTCATGTTTTTGATGTGAAAATAACGGAAACTATTTTTATTTCATTAAATTTAAGAAATATTTAATATTTTGTAAATATTTGCACATGTAACCTAAGAAAACAACTAAAAATATGCGATTTTGTAAAAAATTTGTACTACAGCACCATCTGGTGTCCAAGGTGCTTCCAAGAAGATAGTGCTAAAAAACTTATCGTACCTGAAAACTACTATATACAAATTTTCATTCTAATCGAATGAGCGGTTTGGGAGTTTTAGGTGGTTTTGCAAAAAATTTGTACTATAGCGCCCTCTGGTGTTCAAGATAGGTCAAAAAAGATTGCAGCAAAACACTCAACGTACATGAAACCCACAGTATACCACTTTTCATTCTAATCGCATAAGCGGTTTGTGAGATTTAGGCAGTTTTGTAAAATATGTGTACTACTACAAACTAATTGATAGCCCACAAACACGCACCGTACCAAAAAACTTCTATACACAAATTTTCATGCTAATCAGATGAGTAGTTTAGAAGTCTTTTGCATAGTTACAAACATAAGCTCCTTTTTTATATATATAGATAGACTAGCTGGTACCCGACGCGTTGCTGTCGTAGCGGAATTGATTTCTATCTCTATCTGAATCTCAAACTCAGTCTCAATCTCAACCTCAATTTCAATTTCAATCTCAATCTCTATCTTTATCTCTGTCTCTATCTCTATCTCTATCTCTATCTCTTTCTCTATCTCTATCTCTATCTCTATCTCTATCTCTATCTCTATCTCTATCTCTATCTCTATCTCTATCTCTATCTCTATCTCTATCTCTATCTCTATCTCTATCTCTATCTCTATCTCTATCTCTATCTCTATCTCTATCTCTATCTCTATCTCTATCTCTATCTCTATCTCTATCTCTATCTCTATCTCTATCTCTATCTCTATCTCTATCTCTATCTCTATCTCTATCTCTATCTCTATCTCTATCTCTATCTCTATCTCTATCTCTATCTCTATCTCTATCTCTATCTCTATCTCTATCTCTATCTCTATCTCTATCTCTATCTCTATCTCTATCTCTATCTCTATCTCTATCTCTATCTCTATCTCTATCTCTATCTCTATCTCTATCTCTATCTCTATCTCTATCTCTATCTCTATCTCTATCTCTATCTCTATCTCTATCTCTATCTCTATCTCTATCTCTATCTCTATCTCTATCTCTATCTCTATCTCTATCTCTATCTCTATCTCTATCTCTATCTCTATCTCTATCTCTATCTCTATCTCTATCTCTATCTCTATCTCTATCTCTATCTCTATCTCTATCTCTATCTCTATCTCTATCTCTATCTCTATCTCTATCTCTATCTCTATCTCTATCTCTATCTCTATCTCTATCTCTATCTCTATCTATATCTCTATCTCTATCTCTATCTCTATCTCTATCTCTATCTATATCTCTATCTCTATCTCTATCTCTATCTCTATCACTATCTCTATCTCTATCTCTATCTCTATCTCTATCTCTATCTCTATCTCTATCTCTATCTCTATCTCTATCTCTATCTCTATCTCTATCTCTATCTCTATCTCTATCTCTATCTCTATCTCTATCTCTATCTCTATCTCTATCTCTATCTCTATCTCTATCTCTATCTCTATCTCTATCTCTATCTCTATCTCTATCTCTATCTCTATCTCTATCTCTATCTCTATCTCTATCTCTATCTCTATCTCTATCTCTATCTCTATCTCTATCTCTATCTCTATCTCTATCTCTATCTCTATCTCTATCTCTATCTCTATCTCTATCTCTATCTCTATCTCTATCTCTATCTCTATCTCTATCTCTATCTCTATCTCTATCTCTATCTCTATCTCTATCTCTATCTCTATCTCTATCTCTATCTCTATCTCTATCTCTATCTCTATCTCTATCTCTATCTCTATCTCTATCTCTATCTCTATCTCTATCTCTATCTCTATCTCTATCTCTATCTCTATCTCTATCTCTATCTATATCTCTATCTCTATCTCTATCTTTATCTCTATCTCTATCTCTATCTCTATCTCTATCTCTATCTCTATCTCTAACTGGAAAGACTCGTGGAAATTGATAACCAAATTTCGAGGCTATGCTACTTATAATTCCAAAGTTATTCAATATCGCAAATTTGGCTTGTATGGGCGGAGCCACACCCCCTTGTTCAGTGACGTCTCAGTTGTCTAGTAGACCCAAGTATCACCCAATAGTATTTCCATACTGAATTTCGTTGTTAAACGACATTTAGTTCCAAAGCTATCTGATATGAACAATTTAAAGTGTATGGGCGGAGCCACACCCCCTTTTTTAAAGCCCATCCCATTTTTATAGTAGAAATATATCACCAAGTGGCAACTCCATACTGAATTTCATTATTATACGGCATTTAGCTCCAAAGCTATTCGATATCATAAATTTTAATTTAATGGGCGGTGCCACACCCCTTTGGCCTATACTTGCTGAATTTTGCCAGTCGAAAGACACGACTAAATAGAACGTTCTAACCGAGTTGCATTAATGTGTGACTTATAGCTCGAAAGTTATACCGAAAATTTGGTCTGCTGAAAAAGTGCCACGCCCACGTCAAACGCCCATAAAATTTTACCTGTGGAACGGCACTTGTAAATTGAGGAAGAATACCGAATTCCGATGCTATGCGACCTATAACTTCAAAGCTATTCGCCATCGTAGATTTGGGTTGTATGGGAGGTGACACGCCCCCTTGTCCAATGTTCCGTGAATTTATTCCAAAACCTTTGCGTGACAATTACAAAAAAACCCTCAGAAGAAAGTATCCAATTTGGTCCAGTCGTTTTCAAGTTTAAAGTGGTCGAACAAACCAAGATTCATTTTTATATATATAGATAGAAGATAGATATGGCACTGTCTATTAACGTCAAAAACAAACCCCTATTGAAAGCAACCGTCAACTTTCTAAGTGAGTCAAAGTCTAACTTTGCAACAATTCGCAACTATAAAATATGATGGGCAATACAAATGATTTCACGAGTCGTAGTTTAACAGCGGTTGGCAAGTACTTGGTGGTAAGACTAAGTTCCCGTAGTGCCCCATAACTTTTATAGACCACACTATTTATGTGGGTATTCCATGTGAAATTGCTATTTAAATATATACCAAGATTTTAATGCTATCAACATATTCAATAGGAGAACTGTTTAAATAAAGTGGAAGCAGCTCAGTTTTGTTTCAACATCTATTAATGACCATAGCCTTGGTCTTATTAGAATTGAGTCAGAGTCCGTTATTTTCCGACCAAAATAAAAGATTCTGTTAAGCTCTATATTGATATTATGTGTGTAGAGATTTCGGAAAAAGCTTATACATTTGTATGTCATCCGCATAGATGTGATGTTCACAAGTTAAGAAGCAGTCAGCGATATCATTTATAAACATCATGAACAACAGTGGTCCCAAAATTGAACCCTGAGGGACACCACAAGACACATTCACGTTGGAGGAGTTTTTGTTGTTATAACATAGTGAACATACTAGAATCGATGACAAAGATATGACGATAGCAGGTTGCACATGGGAGCTTTAGAAAAATCCAAAAACACAACTATACCACACATATTATTATCCAACGTTTCGAATCCGAGTCCGCTCTATGGTTTATTGGGTAATTTCAAAATCTTATTTGATAATTCATGATAAGATCTCAATAATAAAAAAGAGATAACAATGATAATAAAAATATATGAATAAAAGTAGTAATAATCAGGTTGGTGTTTTTTCTCTTTTTAAAGGGCTCGTGAGAATCTAGCTCTCGAAAAAAAAACAAATTTTTAACGCAGTGACATTTTAATGTCACTTCCAAGGTCTTGAAAAGCATACCTTTTACTTTTTACTAATCCTAAAGACCTAAGCTTACATAACAGCATTCACGTTATTTTGTTTTATGTTTATAGCTTCTATATTATAAAATATGGAGGAAAATTTAAAACATTCAAAACATATTTTTGATAAATCAAAAACATTTGAGTGTCAAACGTGGGTGACACTGGCGGTTGACAGCTATAAATTCAAACAAAAAAAAAAGAAAAGTCATTAACACTTGCAGCTTTCACTTCTGAGCAGGACAAATTAATAAAATTTTATTATGCCGCTAAGAGCCACTTTAACAGTTTTACTAACAGCAGGTGTAGGCAGAACAATAAACACTACCGCGTGCAGCTTTAATCTGTGAGTTGATCGAGCAATAAAATTTTACTATTAATTTTGTATAGCTGCATACATATTAGGCAAACATATTATATTGATAACTCATGAATATCAGCTGAAGTTCGTGTCTTAACTGGCACACATATCAAACTTGTTGGCAGTAATTACGAAAGATTACTCAACATCACTCACAGCTCAAATAATTGTTAAGTTTTTCATCAGTACAACCGACAATAATTGTTTCGATTTGCAAAATTAGCAGAGCAAAAAGTAGCAAGCATTTCTCGCATTTCACTCTCGTATAATTAAATTAAAGCCAATTTTTTTTTGTAGCCACAAGCAAAGGCAATAAAAAACAACACAAATCAAACCAAACCACTTCGATGAGCTGTATCTGAAGTTGCATAATAAATATAAAAAAAAATCACATAAAAACGAAAAAACAATAATAATAACATGAGAAAATGAGCCAGTTGCAAAGCAACGGCAGCAGCATAATCGTCAACATCAACATAATGATCGACAACATAACATAATGTTTAATGTTGCCAACAGTGGTAGCGACAACGACTACTAGTACTACTACTACTGCTGCTGCTGCTGGTGCTGCTGCTGCTAGTGCTGGTGCTGCTAGTGCTGCTGCTGCTAGTGCTGCTGCTACTGCTGTTATGATGTAAACAATTAAGCGTAAACAAACATAAATTGCGACAAAATTTTATTCAACTTGAATTCCCAACTCATGCCAGCCAATTGAGCGGGAAATTGAGCATACAAGTCAAGCCTTGTTGGCAACGCCAGCGCAATTGGAAAAGTTATGATTTCTTTTTTTTTTGTTAGTGAAAGTGAGGAAACAGTGACAGTTGCTGATGACAACTTCATGGACTGATTGGTGCTGTTTCGGTCGCTGTGTCGTTCGGTCAATGGTACTTGTAAACAGGCTGCAGCTGCTGCTGCTGCTGCTGATCATTCGCATGCAACACTTATTTTGCTGTTTGCCATCATCAAATGTGCGCTCAATGACATGCTTTGCCATGAACAATCAAGCCAAAGCATAAGCGTTTTTTTTGTCAAGAGTGGGTTTTGGCTACAAAATGAAACTGACGACCACCGTGATTGAGAAAACCCAACAAAATTTTGTCCATTTAACAATGAACAGTTTTAAGCTATTCCAAAAGAAGTTTATTATGATATTTATAAATAGATAACATTTTTATGAAGGCATTAAAGAAGATAAAAACAAAAACCCCAAAAAATAAAGGAGATAAAACAAATGTGAATGGGAAGTTTTGATTTTTTTTTTTTGTTTTTAGTTTTTATATAGTCATAAAAATGTTATAATACCTTTTTATAGCTAATACGTTTTGTCTTCAACATGTCATTTTGTGTGGTTATTGGGCTCAGGTTTCTATGTGACGCGCTTATTAAGGCATTTGTTGCATCAACAGCTACAAAAACAAATCGAATGTGACACTTTAACAGCGCCGTAAAACAAACAATTAAGAAGATCTAGAGAAACCTACATAAGTCGTTAAAAAAAAAAACAAAAAAAAATCAACAGAGACAACAAAATGTCTGAATTTTATTGTGCAATTAGAGTTAAGCTAAGCTTAGTTAATTTTTCATTTAAAACATACAAGCTTTTCTGCGTATCGTATCATAGATATTATGCGCTTGGTTTGTTTTTTCATTTTTTTGATTTTTTTAATCATTAGCCTCCAAACGCTCTTCCAAAAGTGAAAAAGACTGAAAAATTATCTTCGAAGAGCTCTCACATAAAAAGAAAGCCTTCTCTCAATAGTTTTTATCAAAGGCAAACAAAAGACTTAAGCAACGAACTTATCAACACAATTGATTGACGGAAAGGTGATTCATATCGACAACAATAAATTGCTGTGAAAGCTATTAAGTAAAATAACAACAATAATAATAACAACAACAGCAACAACAACAACATCGACAACCACAACAAAAATAATAAGAATATTAACAACATTAAGAATAACAACAACACAGCGAACTAAAACAATAGCACCGGCTTGCCTAATGCACAAGCACAATAACAAGTGCCTACACTACCGACGTTCTAACGTCCATTTAACACCAACACCTCTATCTAGCAATTAATTTCGAAACGTTTAAAATAGATTCTTTGCCTGTTTTTTTTAATTATATGCATTAAACTCACTATTCTTGATCTAAATTTGTCTAAATTTCAAAAAGATGTAAAGTTGATTTTTTTTTCTAACTTGGATACATAAAAGTAACTGCCAAAGTAATTGTAAACCTCAAATGTTGCATAAAAAGCAACAACAACAACAAAATCACTTCTTTTTTTTACATATCAGAAATTTTATCGCCGAAAAACTAAAAATGTTATAAATTGCTTCGTATGCAAATATTTACAATTGCTGCAACCGCCCATTGAAGCCTATTTTGTAGCATATTTCAACAGCAGCAGCGGTGGCTGCCGTTGTCAGCCTGCTACAGATTTAATTAAATGTTTTGAATGCGTCTCTCGTTTATTGTGCATTAATAAACTGACAATTATGTGCCATGTTGCAGACTCAGAAAAAGACTCAATAACGGCCTTGAGCAAGGCAAACTTGATTTGCATCGAGCTTAGTTGGTGCAATTATTGCAATTTCAATATTTTTTTTTTCTCTCTATTTCTGGCTTCATTGAATCATAATATCCAGTTTTATAAATAATCTTTATAAATATAAGATCTTTATAAATATAAGCAAAAAAAAATCTCTTATTTTATTTAATTGGGCCCAATAACGTCAGTCATATTTTTTTTATAAGTTCGTATTTATTATAATTTTAATTACCTGCTTGATTGATTGATGAATCGGCTATTATCAAAAATAAAACTTGTTTAAAAGATCGTGTGAAGAGTTAATTTTAGAATTATGTTGAAGTTGTAAAGTTATTTTAAGAAAATATGCTAAAATGTTTATAACAAAAAAATTATCAACTAATCTATACAAACCCTAGACAACGAACAGTGTTTCATCTAGAACGAGTTAGGTGGTAAAACTTAAAAATAAAAATTCCAAAGATATGTTTATATTTTACCTTCACAATTTTTTCGTTTTTTCTTGGCTAATATGAACTAAATATTGGGAGCTATGGGATTTCTAGCAAATCCAGCGATTTTTTTTTTATGAATTTTTTTATGTAGGCAAGTTAGGCACAAAATCACACCATATTAGGGTGTTTCATTTTTTTTTTTTTTTTATTTTTTTGTTGTTACTCTCAACTCCAAAAACAGAACAGAGAGCTTTCTTGGCCAATTCGTAGAATTATAACTATAACGCCATCACCAATTATCTTGAATTTCGTCAAGTTAAGTAGAGTAATTATTGGAAAACAAGAACTTGCAAATTAAAATAGTGTGGGCACGAAGAGTGATGACAGATGATAATAGAAGAAATATGTATAACTGAATAAGAATGATGAAAACACTGAGAATGTATGATGACAGATGCACATATGATTGAAAATGAAGAGTTGTGAATGTAATGTTTAAATATCTATTTGCGCTTCTTGAAGAAAGTCAACCAGATCCCTGAAGACAGCCATATTCTTAGTAGCAAGTAAATTCTCCAGATTATCAAATCTAGACAACGCCTGAAATTTACATCGAGTGTCATTAAACTTGTTGCACGCAAAGACAATGTGATTATCATTTTCAGTGACATTGCACAAGGAGCACAAATTCGAATCTTCGACTTTTATCATATGAAGATAGGATTTATTGTATGTGTGGCCAGTGATCAGACGATTTAAAAGCCTAATTTCATACGAACTAAAATCCGAATTAGCAAACCAGTGTTTTGACGGCAGGCCATTGAATATTTTGAAAAAGTGCTTGCCCTTTTCCCGGGAAATATCACAGAACTCCTTGCTCCACTGTTCCTTTAAAGCGTTGTAAATTTGGCAGCATGCTTCTTTTAGTGTAAAGCGAACAGGTATTTCACAGCCAGCGATGGCCGCATGTTTCGCAAAAAAATCAGCTCTCTCATTGAAGAAGAGGCCAACATGAGCTGGGGTCCAAATGAAAATGATTCTCTCGATACTGCTGTTGGCAATGGCCTCTAGAATTTCCCTTACCAACGAATTTTCCGACTTGGTGTCACTCAACAGACGGCATGCGTTTTTACTATCGGTAAAGATAGCACATTTTGTATATTGATCCTCAATGCTAATGTCAATAGCCTTTTTGATGGCCATAAGTTCACCAGAGAGCGAAGAAAGCTTCGAGTTAATTTTGAACAGAAAATTTTGATTGTTGGATATTATGCAAACAGCACAGCCAGACACATCATCGAACATAGCCGCATCCGTGGCCAAAACAGAGAAGCCTTCCTTCTGCAGGGACTCCAATTTATCAGCAAAAACAGCCCTTACCACTTCGAACGGTAATTCTTTTTTTGGTTTGTCAAAAAGATTGACTATGACCTCATGTTTTTTAACAAGATTACATTGACGACTTATCGATGGCATATTATCAAAAACGTGCGCAAACAGTGAGTAGACATGACTGTAGCTTGACTTAGCCGGACAATTCAGCATGATCTGATTAAATAATTGAGGATTAAAAGCTTTGATTTTCAGTAATTCTTTGGCTGCAAGATATACCGCTCTATGTTTCGGCGGGAGCATCAAGAGCAAGAGCGTATAAAACATGTGCAGGCGTTGAAGGATTTAACCCTAAACAGCGCCTTATCATACCATTTTGGAAGGACATGATCCTCTTGTTAATATACATTGGAGCGTGTGCCATGGAAGACCTGGCATATTCAACTTTGGAAAAAACGAAGCTTTTGGCCATGCTAAGGGCAACACCCGGAAGAAGACCCTGTTTCACATTTGAAACCATCTTGATGGCGTTAGTCGCCGACATAGACTGTTTGATGACTCTATCATAGTGTTCTTTGACCATTAGACTGTTTTTAAGGTTCCTTCCAAGGAACTTGATGGACTTAACATCAGGAATCAGTACATTGTTTATAACCAAGATGATCTTTTTGCGAGCACCTTTTGCAACATACATTGCACACGTTTTTTCTGGATTTATTTCAAGATTGAGCGAATTTGCAATTCTGAGAAAACTCTGCATTTTACTGTGAAGATTGTCAACAGATAGCTCAAAAACTTTGTTTGCAGAAACAATAACAAAATCGTCGGCAAATTGAAAGATGGCAGTATTTTGATCCTGTAAATCGTGAAAGGCCTTGGTATATATGTTGAAAAGTGTAGGGCTTAGAACACTTCCCTGGGGTAGTCCATTAAAAATTTCTACCATATTGGTACCCAAGACCAATCTTCTGCAAGACAAAAAGTTAAAAATCCAATTAGTATAATGAGCTGAGCAGCCAATAGATTCCATCATATTTTTGAGTAACGCCAGATCTACACCGTCATACGCCTTCGAAATGTCCAGGGACACCAAGGTAACTTTCAAATTGTCCACTTTGGCTTTAGCTATGAAATTAGTTAAATCATTTATGCAGATACTCGACGAATGCTTTGTCCTGTAGGCATAAGATCTCAACGGCAGAACATTCTTTTCCTCTAGGCAACCAACCAGTCTATTTTTTACCATTGTGTTGATGATTTTTATGAACACAGAAATTAAAGCAATAGGACGAAAATTATTAAAAAACTGCAAATCCTTTCCTTTCTTTGGTATAGGGCATATTTTAATATCCCTCCAGGAATCATGAATATTACAGGAGGACCAGTTTTTGTTCATTGCAGCTAGCATCGAAATCAGGGAATCCACGTTTAAGGCTCGAAGCATTTGATAAGTAACTCCATCACAGCCTCCAGCTGAAGGTTTTGTTTTCTTGCTCAGAACTTCAGTTAGTTCTTGCAAACAAAACGGTTCCGGATCAGCAACGAATGGTAAGTCCAGCATGGTCACCGATTTTCTCGTAATTACCCTCTGTTTGAGATGATTTAGAAAAGCCAGATTATTGTCATTGTCCCAAGACGAGTTCACATTTGTACCAGACGCACCTTTGCAGCTTTTGACCAACTTAAAGAATTCTCTCAGATCCATCAAATTGTTGCAGCTGTTAATTTTATCAGTAAAGCTTTTCTTTTTGGCCTTTTTGACAGCATTTTTCCAGGCATTTGATACCTCAACCAGTTCCTCAGCAGCGCTAACGGACTTCAGTATATTAAACCTCTTTTGGGCCGCAATCTTTAATCTGAATAGCTTTGATAGATCATCATTCCACCATTTTTTGGGAGTTCTTTTCGAATCTCGGTCAATCTTGTAGGATGCATTCTCGATTTGAGATTTGAGTTGTAGAGAAATCTCCTCGAAGTTATCTTTCAGCACCAGAGAGTTCAATTGATTTAGTAGTTTTATCCTGGAAGTGAAAACAGCACATTTGCAGCATGTATTTTGTGCATCTACGAAGACCGGAAGATGGTGGCTTCCTCCAATCACAGACGGAAAAACTGAGCACGAGATCTGTAGACTTGAGTTCGAGAAAGCAAGATCCAGAACTGACCCAACACATGAAGCCTCAGTATGAGATTTCTTGAAGGTGACCATACTGTTATTTAAGCATCTGAAAACAGATGAAGCCATGATGGCCTGTAATTTAATGCCTCTGACAGAGTTTTGAGTATCACCATATTCACGACACCTTGCATTGAAGTCTCCGCATATAAGAACATCATGTTTAGTCTCAAGAAAATTTACAAGCCTTAAAATTTCATCTTGGAAGTCATTTGCTCTAATAGAATGGGCAAAATATACAGCTGCAATGGTGAGGTTTCTACTAAGATTTGTTGTTTCAACACACAGAATGTCCATGGTTGTTTGGAAGGGTATTCTCCTGAATTTTATGTTTTTCCTAAGCACTATCGCTACTCCTCCATAGTTATCAAGTCTGGGCTTTGCAATCATATTAAAATTCAAAAAATTTGAGTAATCTTTAGACTCATCAATGCCAAAAATTTCTGATAAAACGCAGATGTCGATATTCTTTTCATTGATAAAAAATTCGAAATAATTTTTGTTGGTTATTAAGCTTTGAATATTGTACTGAACAATCATAACCATTTATGATTTCATTATCCTTTTTTAATAGAGAAATGTCATCTCGTATACCTTGTTTTAAAATTGAATCCTTGATTCTCTAAAGCAATAACTTGGCCGCATCAAGCCCTATCAACTCTTCATCGTTTTCCCAGGCAGACATATAATTGGTTATGTCTAACACAAATTGATTTACCATTTTTTCCATTTCAGTGACTCTGTGGTTGTTGACCATATCCACCCGCTACATTTCTGGACAAGCTCCCAAAGCATCCTGCCACTGTCTGATGTTCTCCCTTGCTTTTTCTGCCTCACGAATACGATTTACATTTGTTTTTGCAACTTTGGCATAAGAGAATGTTGAGTGCATGTGTTTCGCCGCCTCCTGACTGTTATCAATTAAATGTTTTCCAAATGTTTTATTTTCATGTGACTTTGGTTTTCTTCAAATTTCATGAAGATTGAAGAATATTTAGGGATTGCACATGTTGGTCACTTTTATCTCACACTACTGAAAAACGTATGTCATACTGAAATGTTTTGTGATAGTGAATTTTTTCGATTTTCATGTGTGTTTTTCTATTTTTTTGCAAGTAAATAATTGAAATTGAAAATGGAAACCAAAAGAGGTAAATGGCTATTAGAAAAAGTGCCCATTTCTGATTTTTTAGGAGCTCGCTCGCCACTCTTGAAAGGAACAAATACTATTAGTTTTTATTTATCATCACAAGGATAACAAAGAAACGCTTGCGGATGCAGCTAAATCTACCAGTGCTAAACTACAAAAAGTGTGGCGAAAAGCAAATATTCCAGTAAAGACGGAAGAGAATGGTATAAATACCAATGTGGTATAAAAAAAAATTGTACAAAGACTATCAAAATTTGTGCAAGGAGAAGTCATGAATTACAGACAAAGCAGATATGAAACCAAAGATTTGGAAAGACAAAATGTGATGGATCTTCCAGACGTTTTACAAGAGGATAAAGACTTTCTTATGTCACAAAGAGAAGATCGTATGAGTTCGTCAATGAGTGGAGTAGACAAGGTTTTCATCTTAAAAACGAACACCAAGAATGCGAACAGCAAAAAGAGACTTATAAGAGCAAACACTATAAAGGCATTGCTGAAAGCAATAAGACACTTATACTGGAAGACTCATCCCCATCATCATCAGCACCACCTACTGATGATGAAGCCTTATTTTCGCCTCAACCTAAGAAATCACGTTCAAATTAATTAATCAATATTAACATATTCAATATTAATCAAAATTAAACCCATTAACCAAACACTTACGTCTACATACATGGGATCGAGAAAATCTCTCAGTTCGACAAGCAAGTACATCATTTATAGGGTCAGTCCATATCAAGTGGTCCAGCACTTGTTGCTCGACCATTTTTAAAAACGTTTATATTTTTATTAATATTTGTTCAATGTATTGGGATATCAGAACCGCATTAAAAATAATGGCATTCAACTGTACTTTCAAAATGGCGGCCATATTTACCTTGCTATCTGTAGAGATTTATGCGTTTGTAAGCGTTTGCGGTTACTTTAATTTCTCAGCGCCTGTTAAACATAGAATGAAGAATTAAAAGCCATGAGATTAAGCACATCTCAACTTTAATCCCATTTTAAAGAAATGATAATTAAATAATTTCTTCGTACTAAAAAAAATGGTGAAACTTTTTTGTTAAAATCCTTATATTTTGCAACTTTAAGAATTTTTTTTATAGAAAGCAATTACTTACCGACTTATTTTTTCTTTTTTTAAGTACATCTGAGGAAGTAATTTAAATATAATCTTTTTAACTTTCTGATTTATCAAGTTTTTTTTTAACAGCCTCTTAAAAATGGAAATTTTGATAATTTAACTAATTTTGGGATCAAATATCTCTGGTGGGCATAAGTTTAAAAATTTCAAATTTATTCATTATAAAGTACATAACAATGTATTGTTTCACTCAAAACTCTGAGTTTGGTATTCGCTTCGTTTGGAAGATACAGCCCTTCAAACTTATTGATATTTCACCTTACATACTATGAGTTTTTTAAGATATTCTTGAGATTTTCTTTCTAATACAAGCTTTAATCTTTCATTTGAAATATACGTAAACAAAAATATTGAAACATTAAATATAATTATCTGAATTTAACCGCAAATAACTAATCATTTTCGTACTTTACACTCTTTCGATTATAATGATGCGCACAAGTTTTATGACTTTGTAGATTTATTGTTTACCTTTTATTTTCTCATATATATAAATATTCTTTAACATTAATAAAAAACTTTCAAGCAAATTGAATATCAACTGAAAAAATTTGAGAAGGAAATATTTCTGTTAACAAGTAAAATATTTTAAATAATATCTTTTTTAACCTACCTATTTAGCTTTGATGACTTGATGATCCTCATATTCTTCGGATTTAGAAATGAAAAAGCATCGCATTATCCCTTTAAAGTCACAATTGCAGTTCTTGTATACCCTCTTTTTAACAGTGTGCCAAAATCATACATGAACGGAGAAAAATTCCGGACCTACATTTCCGAGAATTTTTGAGGGTGCGCTTTCGAATGGCACCAGAATTGAAATTCTGAAATGGACTGTATACATAGAGCAAATCACACAGCTTGTCTATACAGACTGTTTCGTTGGCCGCTACACCAATTCATCAGTAGTCTTGCATAACTTTTCACTGTTTAATTTCCAAAGTAACTGGAAAAGACTATGAACATTTGCTTGGGGTACCTGTTGCCCTGAAAGGTACAGATGAACAAATGTCTGAAGTTGTTATTAGAGGAGTAGACCGGATCGGACTGCGAGATAAAATCATTGGAATATCATTTGACACAACGGCGTCAATCACGGGCTTAATTCAGGGAGCATGCGCCAGAATTGAACAGGAACTCAACCGAAGATTGTTGTGGTTTGCTTATCGCCATTACACCCATGAGTTGATATTGAAAGGAGTCTTGAAGAGTGTTGTAAATCACCATCTAGTGGTTTTGACATCCCAATTTTCCGGAAATTTCAAAATCTATGGGACTCACTTGATAAGAAGGCATATATGATAATGTTAGATGAAGAGAGTTCCGTTGATGGCTTTTTAGAAAAACAACGAGCGACAATGGTTAACTACATCCAAAATGTCCTAGAAAATGGAAGTCACCCAAGAGAGGACTACAAAGAGTTATTACAAATTTCACTCCTTTATCTAGGAGGTTGCAAAGAAAGCAACTTCTGTTTTAGGTCCCCAGGCGCCTTACATCAAGCGTGATGGATGGCGAAGGCAATAGTTAAATGCTCTAAATATGGCCCTGTTCTCCAAACAGTTAAGTATGCCTCAACGAGAAAT
Source organism: Pherbina coryleti (assembly GCA_943735915.1). Classification (NCBI taxonomy): domain Eukaryota; kingdom Metazoa; phylum Arthropoda; class Insecta; order Diptera; family Sciomyzidae; genus Pherbina; species Pherbina coryleti. The sequence goes on from OX030950.1 coordinate 55,277,128, forward strand.
AAAAGGAATGAAACGAGTTTCACATTTTGTCAGCCGAGTATACGTTCGCTTTTGGCATGAAGCAACTGTCAGTCGATGGACTCCAAAAAATAATCTGGATATGTAACAGCTTTTAAGCACTTACCCCGATTCCGACGTCAAAAAAAGTGCTCTCACGGTTGCTAAGAGACACATTTGGTATTTGTCGGAAACATACGTAGGATTGGCATTTTTATGACGTCAAGAAAAATATCTTCAAAAATTTGGAGACTAAACCTGCAAACAAAAAAGAACTGAAACGATTAGAGGGCAAAAATCTAGTTTTTTAAGGAAAATATCTAAGTCATTTCGTTACCATGAAAACAAAGAAGTTTTTTGAATTGTTTAGAGTTCACGACGTTGCTGAATACTGTGGTGATTCTCTGAAAAGCTCTGTGGATGCTTGGATGCTCTTAAAGTTGTCAATGACACTGCAGAAAGAGGAATTGCTTTGATTAAAAAGTTTAACGATTCAGTCAAAGATGAAAAACAAAAACAGTTTTTGTTGAGAGTCGTCGAACATCACAGGGAAAAAGTGCCCGAGCGATCGAAAGAAGGAATTGGATCGTACAAAGTTGATTAATATAAAACCATTCTGTTCTATTATAATGTCACTTAATTTTAACTTTTGTGGCGACCGCGGCGTAGTTGGTTAAAGTGCGTGGCCTCTATGTCAACGAACCTGGAGACCCGGGTTTGAATCTCAGCAGCGACAAAATTATTTGAATTAAAATGATTTTTTTCTGTACGGCCGCCACCTCTCTGCAGACAATGGCAAACCTCAGAGAGTAATCAAAATTACATTTAAAGCTTCTTGAGAACAAGAACATTCCATTCATCGCCGTTCAGAGTCGACTTTAAACCTGTAGGTCCCGGTTCTCGGTCAATTGTGTACAAACTTAATACATGCACAACACAATTGATCATAAGAAGCTAGGTCAAAGTCCTTTCAAGGGCTGAAATGACCAGTTATAAGTATAAATAATTCTTGAGACTAAAGCTTTAAGAAAATGCAAAAACTTTTTTGAAAAAAAAAGTTCTGGGTATAAAAACCCCCTTAACTATACCATCATCATCCCATTATAGAATTTTTCCGAGAATTCCTTGGAATAATAAGAATAATGACCATAGCTGTTTAGCCCAAACTCTTTGTTATGTAAAGTGTAAAGTACTAAAGTCGACATTTTATGTGAAAAAGTACTAAAGCCGATATTTTAAGGGACTCAGAACATTTTATGTGAAAAAATAATTATGAACTACATCGGCTATACGTATGACGTAGGTCAAGTTTTCGATCATTTGTGTAAAAATATTTATTAACACACACAACACAATTTGAACATAAGAAGCTTAGTCAAAGTCTCTTCTAGAGCAGAAATGGCCAATTCATTTTTTCTTTTTGTTCGATTTTAGTTATTATATTTAAATTATTTACAAGTATTTTCGTACTTTGTATGTAATGTTTAACAATTTTTATGATTATAAAACAAAAGAAGTTATACTCATATGTATTATTTTTATTAGTTTTCTTTTTTTTTTTGCACACAAAGCAAACACAACCATAATGATATTGATGGTCTTACAAAGCAATAAAAAAATGTTTGTTAATGCCGCAAGTTTGTTTCTTAAGTTTTTCGTTTATCATTCAAACATATACAGCAGGGAATGAAACCTAAAAGGAATCATTAAATTTACATTTTTTTTTTTAAGTTTGCAAAAAAGTTTTTTAAGTTTATGCAAATCAAAAATCTTCACTCGGCACAACTTTCTGCTAGTTTTCGCCGAATTGACAAAAAGTGTGCGGCATATATTTAAGTTGTTTTGATATTAAAAGACCACAATGTATGATTTTTATTGTTGTTTCAATATTGGTAAGTTTTTAATTAGACAACATCAACAATAGTTATAATAAAAAACAAAAAAAAAAGAAAATAATTTGCCATGAGTTAAAGTTTCAAGGTTAAACGTGCAAAGTAACCGCTACGCCCTGATTAATAACTGCTATTTAGCATAAAGCAGTTGTTGTCTCTGTTAAGATTTTTTATATCTGCTTTTAACGACGCATAGACATGGATGTTTCTGTGCGATTACCTTTAATGTTAATCTTCACATTATCACGCTTCAAATTTTTGATTGGTACTCATTTATTATGAGCATACTTCTTTTTTTTTTCTTTTTAATGTGTGCCCTTTACGTACAACAACTTGTTGCTCACGCCGCTGTCTTGTAACATAAGATTTATTGGACTATAACGAAGGCACTCAAGTTCAAGTTGTTGGTTAAATGTGAGTTTGTGTATGTAGGTCAAAATAATGGTGTAAAATATTTTGACCATTATTAAAAAAAATTTTAATTCATTTTTTTTACTTCTATACAGTCAGAATAGTTATGTAGAAATTGTTTTTTTTATATATCGCTAAAATTCGTTGGTTGAGTTTTTTGTTGGAATTTGTAATATTTTTAAAATACGGTAAAGCTTTTCATTTAAAAAACGACATTATGTAGATGATTTTGTTTTAACGGTCTTTTTTTAATTTTTTTTTTTTTTTTTTTTTTAATTGGTGTTAGCGAGTAAATCTTAAGACCATTTCATGTCACATCATAAAAATCGTGTTATTTTAATATTATTATAAATTTTCCCACAACAGAGCATTAATTTTTATATGTTATGAAATGATCTCATTAATGTCTTAAAAAAAATTATAAAAAGCTCTTTTTCCGTTCCATGCTAATTAAACAGTTTTCTTAAGAAAAACTTCCGTTTCGCCTGTTTTTTATATCTGCCACTAAAAAAAATGTTGTTTGTTATTTCTTTCTATTTCTTTTGTAATTTGTGTCAAGGTATTAATGCCGCGATAGATTGTATTTCAGATGGGAAAAAAAATCAATTCCTGCAGAGTTGCCATGCAGCTAATTGCGTGAAACGAATGACTTTACTCGTTCAAAAAAAGTGAATTTCTACTTCGACAACGATTTTTTACTTGATGTTGCTTTGATTTAACATGTTCGGCTAGTATAAAGCAATATATCTGCCGACATAATTTAACACGTTTTCTAATTAACAGTTGTTGTTTTTGGCGGTTTTCTCTTTCTTCTAGTACAACTCATAGAGGTGTGGCTTTTGATAAGAAGAACCGTAATTTTTATTAATTTCAATTATTTCATTCATTTCATTCATTTCATTCATTTCATTCATTTCATTCATTTCATTCATTTCATTCATTTCATTCATTTCATTCATTTCATTCATTTCATTCATTTCATTCATTTCATTCATTTCATTCATTTCATTCATTTCATTCATTTCATTCATTTCATTCATTTCATTCATTTCATTCATTTCATTCATTTCATTCATTTCATTCATTTCATTCATTTCATTCATTTCATTCATTTCATTCATTTCATTCATTTCATTCATTTCATTCATTTCATTCATTTCATTCATTTCATTCATTTAATTCATTTCATTCATTTCATTCATTTCATTCATTTCATTCATTCAGTTCTAATGTTGGAAATACAATATTTTATTATTTCTTCGTTGCTCAATTCTTACATTGCTTAAAATTGTGTGGCGGCTCTTTTTTTACCAATGCTTTCAAATAAACCGGCCGCTATGCACCTGAATAATCCTCGGTATTTTTTTGTTTTTTTTTTTATCCTCCATTGGCTTTTGCTTGCTTTATACTTGTGGGTCGGTCAACTGGTTGACATTCCTTAAAACATCGTATGTTGCCCTTAATGTTGCATGTCTATGTGTCAGTGTGAGCCTGTGTGTCAGTGAGAGCACGCTTTGCTTATAACTTTTGCTGATGCCATAAAATTGGGTCGTGAGGGCGTTGAATTTAACTGTTTGTCTTGCAAAATTGACATCGAAATATTTTTATTTGTATATTATTCTCTCTTCCATATGTTGCGATAAGATTTAAGAAGTTGCTCGGCGAGTGGCTGCGGAAATATTTTTTTTTTCGACACTGGTTGAATATAAACATTTGCTTGCATATTTGGAACGGCAACTTATCTTGGTTTCTTAAGCCGAGTTCGCTTCTTAAGTCTTTTGTTTGTTTCAAATCTTTTCTTTTTTTTCATTAATAAAGAAAAAATTAAGCACAACAAACACAGGTTTGGAGTTAAATGTTTTTACATTTAACAGTTTTAACACCTTTATTTGATTGTCTCACATGATTACCACAGCGAGCAGTTTCACAGATGGCACACGCTGCAACTTTTTATTAAACTTTTTCACAAATTATGTATTTTGGTAGGTTGTGTTATGTGAATGCATTTATATTTGTTTATCTCCTGGCGGTCTTTCTTTTTTTCAACATACCAAAAATTTCTCGCTGCAACAAATGCCACCCAAAATGTTCAACATTAACATTATAAATCAAAAAAGGGCACAAGCAAAATCACAAAAAAAAAAAAAAATTAAAAACCATTGATCAAAAATGCATTTACATCGCATTACTTTTACTGCATTTCGCTTTATCTTACCATTTAACATACACAACAACCACAACCACGCAGCAAAGCAGGTTTTACATCAAAGGCGCATCATCGCTTAAAAGAAATGTTGTCCTATTTCGCTGCAACTCTTTCTTGTTGTTAATGAAAAAAAGAAAAAAATGTTTCTTGAGGTCATCTTGTGAAGTAACTTCTTTGTTGCTTAGACTGTGTGACTGTCGGTTTTTTTGGTTCATTACAGTATTTTGTGTTAATCGTTATTTATTTACATCGAACAATATCGAGTTTGCTTGCAGCAACATCGAAAATGTTGCCAAACATTGTCGCTTTTCTGGCAAAAGTTTAGCTTTAAGTTAGTGTTGCAGTTGGATATGTTTTTAACCAAAACTTTTTTAAATTAATGTTGACATTTTCTTAATTTTTTTTTTATATATTTGTCTTATATATATATGCTTATATATATATTTTATATCTTTTGAGCCTCCACTTCGTATTTTTAAAGTTTTATTTTTTTGATGATGATTGACAAAATTATGTTTTAATGTCTTAATTCACCAACTGACATTTTTTATGCTACAATACTTGTTTGATGAAAATCAACATAATTATAAAAAGGTAATAAGAGGTAATCAACATAATACCTAAAATAAAACTGTGTCAATTCAACTTAATCTGAGAAAAACTTTGAAAATGTCTCATTAATATGAAAATAGATGGTCGAATTAAGTATTTTTTTTTTTTTTTGAAGAAAATGGAATTCCAAAACTTTATTAGAGTTACTACATAATAAAGAGAAAGTCTTTAAATTTTGGTGGTCTGGATTACGTATTTTTTTATTTTTTTCAGTTAATTTTTTATATAAATTTGAAAATAAGCTGCACCGAAAATACATTTCTTATATTTTGTGTGTTTTCACTTTTGACAGACAATTCAAGATCAATGTTCCGAAAAGAATTATTTTTGGAACTGAAAATATTGACTGTCACGAAACCAACAAAAAAAATTTCAAAACGAATATGGCTTCTTTTATTTAATCATCACATCACAACAGGACTACAAGATTGTTGTTAAAATACAAGGTCATTATGTTTTTAATCGAATTCACAGAGTTAATCAAACTGTTACTCTAGTAAATCTCATATTTTTTGAGTGTTTTTTCAGCTCTTGGCTCCCACAGAACTTATCAAACTATTACTCAATTCTTTAACTTTTGGAGAAATTGTTACAATCATTGGCAAATGTTATAATGCTCCTCCAACTATTTCAGAACCATTTTATCACTGCTTGTCAAAATGTTACAACATTTTTTTCATCTTCTTAAACAGACCTTAAACTTAAAAGCTTCGGTAACTGTTCTGATTGATTTAAAATGTATCTATACAATTTTTTGATCTTATCAAACTCTGAATACAGTTACTTTCAAACGGCATGACACAATTTTTAAAATTTTTTATTTTATAAAATAACTCTTATAGACCAACTTATTTGATCATAAGGGTTATCTTAAAATATATTTTCATATTCATATTCATATTCATATTCATATTCATATTCAAATTCATACTCATGTTCATATTCATATTCATATTCATATTCATATTCATATTCCTATTTATATATATATTTATATTCATATTCATATTCATATTCATATTCATATTCATATTCATATTCAAATTCATACTCATGTTCATATTCATATTCATATTCATATTCATATTCATATTCATATTCCTATTTATATATATATTTATATTCATATTCATATTCATATTCATATTCATATTCATATTCATATTCATATTCATATTCATATTCATATTCATATTCATATTCATATTCATATTCATATTCATATTCATATTCATATTCATATTCATATTCATATTCATATTCATATTCATATTCATATTCATATTCATATTCATATTCATATTCATATTCATATTCATATTCATAATCATAATCATATTCATATTCGTATTCATATTCATATTCGTATTCATATTCATATTCATATTCGTATTCATATTCATATTCATATTCATATTCATATTCATATTCATATTCATAGTCATATTCATATTCATATTCATATTCATATTCATATTCATATTCATATTCATATTCATATTTATATTCATATTCATATTCATATTCATATTCATATTCATATTCATATTCATATTCATATTCATATTCATATTCATATTCATATTCATATTTATATTCGTATTCATATTCATATTCATATCCATATTCATATTCATATTCATATTCATACTCATATTCATATGCATATTCATATTCATATTCATATTCATATTCATATTCATATTCATATTCATATTCATATTCATATTCATATTCATAATCATATTCATATTCATATTCATATTCATATTCATATTCATATTCATATTCATATTCATATTCATATTCGTATTCATATTCATATTCATATTCATATTCATATTCATATTCATATTCATATTCATATTCATATTCATAATCATATTCATATTCATATTCATATTCATATTCATATTCATGTTCATATTCATATTCATATTCATATTCATATTCGTATTCATATTCATATTCATATTCATGTTCATATCCATATTCATATTCATATTCATATTCATATTCATATTCATATGCATATTCATATTCATATTCCTATGCATATTCATCTTCATATTCATATTCATATTCATATTCCTATGCATATTCATATTCATATTCGTATTCATATTCATATTCATATTCATATTCATACCCATATTCATATTCATATTCATATTCATATTCATATTCATATTCATATGCATATTCATATTCATATTCCTATGCATATTCATCTTCATATTCATATTCATCTTCATATTCATATTCATATTCATATTCATATTCATATTCATATTCATATTCATATTCATATTCATATTCATATTCATATTCATATTCATATTCATATTCATATTCATATTCATATTCATATTCATATTCATATTCATATTCATATTCATATTCATATTCATATTCATATTCATATTCATATTCATATTCATATTCATATTCATATTCATATTCATATTCATATTCATATTCATATTCATATTCATATTCATATTCATATTCATATTCATATTCATATTCATATTCATATTCATATTCATATTCATATTCATATTCATAATCATATTCATATTCATATTCATATTCATATTCATATTCATTTTCATATTCATATTCACATTCATATTCATATTCATATTCATGTGGGAATAGGCCAAACGGACGACGAACTAACAATACGGACTGTATCCAATACGGAGGATAGACATGCGACACGGGCGATGGACATGCAACACGGGTTACAAGAAGCGGACTTAAATATTAAAGGACAACACTGACTTGACGAACGAGCAAAAGTAACGCAAAACGGACAAATGATTTCAAAAATAATAACGAAGCGTTGCAGTAGAAAAAGGGCAATGAATAAGAAAAGATGTGAGCTCTTATAAGTATATTATAATATTCTAAACTAAATCTTGTGTGAGTAATAATTAAGCTAATATTATAACACTAATAATAAATTTAATAATAAAAGTAATAATGAAAGTTTGATTTATTGAGTGAAACTACATTCATATTCATATTCATATTCATATTCATATTCATATTCATATTCATATTCATATTCATATTCATATTCATATTCATATTCATATTCATCTTTATATTCATATTCATATTCATATTCATATTCATATTGATATTAACTTACGAATAACTTAATTTTATTAAATTAATTATTTACACTACACAACTAATAACACTGTGTGACCGATTCGACCTTTAAAAAAGTTTCAGCCTAAGTTTTTAAAAATTCCGAGAGAGGGACATCTTGTGATTATATCGCGACTAGTCTGACCTCTCAGTTCCATCACAATTTTTTTTTAAAAATTCTCAAAGTTAAAAAGTAGGAATTCTAGTATTCCGACTTTTAACAATTTTTTACATATGCTTAGGTTGTGAGAATTTAAAAACAAAATGCACTTTTGTTCAATAGAATTAAACGTTAAATTTAACAGTGCCAAAAGATTTTTGAAACAAATATATAATGTGGGTTTATCGCAATGGAGAAGTCAATTTTTCAAAAATTTTGTACAAATGTTAGTTCTTCTTCATTTTTTTTAAAAATGGTAACAAACAAAAATCCTTAATTTTTTTACAGGAATTATTAAAACTACTAAATACCTTTCAAAAAAGTCTAAGATAATTGAAATCAGTTGAAAATTGGAAAAAATGGCAGAAGTTTTAAAGTGTTTTTTAAATCGACAATCATCGACTTTTCTGATATACGTTCACAGCGTTCAAACTGCTGCCATTTAACCAAATGATAACGGATTTGGCTCATATATGGCTTGTTAGAATGTTCAAGCCAAATGTCACATGTTGCGATTCTAGTTTTTGTAGAAAATAAAAAAAAGGCGATATAAAACAAGATATCACAAGATAGTTGTGAGATAATCTGAGTGTCTTTACGATTGAAAAACTTCTTATTTGTGCTACTTCATTTAGAATTGTGTAATTTGAATAGTGAAAAGTGCATTGCATATTTTCCAAATTATTTCCGAAATAAATTATATTAGAGCTCCTTGCTGTTGTTATATCCTGCGGTAAGTAGAATATTGTGTACTTTGAGCAGATCAAAAAAGTGAAAAGTGTGTTCAGACTTTTTCCTGATGCAATGGGTTTACCATCTGTTACACTTTTCAGACTTCTTTATTCATGATGTGCGATAAAATAAACACTCTTTGTTACGTGTGTTTAGATATACACTAAAACCATATTGTCAAGCGATTTTAGATGAAGTTCAAAACGCTTATAAAAGTTATTTTGTCCTTGATATGCAACAAAATGTTTCTTGGGCACCCAATTATTTATGTTCCTTGCAATACATTATGTTGGCTTTCATTAAAGGCTTCAAGAAAGTAATGACATTCGGAATACCTGTGATTGGAAATCTGTTCATCGTCATGCTAAAAGTTCTGCTACTGTTGTGTTAACAAAAAAGTATTGAAATTCAATCGAAAAATGCAGAAGTCATACGTGTATCAAGACACTATGTTCGTATTTCTTCCCAAATAACATTCTGAGGAATTGCCAATGCTACATCCAGTTCCAGAAGAAAACGCAGCACCAAGTCTTGTCACTGATTTTATGGAAGCGTTTAACCAGCTCAATGTTTGAATGTCGCTTAAAGTACTCTTTCTGCACCATCATATAGATGTATTCGAACAGCCAATTCCAACCAAGTCTGATGAACAAGGCGAGCGCATCCATCAAACGACAAAAACAATGGTGGACCGGTACAAAAATAAAAATATGCAATCTTTTATTGCTAATTTGTGTTTGTTTTTGGCACTGGATGAGGTGTTGTGAAGAGCACCAACATAAATACAATTTACAATAAAGGCAGAAACATACATTCAATCAAAATTTGAACCTTTATCCCAAAAAATTAATAAAACTTTTATTATTCGCAGTCATAAGATCTCGCCGTTTTTAATTTCTACAAAAACTAGAATCGCAAAATTTGGTATTTAGCTTGTGCATTCTAACAATCCATATATGAGCAAAATCCGTTATCATTTGGTTAAATGGCAGCAGTTTGAACGCTGTGAACGTATATCAGAAAAACCGATGATTGTCGTTTTAAAAAACACTTTAAAACTTCTGCCATTTTTCCAATTTTCAAGTGATTTCAGTTTCTTAGACTTTTTTGAAAGGTACTCAGTAGTTTTAATAATTCCTGTAAAAAAACTAAGGATTTTTGTTTGTTACCATTTTTAAAAAAAATAAAGAAGAACTAACATTTGTACAAATTTTTTGAAAAATTGACTTCTCCATTGCGATAAACCCACATTATATATTTGTTTCAAAAATCTTTTGGCACTGTTAAATTTAACGTTTAATTCTATTGAACAAAAGTGCATTTTGTTTTTAAATTCTCACAACCTAAGCATATGTAAAAAATTGTTAAAAGTCGGAATACTAGAATTCCTACTTTTTAACTTTGAGAATTTTTAAAAAAAAATTGTGATGGAACTGAGAGGTCGGACTAGTCGCGATATAATCACAAGATGTCCCTCTCTCGGAATTTTTTAGAATTTTGGCTGAAACTTTTTGGCGGTCTCACCGTGTAATGATATATTTATTATATTAACACATTTTATTTTATTCAAACAAGTTTTTTTTAAAACTTTATTTCTTAACTCTCATTTTTATTTCAAAATTCAGCGCTATATTTGATATCGCTGTAAATATATTCTTTTTGCCGCTAACATATCGCTCACCCTCTTCAAAAGAGACACAACTCAAAATTTTGAAATTTTCAGGAGAGTCAAAAAACTATTTCGTTTCTCAAACAACTTCATACAAAAGAAGGACACAAAATTATTTATTTTTTGTTTAATTAAAGAGCAATCAGATTAAAACAAAATTTTGACAGCCGATGGAGATGTTCATTACGAGTTGATTTGTATTAAAAAGTCAAAATTTAAAAATTTCGAGTTGTGTCTCTTTTGAAGAGGGTGTGCGATATTGTGATTGCAACATCAGTCCCAAACATATTTTGATTGCCTTCAGACACATTCAAAGCTAACATTTGCTTTTGTGCTATAATTGATTCAGAACGATTTTGTTCATTTGGTTGTAAAACAGCAGTTAAAGTCCTCAGAATTGCAAGGAAAGGTCAATTTACAAAATAATAAAGCCGCAAGACACAATAACTTGTTTCCACTCTCAACAATGTTAAGTACTTACTCTAAACGCAAAGTATAATTTTTTTTTATATGCCTTACAAAAAATAGCATGTCATTAATTTATTATTTTCAAGACTTCAACTGACGTCTGAGTTGATATTCCACTTAGACATTAAACAAGTAAATTAAACTGCAGAAGTTTGTTTGAATTGTTTGGATAAAACAGAAATTCAATTAGACTCGTTTATTCACAATTCATACGCAAACAATACAGATTTATTATCAAACTTTTTTTATAAACAACTATTAACCAAATTTTTTTTCAAAAATTTAAGTTTTGCACAACGCCTAACCCACATTTTCGGTCACTCAAACACTTGCAATGCATTCGAGACATACATAGGTTGCTAGGTCAGCTTAAACAACTGGCCAACTCATAAAATTTATGCAAATTTATTTTAATTAGATTTCATAACCAATACCTTGATTTATGCCTTCAGCAAGTTCGGCGCTTAAGTCTTTTGTTTTCTTTTCGCATCTAATTCGGACTTTTTTGCCATTTGCACTAATGAAAATGTTAGTTTTTTGTGGAAATCGATAAATTATACATATGCTATGGATAATTAATGCCAACTTTAATCCCACTGACACCAGCGATTACAACAATTTAAGCTGCTCTAAATTTCATATGTTTGCAAAGCAATTTTTATAAGATTAGCTGCGTTTTTTTTTTTTGTTTTGCTCTTTTTTAAATAATTATAATCTTGACTGCAAATCTACTGTTAAGAGAAACTAAATCAATTTAATTTTAGAAAATTAATGCGTATGCTTAAAGCCGACAGTGTAGCTATTACTACAGCTGCAGGATGCTGGCTGATAAGGGAAGGCATTTGCTAAGCTGATAGCTTGTGGCGGCGATTGTGTTGTGTTGTGTTGTGTATGGATGAAAAGTGGAAATAAAATTTGGGTTGGCAGCTAACATCTGTGAACAGCTGCATAAGTTGGCAATTGTGAAAAAAACTGTGTTGAAGAATAGAAGAACGAATATTGCGCAGATGTTTTTTTTTTCAAAATTTTCTTACTCTTGATACGAGAAAAATTTTCAAAAATATTTTTACCATATCTGGTACAATGTAACTGCCTTACATCCATGTAGAAACAAGAAAAATGCAAATGTAGGCAGTAATATTTCAATTGAGAAAAAACCAAAAACACACAAAGCATTATGTTACGCGTGCGCGCCAACGCAAAATATGATTGCCATTTATTTGCACGCGCCAAGCATCGTTTGCAAAGCTCGCATCATTAACATTTGTTTGAGCATGTGCGGAAGTGTGTGTATGTGTGTGCCTCACGTGGCTAAATCTTAGTAATAATATGGTTATTTTTGTTGGTGTTTTTACTCTACTGATCGCCGCACTCGGCATGACTGGTGCTTAGCATACCAGATCGCCAAATACTGCACATAGCAATAGCTTCGCGTTAAAAAGTTTACAATTCTTTTGTAATCATCTCAAAGTTTTTGAAATAGTTTCAAGCAGAAGTTGCTGATACCCAGCAAACATTATGACTCTTAAAATACTCTTTTCAGACTCATATAAATGAGTTTTTGTCGTCATAATGCGCCCAAAAAAGACTCTTTTATGAGCATATTTTCGTAGGTTGTGGGCTTTAAAATACGATTCATAATAATGACTGCTTTATATCTCAGCTTGGACTCAACATTAAGACTCATTGAAGACTCATAATAAAGACTCTTTTAGAACTCACATAAATTAGTCTTTTTGAACTCAAAATTAAAACTTTTTTAAGAGCCATATTTAATACTGTTTCAAAGAATCATATAATCGAATCTTTAAAGACTCGTATGAAAACTCTTTCAGAACTCATAGAAGTTATTATTTTAAGAGTCATAAGTCTCATGTTAAAGGCTCTTTAATGGTTGAAAAACTCTTTGTAAACACTAATTTCTGACATTGTTAATAATGATGTTAATAAAACCTTAGAAAAACCTTTGCGCGAAATTTTTTCCGTTTATTTAATAATATTAATAATAAAAACAAATATATTTCCATATTTTGCCATTCATCGTACTCATAAAACACGCATAAAAAATACTCTTTTTAGAGTCTTATTTCAGAACAATCATTTTAGAATCATATCAAAGACTCCTTTAGGATTATTTTTATTGCGTACTCATAAAACACGCATAAAAAAATACTCTTTTTAGAGTCTTATTTATGAGCAATCATTTTAGAATCATATCAAAGACTCCTTTATGAGTCTTTTTAATGCGAACTCATAAAACACGCATAAAAATACACTTTTGGAGTCATATTTCTGAGCAATAATTTTTTTCTTTGCAGGGCACATTTATGTGTGTGTATGTGTGCTGATATGTTAAGCAATTTAATGCTTTTATTTTAAAAACAGTTCAATAAATAGACTACCATGTGAATTTAAAGTATTTTCAAGGACTGGTAAAATTTAGATCATCTTCCAAGATTCAAGCTTATAAAATCATAATAGCACAAGTCACTAAAAACTGTTTGGTCATAATTATTTATTGATTTCACTGGTTGAGACTTTCAACTCTTTAATTACAGTTGAATTATGAACTGATGACAACTGGAGAATCACAGAAACATAAACAGAGTTAAAAGAACACACTTAAAAGAGATGCTTCAGTGTTTAAAACAAAACGGAATTTAACGGGAATAATTATTCTGTTTATAGAACGTTTTAGGTTAGTAAATGGTCTTAGTTCTAATGAATAAGGTTTTCTGGGTGAGATATTTTAGTTGTAATTGTTTGAATGATATAATTATAGAAATATTTTATTCTGCTATCATAACTGAAAAATAAAACGTTGCATCGTTTGACATAATCTTTTAATCGTAACCATTTTATGCTATTTTTACCTTTAACAATTAATTCTAGTCACAACGCTAAGGTTGTATTGTAAAGTGTGTATCAACAATAGGTGTAGTATTGTTTAGACATGTTATTTAAAAGCTGGTGACTTGACAGTTATCACACTTTCATCTTTGTCATTGATAAGTATGGGAAATTTACAATAAAATACTATACGGTGAAGAAAAACAGAATTTCTTGAGTTTTATAACGATTATTTTATGCCCAAAATTCAACCAAATTTTCCTCGTTAGCATGAATGTTACCTTCCAATAATTCTAAGACGCTAGTTCAGTGCAAGATGTGAAGACAATGAAAAAACTTCGCCCTAGACGTTCCATCGAAAATATAAAGATGCAGTGAAGAAATGTTTTGAAAACGACCCAAGCACACCTCAGTTCGTCACTGTGCTCAAGAACTCGATCTCTCCACGACCACACTTCAGTGCATATTGACGAAAGATTAAGCTCTTCATGCAAAAAAAGGTCAATTAACTCAAAAACTGCAGCCGGTGATCCATGTCGGTTATCTGCGCCCTATGTTCTCTGATGGAATCTTGGAAAACATGAATTGATGGTGATTTTGAAAAAAAAGTCGTGTTTTCTAAGGAAACTCATTTTCACACTAAGCAAAATTGCCGTATTTGGGTATCCGAAAACCTGCGAGTGATTCAGGTGATGCTAATATACTAACAAGTGAATGTTTCGAACGAATTGTGGGCCGGAGGCATCATAGAGCCGTGATTTTTCGAAAAATACGACAGAAGAGCCAGTGAAGACAATGGAAATGGAGTTTATGGACACAAATGACCTATACTTTCAACAGGATAGTGTTGTCGATCGTACAAGTCGTGAAACAATTGAGTTATTGCTCAAAAAATTCCAGAAACAAAAAACTCTGGTCGCATAATTTCGCATTTTTTAAACACCAATTAGCCAGCAAGGTTCTCGGTCAATTGTGAACAAACTTAATAACACGCGCAACACAATTGATCATAAGAAGCTAGGTCAAAGTCCTTTCAAGGGCTGAAAGGACCAGTTATTTATTTTTATTTTTTAGAACTTGTAATAGACATAAGTGAGGTTAAGCTAAGAGTATGCTTACCACCCGCAAACCATTAAGACTATGAAAGCAAACGTTGAAGAATATCGAAAAAAAGACCATTTAAGAGATATTGTGTTTTAAACATTATCTGCATGTTTTTTTATAATCCACTAAAGGTTTAAGAGATATAAAAAAATTGTTAATTTTATTCAAAAAAGAAATTTTACACCTCTTGCTGATACCCTCGTTATGAGGTTCTATATAAATCTGCTTCGCTTCTACTAACTTCTGTACGAAAATAATTACTTGACTGGAACTGGCTTATGAAGTGAATTCGAGTGAAATTTTACAGACACTTTCTTTTGTTCGCGCTCTGTTTGTTATGATAAAAGTTTCAACTTAATTATCTGCAATATCTTGGGCGACATGTACAACTATATTAATTGCAATAGCTTAAAGCTCGCTACACCAACTGTAATTAATTTGTCAGCTAAAAGAACTAATTTCTAACAGAAACTCTCTCTTTCTCTCTGTCTATATAACTCTCTATCTCTCTATTTCTCTCTCTCTCTGTCACTATCTCTTTTTTTCTCTTCCGCTGCTACAATGCTAAGATAACAAAGCAAACTTTCTGCGTTGCTGATGAAAGAGTCTGCACGTTCGTTTCTTAAGTCTTTCGTTTTTTACTTAGGTATGCGCTTGCAACGCTTTTTTGCCAATGGCAGATACTGATTTCTTAATTTTCGTCATAATATTTGATAGATATGACAAAAATTATGTTGATTTTTCTCTTTACATTTTTTATTTACTTCCTTTATTTTTATGTTTATTTTATTTTTATTTAATTTTTTTTTATTCATTTCATTTTATTTCCTAACAATTATGTAGATTTTAGAAATTTCACTTTTTTCACGCTGTTTAATTTATACTCGGCGGCATGGAGTAAGCAGTTCATTGACCACAATTCTGCAGATCAATCAAAAATAATGATGGTTTTTTCAATATTGACTAATTTTTTTTTTCTTGCATTTTTGGACAAGAATTTGATAAATAGTCAAAAACTGCTTAAACCGAGAGTAAAAATATTCATCACGCTTATAGCCTTATAGCTTATTGAAGCTCTCCTCTATCTCATCTCTGACTTAGATAGCAAATTGATGAATTTTTTCAGTTTTCACGTTTTTTTGTGTGGGTTGCTTGCGGCGGGCTGCTGCGTTACTTAGAAGAGCCGCCTTGTTTAGGGCTTAAAACTTATAACTAAGCTGTGAGCTGTCGTCACTTATGTGATTAGTTTTCCTTTGTTTACTGCTATACTGAGAAAAGTTTTATACAAACTTTTTGGTAGCTTAACTATCGATCTCGAAACGTTCCACAACACTTTCGCTTTCTTAATTTTTGTTTTTTTGTTTTTGTTTTATTGTTTTTTTATTTTCTTCACCCATTTATATTGAGCATGATTTATAGAATTGCTTTGTAAGCGTTAATTTATGCAAATCATGTGCGTTTGTAAGGCTTTTTTTTCTTTATTGATGTTATAGTTATGCATGTTTTTTTTTTTGTTTTTTTTTTGTCAATATGCAATAAAATAATAACAATAACAACAACAACACTGTGATAACAAATTCAGCAGCTGCCTACAAAAACGTGTCCACAAAAATTATGCTGCAAACATATCTTTTCCTATTTCATAACCGTGTGACACAAACAACAGGCATCATTTGGTCTCTGTTATCATTGGGGGGTTCATTTTTAAATTTAATTGTCTGACATAATATTATATTGAAAATTAAATGACTGTCATGTTCGATAAGACATTAACCAAAGCATCTTATCTCTAAAATGAACAGCTTGTTAATTTAAGATTTATATTCAATGTAGCGGTGTTTATCGTAATTTCACTTTTATCGTTTTATGACGCTGTAAATTCTTTGCTGCTGACCCTTTATTTAAATATAAATTAGAAAATTATGTAACAATCAAAGCTTGTGTATTTGAAGAAATCCAATATCTTTAATACGAATGTGAATAGCAGCCGGTTTGGTCGTTATGAGTGGCTCATTTTTCTACACAGCATGCTTGCGAGCTGCTCACGAAGGCGTCTGTCAACTCGTTGGTTTTATGTTTCAAATCTAGTTTTGTAGTTAAGCGCTTTTACAATGGCATTTCGTCATTTTTGATTGATTGATTATTTTGTGTTAAAATAGCTGTTTATGCTTTGTTCTAACACAAAGCCATAAATAACCCCAATAATTAAATAATTATATAAATTTGCTCTTTCAGCGATTTAGAATTGAAATTAATTTCTTGTCTTAACATATTTATGTGGTGTTTTAATTTGTGGGAAGCACCTCAGACTGTCTGGGTACATTTTTTTTTTGTTTTTTGGTTTTTGATTTCTTAATTATAATTGCTCGTTTCAGAAGTCGACAAATGTTTGCTTTGGAAACAAGTTCTGTAAAACATACTCGTGAGTTCTGTTAAATATCAGCATTTATTAAAAACCAATGTCAAATTTTTATAAATAGCAAATTTTTAATTTGCAAGCGTTTTTTTCATTCTAAGAAGTTTTTAGAACAAAATTATGTTATACTTATTTACATTTACATATTTTTTCTCTGTTTTATACTGACATACATTTACATATATGCTGTCAAAAATAACTAATAATCTAGGAAACATGCAAATTTAATATTTGTGTGGCACTAGGTTGGCGGTTTTAAATAAAGAATAGTTTTTCTTAATATATTCTGTATGAATTTAGAATAAAATTAAAGAACAAATCTTGAAAATTTCTGAGATGCGGCAATTTAAAAGTTATAAATATTTTGAGATAACCATTTAGCATTGAAAAATTAATTTTACTAAGAATACGATTAATACGAGGGGAGCTCCGCAAAGGGGGAGTCTTGTCTCTGATTCTGTGGTCCGTGACGGTTGACCGACTGTTGCGCATCATGGAGGGGGAAGGCTACAAGGTTATTGCATATCCCGATGATATCGCTCTCGTCTTTAACGTGAAATTTCCTCAAACCCTCTATCAACTCATGGAAAGAGCACTCTTAATCCTTTCGAAATGGGCGTCCTCTTGTGGATTAAGTGTAAACCCAGATAAAACAGACCTCATTCTTTTCACTAAAAAAAAAAAAAATAAATAACTGGCCATTTCAGCCCTTGAAAGGACTTTGACCTAGCTTCTTATGATCAATTGTGTTGTGCGTGTTATTAAGTTTGTACACAATTGACCGAGAACCGGACCTACATGCTTAACGCCGACTCCGAACGGCGATGAACGAAATGATCTCGTTCTCAAGAAGCTTTACATGGCATTTTGATTACTCTCTGAGGTTTGCCATTGTCTGCAGAGAGGTGGCGACCGTACAGAAAAATTATTTTAATTCAAATAATTTTCTGTCGCTGCTGGGGTTCAAACCTGGGTCTCAAAAGTTCGTTGACATAGCGGCCACGCACTTTAACCAACTACGCCACGGATGCCACATTCTTTTCACTAGGAAATATAAAATCCCCAACCTAGTACCACCTCGTCTGAATGGCACGAGGTTGCTCTTTAGTGATAGCACGAAGTACCTAGGAGTTATTCTGGATAAGAAACTTATCTGGAATGATAACATAAAGGAGAGCGTTAAAAAGGCAAATATAGCTCTATTTGCCTGTAAAAAATCCATAGATAAAAAATGTGGGTTTTCCCCTAAAATAGTACGCTGGATTTATACGGCAATTGTCCGCCCCATACTTGTATACGGTTCACTGTTATGGTGGAGGGCCCTTGACAAAGCAACTGCACTTCAGAAATTTGCAAAAGTTCAAATAAGTGCATGTCTCTGTATTACAGGTGCTTTATTCACAACCCCAACTAATGCTCTTAATGTAATACTTCACCTTCCTCCTTTAGATATCTTTGCCAGAGAGTGTGCTAACTCAGCAGCCCTCAGACTAAGAGAATCTGGAAATTGGATAGGTACCAGCTGCGGTCACACGGTAATTCTGAACCCTGACAAAACAGTTTAAAGGTACTGTGTACTTTGTTTAAATCTTGAAAAGAACTATGAAGTTCTTATCCCTTCACGGCTAGACTGGGCTAACAAGACCCCCCTTTAAATAAACGGAATTAAAATCTTTACAGACGGATCCAAGCTTCAAAAACAGGTAGGGGAGGAATTTACTCCCAAGATCTGGAAATAGAAGCTTGCTTTAGACTCCCAAACTATTGTAGTGCCTACCAAGCGGAGTTGATGGCTATATATGAAACCGCTAAGATTTTAGGTCAGAGAGACCTTAGGGGAAAGAATATTTACATATTCTCAGATAGTCAAGCTGCGCTCAAAGTGCTGAACTCGCATATTGACAACTTTAAAACTCTCACTGAGTGCCGCAGATCTCTTAACGAGATGGCAAGGTTATTCAGGATCCACCTCATATGGTTACCCGGTCATAGGGATATCGAGGGCAATAATCTGGCTGACGAATTGGCAAGGAAGGGTACGACCTCGAACACCCTCTTATATGAGGATTTCATTGGTATACCCATGTCCTCCTATAAACTCCAGTGCAAGAACAATTCTTTGAGTCTTGTCCAAGTACGTTGGGAACACCTTGACACATGTAGGGTAGCTAAGCGAATGTGGCCTCACTACGACTTAAAACGCACTAAATCACTAATTAAATTAAGCAGAATAAACCTTTCAAAAATAGTAGGAATCCTCACGGGTCACTGTCTAATCGGAATACATGCTCTTCGATTGGGACTTACATCAAATGATTTCTGCAGAAGCTGCAAATGCGAGGAAGAGGTAGAAAATGTCCAGCATTTCCTCAGCGAATGTCCGGCGCTAAGTAAAAGGAGATTGGAAACTCTGGGCCATCCCTTCTTAAATGGACTTACGGAAGTCTCATGCCTGGAAATCAGGCATATAATAAAATTCATAATCCCTTCGAATTGATTAGTTGAGGAGGGATACCTCTCATGGGTCAAAAGAGATTATTGATCTCAAAAGAGATTACAACGGGCCTGCACTGGCCTAAGTCTACGAGTGGTCTGCCGGCTAAGCCATAAGAACCTAACCTAACCTAAGAATAAGATTAAGGGGACGATCTCCACAAGGCAATGCGTGAGGGTCAGGAGGTGTGAGGATCTCAAGTCTACTCAAACCTCTCAGTGGTGTCCTCTATACACGGCTTATCCGATTTTTTTTTTTCATAAAAACATAGATGTCAGTTGAGTTTGAAAGTTATTTTAAATATTTTTTAAAATCTATTTATGCAGTTGAACTTTTTTGTGGCCACAAAATTAGCACATTTTGAAATAAAACCTTTCAGCTGATTTGTACATTATCTTACTATTAATATTTTATAGGGTAATCCTTTTGGCGAATGACTGCTTCTAATCTTCGAGCCAGGCTTTCAACTAAGGTTTGGCATCCGCTCTGAGGAATGGCATTCCAACTGTCTTGTATGGCACTCCAAAGTTCATCCAAATTGCGTGGTTTTTTCAACTGAACCGCTTTCTCAACATCGGTCCAAAGATTGAGAAATGGGATTGAGATCAAGATTTTGTGCAGGCCACGGCAAAACATTAATATGTTGATCACTAAGAAACTGCTTCACAAGCCGTGAAGTGTGCTTAGCATCGTTGTCATGCATGAAAGACCATCTTAAAGGTGAATTTTCATCAGCAAACTCTTTGTACACATATTGATTCATTTTTGTGTCAATCTTGACAATTGGTCCAACGCCGCACAGTGGTTGAGCCCCATACAAATGACAAATTCAAATACACAGACCTATTTTTGAATATTTTCTTAAATAAATAAAAAAAACAGGAGGGGAATATCTCTTCCCTTTTTTTTTTGTAGTAGCTCTGTAAAAATATCAACTTATTACATAATTTTTCCAGTTTTTTTGCATTGTTCGAGTTTGAGGGCCTCTAGACAAAAAACCAATGAATATTATTCAAAAATATTTTGGATTTATGCTAATTGAACAATTCTTAAACGACATAAATTAAAAAAAATGTTAAAAAGAGAACATGAATTTTGTATTTATTTCCACCTTTCAACCACTGTGCACCGTGCCATGAAAACGCAGCCAACGCCATAACATTTTCACCGCCGTGTTTTATTTTTTTCATTGTATATCTCGGATTAAGCTGCTGTCTTGATGGACGCCATACATGTCGCTTTCCTTCAGATCTAAATCGGTTAAATTTTGACTCATCGCTCCAAAATATGTTTCTCCAAAATATTTGTCTCTGAAATGTTAAAGGTTTGTTTCAAAAGGTTTTAGCCAACTTTAATCTAGCTTCAATAGTTTTCTTTGAAACTAATGGCTTATGCTGAGCGACATAACCTATCATTCGAGCCTCATTAAGCCTGCTACGGATGGTCCTGCTGCTAACAACAATTTTGTGATGCTGATTGACATTTTTTGTACATCTACGGATGTAATAAAGGGATTTTTCTTCGCTTCCATCGATATAAGTCTGTCTTCAGCGGCACTTGTTTTTCTTGGGGAAGGGGCTTTTCTTTTAATAGATCCAGTAGTTTTGTATTTTTTAAAATGTTTAATTGCATTGTATAGAATTTTTCTGGAGCGTCCTATTAAAGTTTGCGATATCGTTTATAATTTTTCCATTATTTTTCATATTTATTATAACTCTTCTTAGCTCTTTGGAGTACATGATGATTTCGGCCCATCTAATAAAATTCTTTGGTCAAATATTTTTTAACTTTAACAAAAAAAAACCGTGTGCATTAACCGTAATTTAATAAAAAATTATTTAATTTTGCTAAAAATCAATCAAATAGAATACTTTCAAGCAACATGTGCTAATTCCATGACCAGTAAATTTTAATGATTGCACCGATGACTTTGTAAGAAAAGAACATTCACATGATTTCTAACGGTTCTTTTCCGTTCAGAAGTTCACGACGTTTAAGAAATAACAACAAATTTGCGCTGTGTTAAATCTAGTGATATTAATATTTTGACAGAGTAACCGGATGCAAATTGCGCTAATTCTTTGTCCAGCACTATAGTTCATCAAAAAAGGTGCAGTTTTAATAACAAAGCAATATTTTTTCTGACACGTATTCTGCGGGAACCACCTCAGATTCCCATTTCGGCAATTACTGGAGTGTAGACGAAGCGAACAAAATAAACACTTCACTTCGAGATGGCTCCTCTTTTCATCCTGTTTTTTCTATGGCCTTTTTTCTATGGTTTTAGGATACGTTAACTTCATTTCACAGGATTTCACTACATTTGCTTTTGATGCAATGCACGAAATTTAAATGCTGTTTCAGTCATTATGATTAATATGGTAGAGATAACCACATCATATGTATAGAAAACATAAAACCGTCTCTAACTTCTTATCGCGTTGACCCAAAAAAAAATCTGAGCAAATATGTCAAATAAATTCATTGAAATGAAAATTAAATAAAATTTAAATGCCGGCTATTTAGGTCAAATTTTTGTAGAAAAATAATATATTTGATATTATAATTTATACAAAACTTCTTCGTTCCATTAAAAACAACCTTTAAGCAAATCCAAAAAAAAAATGTTGCCAATCAACACGCAAAATACGCAGTTAAATAGAAATGGTCATTAAAATCGTTATTATCTTTCAATAAACACCAAAAACCAAAAAACAATGATTTAATAATAGCTTGAATTTCTTTTTTTTAAGAACAGGAATTCTAAGAAGCATAAAAACTAATAACAACAAATAAAAATTAAAAGCTTATGACATCCCATTAATTTGTAGGTGAAACAATTTAAGCTGACAACAATACAAAACTAACCTAACAACAAATCTTAATAAAACAGACATAAAAAAATAAAGAATACATTTAAATGACGCTCTCATAAACAAAAATAAACGCAATTTTGAAATATTTCAAATTCATGAAAACACAGCAGCATATAACAAAAGACTTAAGCAGCGAACTTGTTATAAATGCAAAATTATTTGTTTGCAACAGAAAACAATTTTTATGACATAAACAAAAGCATGCAAGATGAACAACGTCAACAACTAACAAAGTCATAAATATAATAATTACAATATTATATAATATCGAATAAATTTCATACAAAATTATGTCAACGCTCGATAAGTGTTACAAAAAACTTTTGAATTTAATTAAACTTATAAATAAGGCTTATGTTTAAAAGCTTAAATTATGATGTAGCAATAGTCAGTTATAATTTATATTTAAATAATGTTTGCAATTAAAAAAAACCACTTAAGCAATAAATATAAATACACAGCTAAATATAAGCTGTGTGATATCTTAGACAAAAAATTTGACCTTTTAAATATCTTCCAAAATATTTACATCGTTGTATTTTTCCCAAAACATGGATTTATTTGATCTTGGATGTGAGTTAGGAAAAGTAACAGTACTATTCACAGCATAACATTTGACCACACTACAGAATATAAATTAAATAAATCACACATAACAACAGCGTAAATTTTATTCTACACAAAAGACTTAAGAAACAAACTTGTGAGCAAAGATCATAAATTCTTAAAAAAAAAAAATATATATCATTTTATACCGTTAAAGTTTTTTATTTGATAAAAACATTAGCTTACAAAAGGTTGAATGACTTCAAGAGAATACCCCGGTAAAGATAAGTATCAAAAGTTGTCTTCAAAATAAGACATTAAAATTTGTACAGCATTTATTTTTAATTAATCCAAATAAAAAGAAACAGTTAATATTCGCTCAACAATGATGGCCTAGACCATATATAATGGCTTCAAAGCCAACAACGAATGAGTAGAATGAAGCATTCTAAAAGAAAAAATATAGTTAGAGCCAGGTGGAAGTCATCGTGTTGGATTTTTATGTACGGAAAGAGATGGATAGGACTACTCAAAGAAAATAGTAAGATAACTAATATTATTTTTTTTTTAAACTTAAACTCTTCAAAATCAAACAAATTTCCTGATTAGAGGAAATTATACCGAAAAGCTTTTAGATGCTTGGGTCAGTGAAAACTCAAAAAACACTCTTATTGGCTATATAAATTAGTAATTTTTTAGTAAAACTTTTTTAACCTATAGATAAAAGCTATATTTTTTCAAAAATTTGGATACTACAAAGCAATCAAAGTGTTTTCACATTAAGCAAGACTTTGTTTGGACCTAAAAAAATTCTTTTAATTTAATTTTGAAATATTTTCAAAATGTTAAATAATAAAATATAAGCGTAAAAATCATTCCCAGATTTAAAAACTATTCCATATAACTCGGAATTTCTTTTAACCTAGCAACGTTTAGTTCAATATCACTCAAATTTCGGATAAATTTTACTTTTAATAGATAAACATCTTTTCTTCATTTTGAGAATATAGCTTTCATGAGAGAGAAAAGCCAACGTGTTTTGTGTTTAGGGTTGTATAAAAGCAGATGGAGCTCATTGTGCTACGAAGAATATACATATAGACATTATTTTATGCTTTGATAATCTTTGATAATAATATCAACTTCTGCCAGTTAGAAAACATTAGTTTTCATTAATTCCAAAAATTTATTTTTGGGCTTTGAAATCACATGGCAGTTGCCAAGCCCAGTTTTCCAATCGCATTCATAGTTTCTGTGGGGTATTACTTTTAATTGAAGCTAAATTTGTTTTTCAATTGAAATTAGCTTTGAATAAGCTTTGTTTTGCGATTGAAATAAGCTCAAGAGCTAAGCTATCGTGATTTAGGTTTTTGAGTTACATGTTATGTAACAAGCCCTATTATTTGACTCTCCAATTGGCTAACTCCCTAGTCCTAATCGCCAACCCTTTAGCCTACATTTTATGTAATGATAACAGTTCCACCTGTTTCCAATACAGAAAACTACATTATATGTACATTAGAGTGGAGCGAATTTTTAACATCATGGGCTTCATATATTTTTGAAAACTACGAGTAAAAAAATAAATTTCTGTATCTTTAGTTTTTTTCTGCTACATTACTTTTGACTGCGCCCGAGGGTTTGTATATTTCATGCCAGAATTATTATTTTTTTTTTTTTCTAAAATCCAAAGTTTAGTTTGAAAATTTGTTCCTAAATTTTTAATGCAAACCTCTTCATTAACGCATAAATTACAACTTGTCAAGAGTTCCCTATGATACCATGTATGCGCTAGAAGATATTCAGGACCAAAGATCACCGAAATCGGTCATTCGCTTATATCTCCGCTCCTGTTTGTAGGACAGCAAATATGATCAGAACAAAATTGTAGATCAGATAATTCTCTACAAAAATGCCCTTAACAGTTTTTACATAAAACAAACAGTTTCCACGCTATGCGACCAGATATGTTTGAATAGCGCAAAGTAGAAATTTCATAATAACTTAGCGGAGATATAAGCAAATGACCGAATTCGGTGATCTTTGAGCCTGAATACCTTCTAGCGCATACATGGTATCATAGGGAACTCTTGGCAAGTTATTATTAATGAGTTAATGAAGAGGTTTGCACTAAAAACATTAGCTCCTAACTTTTTGGATTTCGGAAAAAAAAAGTCTAACAATGAAATATATTAACCCTCGGGCGCAGTCAAAAGTTATGTCGCAGAAAAAAACTAAAGATGCAGAAATTTATTTTTTTTAAACGTAATTTTCAAAAATATATGAAGCCTATGAAGATTTTTTGCTTCCATACATTTCGTTCCACTCTAATGTACATTAGTTCTGTGAAATTTAAAAAGGATTTACTATTTTGATGAACTCACTTCGTATGGGAGGTCTTTCTTAAGCTGGCTACTGTCATTGACTTCATTTCGTTGGTGAAAAGTTGAGAGGAAATGTTGTTGAATCTTTACTTGCTCTTAGTTGCTTTCGTGAGGGCGTTGATTGCTGATAATTTAACATGAGAAAATTAACACATTAAACCTCTACACAATAACTAACAAAAGGTTCTAGGAATCTTGAAGATTTATAATTAATTGCCTTAACATAATAAGAACCCTCCTGTTCTTTGCAGCAATTAAGCCAGTTCGTTACTTAAGTCTTTTGTTTGTTCACTAAGAAAGATTAACGCTGCGTTTTCTTTATAGCTTGGAATGTCATTATGAAGAAGGTTTGGAAGGTTATGACCGCATTTCAGGGTGCTGAACTTAAAGAACTGAAATTTTTTCTTTACTATGTTGCTTTAAATAATATTGTTGCGTTTTTAATTTTACTTAAATTGCTGCATAGCTTATCATATCGCACTCTATCTTCAAAACAGACACAACTCAAAATTTCCAAATTTTCAGAAAAAGCAAAAAGCCGGTTTGTTTTTCAAAGGAATCCGTACAAAACAAGGAGACAAAACGATTTTTTTTTTTTTAATTAAAGAGTTAATAGATGATTGCAAAATTTTGATAGTTGATAGAGGTTATCACTACGAATAGTTTAACATTAAATAGTAAAAATGGAAGATGGACTGCGATATACAGCTAGTTTTAAAAAGTATGGTTTTGACAAAATTCAAGCTCAAAGACCGTATCTAAAATCAAATCTTATGTGTAAAATTTAAAAATTTAAGATTAACTTTTGTGGGACTTTTAAGGCGAAATTTAATTTCAAATTTTGAGTTTAACTTAGGAATTAACAAACCTCAAGAGCTTAGATTAATTTTTGTGGAATTTTAAGAGATTTTACCACTTTAATTACGTTACTTTGTATGGGAGATAGGCTTGGTTGTCAGGCCTTTTTAAAATGTTTACAAATTGCATATGTAGAGTGCGTAGGTCTTAATTTAAAAAAAAAAATCAATAAAAAAAAAAATATTAGATTAATTTTTGTGAATTTTTAAGAGATTGCTATTTTGGAAGAGTCACTTTGTATAGGAGGTACGCATGGTTTTCGTTCGATTTGGGTAATTCTGGAACCTTATCTGCCTTTGTTTTTTAAAAAAAACTTAAACAATAAAACAAAAATATTTTATTGCAATAGCTGCACGGTTCTAGTCGTAACGTCGGTTAAATCGATTGAGAAGTTAATACTGATCAAGAAAATACAATCTTTTCTATACATACCACGCCTCCTTATGGGCGTTACAAGCGAAGTGACAAAGTTAATATACCCCTTACGCAGTGTGGGTTATAAAAATATCAGTCAAAAACGGTCGAAAAATTCCCACTTATCAGTAAACCTTCATTTTTAGTAGCGAGTGTAGATGACGGCATTTGACGAAATAGTGACGAAATATGACCAAATGACGAAATTGTAATGAAAATATTGTTCCGAATAACACCGGATATAAAGGCAAGAATAGAAATAGTAAAATTTAAAAAAAAATAATAATATATTTTTTTTGAAAACCTAATAAATTACGTCTTTGACCTTTAAACTTTTAACCTTTTCTTTGAATTATTTTTATATTTGCCTTTAACGGATGTGAAATTTCTTGAAGTTTTTTAACAATTCAAGAGAGAGCTATTAATTATTTTTTTTTTTTTTTTCATTATAAAAAAATATAAAAAAGCATTTAATATCAATCTTGATCTTGAACTCGTACATATAAAACCATTTCCTTTAGAAACTTTTATAGAGAAAAGTCTAATTTAACTCACATTGGTAAAGTTCTAACAACTCAAGCATGTTCACACGCACAGTCAAGCAAGGCAGTTGTGAACTCTTAATAGAGACATAAACGCTATCATGAACACCTACCCGAGCAGGCTTTAAAGTCCAATAATCTTGCAACAATAACAATTTGAAACGGTAATTTTTCACTCAATTAAATATGCAAATGAAAGTAGCGCATAAAACGCACACACACACACACACGCACACACACACGCACACACACACGCACACACACAAAAACACAATGTCAAGCCTTTAAATTGCCGGCTTAACGAGCACGCATGCGTAACTCACTCAAGTGCAGATAAAAAGAAAGAAGTCAAAATAAACAAATTGTTACATAAATACAGACTACATGAGAGCATCAAGACAGGAAGAATACAGACATGCTTTTTTATTTTTTTCTTTATTTTTTATTATTAATACAACTAAAACTAAAGCAAATAAAATAAGATAAAGAGATCATTGAATGATACAATAAACGACACACCCACCAAAACAAACACAAACACATACTTATTTGTATCTGCGCCATAATTGCAGACATAAAAATAATAAACGGCACTTGCAGACATTCACTTTTGCTCAGGAAATAGCAACACGTGTGTGTTGCTGGCTTGTGTTTGGTTTTTCCCTTTTTGTTTTTTTATTATTGTTTTGCGCATTGGTTCCCACATTAAATTGTTTTTTATTTTTTTTATTTTTGTTTTTCTTGGTTGCGGGTAGGAATTTTTGCCAAATTTGCCAAAATAACTTAATCTCTGAGTTAAATCTGTTGCATATGGCGTTAAAAAAGTTGGTGGGTTCAACTTTGTTAAGCAAAGCTTTTACATTTTTGGTTCATGCTGCGTATGCTACGCCATAATTTTGTTAAAAAAAAAGCATAAAAAATGGAGTGATGGAAAATTATGGCAGATTAAATGCTAGTCATGCTTAAGCTGGCTACTGTCATTGACTTCATTTCGTTGGTGCAAAGATGAGAGGAAATGTTGTTGACTCTATTTGTTTTTAGTTGCTTTTGTGAGGGCGTTAATGGCTGGGGAAATAATTTTACATTAGGAAATAAACACATTAAACCTCTAAACAATAATTAACACAAGGTTCTAAGATGCTGGAGAATGTATAATTAATTGGCTGAACATAAGAAGAAACCTCCTGTTCTTTGCAGCAATTAAGCAAGTTCGTTGCTTAAGTCTTTTGTTTATTCATTAAGAAAAAGCAGCGCCGCGTTTCTGTTATGGTTTAAAATGTAATTATAAAGGAGAGTTAGGAAATTTATGATCGCCTTAAAGGGTGTTGAACTTATTTTTAAGTTTTTTCTTTTTATTGTGCTGCCTTAATTAATATTGTTGGGCTTTAAATTTTGTTTAAATTTTTACATAGCGTTGGTAAAAGTTATTATTTTTTTTTAATTTTTAAGCCAATTAATTTGGATTTATTGAAAACAGTACATAAATGAAAAATTTAAACTGTGTCACTATTTGTAAAAATGCTACAAATCAAAATCTCTGTAAAACAAACAACTTCGCTTTCATAAGACTCATCCGCAGCATCCACATACAATGAATGCAGCCTTATAAAGCTCAATAATATGCAAACATTTGTAAATTAACATATTTGTTGAACAAAAAATTAAATTCAAAAAGTAGCCACAAATCACATCATAAAATAGATATAAAAAAAAAAGATATAAATTGTGTAAATATCATGCATAAACAATGTGCAGCAAACTGAATTGGCGCTGCAACATTGACCCAACCAACATTGCACAAAGCAAAAAAATAAAAATTTGAATTATTTCAAAATTGCTTGAAGTTCAAGTTTATTTAAATTTACTTAATAATTTACGCAAAATAATATGAACTGCGTATTGAATTCTAGAAAATATTAAAATATTCCGTTATGATTGCATATATATGCATGCCATAAAAATTTGTTTATATTAATATTTGGCTAATATGCTCTTAGCCGTTCTTAAAATAAATCCAACCAAACCGGTTTGTTGATTATAACTTTTATTGTACAGCTTCATTTATATGTACATAACACATTAAATTGATGTGGCATTATTTATTTTGTTTTAAGAATTGCCTAAGTGTGTGACAACTTTTTATGGTCCTTAATTTATGACTTCTGTTATATATTTTGAATGCTATAGAATTTGTTGATCTTGTAGGAGTTGTCTTAAAAACTGCACAAAATTAACTTAAGTCAAAATTATTCAAAGAAGTTGTGATCAATATTGTAATTATTTAATTATCTGACTAAAAACAACGTCTATCTGGACAGAAGAAATTATTGCCAAATGCTTTTATTTTTAGTCGTAAATTGTAAGAATTAAAATTAAAATTTCTTGAGAAAAGTAAGCCAGAAAAGCTTCGCCCATTTTATTTTTTACAATCAAGGTATCTCAAGTGGTCTCTCTAGATATGGAGATGTGTGAAATTAATTTTTTTTTTATTTTTTCCTTGCTTGAAGCCTGAATCTCTTCAGATTATTGTCCATCAAAAACCTCTGTTTGTAGGTGGTACACAGAATTCAAACGGGGCCGTACTTGCGTGAATGGTGCGTGAATAGCGTCCAAAATCTGTTATTGTATCACAAAACATCGACGCTTGATGGTCATGTGAAATACCATGATATTGAGGCACTTCAGCATACATATCAACACATAATTGTGAAAAGGAATTTTTCACGTTGGATTCCACATAATTTGACAATCGCTCAAATATAGGCTCGTGTCGTTTAGTGCAACGAAATAGATCAAGAAATACAATCGTAGTGCTTCAAAAAGGGTTTATGAAATAGTAACTAGTAACCAATCATGGATCTAAGCGTATGAGCCTGAGAGTAAGCAGCAGTCGACTGTATGGGCCTTTGAATATAGACCAAGTCCAACAAAAGTTGTTTGAGCTCGAAGCACTGCAAAGCAAATGGTCGCATGTTTCTTCTAAAAAACGGGTCATATGGCCACGGTACCACTTAAGACATGTAGAACTATCAATTAAGAATGGTACACAACCATTTGTTTGCTAGAAGTGTTCCGTGAAATAAGGAAAACAAACAAGCGAATTATTCTTCTTTAAAATAATGCAAGCTCCCACACATCAGCTAAAACAAATCCGTTTTGAGCAATTAAAACATGAATCATCCACTGAACTGTCATGATTTGACACCTAATGACTTTTTTGCTCTTGGAAAAACTGCGTGGACAACGATTTTCAGACAACGGTCTTCATATTTATTCCCGAAATATATGTAGCAACCCTCTTACATATAAGATCATATGGTACTATATGATTGATGGTACTCTAAAAACCTAAGTACCATAGATGGGCACTTTGCAGTACCAGTAAAATTACAGTAAAATAAATTTTTACTGATAATGAAATTTAATTTTCATTACCAGTAAAATTTTACTGATAATGCAATTTAGTTTGCATTACCAGTACATTTTTACTGATTACTGAAAAAAATTGCAGTAAAAATAAATTTTTACTGATTACTGACAATAATTACAGTAAAAATAAATTTTTACTGATCACTGAAAAAAATTGCAGTAAAAATAAATTTTTACTGATTACTGAAAAAAATTGCAGTAAAAAGTAAATTTTACTGATTTCCAGGAAAACTTTCAGTAAAAAAAAATTTTACTGATTTTCGGAAAAAATTTCAGTAAAAATAAATTCTAACTGATCATGAAATTTCATTTGCATTACCCGTACAATTTTTACTGATTACTGAAAATAGCTACTGGTAGTTAAAAATCAATGCACACCCCATAAATAAATTCATTAAATCATTTAAAAAAAAAGCGATTCATTTTTTATTCTTTTAGACATGTATTATATACTTGCTATACGCTGTTAGCTTTTCTTAAAACAAGCATTTCAAAATTTACATCGCTGAGCTTTTGCCTTCTGGAACGATTAACAATCCCAGCGAATGAAAACAACCGTTCTACAGGTGCAGATGAAGGTAATGGGGTATTGTATTTTATAAAAACGTTTTCAATTGCTGGATGATTTTTTAGACAATTTGTCGTTGTGTCTCGTTCGACCAGGTATAAAATTGTTTCCTGTAGATAATTTTCCGAGTCAGTGGAAACACACTGTATGCTAACACCTTTTAAAGTAGATATACAAATACACATATTAATACAAATATTTTATGGAAAATTAAGTGAAAAAGTTTACCATTACTTTCTTCCCCGAAATCAAGGAATGATTTTTGTGGTGTTTGAGGCAGAACACGAGTTTCCACATCGGCTATTTTGCCATACTTCACCACATAAGTGTTGAACATTTTCTTCACTTCTTCTTCTGTTTGCGTTGTTGCTGTTTCTAAGAGAGCTTTTAAAAATCGTAATTTTATATTAGGAACGCATATAGCAGCAATAACAGCATCCCAAGCTTCAGGCTGCATCGTGAAATATTTCTCAAATCGTTTAAGTAAGGCTTCTTGCATTTTTTCGCTAACTTCGGCTAAATATTTAAAACTCGCTGACTCCAAGCGACGCATTTTTACTCTTAAAGACACTATAGTAGGGACAAAGTAACCAAAATACATGGTCTTTTCGCCCTGAAGAAAATCTATCGCTTCTGCAATAGGCCCCATAAGTTGTATGTATTCCTCCAAGTACTCAAGCTCATCATTGAGAATGGTGGGCATTTTCAGACGATAACACAATTCCGCTAAATTTGTTTTGTATTGCAGCAACTTCTTAACGGAATCATGAAGTGAATTCCACCTTGTTATGCATGGAGTTGACAAATTGGCGTTTATTACTGCATTGATTATTTCTGCAGATTTTGGTCTGTTGCATTTATTCCAAAGCTGTGTGCACCTATACAGAAAAGAAAAATATAGATCTGGAAACTCTGCAGTTGAAATTAAGTAAATTTGTACCTGTTGAAAGACCTTTTATGAATATTTTTTGTATCCTGACTTGAAGAATTTATAACTTTGTTAAAATCGGTTGTAGCCAGAAGATTTAAAGTGTGGCTTGCACACGGAAAATGCTTCGACAGTCGTGGAGTTACAGATCGAAATTGAGGACCTGAAGCATCCATCGAGCCATCTGAATCGGAGCCAGAGTCAGTTTCCTCATCACTGTCTTGTTCATTTATAGGTCCTAAATCAATGAAAATCAACAATAGAAAACGTTTTATTTGGAATATATAAGTATATCTGATATACTTATCTAATGATATAATAAGTTTATCTGACTTACTCAATTCAACTCCAAATTCCTTAAATGCCTTAATGAAGTTTGATCCATTGTCAGTTATTGTATAAACGATTTTTTCAACTGAAAGTTTATATTGCTTGTTTATGTCGCATATCATCTTCGTTACACGATCAAAGGAATGGGTTCCCTTAAACCTTCGACAAGCCAGGGCTACAGACTTCCTTTCAAAATTGTTAGTATTTATCCAATGGCAAGTGTATCCAAAAAATGATTTTTTTCCACCCGACCACATATCAGCAGTTACGCAAACGTATTCAATTGCATCCAGCTCAATTGCAAGATCTTGGATATATTTACTGTGGCTCTCTAAAAGTAACCTTGTAATTGAACGCCTGCTTGGAATACTTTTGCCAGGAAATAAGTTTTAAAAACTTTGGTCATTGACAATGGACAAGGGAGACGTTGTGTTGCAAATAAAATTCAAAATAGCACGGTTGAAAGAGTATTTGCGCCCTGCACTCTGCTTGCTTTCTTCCTTTTTTGACTTGAATTCGCAAAATTTTTGTGGATGTTCCTTTTTCAAATGTTTGATGAAATTGGAGCTAACACGTAGCGATCCTTTTACTTTTTTTTCGCAAATTTGGCAAACAGCAATCAAGCCACACATTCTTCTTTGATGAAGAGTTGCGTTCATCTACATTTCAATAAAATTGAACAGCATTAAATAAGAAATGGGTATAAACACTACTCTTTTTCATTTACCTTTCCAACAATTTTGAAAAATTGTTCAGTAAAGAGAACCTTATTTACACCAATCAATTCTTCATTCATCGACAAATCTGGTGTGCTACTTGAAGATTCACTTAAATCATTTGATCGATTTTGTTCCAAAACATAATTTTCATTAGTAATAAAATCGGCACTTATTTGTAATCCCCGACCGTTTGAACAACTTGGAAGATTTTGTTCGCAAAAATCTGGATCATTAATGGAATCGTCACTATCGAAATTTAATTCACTCATATTATATTTTTTTATTTATTGACAGTTAAAATTTAAGTTTTAACGATAACACGCATAAAACTATAACTGATACAATTACCAGGCAGTACTATTAGAACTGACACAGTTCTCAAATGTGGGCATACAGGGTTAAAATGAGGTGATGACAGTGTTATTTTTCGGAATATAAAAATGAATTTTTCTGAGAAGGGGCGAAAATATTTTTTAAAACTGCACTGCACAAAAAGACTCACAGCTATATTCATAAAAAACACTCAATAGTTAAAAACCTTTTTAATGTTCAATTTTTTTTACAATATTTGTGCTCAGATGAGAACAAAAAAATTTGAAAAATCCTTAACCAAAATTTTAGTGAAGGTTTCAACCATTTTTCAAAATTTCTCATTTATGAAGCCTTTAAAAGAGTTTTTTATCATTATTACTGCAATTTTTTTCATTAATCAGTAAAAATTTATTTTTACTGAAATTTTTTTCAGTAATCAGTAAAAATTTATTTATTTTTACTGAAATTTTTTTCAGTAATCAGTAAAAATTTATTTATTTTTACTGAAATTTTTTTCAGTAATCAGTAAAAATTTATTTTTACTGTAATTTTTTTCAGTTATCAGTAAAATTTACTTTTTACTGCAATTTTTTTCAGTAATCAGTAAAAATTTATTTTTACTGCAATTTTTTTCAGTGATCAGTAAAAATTTATTTTTACTGTAATTATTGTCAGTATTGTCACACTCGCTTGTATCCTGGCGATTAGGTTTTTTTCTGTTTTAACAAATTTTTTTAAGATCTTCCGATTTGACTTAAAGTTTACATTTTTTTAATTTTTTTTTTTTTTTTTTTAATAGATGACATAAATTCGCCTGAAAATTCATTCTGACAGACATTACAGCATTATTAGGGTAAATTAGGTTACAGGTTTTACCAAAGATTTTTTTTTAGCTCTGAACCAAGGATTTGAACCAAGGTGTAATACCTATTCAGTCAAGACTGACTTCATTAGAAATGGTGTAAAAAATTAGTGGAAGGGAAAGGGCGATCAAGTGAAACATGTGTAGGATAGAATAAGTAGGTACCGGAATTATCTTGAGTATGTAACGGAATTTTTTGCTTCGCATCAATTTTTCCATTACCTTAGATCTCAGTGCCCAATCGAAAACTCTTATTTTAAGTCAGTGCTGGAGATGTAACTTAAGTCAGCCATTTTAATCCAATGAGCTTAACGCGAGCTTTCCAAGGGCCTTACATGACATAATTTACTCTCTGAGGTTTGCCTAAGAATGATAGAAACAAGAATACGCGTTCCGCAGTCCCGTTATCTAATGCTCTCTTTCTGAACTGAGTGCATGACGTCACACAGTACTTTTGCTTGACAAAAACTTATGAAAATGTGCGATCTCTTAGGCAAATGGACGAAATTGAAAATAATTCTTTCGAAAAAGGAAAATAAAAATTCTACTCGTCTATATAAAAATATGAATATTTTCGTATACGAAAAATAAGAATTTTTTAAATTTTCAAGATTTTTATCTCCTAAACAATTCGAGACTGAAAAACTTTTATTGCACCAATGGGTTAAGGGGGTCTATACACATATTACTAAAATAAGAAAAAAAATATTTAGGTGTGGGTGTGGGAGTAAAATTATTCCAAAGTCTGACAATATCACTTGTGACGTCATGCTCTCTCTCTCTCTCTAATTTGCGGAACGCGTAATCTGCTTTCTATCTTTCTTAAGGTTTGCCATTGTCTGCAGAGAGGTGATGATTGATCAGAAAATTTAATTTCAATTGAAAAAATTTTCTATGTCTGATGAAGGATTCAAACCTCGGACCTCGCTGCTCGAAAATTTGTACCTAGTGGTTTACGCACTTTAGTGCACTTGGCCATGGCCGGCACACTTGAGTTGGATAGTTCACTTGATTTATTTCTCAACACATCCCAGCAAACATTATGACTCTTAAAAGACTTTTTTAAGACTCATATAAATGAGTTTTTATCGTCATAATGCAATCAAAAATGACTCTTTTATGAATAAATTTTCGTAGGTTGTGGGCTTCAAAATATGATTCATAATAATGACTGCTTTATATCTCATTTTGGACTCAAAATTAAGACTCTTTTAAGACTCATAATAAAGACTCTTTAAGGACTCATAATAAAGACTCTTTTAGAACTCATATAAAATAATCTTTTTGCACTCAAAATTAAAACTCTTTTAAGAGCCATATTTCATACTCTTTTTAAGAATCATGTAATGGGATCTTTAAATACTCGTATGAAGACTCTTTCAGAACTCAAAGAAGTTATTATTTTAAGAGTCATACGTTTCATGTTAAAGGCTCTTTAATGGTTTAAAAACTCTTTGTAAGCACTAATTTCCGACATTGATATGATGTTAATAAAACCTCAGAAAGCCCTTTGTGCGAAATCATCGTTTGTGCCATTTTTTCCATTTATTTAATAATATTAATAATAAAAATAAAAATATTTCCATATTAAAACACGCATAAAAAATACTCTTTTTAGAGTCTTATTACTGAACAATCCTTTTAGAATCATATCAAAGACTCTTTTATGAGTCTTGTTATTGCGTACTCATAAAACACGCCTAAAAAATACTCTTTTTAGAGTCTCATTCCTGAGCAATCATTTTACAATCATATCAAAGACTCCTTCATGTGCCTTTTTATTGCATACTCATAAAACACGCATAAAAAATATTCTTTTAGGAGTCTTATTTCTGAGCAATCATTTTACAATCATATCAAAGACTCCTTCATGAGTCTTTTTAATGCGTACTCATAAAACACACATAAAAAATGCTCTTTTTAGAGTCTTATTTCTGAGCAATCATTTCAGAATCATATCGAAGACTCCTTCACGCGTCTTTTTAATGCGTACTCATAAAACACACATAAAAAATACTCTTTTTAGAGTGTTATTTCTGAGCAATCATTTTATAATCATTTCAAAGACTCCTTCATGCGTCTTTTTAATGCGTACTCATAAAACACGCATAAGAAATACTCTTTTGGGATCCTTATTTCTGAGCAATCATTTTACAATCATATCAAAGACTCTTTTATGAGTCTTTTTATTGCGTATTCATAAAACACGCATACAAAATACTCTTTTTAGAGTCTTATTTCCGAGCAATCATTTTAGGATCATATCAAAGACTCTTTTATGAGTCTTATTATTGCGTACTCATAAAACACGCATAAAAAATACTCTTTTGGGAGTCTTATTTCTGAGAAATCATTTTACAATAATATCAAAGACTGCTTTATGAGTCTTTTTATTGTGTACTCATAAAACACGCATAAGAAATACTCTTTTGGGATCCTTATTTCTGAGCAATCATTTTACAATCATATCAAAGACTCTTTTATGAGTCTTTTTATTGCGTACTCATAAAATACGCATAAAAAATACTCTTTTTAGAGTCTTATTTCTGAGCAATCATTTAACAGTCATATCCAAGACTCCTTCATGAGTCTTTTTATTTCGTACTCATAAAACACGCATAAAAAAAAACTCTTTTGGGAGTCTTATTTCTGAGCAACCATTTTACAATCATATTAAAGACTCCTTTATGAGTCTTTTTATTGCGTACTCATAAGGCACGCATAAGAAATACTCTTTTTAGAGTCATTTTTTTTTTGAGGCACTCAGAAAATGTTTGCAGGGATAAACTAGGCGAAAATAAGTTCTGATGGCCCCTCCCTATTCAATGGTAGAAAAGTTTGCGCAAATTTTGGCAAAATTATTCTTGTTGATGTGATTTCAAAAAAATTTGGATATTCTCGGGTAATTTTCCCATTCAGTTTGGACCTACCAGCATGTCTGAGAATGGAGCTCTACACATAGGGTCGGTGAATTGGGGTGCATTATTCAGAACTAGGGAATTTTGAATTGTAGCTGATTGACACTTTGCACAGGTGAAGGAATGAACGATTGTGCAAGCGAAACATTAACAATACATTTAATAGCTGTGTTGAAACTCCATAAATTTAAAAATGTAATAATTAAAAATTAAACTTTTGTCATAACTACAACTAGGCACACAAAATATGGACTTTAAAAGAGTAACATATAAAAACAACTAATTAAAAGCCGCGCTTGGTCATAGTTTTTATGAGGCCATAGCTTAGGCTTTTAATTTCAAATTTAATTAAAAATTAATCAACATATGTATGTATATCTTGCTTATTCACTCTGAATAGGCCAAAAAATAGCAAAAAAATCAAATGGTCTTTAAGCTTAAGCTCTGAAGCTATGTAAATGGTTACCATGATTTCAAAGCACATTTTTAACAAAATTTAACAGACTTAATGCAACCCTTTTCCGGTTTTGAGAGTCTACAAAAAATAAATAAAAAAAACAAATCCACAAAATCGATAAAAACTGCATACATGCAATAAACTAGTTTCTTTAAAATATTTGCTGTAAATCCACAAGCTACTACAAGTAGAGCTATAGCGCAACAAGTTGCTCGCTCACTGGCTGCCTTTAAACTCATAATGCTCAAGGTGAAAGATGACAATCTCTAGAAATAACACAAAGTACACTTACACACACTAACACTTATACATATTGAGTTTTAAAGCAACGCATGTCAGAGTGATACAAAAAAAGATGCACATGTAGACTTCCATGAGCAACAACAACAACAGCTGAGTTTAACACTAACAAAAACAATGACAACACATAGTTTCAGTCAATGACCAATGCGCAACATCTATTTATTAAAAAAAAAATAATGATATTTATATAAATTTTAACCAACAACAACAAAAACTCTTGAGGTAAGAATGTAAGGCACAACTGAACTGACTGATATAGAGCAATAACAAAAAAAAAAAAATAAGTCAGTTGATTTTTTATTTTGTTTTTTTTTTTTTTCTTTACTCACCTT
Organism: Pherbina coryleti; assembly: GCA_943735915.1. Taxonomy (NCBI): domain Eukaryota; kingdom Metazoa; phylum Arthropoda; class Insecta; order Diptera; family Sciomyzidae; genus Pherbina; species Pherbina coryleti. Next base: position 55,316,079 of record OX030950.1, read on the forward strand.
GTGCGCAAGTTTCCATTGCGAGTTGTATTCAACGTTTTTGCCGCCAACTTAAAGTTGTTGCTGCCGCTCGTGCTGCCACTATTACCGCTATTCAGCTGACTGGCACTGGTACGTGGCAAGCGTGCCGACGAATTGCCAGTGCCGGGTCGCACGGCGCCCGTATTGGCACCAGCCAGAACTAACTCAAAGTTGGTCACAGCAAAGAGTAGGCAAAAAAATAGCAAATAGAATGAAGTTGTAGAAGAAGAGGACGATGATGTAGATGATGATAATGATGTTTTAGAGGAAGCAGCAGCGGCGGACTTTAATGTTAAGTGTGATGACACTGTAAATGTTGATGGTGTTGTTTTTGTTGATAATGATGTTGATGTGCCTTTTAAGCTGCTGTTTCTTATTGTTTTTGCGCACAAGCCGCTCGCTTTATGGCGCTGCAGACGGCGCTGCACATTGTTGGCCTTTAAGGCCGTCATGCTGCTGATTGCAAAGCGCGTTGATAAATTTTTTTGGCAATAATTTTGCAAACAAGTTTATTTCAAGTTAAAAAATCAGTTTCTTTTTTTTGTGGCTACACAGCGTGTTTTGTTCTTTCTTTTTTTGCACAAAATATTCTTTAATTGCCAGAATTTTTTTGGTTTTTTTCTAGATCATGGCTTGATCAATAAAACTTGTGGTATTAAGTGATACAATTTCGCCTGTAGTTCAAACATAATTCGCTGTATTTTTCACTTAAAAAAAATTGCAAAAAAAAAATCACAAAATATTTTAAAGAAAAATTACAAGTAAATCAAAAAAAATTCGCAAAGCTCTTAAACAACTTGCAGCAAGCTTAACGCCCATTCAATTTCATTTGCAACGCATTAAGTTTTGTGCATAAGTCTTTTTTCACTTTTTATGATAATTTTTTTTTATTTTGAAGCATGTCTTATGACAACTTTGTGACGTGCCACTAACGCAAAATGCAATGTTATAGTGTATATTTGTCATACAGCTGCTTTGAATTTTATTACTGTGCACAGCTTTGAGAATTAAAAATTTTATTTCAAACAAATTTATGCATTTTTAGGCAGTTTAGAAATATATTTTGTTCTTGAAACGTTAAAGCAGCACTTTATTAATGAAATTTCTCTTTTACTATATTCTCTATTTAATTTTTTTTTATTGTTTAATAACCTGTAACTTTGAGTTAAATTTTTCAAAGCAGAACGTTACAAAGCACGTAACAATTCTAAAGCCAACACTGTGGCGTATGAGCAACTTTTTTGACATAACAAAATGCAACGAAATCAATATATTTGTGGCCCAAAGCATTCTATGAACTGAGCAGCAAATATTAATAACGACTTTAATTTACATGAAGTGGTGATTAATCTTTTATTAAAATAAAAAGAAATGGAATTCGATGCTTTAAGACTTTCGTTTAAACGAAAGTTCAAGTCACCGGTTTAAGCTAATAAAAAAGTCTATCAAAAGGCTTTCATAATTATAACTAAAACACTTATTAAAAAAAAATATATTTTAAGCAACTTTAAGGCTAAGATACTTTAAATCAAGATTATTCTTGATTTAAGTTCTTTTTTTAAAGAATTTTATAATTTCTAATTTTTAATTTTTATGCATAGTAAATATATATATTTATTTTACTTTTTTACTATAAACAGCATAAAAAGCATAAAAAACCGTGTAAAAGGCATCAAAAGTAACCAGAAGAAGGCAAAAGTTTTAATTTTTCTCTCATTGAGCAAAACAAGTTCGTTGTTTAAGTCTTTTGCTTGAGCTTCTGTTGGCTTCAACGAGAGTTCGTTGCTTAAGTCTTTCGTTTGCCTCTGTCTGCTGCTACAAGAGTTTGTTTCTTAAGTCTTGTGCTTTGATTTCATTGCAACTCAACTCATTCATATTTCAAAGGCTCTAAAAGAAATCAAATACTTTTAAATGAAAATTTTTTGTTATTAAAACAAGTTTTCATCGTAAAAAAATTTAAAAAAAAAATAAAAAAAAACTACATATAAAGAAACTTAAGCTAAAACTGCTGCTTAAAAGCAATTTAGACAGGTTTTTTCCTTCAAGTCATACAGTAAATGTTGTTTATATATCTGTTTAATTCTTTTTTGTTTTTTTTTTTTCTATCCAAAACACATTTTCTTAATTTGCAATTTGCAATTTTTTGTTTGCATATTTTAAATTTAATATAAATCTTTTAGTTAAATTAATGAACAATTGCATTGAAGAACATTAAATTTGACACAAATTCTACAAATATTATTAATAATAGCAAAAAAATTAGCCTCGACGCGCTGTTAAGCAACCTTTGCTTATATATTTCCATATATATATTTATTTTTTCTTCTTCAACAAACGTAGCGAACGCGTTCCGCGCTATGCAACCGAACGGTTTAAAAGTCGTAACTATTCTGTTAACAACAGTGGCAGCTGCAAGCAACAATTGCTGCTGCTGCTGGTACTTTGAGTGGAGTTAATCAAGCTGCTGCTGCTGCTGTGGTCTCTACAGCTGTTGATCTCTTTCTCGTGTTTTGTTTTGTTTTGTTTTGTTTTGTAAGCAAAATCAAAATAAACACAAAACCAACGCATTCATATTGAATGTGAATGTCTTCAATAGCTAATCAAAGTAAATCACAACAGCATAAATTCACCACACCAACAAAAACATGCTCTCCAGCATGTTTAAGGCATCGCTCATAGTTTTGAGTGCTGCTACGAAATGAAAATGAAACTTCGCCATATAAAAGTGGAACCTGCTCAGCTGTTCAGCTCTTAGTGCGCCCATTAACGCTAACCAAGAGTTGCTTAGCAAGAATTCAAAGAAACTGAGAGTGGCTGAACCTTGTGGATGCTATTCTTTTTTCGCACGTTCCACTAAGGTGAGAGCTTAAGATTTTCTTACCTGCAGCCACAGCGAATTTAATTGCATTTGAAATTTTTTATGAATGAACACTTTGAACTACTTTCATTCAGTTTGTGGCTTTGTTTTGAGCTGTATTAAGTTGTTTAATTTAAATTTACAATCATTTAATTTTTTTTTTGTTTTTGTGGTATCATATTCCTGCTGTATGAATACTTTTATTTGAATCAACCTTAAATTAAATTAACCTGCTTTTCTGTTAACAACTTTTATCTCATTTTTCGAGCAAGTTCAAAAAGTTTGCTTCTTAAGTCTTTTGTTTTTAGTTGCAAGGAAGATTAGAAGTCTAACCTGAGTTAACTCGATTGTTTAAGCAGTGAAACACATACTTGAGCTTGGAACTATTTTGATTAGGACGCTTAAAAATTTATTCCACATTAAAAAACAAGTTTTTGTTTTTATTTAACAAGCATTACTTCAAAAATACAATTTTTTGGCCAATTTCTGATTTTTCTTTTTTAATATTTTAGGTGAAAAATCGCCTTCTATGGCGATTTTTTATGGAAGGGATGTTTTGCCAATTATAGATAATTCAACGGAAATTTTGTTTGTAGAAGTAATAAAAGTGATATCGCCCAGAGTTTCCGAGATATAACACTTTTTTTGATTTAAAGGGGTTTTTGACCCCCCTGTGTGAATATTAGGGGAAAATAATGTTGCCCAATTTTAAAGGACATTAAATTTGCAAGACTTTTATTTCAGGTCTTAAATCAAAATATTACTGAGTTTAGGAGTTAAAGGTAATTAACTACGGTCCAATAGTATAAAATGTGACCTTGAAAAATTGGTTCTTTGAGCTAACCCAGAAAAATCGCTTGGACGATATATTCTATGGACCAATGGCTATCAGAAACCACTCGAATTTTTGCAATTATTTCAAATGACCCTTAATTGTGGCAGAGTTTACTTTCCTGTAACGAATGCCATATGGATTACACGGTAAACATTTTTACACGGTCTATTCCCATATTTCCACAATTTTCTAGATAAATGGCAACAAAATATTTTACATGGTGTTAATTTAAGCATCAAACCTTCAGATAAATAAAATATATTATTTATATTTTTCCACCGAAAGTTCACTTTTAAAGAGAAAAGGCGGCCAAATATTACTTCCTTGCGATTTGGTCTTTCTTCGAGATCGTTTATGTCGCGGAGGTCGTTAAGACTTTATCTCTTGCTCTTAAAATTGCATTTGTTCCAGCTTTTGGTAAGTCAACCAACTTCGAGCCTTTATTGAATTAATTCTAAGGAGCATTAATATTTTTGACACATATTCCCAAATTTCCCTTCCCCGAATTAAGTTTGAGCTAATTTTAAATATTTTTTTTTCTTAATGATGCTGTAAGCTTTATAATTGTTCTGAAAAATTTAAAATACAAATGCCGTACAGTAACGATATCATTATTAATTGTGTCAAGTTTATAGACACTTAAGTGCAAATCTGTCAGAGCCACAACACACTTACCAATGCTTTTGTTAATACTTAATGCAAAAATCGGGCTACACGACCACATTTCATTCCCGCAATATTTTTTAAATTTGCATATGTTTGTTTTTTGAAATTTTTTTACCTCAATTTCAGTGAAATTTATGTGAAGTCACAGCCAAAAAATAATTTATAAGCCTAAGACTGTTGATATTTTAAAATTTATGAGCTATGAAAAAACTCAGGAATGCCTCTTATATCGGCTATATTTACAAAAAAGTTTAACATTTATATCTAAATAACGAGATTGTTAAATTTAATTGATGTAAGTTTTTTGGACTCAAGGTCAAAAGCAATGTCTTACACTGATGATATAGATCGCTAACAAGCATAAAAGGCGTTAGGAAATTTTTGCAATTTTTGAAATTTTTTTGCCGAAAGCATCAAAAATATGTTTTGACGAGCTTCGTGTTCATACAAAACTGCCAAAAAATTTTTTTGATATCGGAAACTTCTGGGTGTTTGACTCATGCTAAATTGATTTCTTCCATATTTAAAGAGTAAAGATGACACAACAGATAAGATAGCACGCATAAATTAAAACATTTCTCAGACAAATTTATTTTGAGTTTTTATTTTTATTTTAATTTAAAAAATGTTTCATAACAGAATTTAGGTCAAAATTTTAATTGAATTTTTTAATATCCCAATAAAATAAGAGTATCTTATTTAAGCATTAATTTCGTTGTTTTCAACAATTCTAATTTTGAAAAATATTATATTAATGGTAAGGCTCTTTAAAATAAGGCTCCAGGAAATAAGAACCCAAACTGAAAATGAAATAGTTTCTAAAACAGTTATTCGAATAATTTAATTAATTTTGACGTGACGAAGTTACGTTTTACCGCGCAGGTTTCCAAAAAAGTTGAAAAATGCATTTTTTCAAAATTCATCGGCGTTGCATTGAATTGTTACTCGCTGAGTATAAGAGCTATGACTAAAAAAATAATACGACCGTAAAGGTTAATCTTTTGACTTCATTATAAAACAAAAACAAAATTCAAAACGTCATTGAGTATTGGTGCTAGGATTAACAATATGACACACCAATAAAGGAATGTTCTAAGCCCTCAAAAAAAGATTAGGCATAAAATTTCTGACGTCATGGGGATACAGAGAGAGACGCTCAAAGATCGACAATGCAACATTCATGCAGCGGCGTTGCATTGAATTTTTACTCGGTGAGTTTATAAGCTACGATAAAGGCTTAAAAAGGAAAATGGAGGATTTATACTTGGCCTTACGATAAAAATAAAAAAAATTCTGACGTCACCAGGTCGTGACATAGCAGCATATGTAACAGAAATGTAATATCGTTGCATGGAATTATTACTCACTCAGGAAACGTGCTGCGGCAAATTTTGTTTTAGGACAGCATATATGTGTTATTACGCCTCACAACTAAAATAAAAAAAAAAATTCTTATCGTCATGATTTCAGGGTGGCAACCACATAATGCAGTAAAAATGCCACAACATGAAAAAACGTTGCATGGAATTTTAACTCTGTGACTACTGGTGTAACGGTAAATTTTAAGGAACGAAAATGAAGGTGAGGACTTCGGGCACATGATAAAAATAACAAAAAACTAGTAAGAAATGATCTTCGACTGGGCCGAAGTTAAAATATCCCCACGGTCGAACCAAAGTATATTCAAAGTCTTACGCGGTCCATAGAATGTTTATTTGGAAAAATATTTTCTTCATAGTTTTAACAGAAAATATTCGCGTTTGTTTTTTGATAATGTCACTTTGCATGGGAGGTGGGTGTGGGTTTCACTCGATTTGGTGGAATTTCATAGACAAAATATGTGTTATATATCAAAGTTCATATGCAAAATTGCAAGTCCATATATTAAATTTTGTGGAATTTAAAGAGATTTTTTCATTCTTGATAAAGACACTTTGTATGGGAGGTAGGCGTGTTTTTCATTCGACTTGGTTGAATTTCATATTAACATCAACATTAACATTAACATTATCATTAACATAACCATTAACATTAACATTAACAATAACATTAAAATTAACATTAACATTAACATTAACATTAACATTAACACTAACATTAACATTAACATTAACATTAACATTAACATTAACATTAACATTAACATTAACATTAACATTAACATTAACATTAACATTAACATTAACATTAACATTAACATTAACATCAACATTAACATTAACATTAACATTAACATTAACATTAACACTAACACTAACATTAACATCAACATCAACATCAACATCAACATCAACATCAACATCAACATCAACATCAACGTCAACATCATCAACATCAACATCAACATCAACATCAACATCAATATCAACATCAACATCAACATCAACATCAACATCAACATCAACATCAACATCAACATCAACATCAACATCAACATCAACATCAACATCAACATCAACATCAACATCAACATCAACATCAACATCATCAACATCAACATCAACATCAACATCAACATCAAAATCAACATCAACATCAACATCAACATCAACATCAACATCAACATCAACATCAACATCAACATCAATATCAACATCAACATCAACATCAACATCAACATCAACATCAACATCAATATCAACATCAATATCAACATCAACATCAACATCAACATCAACATCAACATCAACATCAACATCAACATCAACATCAACATCAACATCAACATCAACATCAACATCAACATCAACATCAACATCAACATCAACATTAACATCAACATCAACATCAACATCAACGTCAACATCATCAACATCAACATCAACATCAACATCAACATCAATATCAACATCAACATCAACATCAACATCAACATCAACATCAACATCAACATCAATATCAACATCAATATCAACATCAACATCAACATCAACATCAACATCAACATCAACATCAATATCAACATCAACATCAACATCAACATCACCATCAACATCAACATCAACATCGACATCAACATCAACATCAACATCAACATCATCAACATCAACATCAACATCAACATCAACATCAACATCAACATCAACATCAATATCAACATCAACATCAACATCAACATCAACATCAACATCAACATCAACATCAATATCAACATCATCATCAACATCAACATCAACATCAACATCAATATCAACATTAACATCAACATCAACATCAACATCAACATCAACATCAACATCAACATCAACATCAACATCAACATCATCAACATCAACATCAACATCAACATCAACATCAACATCAACATCAACATCAACATCAACATCAACATCAATATCAACATCAACATCAACATCAACATCAACATCAACATCAACATCAATATCAACATCAACATCAACATCAACATCAACATCAACATCAACATCATCAACATCAACATCAACATCAACATCAACATCAACATCAACATCAACATCAACATCAACATCAAAATCAACATCAACATCAACATCAACATCAACATCAACATCAACATCAACATCAACATCAACATCAACATCAACATCAACATCAACATCAACATCAACATCGACATCAACATCGACATCAACATCAGCATCAACATCAACATCAACATCAACATCAACATCAACATCAACATCAACATCAACATCAACATCAACATCAACATCAACATCAACATCAACATCAACATCAACATCAACATCAACATCAACATCAACATCAACATCAACATCAACATCAACATCAACATCAACATTAACATCAACATCAACATCAACATCAACATCAACATCAACATCAACATCAACATCAACATCAACATCAACATCGACATCAACATCGACATCAACATCAGCATCAACATCAACATCAACATCAACATCAACATCAACATCAACATCAACATCAACATCAACATCAACATCAACATCAACATTAACATCAACATCAACATCAACATCAACGTCAACATCATCAACATCAACATCAACATCAACATCAACATCAATATCAACATCAACATCAACATCAACATCAACATCAATATCAACATCAATATCAACATCAACATCAACATCAACATCAACATCAACATCAACATCAATATCAACATCAACATCAACATCAACATCAACATCAACATCAACATCAACATCAACATTAACATCAACATCAACATCAACATCAACGTCAACATCATCAACATCAACATCAACATCAACATCAACATCAATATCAACATCAACATCAACATCAACATCAACATCAACATCAACATCGACATCAACATCGACATCAACATCAGCATCAACATCAACATCAACATCAACATCAACATCAACATCAACATCAACATCAACATCAACATCAACATCAACATCAACATCAACATCAACATTAACATCAACATCAACATCAACATCAACGTCAACATCATCAACATCAACATCAACATCAACATCAACATCAATATCAACATCAACATCAACATCAACATCAACATCAACATCAATATCAACATCAATATCAACATCAACATCAACATCAACATCAACATCAACATCAACATCAACATCAACATCAACATCAACATCAACATCAACATCAATATCAACATTAACATCAACATCAACATCAACATCAACATCAACATCAACATCAACATCAACATCAACATCAACATCAACATCATCAACATCAACATCAACATCAACATCAACATCAACATCAACATCAACATCAACATCAACATCAACATCAATATCAACATCAACATCAACATCAACATCAACATCAACATCAACATCAATATCAACATCAACATCAACATCAACATCAACATCAACATCATCAACATCAACATCAACATCAACATCAACATCAACATCAACATCAACATCAACATCAAAATCAACATCAACATCAACATCAACATCAACATCAACATCCACATCAACATCAACATCAACATCAACATCAACATCAACATCAACATCAACATCAACATCAACATCAACATCGACATCAACATCGACATCAACATCAGCATCAACATCAACATCAACATCAACATCAACATCAACATCAACATCAACATCAACATCAACATCAACATCAACATCAACATCAACATCAACATCAACATCAACATCAACATCAACATCAACATCAACATCAACATCAACATCAACATCAACATCAACATCAACATTAACATCAACATCAACATCAACATCAACATCAATATCAATATCAACATCAACATCAACATCAACATCAACATCAACATTAACATCAACATCAACATCAACATCAACATCAACATCAACATCAACATCAACATCAACATCAACAACAACAACAACAACAACAAGAAATACCGTCACGTCAAAACATACGGGTGTGTCCATGACACAGCCAACTCTTTTTTTTCTGATTCAACAAGTGGTACAAAATTTGTTTTTTAAATAAAAAAAAAATAATTTCTAAAATGCCTCTTAAATTTTTATTGAAATATAAAGAAGACACATAGGGATTATGTGTCAAATACAACATCTTTCAAATGACTGCCTTTGTAGCTTGCAGACCTACTTACCCATCTTTCAAAATTTTCGATCAATTCGGCTTTATTTCGACAGTGGTGGGTTCAATGTTCACTTTGAAAGTTGAAATTGTTCTTGGATGGTTGGCGTAGACTTTACTCTTAGTATAACCTCAAGGGAAGAAGTCTAACGGCGGTAATTCGCAAGATCTTGTTGGCTTTTTCAAAGAAAAGGTCGTCTGTGTGCCTCTACGAATACTGTGCGTCTGTGCGAATACTACATCTCCCAATGACATCTTTTGTCGTCATTTTAAAAAAGTACACTGAAAAAAAAAAGTTAGCTTAAAATTAAACACAATGTGTTCACAAAATGTGTTGTTAATTTGACTTTTTTTTCATATATTTTTCAAAATTTTTAAATACATTTGCTCTTACTTTGACGAAATTTGTTGCAAGCTATTTTTTAAACACAAATATCGTCAAATTAATAACAATTGTCGTCAATTTTAAAACATTTTTTTTTCAGTGTACGACCCTACGAATTACACCCCTACGTATTACGAAGTGCGGGAATTTTGGATCATCGTCTGCAAATACGATTTTATACAAAAATCGTCGTCACCATTTAGCTAAAATCATATCCAAGCTTATTTTCCAAGACCAAACCAGAGAATGTATGGCGCTGTTGGTGGTCCGTTGGCTGCAATTCTTGAGTCAATTTTACCTTTGGCGCATGCAGAGCCAAATCTTTCGTCATTACTCGCTATAGTGTAAACGTGAAGTGGTCGAATTCTTGAGCACGCACAGTGGGGTATTTAATGCCAAAAGTGACGATTAATTGGCAGGGGCCACTTATCCAGACAAAAATTGTACTTTGGGGGTTTTTGGGGTCGCTGATCACGAATCTGAAGTCAAAAATCTGAAATTCAAAATGGCGGCTTCAAAATGGCGGCCATGAACAAGCTAACTTCTACAAAAAACGATTAATGGAAGTAAAATTTTGTATGCAGGGGTTTGTGGGGTCGCTGATTACGAATCTGAAGTCAAAAATTTGAAACTCAAAATGGCGGCTTCAAAATGGCTTCAACAAGCTAACTTCTACAGCCATATATTAATACTAAAATATTTTTTTTGGGTTTACTATACATGAACAAGATATTCTAAATAACATTTGAAAATATTTAATGGATATCAGATTTATTTTATTTTATTTGAGTTTATTTTAAATATTAATATGTTAGTGATTGTCCTCAACTACTATATGATCATTATCGTCTTCAAAAATGGTATCATCAATGTCATCATGATTGGCTTTACACGTTTGATTATTTCGATTTTAAGAAAATTAATTTTCTGTTGATGAGTTTTACATTGGGAGTTTTTCATAATATTATGAAGTTCTCTGCGAGAAATGAAATCAATGTTAGCAAATTGTCCTAAAAATATAAAAAAATACATTATCATACAGTAAAGCAGTAAGTAACATCTCTGTGTCCCATTAAAAAAAAAACAATAAAAATGCGAAAATGCAGACAAAAACAAAACAATAACTAGTGAGTGAACGATTAAAACACAAAGTTATAATAACATTGGTATGTGTGTACCACTTCTTTAAACAAAATTATATTTTAAATTAAATACCTGAAGTTGTTGCCGAATCCATTTGCAAAGATACTAATTTTACAAAAACAAATGGGAAAATATGCTTGAAATGTCTTGTGGTCCACTTTTTACAACACTTTGAATTCGCACAAATTATTGAACTTTGGGAGAATATAGCAGAAGAAGAAAATAAAGAATACATGTGTTGTTGACAGTTATTGACGTTTAATTTTGCCTACTTTAACCCTGCTACTATGTTACAAAAAAAATACACATGTTATGCTCGGGTCATATTTTAACCCTACATTTTTTTAATAAGAAAACTCAAAGTTGTACATTTCAAATATATTTTTAAGCCACTGATTTTTTAAACAAAAAATTAATTATTTTGAGTTCATGCAAAAACCTGCAAGATGTATTTTTTGAAATAGAAAGCAGAAACCACGGGCTTTCAGACAACATAAGCGATTTTACCCAATGTCATCCTGAAATACTTTAAAATCCAACATTTTTATCAAAAATTTCCTTTCTTAGGACCTTTTAAAAAAAAAAATTAAAAATATATGTGTAACTCTTATCTAAATAAAATTATATTATATATTTTTCTAAATGCCTGAAGTTAATGGATAAATTTTTAAAGACACTTTTTCCTAAAAAAACAAATGGAAAAAAACACTTGCAATTTCGAGGGCTCCACTTTCTACAACCAAACTTTAAATTCACACAAATTTTTGAACTTTGAGAGAATATACCGGAAGAAGAAAATTAATAACGCTTGTTTTATTGACAGTTATTGATGTTGAATTTTGTCTTCTTTAATATGGTATCAATAATTTTTATCACATAGTAACTTAAATTTTTGAATCAATCCTCTGTTTTGGTACTATTCAACCCAGTGTGATCCGTCGCGAAGTCGTTTCAGAATATGATTATGTTGCGCACTAACGTCTCAGAAGGCACATGATTCCGTGAAAAATTTGTACAAATTTAGCTCATAGTAACTGCGATTGAGATTGAATTTTCCTAATTTTTTAAAATTAATAATTAATTTTTTAATTAATTAATAAAATTCAACGAATTCTATTCCGCTTTCACTGCGTAACATCCCAAGGTAAATTTTCATCGGCTATAAATGACAAATTTCAACATTTGATAACTGCCAAATAACCAGTTGCTTAATAATACGCCTCTGCAACCCTTCACTTCTTGTTGATGCACTCTTTAATACTGATACTAATGAAAACTAATCTTTTGCATGTAAATATCATGTTAAATTTACCTATTCACTTACCAATGATAGACTGGCATGGTCTTATTATATTCCTTAAGCTTATTTAAGGTCATGAGATTGCATAGAAGAATGTGGAGGACGTTAATTCTGTGTTGCATGCAGTATTTATATTCAAATAAAGAGCTACTTCAACAAAGCAAGTTTGTTTCTTGAGTCTTTCGTTTTTACATCAGCAGCAATTCGGAAAATAATCATAATTGTTCTTATTGTTTATTTAAAAGTACTTTAAATAAGAAGCTAAATAATGAATTTTTTTAAAAAGTACTCACTATTGTTATTTACTCTAAGTAGGGGGAAGGACAAAACAATTTTGTAAAATCGTTCAAGGTGGTTAAAAAAATTGTTCAACAAAATCTCATCAATAATGCATCAGCAATTTAATAATGCAACCAATGAAAAGTGCAGCAACACAAAACAAAAAAAAAACAAAACTTATTTAGAGTTATTCAAATTCAATTAAGAAACTGAAAAAAACCGCTTTAACTTAAGTACATAGACAAAAAGAATGACAATGCGTAGGTTAGCGTTTGTACGCCAAGCCATTGATTAAGTTATTGATCATTGAATAGAGCAACAAAAAAAAAATTAAATAAAAAAATTTGGAAAATATCCCGAAAATAAATGTGAAAACTGAACTTTTATAATGTTTCAATAATAGCATGATTAAGAGTTATGTTAAAAAATTTGCTTACGATTTTTTTTGTTTTTATTTATCTTGGAGTGGAAACTTTTACGAACTCATTTCAAGGTTTAATGAAAGGGTTTTCTTCAGTTGAGCAAGACTAACCGTAAATGTGTGTGTGTTGTTTTAATTGTGTTAAACAATTAAATCGTTGATGATTTGAAATGATGATAATCTTAAAAGGAAAAGGCACCTTTTTTTAAGCTGTTAACAATTTCACATAAAACGAGTGAATACATTGCCAAAGAGTTGTTAGCCAGATGCCCTTAATTCTCCTGCATTAGGCAAAAGTCTGTCGCTATGTTTTGCTAACTATGTAGCCATCATGTATGCTGTGAAGTTATCTTGCACACTATTAAGAAAGCGGAAACGAATAAAAACAAGCATTGAAAAGTGATTAAAATGCTAATTTAAGCATATTTTTTATAAGAAAAATAAAAACAAAAAAAAAAACACAGTTTAGATAACTTTCTTTGTTTTTATTATTGTTCCCACAACAAGCAATATTTTTCAAGCTTTTTATTCAAATATTTATTCAATAATGCTTCATGTTTGCTTTTTATAAATATTTATCATGACTTTTCTAAAGTGCTGACTGTTCGTCGTGTTTTTATTTTTTTTTTTTATTACTTTTTTTTGCATTTCTTCAATTGTATAATAATTTCAGAGTTGCTGGAGACATTATTTTTTTTTTTTTTTTTGCTTCATTTTTAACTATCTTTCTTTGTTTGAAATTGCTATGAAGTTGCAAGTCTTTGTTTAGTTTTCTTAAAAAAAACTCAAAATTGTATTTTTTTTAAACATTTTTTAAGGCCATTGTATATAAAGAAAATTAGCTTTTCAGATATGGGAGGTGTGTTCAAAAAGTAACTGAAATTTTAAAATTTCGTAGACTGTGTTGGCCCAATTGGCACTATATGTTGTTGTTGTTGTTGTTGTTGTTGTTGTTGAGTATAGAATTGGATAAGGATTAGGAAAAGAATTGAAAAGATGGCTTCGACATGGACTGAGACAAGGTTAATGGCAAAGATTGCATACCTAAAACAATATTTGGGACAAGGTTGGGAAAAGTATAAGAACGAGAACTGGGATAAGGAATAGAACAATTGGCACTATTTGTTGTTGTGTTGGCAAACATGTTGATTATGTGAGAATCTGGGCGCTTGTGCTAGGGAAAAGGAATTATACTTATTTAACTCGAAAGTTAAATAAGTTTTGGAAAAGAAAGTAAATGTATAAGAAATGAAAGAATCAGCTTTGGAGTATCATTTCTTTTACTGAATGCAAAACTCCTTACCACGTTGCGAGTTGAAAAGCAAGAGAGCCAAGATAAGAACATTTTTACAACAGGAAGCTGTCTCTACATAAAATTAAGAACAGGCTTATCTTCTTATATATTAATACGCAAACATCGAATGTTGTCGTACACGTTTTCAATATTTTTAATAAAAAGAAGGGAATGAAACTTATATCATTCGAAAGGTACTATACCACAAATGTGCCGAAAAATAAAAATAACGAAAAAAACTTAATTTTTTATTTGATTATTGCATTTCAAAATAAAGGTATGCATTCTCATACCCATGGCTGTAGTTTGAATCTCTCTGCCTTTCTTATGCAAACAAATATTGTTGCTGCTCTCTCTCTCTCACCCTCCCTCTCTCTCTCTCTATTTGCCTATCGCATTTAAAAAAAAAATGCAGGGTGCGAAAAAAAAAATTTTGAAGCCACGACAACATATTGGCGCTACGGTAAATTTTATAAAACAACAGTAAAGCTGCTGAGTTTTCCGCCACATGACAACAAAAAACAATGGGTATAAGGCCTCTTACAGTCACCTGAATGCAAAAGCAAAAATAAAATACAATTACAAAAGTATTTTAAGGACAAGTATTAGGACAAAGATTGGGTTAAACATTAGGGCAATGATAAGACAAGAGAAGAGAACAAAGATTTGGACAAAAATTAGGACGAGGAATAAGATAAGGAGTAGGACAAAAATTTGAACAAAGATTAGAACATAGAATTGGATAAGGATTAGGATCAGAATTGAAAAGATGACTTCGACATGGACTGAGACAAGGGTAATGGCAAAGATTGAGACATATCTAAAACAATATTTGGGACAAGGTTGGGAAAAGTATAAGGACGAGAACTGGGATAAGGAATAGAACAAGGAGTTGAACACACTAAGAACAAAATTTTGGACAAGGATTTAGAAAAGAAGTGAGACAAGAATTAGGAAAGAATTTCAACAAGGCTTAGGTCAGAAATTTGGACATGGATTGAAACATGAGCTTGGGCAGGAAGTAGGACTATTATAAGAACAAATATAAGAATAAGATTGAAGACAAGTTTGGGAACAAATGAAAAGATAGGGACAAGGTTAAAGAAACACTGTCTGGTCAAAATCTACAGATGTGTTAATAATACGGTCAACTTATTTTTAACTTTGCCAAGCGTGTTTCAAAAAAAAATAAAAAAAAAACAAAAGGAAAATCGATTTTTATATGGTCGAATTTCAACCACAGGCGATACTAGTATACTTAAAACTATGTTCGAATTTTTTTAAACGCCATTTCGTGGCTTAGTTAGAAGTTGTAATTTTATAGTGTTTTGACATAAGTGTTTTGACATAAACACATGTCAAGAAAGTATTTATACATTTTCAGCTATATTGGTTTTTTTACTTGTTGTTTATTGTAACCTATTGAAAGATTAACACGTGTTTTGGTTCTATTGGCGATTTTTTTTTAATTTTTTTTATAAATAATGGAACGAAGAGTTTGCATTAAATTTTGTTAAAAAAGTATTATAAAAAGCAATTTTAAAAATTTTTAATACTGCTTTCGGTGAATTTGCTACTAGTAAAACAAGAATTTTCCAGTGGTATAAGCTTTTTCAAGACGACCTTAAGGATATTGAAGATTACTATGAATGACTATGAAAATCATAACAAGATAAGTTGCGGATGATGTTGACATATCAATTGGCTCATGTCAATGAAATTTTTTTGGAAAATTTCGGTTTTAAACGTGTTACAGCAAAATTTGTTTCAAAAGTACTTAATTTCAAGCAAAAACATCAGCGATTGGAAAGTTGCTCAGGAGTCAATAACAACATTGGCGTAGAACTATTAAAAAAACATATAATAACAGGTTATAAACATCGGTTTATGGCTAAGATGTTAGAACTAGGGCGCAAGTCCTATTCTGGATCACCAAGACCGAAAAAAAAACTCGCATGTAGCAACGTATACGTGACAGAAGTGAAACTTCTTTAAAATAAGAGAATAAGCGAGATTTTAGTGTTAAATAGAGAGAGGAAGTATCTAATTAGAAATGCAATACAAAATGGAATAAATTAAGTTTTTACCTTTTTCTAATCACATAAGTGTGAGAACGTACAGCTGATGTTTTAGTAGTTTTCGAAAGTCTCCTCAACTTTGTCACTTTTTGAAAGTAAGATTGCATTTGCATAATACTCGCTGACAAAGCCTCCGAAAGCATGCTTTCTGATCATCATAACTGCTTTATGGAGTGAGGGCCTCATAAAGCAACGAATATTTATTTGTACGCTTATCAATTTTGCTGCCCATATTTTCTTGAGATGCTGTTTCAACTGCCACGCAATGATGTGCATTTACTTAAGCGACAAATTGTCCATGATTGTCTCCACTCCGTTTTTTATTAGCGCGAAAACGTTTAGCGAGTGATTTATCAGTTTTCAAATGCCTCCTCAACTTGGTCACTTTTTTAATATTTGGTTGCATTTGCACAGTACTGGTTGACAGACCTTCCGAAAGCGTAGACAATTCTGTTTGAATATTGTCTCCTGCTTCCTGATCATCATAGCTGCTATGTGAGTGAGGGCCTCGTAAAGTAGCGAACGTTGATTGTTATGCATATCAACTTGGTTGGCTTCAAAATTTTGTTGAGATGATTTTCTAATCGCCATACTTTTATCATGAGTTGCGGCTGTATTCTTAAGAACTTTAAGTTACTTGAAACGAGTATGGAAACAGACCTTATGATATGCTCTTTCAATAGTAACAAATAAATTGTCCATGCATACTTTAAGGCTGAAAATTAAATGTTTGAAAGGCATTGGTTTGTGTCTGTGATATACTAGAATCGGAGCAGGATGCGTACAATATTAATAGCATTTTGCTTGCCCGTTTGAAAGCATCAATGTAGTAGCTTTCCTTCTACCTAGGATAGAAGGTTCAATCCGTGTTTGTGGCAAAAAATTGTATGGTAGGCAGTAGAAATTTTCATATAAATATTTGTTACTAGCCTTTTCCCGGCGCACGTTGCTGCACCATGCAACTATATGGGAACATAATAGGTGTATTCAAAACTTTTCTTAGACTCACAGTTTGACACCACTGTTATTTTCCACTGCCCGTTACAGTTTCCCAGTAGCAGGAGATCACCAAATAGTAACTCCATTTTGAGTTTGTATGTAAGTATTGCTACTTTTACTTTCAAAGCTATTCGATAATACAAATTTTAACTGTATGGGCGGAGCCACACCCTCTTATATAATGCTCATCCCAGTTTTCTAGTAGATGGACATTACCCTGATTTAGTACAGTTGCCGACAGTAAGCATACAGACTAAATTACCAAAATGTAGCCCAATCGACGAAAAACGTAGGAAATATAGCATTTTTATTGATTTTTGGGTGGTAAAAGGGGGTGTGACAGAAATTTAAGTCATCTCGTACTTGAAAAAAATGTACTGCCAAAATTTCAGCTCTATCGGCTAAGTAATTTTGAAGTTTCCAGCCATCACACAGACAGCGTTTTGCTTTTTGTATATATATTTTGGATAAACATTATTGGCTATAACTTTTGATTGTAATGATAATTTTTTCTAATAAATAAATTTTTTAGCTTGTATATTTTTTTCAAAATTATAAAAACACAATATTGGAAAAAAAAAATTGGTTCGAAAAATCAGGGGGTAGGCCTTGCTTTTTGAATCATAAAAATGGTTTTTTAATTTTTGCGTAAAATCATTATAAATGTTATAACTTTTAAATAGATTTAAAAATTTGCGAATTTGAATTTAAATTATTTTTACAACAAAAACAAATTTTGAGCCTTTTTGTGAGGAAAACTCCAAAATTTCAGACCTTTTTTGAAAAAATATTTAAAATATATATACTCAACTAACAGTATTTTTGCAATAAGGTTTTCATAGTATTTTGATGAAGCTTTAAGACAAAATAAAAATTTAGCAAAATGTATACAAAAGCAGCGGAGATATTTGACTCGAAAGTCGCAAAATTAAATTTCTGATTGTTTTTTTATCATTTTTGAGCAACGATGTTGCATTAAATATATCGTTGTAGTAAAATTTTTCATAGTTTGATGAGACAATAACGGAAATTATTTTCATTTTACTAAATTTAAGAAATATTTAATATTTTGTAAATATTTGCACATGTAACCAAAGAAAACAAATAAAATTATGCGATTTTGTAAAAAATTTGTACTACAGCACCATCTGGTGTCCAAGGTGGGTCAAAGAAGATAGTGCTAAAAAACTCATCGTACCTGAAAACTACTATATACCAATTTTCATTCTAATCGAATGAGCGGTTTGGGAGTTTGAGGTGGTTTTGAAAAAAATTTGTACTATAGCGCCTTCTGGTGTTCAAAATAGGTCAAAAAAGATAGCAGCAAAATACTCAACGAACATTAATCCCACTGTATACCACTTTTCATTCTAATCGCATAAGCGGTTTGTGAGTTTTAGGCAGTTTTGTAAAAAATGTGTACTACAGCGCCCTCTGGTGTTCAAGGTGGATCAAAATTGATAATTTACAAACACGCACCGTACCAAAAAACTTCTATACACAAATTTTCATGCTAATCGGATAAGTAGTTTAGGAGTCTATTGCATAGTTACAAACATAAGCTCCTTTTTTATATACATATGTGACCCGGTCTACGAAAAGGGACCTTCGGTGTGAAAATATCATTTTTCACTTTTTTGGCGATTCGGATAGACTAATGTGTGCTCTTTCTAATGGCGCAAAGCAGAAGTTTCCAACTCGTAAAGAAGTTTGTCAGGAATTTTCCAAAAAAAGAGCAGAAATGAGTGAAAATGAAAAAAAATTGGACATTGAATTATAACATAATAAACATCATTTCATACTTTTATTTGAAGGGAAACCAGCCATTTTACATAAAAATCGAAATATAAAATAAATCTATAATTTTTTTTTACGCTTTATATTTTTTTTTTTCCGATGCCAAATTTTTTTTTGGTAGTAGAGCCGCAGAATCTTCCTCGTCATTACCATCTGCCTTTCGTTTCTTCGATGCCAAAAATGATTCAGTAAACGTAATCACCTCTTCACTGTTGGTCGTTAACTAAAAAAAAAGAACTCGTATTAATTGACTAAGAAATACAAATCTGTATTAATAGACTAAGAAATACAACTCTGTAAGAATAGAGGATAAGCTGAAATAAATGAAAAGACGCCATTCAGTGTGCGACAATTAAACGTTTACAAACAGCTGTTTTCTCGAAAACTTGTTTTTACACCGAAGGTCCCTTTTCGTAGACCTATATAGATTTATTTATTTTTCGCAGACCGGAAATGATATGGATATAGATTATTGGCTATAACTTTTGATTGGTAAGAGATACTGAGATAATTGTTTTTAATAAATTATTATTTTAGCTTGTAAATTTCTTTAAAAATATGAAACCACAATATTGGAAAAAAAAAATTTCTTCAAAAAAATCAAGGGGTAGGCCTTGTTTTTTGAATCACAAAAATGGTTTTTAATTTTTGCGTAAAATTGAAAGAACTTTTACTTACAAATGTTATAACTTTTAAATAGAGTTAAAAATTTGAGAATTTGAGCTTAAATTATTTTTACAACAAAAATAATTTTTGAGTCTGTTTTTGAGAAAAACTCCAATATTTCAGACCTTTTTTGAAAAAAATATTTTAAATATATTTACTCAACTAACGGTATTTTTGCAATAAGGTTTTCATAGTATTTTGATGAAGCTTTAAGACAAAAAAAAATTTAACACAATATATAAAAAAGCAGCGGAGATATTTGAATCGAAAGTCACAAAATTTAATATCTGATTGTTTTTTTCGTAATTTTGTGTAACGATGTTGGATTAAATATATCGTTGTAGTAAAATTTTTCATAGTTTTCAAGATACGTTCATGTTTTTGATATAAAAATAACGGAAATTTTTTAATTTTACTTAATTTAAGAAACATTTTATATTTTGTAAATATTTGCACATGTAACCTAAGAAAACAACTAAAAATATGCGATTTTGTAAAAAATTTGTACTACAGCACCATCTGGTGTCCAAGGTGGGTCAAAGAAGATAGTGCTAAAAAACTCATCGTACCTGAAAACTACTATATACCAATTTTTATTCTAATCGCATGAGCGGTTTGGGAGTTTTAGGTGGTTTTGTAAAAAATTTGTACTATAGCGCCCTCTGGTGTTCAAGATAGGTCAAATACGATAGCAGCAGAACACTCAACGTACATGAAACTCACTGTATACCACTTTTCATTCTAATCGCATTAGCAGTTTATGAGTTTTAGGCAGTTTTGTAAAAAATTTGTACTACAGCGCCCTCTGGTGTTCAAGGTGGATCAAAATTGATAGTCCACGAACACGCACCGTACCAAAAAATTTCTATACACAAATTTTCATGCTAATCGGATGAGTAGTTTAGGAGTCTATTGCGGCCTTACAAACATAAGTTCTTTTTTTATATATGTGACCCGGTCTACGAAAAGGGACCTTTGGTGTAAAAACAAGTTTTCGAGAAAACAGCTGTTTGTAAACGTTTAGTTATTTTATTTAATCGAATCGCCAAAAAAGTGAAAAATGATATTTTCACACCGAAGGTCCCTTTTCGTAGACCGGGTCACATATATAGATTGAGACATTATCATTGGCGGATCTATATACGGGCTGAAAGGGCTGTAGCACCCCCTCTTATAGAATTTTTTGTATGAGAAAAAAATTAAAAAAAAACCCAAAAAATATTTCAGCCCCCCCCCCCCCCCCCTTTGACATACAAAAGTGTAGTTTCAGTCCCTCCCTTTGGCGAATCCTAGATCCGCCACTGGAAATTATTATAAGCTTCACGAATGAAGCCACCCACAGTGGTTTAATCCCAAACAAAGCAATAAAATTTGGTACATAAGTTAGAATTTCCTCTATTAGAAGTTGAAATCCACCCACAAACACGCCTACCTCTCATATAACACAAAATTTTAAAAAGCTATATTTTTTTCGTATTGAAGTTATATCAAAACAACTCACTCAAGGATCTTGATCTTGGGGATCTTGATGTCGATTAAAACGAAATTTTCCACGCCCACCTCCCATACTTTTTATACGATATTTGCATAGCATTAAGATGCAGTAGTCGTATACCAATAAAATTCGGTATATACATAAGTTGAAATGAACTATATAAGAGCACTTACAAAAAATTTTGCAAATCCGCCTACAAACACGCCTACCTCCCATAAAACACAAAAATTTAAAACGATATTTTTATTTTTATTGAAGCTATATCAACACTTTAGAAGAATATAAAATATATGTGTATATTTAAAAATAAACTGCCACGCCCATCTCCCACACAAAATTAGCATAGCATCTTAAACTCAGAAACGACTCGTCGTAGATCGATTAAACTTTGTATATAAGTTGCAATTAGCCCTATTAGAGCACATGTTAAAATACCTGGTTCAATACCTGGCGAGTACACAATTTTTTTTTTAATTTTTTAACTAAAGAAATACCTTTTTTTTTTTTTTCTTATTATATAACATTTAGGAATTTCTTTTAAAATTAAAATAAGAAAAAAAAGATGAAAACAAAAATATTACATATTCTTTATGACAATGTGTGCAGTACGCATGGGTATAAATATGCATTCACTCTTTTGTTCGTTAAACCCAAGTTGGCAGCTTTTAGCAGGTAATTTTTTTTTAAATGCTTACTAAAAGCCTACAATTTAGATTTTTATAGTTGGAAACCGTCGATAAGTGCCGATAACTTAGTGCTGGTCCACCAAACTTTGGAATCTGGGAAAAAACATGGTCTTAATAAAATTATTTAAAAAAACACAATAATAAAAAAAATATATATGTCATTAAAAAAATGTATTTTAAATACATCACAATATTGTATATAAAAAGGATTTAAGTGAATACAAGCAATTATGTCGGAGCAGTTCCTACCGGAATTCGGCTTAAAATCATGGCTGTTGAGAAGAAAAATTTTGCCGACATTCACTGCTCGTCCACAAAAATTGAGAAGACTTATCTTAGATTTTTTTTTTAGATATGTTATTGAAACATTTCTAAACTTAAATTTAAAAAAAAAAACAAACTAAAATTACATGAAAAAAATTATTTAATTCCACTTTGAAACCACTGTGCGACCTTGAAAACGTTCATATAAATTGAAAGCATTACTTCGAAAAGTTCGACAATTTCGAATAAATTTCAAAGTTATACTCACTGTTTTTTTCGATTTAAATGGCATAGTTCACAGCCACGCAGTCAATAAGAAATAACCTACAAGTTCATCGCCGCTTATGAAAACGATCCGAAGAAGACGTCCGGATTAGGAAAAAAGCAACAATTTATAGCTTTGCATCACGATAATGCACCGGCTCACACTTCATTGCTTGCTCGTAAATTTTTGTCAAAAAACAACACCGCAATAATGCCCCAGCCGCCATATCGGTCAGACATGGTCCCGTGTGACTTTTTCCTATTCCTAAAAAATAAGAGTAACCTTGAAAGGCAGTAATTTTATAAGTATAAAAATAAAATAAGAAAATTTGTAAGTATATATGAAATCAAAAGGGAATCGCAGAAAGAACTCAATGCTATCCCAAAGAACGAGTTCCAGAAGTACATAATAAATATCTAATGGGGACCAATTTGGAGTGGATAACATTAATGTAGATGATTAAAATTAAATTTTTTATAGTATTTAGAATAAAATTCTTTCTGAAAAATTAAATTTCCTTTCGTTTTTAACACACATCTATACCACACCATCTGTATATATTTTAATAATATCTTTTAGCATTTCATTGAAAAAAAAATGAATTTTTTAAAAATTTTGATCATGTAACAACATAATGTTTTCTTATGAAACAATAGTTAAACTAATTTTAATTGATCCGAAAATTTTTAATTCAAATTTCTTAATACTGATACCAAGACGATGCCAAACAAATTTAACGACACTAAAAAATAAATATATAATGATATTTAATTATTATTGCTTCAATCTATTAATTAGCCAATTACAATCAGTTGCGTTTGTTGTTGCAGCAAGTGTTGCTCTCATTTGCTATGTAATCATAATAATTATCTAGTCATAAAATAATTACGCATACAAACCCAAACACACACACACACTCACTATCATACAAACACAAATTATTGCGCTCAATAGAAAATGGGCAGTGTACCAAAAAAAGAAAAATTTTCGGCTGCACATGCAACAAAACATTGCGGCTGTAGTTAAACAATAACAACAACAACATACAGGACTTTTTTAAGGCTCTGTTGTTTTTTTATTGCTGTTACTCTCAAGCTACCATCAACTAGCAATTCTTTGGTTAGACTGATGTTTTGGTTCGATGCCCTTTGTTTTTAAGGCCGAAATTCAACGTCCATCGACATGGCATGGAATTGTTACTAGCTAAGATGCTATGATAAAAAGTATGGAATGACAGTAAAGGTTAATGCCTTGACCTTATAACAAAAATAAAAAACAAAAATAATAAAGACGTCATCGAGACGCAAAGGAAGCTACTTAAGCAACCTAACTAGAAATTTCTTACATGAAATTATTACTCGCTAAGTAAATGTGCTACGGCTAAAAATATAATACGTTTGTAAAGGTACTATCTTATACCATGTTCAAACCGACTTTATTTAACGCGTTAAATAAAAGCTTTTTTTTAACATGATCGTTCATACTGCTTTAACTGGTTTCAAAATGTCGATTTTTTGTTTAATTTTGAAAGAAATAAAAAATGGTTTTTTAAAAAATATAAAAAAAAATCAAAAAAAAATTCAAATAAATTCAAAAAATTGTCAAAGAATTTATTTGTTTACATTAAAAACTTCAAATTCAAAAGCTCTTTTCAGATTTGGATGCGTTCCAAGGGCAAAAAAAAAGCTTATCTGACGTTAGCAAGAACTCAAACCAGTGATTTAACGAGTTTTGAAACGTGTTAAATCATTTAACATGTTAAGTTTCTAACAACAATTGTACGCATATAACTTCATTAGAAATTCATTTGAGAACTCGTTTTTCGATTTAACTTCATAAAATCGGTTTAACATAATTAAATGCTCGGTTTGAACATGCTATTAGTCGGTAAGATAAAAATAGACGAAAAATTCATCACATCCTGAGGCCGCATTGACAGCCGCTACAAGATCGAAAATGTAACATATATGCAACGGTGTTGCATGGAGTTTTTACTCTGTGAATATGTGCGCTACGGTACATGTTATGAAATGAAAATAAAGGATTGGTACTCAGCCTTACGACAAAAGTTAAAAATAACATAACTTGTCAGTTCTCGGAGTCAGCAGCTTATGTAACAAAAGTGCAATATTGTTGCGTGAAGACATTACTGCATGGAATTAGTAGAGGTCTTAGGGTTAATTTTAACTACGACAGCAATAAATGGTTCTTTAACCTCAACGAAAATGAAGAATTTTTTGGAATAGCAACACCACGAAGGCAACCGCTTAATTCAGTAAGAATGCAAAAAAAAAAATAAAAAACGTTGCATGGAAGTAATCATTATAAAATTATTCGGAATAATTCAGTAGAAATGCAACGAAAATGAAAAAAATGTTGCATGAAATTATGACTCCATGACTATTGGTGCTACGTAGCACGACAGTAAAGCTGAGGTTTTCGGTCTCATGATAAACATAAAAAAAAATTTAATGGCGTCTTGAGGCCTGTTAGGAAACACTACCTAAAAGTACCAAATGCAAAAGCAAAAATAAAAAACAAGTTAAAATTACATTAAAATAATTTAAGAACAAGAATTTGATAAGGGTTAAGACATGGATAAGAATAAGGATGGGGGCATGTATTTGGAAAAAGATTATTACCAGGAATAAAATAGGGAATATGACATAGATTAGGCCCAGGATAAGACCAGGCCCTAATTGGACCAGGATTAGGACAAAAATTCAGACAAGAATTTGGAAAAGGACTATGACATTGCGACAAGGATAAAAACAAAGATTTTAATGTTTTTATATACATATGTACAACATTATGTACAAGAAGATATATACAAGGATAACAACAAGGATAAAATTTAAGACAAGATTAGGAAAAGGTTGAGAAGAAGAAATCGGGCAAGGAATAGAAGAAGGATTTAGACACGCTGAAGACAAAATTTTAGACAAAGATTGGGAAAAAAAGTGGAACAAGTATTATAAAAAGTATTCGACCAAGGATAAGGTCAGGAATATGACAGTTTGTACAAGAAATTGGAGATTTATTAGAACAAATTTAAGAACAAGAATAAGGATGAGAATAAATTTGGGAAAAAAGAAAAGGTAATTGACAAGAATAAGGAAAAGGATAAAGATAAGATGTCACGTCAAAACCAACGGGTTTGTCCACGATACAGCCAACTTCTTTTTTTTTTATTTAAAAAAACTTTTTCACGCCCTCTGTGGTTTAGTACCAGCAAAATTTGTTAGAGCCTAGATGAAAATCTAGGAAAAACAGTAAACGTTGAGCATAACAACATATCTCCACAGAATTAATGTGTACACTTCTTCGAACTTTTACGACTTGCAAAAGAGTCAAACAATGTTTTGAAGGGAAAAGGCACATTTAATTCCGCAGTGGTTTTTGCAGAAGTTGTACATATTAACTTTTCAAACTTAAGGGACTGCAGAAGTCAAAGAAAACCACTAATTGGTCGTGGGCGAAGTGGCCAATGAAACAGCTGTCTGGTCTGTTGGTTGTTTGTTCTGTAAAGAATTTTGTTATTGTGGGAACCTATTACTTATGAATTTTTTTCCATATGAGCATGTCATTTGGAAATTTTTTTTTAAGAATTATAATATTATCAAGATCATTTTACGTTTTATCCCTTAAAAATTTACTATCGCATTGTTTTAGAATAAATTTTAGCATTTAAAAAGTAACGAAATCAATTTTATACAGAGGCTCTATCTTTATATTTTATTTTTAGAATGTAATTGAATAGGATACCTTTTCCATAATTTTAACAGCAACTTCACAAAAATAGCGTGCCTCAAAACCCAGCTTGTAATACACTATTTAATGGATAACTATTATTATCTAAGCTGTAAAAAAAAGAACAACCAACCCCACCCCAACGTTTATACAGACAGCAGCAATTGTATCAACATTACAGCGATTACAATCTCCATCTAGACAGAAGAAATAAAATTATATTTAGCAGCAAGGTGCGCAAACGCACCAACGAAGAAACATGACGGATGTCTGTCTCAGTTTGCCTGTCTGTCAGAGTTGTTCGCGTTGACAAGATGCATTGCGGCGATACTAATTTAAAGCATGCCTAGCATAAGATAAAAAAAAATTTATTAAAATAAACACTCAGCCATTAAATTTTGATGGAAATAAAATCAAAGCATATCAGAGCAGCAGGAGTTGCAGTAGAAATGTTGCAGGTTGCTGCTTGCAACATGTTTGCGATAAGCTATCGTTTTTTATCGACGGCAACTGAGTCTTTAGTGGCTGCAGTTGTTGCTGTGTTGCCAGGTTGTTGCTGCACGTCGTTTGATGATGATGAGGTGCCTCTAATGATGAGTGTTGTTCACATTGTTGCTGTTGTAAATTTTTTATATTTTTTTTTGTTTTACTTCGTCTTGCTGCTGTTAGCATTTTTGTTAACACCTTCTGTTATCCCAACGAACATAAATAATAATCTGCAATTTGAAGATAAACTGATAATCCGCTGAGATTTACAGCGATTTATTGCATCTGTTGGAAATTGAAATGATAATACAACAATCCATAATCCACAATCCGGCAATTTTATTCTGTACTGTTGCTTTGTTATTATTTTCTGGCTTTGCTTTGAAGTTTTCTTGCAGTTAAGTGTTGGCATCCGCCGTTTTTGAAAATGTTTGTGAGAGTATTATGTGTGACCCCTGATTAGACTGTCAATCATATGGCGTGGCTTGTTGTTGCGCTACTAGCTGCATTTTTGCATTTTTATGTAATTGTTGTTGCTTCATATTGAGCAGTGTAAGTGGCAAGTTTTGCTCTAGTTTTACAGCAATTTATATCGCTTATTTATTTGGCTGCATAGAAGTTGTTAAAATTTTGTTAAATTTTGTATTTTTGTGTTAAATTGCAGCAATTGAAAAATTATATTTGCTTTATTTAATAACCACAAATATGACGTTAGATTTTGAACAGGAAGAGTGCTTAATTGGAATTCGAATATTGAAAAGTTTTAATTTCAGTTGACTTGGCTTGACATGATGTGACTAATGCATACACTAATACTTATACTAATAGTTATGATTAAACTTATACTTATACTTATATGTACTTATACTTATACTTATACTTATACTTATACTTATACTTATACTTATACTTATACTTATACTTATACTTATACTTATACTTATACTTATACTTATACTTATACTTATACTTATACTTATACTTATACTTATACTTATACTTATACTTATACTTATACTTATACTTATACTTATACTCATACTTATACTTATACTTATACTTATACTTATACTTATACTTATACTTATACTTATACTTATACTTATACTTATACTTATACTTATACTTATACTTATACTTATACTAATACTTATACTTATACTTATACTTATACTTATACTTATACTTATACTTATACTTATACTTATACTTATACTTATACTTATACTATACTCATACTAAATGTTCATGTTCATGTTGACGTGTGTGTGTTTATTTCCATTGGTTTTAAGCTGATTACTTGGGTGTGTGGCAACAAAGACCGTTCACCGCCTCTTAAAAGCTACCTACCCATTCAAGTTAAGTACTCAGATTATTACTACGCATGCGCACTTTTATAAATCATTAAAATATTATAGCGGTTTACAACTAAATGTTTATCGACTCATTTTTTATATATTTCCATTTTACTAAATTATTGCTTTCTTTCATTACACCTTAATAATAACAACAAAATGCTCTTTATACCCTCAGAGTTTTTTTTTTGTTTTTTGCTCATAGACCAAAAATTTGCACAACTGGGTTTTAGATTTAATTTATTTATTTACAGCGGGAGTTTAATTGCGGTTATTAATAAATGCATTCATTCACTTTTCAAATAATTTTATTTCAATCGAAAATTATTGGAGCTAAAAAATTGTTAAGCGAGTTGTAGAAATTCAAAAGCCTGCATTCAATAAAAAATAAACGCTTACGGATTAATTTGAGCATCAAGTGAGAAAATATTTAAAGTAATGTTGATTAAGCACAGCCGCATTTTATGGGCTATAATTTTACTCAACCGCAATACTTACAGAGCCACATCAACTGCTTCGGTGTTTTTATGCCCACTTATCATAGGTTGCTGATATTTGGGGAGAGAACACGAGGGCAATTATAACAACAATGTAAAAAGCGTAGTTGTGTTGGTTTTTTGCATAGTACACAAAATTGTGGAGAAAGACAACTACATACGCTAGAGGCTCCACTTAAGATAGTTTTAAATTTTAATAAAAAACTGATAAAAGGTAGGGATGGAGCTACAGCCCTTATTCAGGGCTGTTGATTTTGATTTTGATTTCGTTTTTGATTTTGATTTTGATTTTGATTTTGATTTTGATTTGGATTTGGATTTGGATTTGGATTTGGATTTGGATTTGGATTTGGATTTGAATTTGGATTTGGACTTGGATTTAGATTTGGATTTGGATTTGGATTTGAATTTGATTTGGATTTGAATTTGATTTGGATTTGATTTTGATTTTGATTTTGATTTTGATTTTGATTTAGATTTAGATTTTGATTTTGATTTTGATTTTGATTTTGATTTTGATTTTGATTTTGATTTTGATTTTGATTTTGATTTTCATTTTGATTTTGATTTTGATTTTGATTTTGATTTTGATTTTGATTTTGATTTTGATTTTGATTTTGATTTTGATTTTGATTTTGATTTTGATTTTGATTTTGATTTTGATTTTGATTTTGATTTTGATTTTGATTTTGATTTTGATTTTGATTTTGATTTTGATTTTGATTTTGATTTTGATTTTGATTTTGATTTTGATTTTGATTTTGATTTTGATTTTGATTTTGATTTTGATTTTGATTTTGATTTTGATTTTGATTTTGATTTTGATTTTGATTTTGATTTTGATTTTGATTTTGATTTTGATTTTGATTTTGATTTTGATTTTGATTTTGATTTTGATTTTGATTTTGATTTTGATTTTGATTTTGATTTTGATTTTGATTTTGATTTTGATTTTGATTTTGATTTTGATTTTGATTTTGATTTTGATTTTGATTTTGATTTTGATTTTGATTTTGATTTTGATTTTGATTTTGATTTGGATTTGGATTTGGATTTGGATTTGGATTTGGATTTGGATTTGGATTTGAATTTGATTTGGATTTGGATTTGGATTTGGATTTGGATTTGAATTTGATTTGGATTTGGATTTGGATTTGGATTTGGATTTGATTTTGATTTTGATTTTGATTTTGATTTTGATTTTGATTTTGATTTTGATTTTGATTTTGATTTTGATTTTGATTTTGATTTTGATTTTGATTTTGATTTTGATTTTGATTTTGATTTTGATTTTGATTTTGATTTTGATTTTGATTTTGATTTTGATTTTGATTTTGATTTTGATTTTGATTTTGATTTTGATTTTGATTTTGATTTTGATTTTGATTTTGATTTTGATTTTGATTTTGATTTGATTTTGATTTTGATTTTGATTTTGATTTTGATTTTGATTTTGATTTTGATTTTGATTTTGATTTTGATTTTGATTTTGATTTGGATTTGGATTTGAAATCGGATTTGTTTGGATTTGGATTTGTATTTGGGTGTGGATGTGGATTTGGATTTGGATGTGGATTTGAATTTAAATGTAGTTTTGGATTTGTATTTGGGATTGGATTTGAATTTGTATTTGGATTTGAATTTGGGTGTGGATGTTGTTTTGGATTTGGATGTGAATTTGATTTGGATTTGGATTTGGATTTTGATTTTGATTGATACTGATTTTTTAATCTCTCTTAAAAGTTTGAGTCGGCAACGTTACAGCAGAGAGAAAAACATCTATTATAGTAAAATATAAATTATTTTTTGTTCACTCCGCAAAAAAATTTGTACGTACTTAAACCAGTTAAAATTCTTACTTGAATTTTTTAATATTCTCTAATTTTTTGCATTGCATTGCATTGACAGTCTCACGGTGCTTAGTGCTTGGCGGTCTCTGAACCAAATGTTTCTTTATTTTTTTATTGTTCGTTGGGTAAACCAATAAAGTTGCGTAAGTAAAGCAGCCGCAGCTACCACAGTTATTGTCATTTAATTGGTTGAGGCAACATAAAAGCATTATAATGTCACCCAACCGCAGCTATAGTTATTGCCGCACCTCTGAACAGCACCCGTTGCAGCAGCCTAAATAGTGGTCAACCATAAAAATGCTGAAAATATTGCAGACAACAACAGCAGCAGCTCAAATGCAACAAATTGGAATCCTTTCTCCTACGCATAAATGCGTTGACAGGAATTGCAATAACAAAGCGAGTTGCTAAATCAACAACAACAAAAAATACCACCGCTATCACTTTGATTGATCGCGACGTTGACAATTTGTGTCAACAACAAGACTTACGATTTTTAAATGGTTTTCTACGCTTTAATTTTCCACATTTACAATATTTTGTTTATAGCTACGCATGCGCACAGTTTTTTTTCTGGTTTTTGGCTTCTTGTTATTTGCGTTGTATTTTTTGTAGCTGTTTTTTTTTGTTGTCAATAACATTGGTGCTATTAAATTTGTTGTTAATTGATTTTTGTCTTATGCGCCTATTTTTAGCTATTTAATTATTGCGCATGCGCCACAGTCTTTCATTTTTGAACGCTTTTGGAAAGCTTTTTGAAAAAATGTTACAAACCCTCCACTTTAGCGCTTTTATTTCGTTGAAATATTTTTAACCACTTTTTTATTTTTTTGCAATTGTACAACAATTACTGCATTCATTTAGACCAACATGAAATCCGCGTGGAAATTGAATTCATTGCAACGCATTGCATCAAATAAATGTAAATAATAAGCGGGAACAAATTATTGCAATAAGCAAAAATCGAGTTGAAGTGGAGGCGAAATAATTAGCGTAACGTAAGCCACCTCCACCAAGCAGCGGTAAAAAAAAAACAAAGAGTAGCGGGTGAACCACACATAGCATAGGCTCAAGCAATACTTGGCTTAGCTTATAGCTGAGTCGACTTAACTAATTCGCTTGTGATAAATGCAGACCAAGATACTAAAATAAGACTTCAAGCTTGAGTCCACCAAAGAAGGTAATTTTTTTTTCTTTTTGTTCATTTAGAAAGTCGTATTACGTTCGACTGCGCCCATTCGATCGCTTACGATATGACTTTTTGGCTTGTGCAAAAATCAAGCTATTTTCCTCACTTGGCCACTCTACTGCCCACCGCTCCCACGCCTCACACAACTCTCAGCCACACCCCATGCTATGCACAGGAAACTAGCACTAGTTTCTTCCCTAACACAACTTCTTTCTTCTTCTTGAATCGCCAGCAGCTGATCAACCATGCCTGGTGGATTCAATTTTTTCACTTGTTTTTGTGCTTTCATTTCATTTGAAACATTTTATGCATCTTATAAAATCCTTACGATTCTGTTTGTAAAGTCGGTATTGTGTCAATGTATTGATTTGTGTGTGTATATAAATTTTGCACCATTTATATAACTTAAGTTGGTGTTGCAACAATGGTTGCCGCTGTTTATAAATGGCTGCCAACACAATATAAATAATGTGCTCGTATTATATTCACCAGTTGGTGCACATGCGCAATGCGTACTTCTGTAAATCACTGACTGCATTTGATCGCTCCTTTTTATGCTTATAATTTACATGTTGAGTTCATAATATTATAGTCATGATAAAAAATATTTTATTTGAAGCCACGTTATATTCTAACGACCGAATTTTTAAAAATTTACAAGTCCTTCATAAATTAGACAAGTTTAAAAATTGTTGAAACCATCTAAAGGGTGGTTAAATTTTAAGTTCGCTATCGTGAGATGATAACGAAATTTTTATGACCCGAATTGGAAGATATGGATGTGGACTATATGTGGTTTCAACAGGACGGTACCACTTGCCACACAGCTAACGAAACAATGGCTCTTTTGCGCGACAAATTCAGTGGCAGTGTTATCTCATGTGCTGGCGATGTCAATAGGCCGTGATTTGACACCGTTGGGTTCTTCTTTCTTTGGAGTTATTTGAAAGAAAAGATGTACGTCAATAAGCCAGCAACAATTCAAGAGCTAAAGAATGAGATAATTCGGCACATTAACGACATAGAACCTCACTTATGTCATCGAAAATTTGGACCATCGGATGGAGGTGTGCCGCCGAGGTCACGGCGGCCATTTGGTCAATATTATGTTTTATACATAACTAGCTTTTTCCCGGTGCGCTTTGCTGCACCTTATCTAGATAAGTACCGGAAAATGTTGCAATGCCTTCGGTGTTATTATTTCTAAACCATCTCGTACTCGAAACATAGGGGTCCTTCATAAATTACGTGACCGATTTTCAATTTTTTTTTTTACCCCCCTCCGGTACTCTTCGTAGTGCATTTCAAAAACACTCCCCTCCATCCCCATTAAGTAACGTAGTATATGAAATAAACAATTAATTGATTAAAAAATATTCGAAAATAGAAAAAATAACTTTCGAAAAGCAAGCAAAGAAAAATTATGCCCTTACTACACTTGCCAATAGTTAATAGTCAATTTAGACGGTAAAACATGAAGATATAAGAATGAAATGGGTTGTATTAATTTAAATTTTTTCGAGTTTTTTTTTATTTTTGGTCACATTACTATATCTGAGACCCCTCCCCCCATTCGTTACTTATCGTGGTACATTTTAAAACTTCTCTCTACTAAATTGGTAACGTAATTTATGAATGACCCCATAGTTACTGCGCAAATTTGAGCTCAATCGGCTCAGTAGTTTTGGATTCTGTAGCAGCGTTCTCTATTGTAAATTTTTTGCAATTTTTCATTACCCAGTAGCAGGATATTACCAAGTAGTAACTTCATTCCTACTTCTATGTTCTTTGTTTTGTACTTCGGTTTTCTGTGTCATAAATTTGGCTCTTATGGGTTGAGACACACCCCCTTGTCCAATGCATGTCACCTTTTCTAGTAGAAGGACATCACCAAATGGTATCTGCATTCTGAGTTTCAATGTTCTGTGACTTTTACTTCTATAGCTATTCTGTATCGTAGATTTGGCTTATATGGGTGGAGCCACGCCCCGTTTTCGAATGCCCGTGCCAGTTTTTCAGTAGAAAGATCTTAATTGTTATACGACATTTAGTTCCAAAGCAATTAGATATCATAAATTTGGCCTGTGTGGCCAATTTCCCCCTTGTCTAATGTTCGCTCAAATATATAGTAACTGCCTCTTGGGCCCATAGCATCTACATATCAAGTTTCACTATCAAAACATGTACAACTCAGGAATAATAATGATTTCTAAAAAGTGGGCGTATATATAGTTAGACCACGCCCAGTTTTAGTATTGATGCCGATAGTAACCATACGAACTTATTTACCAAACCGTCTTAAGCCAAACCGAACTTATTTGCGACCAAAACCGTCTTAAATATAGCATTTTTATTGATTTGTGGGCGGTAAAAGGGGGTATGGAAAAAAAGGGGTATGGAAAATTTACTATGCGTATATTTTTCGCGCAAATGCAAACTAAAGTGAGACCTGCCAAATTATTCCAATATTCCATTTATTTCCAATTTCCCTTGCAAATATTTCCCCATATGCACCATATGAGCACACCTGTATTTGTTCACACCTGTATTGTTGTATAAATTCACTAAAATGCCTATAATTCATGAACCAATACACATACAAAGACCGTTTATACATAAACACCTTCGTATTGACGTCACCTCTCATGGGAAATTTCCAGAAACGAAATCGGTTCACGCATTACAGAGAATATCAATTTTATACACAATGCAACTTATTTTTATATATATAGATTATTGGTGTTACTTTACTTCCCACAATACACGGAGAGAAATGATATTCTTATAATAATCAAATATTTTGCTTGTTAGTCCAAGGAAACATGTTTACCCAAGTAAAGTAACAGATAAGACACTGCGCCTTCGAACCATGCCATAGTTTTGCGATCCGCACCATCTTAAATATGTTTTTATGTAACCATGTTGTGAATTACAAGCATGCCCATATAAGTTGAAGTGAAAAAAATTTGCATGATTCAATGAAAAAATTTGCTAAAAACTAAAATAACTGTCTGCGATTGATTATATTAAGAGGAGAAATACATGTAAATGCTCGAAAATCGGTAATTTTTTTGTGAATTATTTTGAGGGTGATAATATAATTAAATCATTTTACACTTTGGACATAATTTAATGACATGTGTCTGGTAATAAAAACAATTTTTTTTTAAATAAAACGGTTGCCATCGCCCAGCTTTTTCTATTGGTCTGAAATCAAAAAACAAAAAATATTTCCTTAGTTTTTATAATTCTTAAAAAATATGTTTTTTATTGTTTAAAATATTATATTAAGAGCTTTATGCCAAATAATTCATGAAGCAACAGTTTGCTACAACAACAATGTTCTTTGCAGAACAAACCAAGCTGACTAGACCATGGTTTCGTCTGAGCTACTCCGAGCTAGAACCAGTCTCAGTGGTTCTAGTAGTCCACTAACTTTGACAAGCTAATAAGCGCAAGAGCAATAAAACCAAAGCGGAATTATAGAAGCGCTATACTTTATCAAAGCAATGTTTTACCACTCCTTTGCTAGTCGCAAAATTTCAAAAAGTTGACTGCATTGATTCTGCAAAGATTTTGTTGTTGCGCTTTTTTTGTTTACTTCTTTATCACGTATCAATCTAGGTTCCAACATTTTGTTGGTATTAAACCATAGAAGGCGTGAAGAAGGTTTTTTTGAAAACAGATGTTTATTATATGCGCAGACATACAATAAAAATAAAAATATTAAATAAACCTATAGGCTAGGCATAGAGTAAATCTAAAAAAATGAGAAAAAGTAGGAAATAAAAAATTTGGTACACTTTTTAATAAAACATTCGTATTTTCGCCTATTTTTTCGACAGTTATTGCCCCCATAAAATTGTTCATTTATGCAAAATGTGTAATATTTTAGGTTTATTCTATGGGTAATTATGTTGACTAAAACCCCTCAAAATTTCAGCCCGATCGGTTAATTACTTTTTGAGACTGCAGTGGCAGCCGTTTTTTGAAAACGTAGTTTCGAGAAAATCGCATTTAAAGTTTGAGGACGATAAAAATATTAGTTTTTGCGATTTACCGATCAATCAGCAATTCCAGTCGCATACAATAGCCCTTCAGCTTCCTCGAAAAGCTGATAAAATAAAATAAAAAATAAATAAATAACTGGCTATTTCAGCCCTTGAAAGGACTTTGACCTAGCTTCTTATGATCAATTGTGTTGTGCGTGTTGCTAAGTTTGTACACAATTGACCGAGAAATGGACCTACAGGCTTAACGCCGACTCCGAACGGGATGAACGGAATGTTCTTATTCTCAAGAAGCTTTGCATGGCATTTTTATTACTCTCTGAGGTTTGCCATTGTCTGCAGAGAGGTGGCGGCTGTACAGAAAAATTATTTTAATTCAAATAATTTTCTGTCGCTGCTGGGGTTCGAACCTGGGTCTCCAGGTTCTTTGACATAGTGGCCACGCACTTAAACCAACTACGCCACGGACGCCACAAAAAGCTGATCATCTTCCAGTTTATTGTTGTTTCGTGGCAGTACATTTTACAGTAGATTTACATGTATTTCTCCGCTTAACAAGATGTATTAAGTATATTCGAGTAGTTTTTTATGATCGGTTATCCTACATCCTACATTTTTGCTGAATCGTGCAAATTGTTCTCAATTCATGGAAAATCAATATCTCAAATCAAGCAAATCATTCTAGTTTTCAACAAATTGTTGCTTGTATCAAACAAATTTTTCTCACTTCAAGCAAATATTAGTCTTGAATAGAAAGAAAGAATAGAAATAGAAACAATATTCTTGAGTTTTAAGCAAATGTTTCTTGAATTAAGCATTTTTTTTTTATAAATAACATGTGTCTTAAATTTGCCCAATTCTAGCAAAGAAATGCTTGAATTGACAAATTTACACTTGAGTGAAAACTGATATCCTATTTGCTTGATTCAAGCAAATGCTTGATTTTTTTTCTCTCCGTGTATCCTATAGAACAGACATGAGCTTCCAGAAGCACAATTGGCCCAGTTGGCCCAGCTACTAATATGTTTTATTTTATCAAATTCGTGTTTGCACATTTGTAAAAACAACAACACGTACAAAAAACTACAACAACAAAACCGAAGTTCACCAAATTTTTATAACTCGCTTTAACAACAACAATTGCATGCAAAGGCAACAAAAACAAAGCCTCACTCGACAAGGCTGAGCTTGAGATGATTGTCCCGTTACTTGTGTAACTAAAAAACACATAGAATTTGTTTTTGTTTTGCACATCAATTTTGTTACATATAAAAATGGAAATTGAGTTTTGTCGGAGTGCATTGATAATTGTTTTCTGGTTTTTTTTTTTTTTTTGCAATGATGAGCAAAAGCAATAATGAGGACAATTTTGTGTTTGTTTTAAAAAAAGAACATTGGCCCACCAATATATTTTCCTGCTCATGACTGGTATAGAGCAGTGTCCATGAACCAACAAGACAAGATCAAGCAATCAGCAGTGCGAGAAAAAAGTATTTTTTTCGTGCCACGTCATCGGTCACAAAAAAAGCTATATTGCATATGTTTTTTCATGCAAAACATGTGAAAACTTAAATAAAAGTGGAAAATTATAAAATTAACAAGTTTAATTCTCGAAAAAAGTGTTTGAATACTTTGTTTGTTTATATTTTCATGCAGTAACGAAATTTAAAGTAATTTTTTTTTGCTGTTGCAATTATTGCACGTCGCTACAGCACACTTCATTTTTATAAAAAACACAAAAAATTACTGAATTATAAAAACTAATAATTCTTTAAAACTTCAAGAAATAATTTTTCACATATAATCGCTACACGTAAACAAAACAATTTGTGACCGACGACGTCAGACCTACCAGCTTTGTTTTGTTTACAATATGGCGGCTCTTTTCTTTGCATGATCTTTATTTCTTGGTTCATGAGCAGTGTCGGCCAAAAAAATACATACACAGTTTTTTCAGTTTTGTAGTAGTGCGCGCCCAAGTGAGAGCAAAGAATCTCTCTTTGGCTTACACTGTGCAAATTTTACTTCGCAGGAGGCTTAAAGAAATTTTTGCAGAATTGAAATGAATGCAGATATATAAAAGTAAATTCAAATTAATGAAATTTCTAACTAGGTAAATAATGTGCAATATTATTTATTGTCTACGGGCCGCGTTATTAATAATAATTAAAAATAATTAAAAATAACATTAATATTAATATTTTATTAATAATATCAATATGCATATATTTATTATTAACATCAATATTACATATTTATTTGGAAAGTAATCTTTTACTAATAACATTTTACCGACTCTTAATAGTACTATTATTGTTTATATTGCATATTACTTCAAAATAAAAAAAAACACTGGTAGCGCACCCTACTTTCTTCTGACAAATTAAGTTTTCGCTTCCCCAAAACAATATTTAAAGAAAAAATATTCTAATTCCCACATTTGCTGGAACATTTTTTTTTCGTGTAAGCATTTAAAATTACGTAATAAATTGCGCGCATGCGTTGTATCGAAGAGTGATGTTAACTATCCAAACTGTGAAACCTAAATAAGAGCGTTGAGCGGCGCGTTACCAGCCGCTTTGCGTTAACGCTGAATTGTCATCCCTAAATAAAAGCGGCGGCTTTATGTCAGATGCGCAGGCAGCCAACAAATTTTTCACAGAAATAGCAATATTTTCGAAGTCTGCAGCCAACTTTACTTCCTAACGCTCTGTCAAAATTGGATTTTCCAACCGCTCAGCGTTGCCGTCGCGTTATTATGGTTTGCTTCATACAATTCATATTAGCATGACGATTTTTTGACAGATAAACAACGCTGACGCTCTTGTTTAGGTTTCACAGAAAAGCGAAACATCGACTGAGCGCTCTTGCTACGAATAATCGGCAGCGTCCAAAAATAATAAATACAAGATTATGCCATGCGCATGTTTGCCTACGTCACGATCGACCCATTGTCAAAATCAGCTGTTTTTCACTGAACAAAACATAAAAAAACAACTGTAGCTGAAAAAAGAAATAGCACAGAACTATTTCGCACTATTTTTCGTCTTTTCTTGCACGAACAGAAAATCAGTGAGAAGAACAGAGAAAGTGTCATTTCCTATCTACGTCACGAAAGACCTAACGTCTTGCGCAGAACGGTGCAACTTTGTCTGCCTCTGATGGCGTAATCTGATTTCTATTATTTTTGGGCAGCGTCGGTGTAAAAGCACGACAGCCAGTTTTATGTCGGTGTAAATATACGAAGTTTCACGAAGCACGCGTGCATAGGCGTCGGCCGACACTGGTATAGAGTTATTTAGGGTTTTAGGCATGACTGACAAGAACAATCAAACAGATGCATCTCATACAAGTCGAGCCACATCTTTCGAAACAAGTTGAAAATTTCTTTCATTCTACTGAAACTTCTACCAGAAATTTTGAATTCAGGTGCCTGAGACCAGCCTTTAAAATATATGGTCCAAGTCACGACTATCCTTCCAAATTCAAAAGTTTGCAATCAATATTAACGTAGAACTAGATTTAGCCACATGTCAAGTTGTAACAATCATTTGCAGTATCTACAGCATCTATAAAGATATTAGATAAGCCAGTTATAGGGTTACCATCATGCCAATTAAAGCTAAAATTTCTTTAAGCTTTCATGTCAAAGGAACAATCTCGACATGCGAACGGTGACGCTGACGAAAAAGGAAAATTGACAGCTTAACAAAACCAAAAATTAAAAACTAACCAGAAAAATCTATGGCTCGTTGGCTGGAAATTATTATGGCCACTGCTTTTTATGGCTTATGGTACATTGGCAAATTCACTTTAAGGCAAAAATGCAGCGGACAAAGATTTTGAATTGATTGCAGTTTGAAAGATATTAAAAGATATCTGCTCGACTTTTGATCGAAAGAAATCACAACTTTTTTTTTCTTTTGGGGAGATTTGGAAATACTATGGCTGTTGTTGTTACTGGTGTTGTTGCTGGTGTTATTGTTGCTGTTGTTGTTATTATTGTTGCTGTTGTTGTTGTTGCTGCTGTTGACTAAACTTAACCAACTCTAAACTAAGTTAACATCAAGCGTTTTGCAACTGAATTTTTTATTTGATGAAATATAATAAAAATTTGTCTTCTTGCTAAGACTTCAAAAAAAAAAAAAAAAATAAAAAAAAAAACATAAAAACAAGATCAAAGCATGTTGACTCGCTTCAGTTGGAAGCAACATGTTTTTTTTAATATTTGGCAACTGCAAATAAGTTGTCAGTCAGTGATGGCTGTTGGTCGGCTGTCAGTTGATGTTATGTTGTCAACATAATCGTCATCATCAGCATCATCAACGGTGCATATTGGCGCCATTGGCGTTTGACTAGTAAGTAAAAAGAATTTAAAGTAGTTCCCAAACATTTTTGAGCCCAACTTGACACACATAACTGCTCAAAAAAAAAAAACCAAATCCCTCTATTGAAAAACTGCTGAAAATTACTAAACTTGACTTTTTGGTAAAAATAAAACAAAAAAAAAAACAACAGGCTGTTAATGCTGCGCAAGGTTTTAGCCACCGCTATACGCAACATTTAAAAAATGCAGCAAGTTTTGCGTTAATTAGAAAGAAAAAAACACAGAAAACGCAATATGCGTGAAGCAAAATGTTGCCGAATATCTTGAATATATGTTGTTGAATGTGAATAAATTTCATGTTCGATTGATATTCAATGAAGTTTAATGCAATTTAATTAAAGTTTAATGCAATATCCAGTGCTGGTTGTTGCAATTGTAGTGGAGGAAAAAAAAAATGCTGCCAAAGGTTGCCAAGAACTCGATTATGCAGAACATATGGCAATCATAATTTTAGTTTTTATTGCCAAGTTAAAAAAAAATCTACAAAAAAATTACACACACACATTGCATGGACAAATAGTTCAGCAACAGTAGCTAGCAACAACAGCAACATTTTAACAAAACTACTAGCAACTTTAAGAACAATTACAAGCTCATAAAAGTGTCAATTTAACGTAAGTTAGCCTGAGACAAAAACACAAAAACAACAGCAAAACTGAATCCAACAAGAACAACAACAAAAATTTCACAAAACACTTGTTGGCTTTTGACCAAATCAAGCTTGAGCTAGCAACAGTTGTTAGAAGAATTTATATGCAACCAAATTAAAAGTAAGTCAGTTGTTTTTTTGTTCTTGTTGTTGCTTTTGTTGTTGTTGTTTTATTGCGGTTCTTTTGTTGGGAATTTTTGTTTTTATGTTAAGGGTATGTTTATAACTGCTGGTGACGGCATTTTTTGTTCTTTGCTGTTGTTGCTCAACTTTGTGTTGACAACAATTATAAATCGTAGCTTAAAAAACTGAAAATTGACGTTTTTTGTGAAATATTGAAAACGAAATATCAGCCAAAAAAAAAAAAAAGTGTAATTTTGCCCAAAAGCAAAAAACGAAATTTTACACAATAAAAATGCAAAATCGCCTAATATTTTTTTTCGTATGGAAAAATCGCTCCCATATACACCAGGTTGATGGTCTTAATGTCCACATAAGGTAAAAATAAGGAACATGTATTTTTTATGCTGATCACGATAGTGAAAAGAAAAGAAAAGTAATAGGAGTCTAATAGATATAGAAATAGAAATAGATTTTCGGCAGAACATGTCATTCTCCTTTCCAAAAAGAGAAAAATGGGATTCGAACCACCCTTTTAGTGAACACGATATCCAGATCTTCACTGATGGATCCAAAATGGAGAATGGCACGGGAGCCGGAGTCTACTGTAATAAACTACAAATATCCCTGTCATACAGACTTCCAGATTACTGTAGCGTCTTTCAAGCAGA
This sequence comes from Pherbina coryleti, assembly GCA_943735915.1. Classification (NCBI taxonomy): domain Eukaryota; kingdom Metazoa; phylum Arthropoda; class Insecta; order Diptera; family Sciomyzidae; genus Pherbina; species Pherbina coryleti. Next base: position 55,358,101 of record OX030950.1, read on the forward strand.
AATTTTTGCGATCGAGAAAGCAGCTACGACAACCCAATCAAGGAACATCAATACATCAAGGATTACAATCTTTGTGGACAGCCAGGCTGCGATAAAAGCACTCCGCAGCGAAACAACTAAATCGAAATCTGTACTGAGCTGCCGGCAAGCTCTCATCAGAATCAGTCCTCCCCACAAGATCAATATCTGCTGGGTCCCCGGTCATCGTGACATAGAGGGAAACGAAATAGCAGACAGACTGGCTAGGGAGGGCTCTGAACTGGAAAGAAGTTCTGTGATTGGGTCGATCATTGCTCCAATCGGAGAATTCAAGAAGAAAATAAAGCCAGAAATAACACAAATAACTCTTGGTCAAATAGAGACGACTGTGTTATCTCTCACCATGTCTGGCCTAAACTCTGCGAAAAAAGGGCCCAATCCCTACTTTCAATGAGTAAAAATGAAACTCGCATCTTAATAGGGGTCCTCACGGGCCATTGTTGTATAGGCACAATGGCCTCGCGACTAGGAATCCCGCACCCAGACTTCTGCAGAAACTGTAGAGATGTCGAGGAAACAGAAACCATCAAGCATCTACTTTGCGAGTGTCTCAATCTCCAACAACGCCGACTTCGCCACATGGGAAGCAGAGTGTACGGAGAACTGCAAGAGCTCGTGGACGTACCACTGATGGATCTTTTCAGATTTATACGGAGCACCGGTTGGTTCAACCAACCTTGCTCCAGAGCCTAAGACTCTATTTGGTTTTGCCACAGTAGGTCCACAGACAAAGGGAACCACAATGGACCAATAGGCCCCCGTGTAGGCAACGTCGGGTTGCCCTTCCCTCCTAACCTAACCTAATAGGAGTCTAAAGTTGTGAAAATGGGCCTAAAAACCTGTGATTTTTTATTTTGCCACAAAAGCAAGCGCTATGGATATCAAAACAAAAAGGTTATGATATTACCTATTAAGGTTTTAACCAAGATATAACACTAACACTTGACGGTTCACCGTTTTACGAAATAACCAAAACAATAATTTCTGAATATAGAGTGTACTTGTATATTATACTCGTACACCCACGTTTTCTTAATCAGAACAATATTTACATACATTTTATAAAATTACTAGCCTTTTCCCGGCGCGCGTTGCTGCACCCTGCAACTATATGGGAACATAATAGGTGTATTCAAAACTTTTCTTAGACTCATAGTTTGACACCACTGTTATTTTCCACTGCCCGTTACAGTTTCCCAGCAGCAGGAGATCACCAAATAGTTACTCTATTTTGAGTTTGTTTGTAAGTATTGCTACTTTTACTTTCAAAGCTATTCGATAAAACAAATTTTAACTGTATGGGCGGAGCCACACCCTCTTATATAATGCTCATCCCAGTTTTCTAGTAGATGGACATTACCCAGTTTTAGTACAGTTGCCGACAGTGAGCATACAAACTTAATTACAAAAATGTAGCCCAATCGACGGAAACCGTAGGAAATATTGCATTTTTATTAATTTGTGGGCGGTAAAAGGGGGTGTGACAGAAATTTAAGCCATCTTGTACTTGAAAAAAATGTGCTGCCAAAATTTCAGCTCTATCGGCTCAGTAATTGTGAAGTTTACAGCCATCACACAGACAGCGTTTTGCTTTTTGTATATATATTTTGGATAAAGATTGTTGAAGTTTGCACACTAAAACATACATCTTTAACAAGGTTGTAACCTTGTCAGTTTTGTTGTTTGAGTTGCATCCCTGATCAAAGCATATCTTTGTATCCCTGATTTATAAAACATAAGTTGTATCCCTTAAAAATACAGAAAATTATTCTGGTACATTTTGTTAAGCTTGGTATACTAAAAAATTTATAATTGATACAGTCCACCTTGAAATAAAATAAAAAGAACAATAAAATATACAATACATATTTTATTTAAATGGAAACATTTTTGGTCTATCGAGTCGGATTGTTGCGAGTTTGTTGAAATTCAGCAACAAGGTGTCCAGCATCAACAATTGCACACATAGCGGAGCACCAGCTCAGACATATATAGTAATTTTATCGGAGCACCAGCTCAGACACATGGTGTATTGCTATCGGAGCATCAGCTCATAGCACACAATATACACTTTCCGTTTATTCACAAAGAGCACGACACTTTCATCGGAGCACCAGCTCAGACACATGGTCTATCGTGGTCGGAGCATCAGCTTACGGCACACACAGCTATAGCGCATAACAAGTTCATCGCAGCTACACAAGGGTCACACAAGGAACACGCATTGCAACAGCAGTGCTCTTCAACATCTAGAAAGCACCCAAAAAACAACCCTTATTTAAAGTTTCATCTCAGCCACACAAGGTGTGCAGTATAAGAATTGCAGCAGGTCAGCGTAGCTTGATCAAAGTTCGCAGCATAAAAGCGCCATTTATATTTCTGATGCAAACTGGTGATATTTTCTTAAGTATTCATTTTATATGCAATAATATTAATGTATGTCTAAGTTTAAAACAAGCAATTATATTCGCATCATATAATCGGTTGTTGAATTCAGTTAACCTTTGACTAAAAAAGGTGAAATATTTTGGCGTAAATGCTGTGGTGGGTTAAATTTTGCCCCTTTTAAGTTTTTGGAAAATTTTGCCAAAACAAAGAAAAAGATTTTTTTTGATTTATTGCTTTATTGGAATAAGATGGCACATTTTTAAATAAATAAAGTAGTAAAATAAAGAAATCAAACTTTTAGTTAAACAAAACAAGGATTTTATTTCATATTCACTTTTCTTAAAACTTTTCTTAAAAATAAATAAGAGAGGGTAAAGTTTGCCACCGCCACAGTAGTTAGAAGTTAAGAGTTCAATATTTGCTACAATCACAATACAAGGGGTTTGAAAAATATTTAAAACTTGGTTGCATATCTAAGTATTTATTTGCGTTGAAAGTTGAATTCACCAAAAAATGAGATATATATCAAAATTGATGTTAAACATATATTAGTGGCGCAACATTCTTTTTAACTTTGATAACCTTTTCTTAACTTTAATTATATAAATTTAACTTATATTACAACTTTTCATGAAATAATTTTAAAGAGAAATACTCAAGGTACATTTCACATTTTGCTCTCCCGATTTTTGTTTTTTGTTTTCGTAAACAATGGATGGGTTTAAGAAAAGAAGACAAAGTGTCAAAGCCGCTATCATGCGCATACACAATTTTTGCATAAATCAAGATGTTAGCTTTGATGAAATTAAAGTTCGAGTTGTCAAACTTGATGAACTTTTCAGACAATTTGAAGAAGTTCAATTAGAAATCGATTCTCTTACAAGGTCTCCTGACGAGGTAGTGGCTGAAGAGATTTATCGGAGTGAAATAGAAGAGAGCTATTTTGCTGTAAAAACTATCGTTACTATTCGAGCACGTGAGGACGAAACGAATCGTACTAGTATGGAGAATCCAGCTGCAAATAATGATATGACAACAGCCATGCAAACTCTCATGGACAACCAGAGTACAATGGCACTTTTAATGGAAAGAATTTCTACAAATTCTCGTTCCGGAGCGACATCTACATCTTTAAATACCAACGACCAACAACATCAGAATATATTGAAACTGCCAAGTATACAAATTCCAGAGTTCGATGGAACATACGTCGACTGGATTCGTTTTCGTGACTTATTTGAAGCCATGATTCATAATAAACTGAATCTTTCTGGTGTAGAAAAGTTCGAGTATCTGCAAACGCGACTTAAAGGGGATGCGTTATCACTTGTAAAGCACTTAAGGCCCACAAACGAAAATTATCAAATTGCTTGGGACATTATTAAGAAGAAATTTGACAAATCAGATAAAATCAAAAAAGCATATTTTGAATTATTATTTGATCAGCCGCCTATAAAAGTACCCGTGAGTTCTGAAATCAAACGTTTGTTCAACAACTCAAATGAGACCATCAATGCCCTAAAGGCCCTTGAAGAACCTGTGCAACATTGGGACTCTATATTGTTGTTCCACATGGAAAAGAAGTTGGATCCAGAAACAATGACGTTGTGGTGCAGGGAGCGTAAGTCGGATTCGGTTACGTTCCAACAATTTTTAGACTTTTTGGAACAACGTCTTTTGGAGGTAGAGAGCGCTCAACCGAGCAAGTCCAACTATCAAAATGTTGCAAGTAATCGCAATCGTAATCAATCAAGTGTGCACACTTCACTGGTACAATCATGCCCAGTTTGTTCGGAACAGCATTTCATATTTCAATGTGCTAAATTTAAGGCGCTTACTGTTGATGATCGTGGCAAGGTAGTGCGTAATAACAATCTTTGTTTCAATTGCTTACAAGTAAATCATCGGGCATCAGAATGCCAGCGTTCGTCGTGCAAGAAGTGCAAAGCTAAACACAACACGTTGCTTCATCGAGAGTCAGCACCAACCATTGAACAGCGTCATAGCTCACAGGAGTCTAACGTATCTAGTCAATGGCAGAGTTTGTCGTGTGCAATCAATTCGAATAATCAAGATAATTTTAGTTATATGACATTGTTGCCAACAGCGATTGTCATGGTTCAGGATGGTACCAATAATTTCCAGCCTTGCAGAGTCTTACTTGATTCTGGAGCTCAAGCCACGCTTATCACAGAAGCATGTGCACAACGTTTGCAATTAAAAAGAACTCACGACCAGACGATTCTTTACGGCGTTGGTTCGACTGGCGGTTGCAAGACCCGAGGCAAGGTTGAGCTTTATTTGAAATCTTCGCTTAATAACAACATTCTCAAGGCTGAAGCCTTTTGTTTATCCACTTTGACACAGAATCTTCCTGCGCACAAGATATGCAGCAATAAGTTTGAGTTTTTTAAAAAGTTGAAACTGTCTGATCCTGGATGTGATACACCAGGTCAAATCGATATAATATTAGGCGCTGATATGTTTTCTGAATGCGTTTTACCAAATAAAGTTGTGCATCCGACTGGCTCACCGTGTGCAATGTCAACCATATTTGGCTGGGTTATAGTTGGCAAAATCGCAATACCACAAAAACCACGAATTTGGGCTGCACATGTGTCCTTGGATTTTTCTGAGCAACTTCATCGGTTTTGGGAGATAGAAGAACTCCAAAGCAGCACACGATTTTTAACTGATGAAGAACAACGAGCAGAACAACATTTCCAACAACACGTTCAGAAAGAAGCGTCCGGAAGATACATTGTAAGGCTTCCATTCAAAACTGATGAGCGTGATTTCGGTGACACAAAATCAGCATCGATGAAGAGACTTCACAGCATGGAACGTCGGTTTCAAAATAATAAATCACTACAGAAAGAATATATAAAATTCATGCAAGAATATATCGAGTTGGATCATATGGAACTTTCATCAAACTCATCAGCCAACGCGGGTTATTATATACCACACCATTCAGTGATCAAGCCTAGCAGTACTACAACCAAACTTCGAGTCGTTTTCGATGCCTCTTGTAAGGGGTCAAACGGCGTTTCACTCAATGATCGGTTGATGGTCGGCCCAACAGTACAGAATGATTTATTTACTATACTATTAAAGTTTCGAAAATATAAAATAGCGTTTTGTAGTGATATCGAGAAAATGTACCGTCAGGTATTAGTTCATGCTGACGATCGTGCATTTCAAAGCATTGTTTGGAGAACCAATAAGGATGAATCACCAAAGACATACAATCTCAAAACCATAACGTATGGCACGGCTGCAGCTCCTTTCCTAGCCATAAGAACTTTAAAGCAAGTTGCAATGGACTGCCTCGCATCGCATTCCACAGTAGCTGAGAGCATCAATCAGTGCTTTTATGTTGATGATTTTATGTCTTGTGCTACAGATTTAAGTCACGCAATCAAACTAAAGGACGAACTTTGCAGCATTTTGTCAAACGCTGGATTTAATCTTCGAAAATGGTGTTCTAACTCTTCTCAATTTCTTGAAACAATTGATTTTAAAGACAGAGAAAACTCATCAGAAACTGTTATTGACGAATCCCAAACAGTAAAGACTTTAGGCCTGTTATGGGATACTGCAACGGATGCATTTAAATATAGTGTTTATCTATCACCAATGACGCAAGAAGTCTCCAAACGAACAGTGCTTTCAGACATTTCAAAAATCTTCGATCCAATTGGTTGGTTGGCACCAGTTGTGGTATCCATGAAAATGTTCATGCAGAGATTGTGGCTCAAGGGAATTTGCTGGGATCAACCACTGCCAGAAGATATTTTGCATCGATGGATTGAACTTAGAAATAGTATCGCTTTAATACCAGAACTTCGAATTCCAAGATGGCTGCAGTTCTCAGACGAACAAAATGTGGAGATACATGGTTTCGCAGATTCATCGGAGCTTGCATACGCTGCAGCAATATACCTAAGAGTGGTACACGCAGATGGTACCATTTATACAAATCTTATTGCTTCAAAAACAAGAGTAGCTCCGGTTAAACAAGTCAGCCTTCCACGACTTGAATTGTGTGCGGCCCACTTAATGGTTAAACTGGCAGTGAAGGTTCAAGGCGCACTAGACATTCATCATGCAACACTATATGGTTGGTCGGACTCAACCATAGTACTATCATGGATAGCAGATCATCCACGCAGATGGAAAAATTTCATTGCAAATAGGACCTCATACATCATTAATGTCATTCCTGCCGAGCACTGGCATCATATTTGTTCGCAAGAAAACCCAGCAGACATAGCCACCCGCGGAACGTCACCCTCTGAACTCATTAACAACCATCTATGGTGGAAGGGGCCTCTAGTATTGAGGACACTTAATTGGTTCCCTGAGCATGCATTCGAAATTCCAACTGATGTTGATATGGAGGAAAGAAAAAACGTTATTGTGCATGTTTCGACAATTGAACCTGATTTATTTGATCGGTTCTCAGATTTCAATAAATTACTCAGAATTACTGCACTTCTTCTTCGTTTTTTGCAAAACTGCCAATCACAAAAATATGAGAAGTCATATGGGTTCTTAACTTCAAGGGACCTACAATCATCACATACAACGCTTATCAAAAAGGATCAACAAAAATCATTTTTATCAGAAATTCGCGTGTTAACATCAAGTAACCAGCTACCAGCAAACCACAAGCTAGCAGCCCTTGCCCCATTCATCGATGACGATGGTTTGTTACGAGTTGGTGGTAGGTTAGAAAATGCAAATATTGCCTACGACCAAAAGCATCCTTTAATTTTAAGCAAAGATAGTCATCTTACGGAACTTATAGTTAAGGACTACCATCACAAGTATTTACATGCAGGTTGCCGTCAGCTTCAATATCTTCTTGGTCTCAAGTACTGGATACCATCCGTCATTTACGTCATAAAGAGATGTGTATACAAATGCACAACATGCATGCGATTTCGTGGCAAACCATTTGAACAACAAATGAGCAATCTACCTCAACATCGACTAGAGACAGTATCAGCATTTGTTAACACAGGAATCGATTTTGCGGGTCCGTTACAAATCCGGTCTTGGAAGGGGCGTGGAAGCAAACTTTATAAATGCTGGATATCGATCTTCGTTTGTCTTACAACAAAGGCTATACACTTGGAGCTAGTGACAGAGCTATCTACGGCAGCATTTCTAGCAACGTTGCGAAGATTTATAGCTAGAAGAGGCAAGCCAGCTCACATCTTCTCGGACAATGGCACGAATTTTGTTGGTTGCAATCAAAATCTGAGAGAACTATTACAATTTATGCAAAGATCAGAAACACAGGACAATATCACTAGAGAAATGTCACAACAACATATTCAATGGCATTTTTCACCGCCAGTTGGCCCACACTTTGGTGGATTGTGGGAGGCAGGAGTAAAGTCTACAAAGTTTCATCTAAATCGTGTTTTGGGTGATGCTTTAGCAACATTTGAAGAAATGCACACAGTTCTTTGTCAAATAGAAGGTTGTCTTAACTCTCGACCACTTTGTGCTAAATTTGATGGTGATCCGGATCCACTCACTCCAGCACATTTCCTGATTTTTCGACCAATGTCATCAATTCCAGATGAAGGCAACTTGTCATCAAAAATCAACCACTTAAACCGATGGCAATACTTGCAACGACTTGTCAGTCAATTTTGGAAACGATGGTCAACTGAGTACTTAACACAATTGCAAAAACGTCCTAAATGGAATAAAAAACTACAAAATCTAGAATGCAATGATCTTGTTATCATCAAAGAAGACAACTTACCACCTACACAATGGTCAATTGGAAAAATTATCGACACACATTCAGGTGCTGATGGTTTGGTAAGAGTAGTCACTGTCAAAACCGCTAAGGGTTGCTACAAACGTCCCATTATTAAACTTTGTCCATTGTTTGTTGACATTTGAAAGCGGAAGCATTCAACGGGGGGCAGAATGTTGAAGTTTGCACACTAAAACATACATCTTTAACAAGGTTGTAACCTTGTCAGTTTTGTTGTTTGAGTTGCATCCCTGATCAAAGCATATCTTTGTATCCCTGATTTATAAAACATAAGTTGTATCCCTTAAAAATACAGAAAATTATTCTGGTACATTTTGTTAAGCTTGGTATACTAAAAAATTTATAATTGATACAGTCCACCTTGAAATAAAATAAAAAGAACAATAAAATATACAATACATATTTTATTTAAATGGAAACAAAGATTATTGGTTATAACTTTTGATTGGTTAGAGATAATAAGATAATTTTTTCTAATAAATTAATTTCTTAGCTTTTATATTTTTACGAAAATATAAAAACACAATATTGGAAAAAAAAATTTTCTTCGAAAAAATCAAGGGATAGGCCTTGCTTTTTGAATCACAAAAATGGTTTTTAATTTTTTCGTAAAATTGAAATAAGTTTTGCTTATAGATGTTATAACTTTTAAATAGAGTTGACAATTTGTGAATTTGAATTTAAATTAGTTTTACAACAAAAACAAATTTTGAGCCTTTTTTTGAGGAAAAATCCTAAATTTTAGACCTTTTTTGAAAAAAAAATTTAATATATATATACTCAACTAACGGTATTTTTGCAATAAGGTTTTCATAGTACTTTGATGAAGCTTTAAGACAAAAAAAAATTCAACCAAATGTATACAAATGCAGCGGAGATATTTGAATCGAAAGTCACAAAGTTAAATTTCTGAATGTTTTTTTCTTATTATTAAGCAACGATGTTGCATTAAATATATCGTTGTGGTAAAATTTTTCATAGCTTTCAAGATATGTTCATGTTTTTGATGTCAAAATAACGGAAATTTTTTTAGTTTTACTAAATTTAAAAAATATTTAATATTTTGTAAATATCTGAATATGTAACCTAAGAAAACAACTAAAAATATGCGATTTTGTAAAAAATTTGTATTACTGGTGTCCTGTATCTGGTGTCCAAGGTGGTTCAAAGAAGATTCCGTCAAAAATATCATCGTGCCTAAAAACTACTATATACCAATTTTTAATCTAATCGCATGAGCGGTTTGGGAGTTTTAGGTGGTTTTGTAAAAAATGTGTACTATAGCGCCCTCTGGTGTTCAAGATAGGTCAAAAACGATGGCAGCAGAACACTCAACGTACATGAAACTCACTGTATACCACTTTTCATTCTAATCGCATTAGCAGTTTATGAGTTTTAGGCAGTTTTGTAAAAAATTTGTACTACAGCGCCCTCTGGTGTTCAAGGTGGATCAAAATTGATAGCGCACAAACACGCACCGTACCAAAAAACTTCTATACACAAATTTTCATGCTAATCGGATGAGTAGTTTAGGAGTCTATTGCGGCCTTACAAACATAGCTCCTTTTTTATATATACATATAGATATATTTTTTCAATTTCGCGTGAATTTGGCGCGTTTGCATTTGTTTTTGAAGTGATAACTTCTTTAGGCGCGTTTGGCAATTTCTGATCAGTGATTTTCTTGATTCAATCGTCAGCATACAACTATATTTTGCCGCTGCTTTTATATGTTCGAACATGTGCGCACTTGCATCGTAGTCGTTGCGTTTGTATTTTGTTGTTCTTGTGTTGCAACATATATATCATGCGTGCGTAGGTTTGTACCTTTTACAGTGTGTACCTTTTACATTTTTTATAAAATGAACCAAATTAAATTTTTCCATTCTATAATACATGGAAAAAATTTAATTTTTTTAGTGCTTGAATTGTTTCCGGATCGTTGACATAACATCGGTCCTTCACGGTTCCCCACAAAAAAAAAGTCCAAAGTAGTAAAAACGCAGCTCCGAGGCGGCCAATTGAGAATGCCAAGACGGCTGAAAACACGATTTAGGAATTAAGTGCACAAAAGATCGATTGTGGCATCTAAGAACTTTAGAAGAACTATTCTCGAATAAATCAAGAAAAAAAAAAAACAAACATATTAAAATTTAAAGCGTAGTCAGTTGCAGTTATTTATGTACATTATTAACATATAGTTAGTTATTATTTATGTACACAGATACATATATCTTTTAGTATTGGAAAATGAGAAGTTATCTTTTCTATCGTGTGGTCATAGGCACACACCATCTTTTTTTTTTTTTGGGCTTTCATTCACAATGTACAAAGTCCCAACATTTTTGGGTGATTATTTGGGTTTTGAATTTTTGGCAATTGGGTTTTGGGCAATTGTGTTTTGGGCGATTGTTAGTACAGCCAATTTTTATAGAGAGATACATAGTAGCATACATAGTGCCCTAAAGTTAACTTCGAAAGGGATATGGCCCAAATACATGGCCCAAAAGAAGGCAAAGCAGATATAGAAACGAGTATATTTTCTTGATCAGCAGCACGATTTTGAATCGATTCATTCATGGCAGTCTATATGTCTGTCTACCTGTGTGTAAATACAATTTCCTTTTGGAGCTATCATATTGAAATTTGAATACAAAGGCTATCCATTTTAAAGTAAGAAAGTAAAGTATAAAAAAAACACACTAAAAAATGCAGATTTCGATAAAATTTTTACTTTGTTATAATTTTTGGATTTTACCATTATAGTGGAAATTCCAAAATATCATTTTGGTGAAAAAACAAGCTACAGGTCAGATTTTTTTTTTAATTTAATTAAATTTTTCTAATATTTCGTTTTTCTTTATAAAACATCTTCAGAAAACGCATAAAAAATTCAATTAATAAACGACTTAACTGATTTTAGTAAATAAAGTTGTAGCATTTTAATATGTTTATTTAATTTTATAATTCTTAAAAAACATATTTTTGCAGAATCAATGCAGTCAACTTTTTTAAATTTTGCGACTAGCAAAAGAGTAGAAAAACACTGCTTTGATTAAGTAAAAAGCGCTTCTATAATTCCGCTTTGGTTTTATTGCTGTTGCGCTTATTAGCTTTTCAAAGTTAGTGGACTGCTAAAACCACAGAGACTACTGATGAGTCAGAGTAGCGTCCGACGAAACCATGGTCTAGTCTGCTCGGTTTGTTCTGCAAAGAACTTTTGTTGTTTTAGCAACCTGCTACTTCATGAATTATTTGGCATAAAGCTCTAAATATAATTCTTAAAAAATATGTTTTTTAAGAATTAAAAAATTAAATGATTTTAGTTAACTTAAATGCACGAAAAAACGAAAAAAAACGAAAAACAGCATCTAACATCAAATAAATACCACTTGACGACGGTCATAAAAAGTCCTGTAGCTCGTTTTTTTTCACCAATTAAAAGGTCAAAAATTTAATCAAAATATCATTTTCATGTCAATATCAAATTCATTTCAATATCAATATTATTAAAATGTCCTACACGGAAGTTTTTGCAGGACTCAATCCTTTTGACTCAACGATTTTTGCGCACAACTCGGGCACTAGTTCGGCCATGACTTATGGAATATTGGGTTTTAATTGCTCAAGAGTTTAAGGTTCATCCGCGTTAACACGATCTTTTGCGTAGCCCAACAAAAAAGTCCAGAAGCTTCCAGAAAGAACCGCACGATATCGGAAGCCAATTGACATCATCAAATCTCGAAATAAGTCATCCTGGAAATTTCTGTTGCAATAACGCAGTAATTGTTGTGTGGCTTGTGGCCCCATATTGTTTGAAACCACATATCGTCCAGATTCATATTTTCAATTTTAGGCAAAAAAAAATCGGTTAGCATACGGCCATAGCGACTGTAACGGTTGCTCCTTGATCGTTTTCGAAAAAATACGGACCAATGTCACCACCAGATTATAATGCACACCGGACAGTCACTTTTTGTGGATGTAATGGCTTCTTTACAATGGAACTGGATAACCTTTTATAAGGTTTTGACCTGAAAATCAAGGTTTGAAAAACAAATTTGATAATAAATCGTATGGAAACCACGCCTTATTCTCAATTTATTTGATTTGAATGATTTTTTAAAACGTTAAAATCTCTTAAGTAGACGTTTGCTTTAAAATTTTTTTAAAAATCCTTTCCTTTATCTACACGGGCATTATAAAGTATGTGCAAGTATGCAAAAGGTGAAAGGTTCCAAAGACGATATATTTCACAATCACTTAGTAGTTGTCATATGTTGGCATTTGCCATTTGTAAACCCGGAAATTTATCCTGTAATTTAACATATTGGATTAAAAAACAGAATTAATCGAATTTTATTACAAAAATCGCATTCCATATCAGTTATGATTTCGATAAAAATGTTCACGAAAAATTTTGAGCCAATTTTTCTCATAATCATGTACCCTCTGAGACATGTGTGCGCAACGTAATCATAAAATTCCAAGAGACTGGCTCAGTGTAAGATGCGAAGATACCGCAACGACTTCACCCCCGACGTTCGACTGAAAATATCGACGCAGTGAAGGAAAGATGACCTCAATTCGTCACCTTACTTAAGAACTCGACCTCTTTATGTATGCAAAAAATGTATGCGTAAAAGGTGTAATTGAACAAAGAAGTGCAGCCAGCGGGCCACCAGTAGGCCAAAAATTCTCTGATTGGATCTTGGAAAACAAGAATGGTGACGGTGATTTTTGCAAAAAAAACTCGTGTCTCGAAAGTTCATTTTCGCATTGGCAACTACGTTTATAAGCAAAATTACCTCACTTGAGGATCCGAAAACCCGCGAGTGATCAGGAGATGCCAATGCACCGACAACGAGGGACTTTTTGGTACAAATTGTGGGCCGGAGACATCTTAGGGCCGTTATTTTTCGAAAATGACGACGAAAGAGCCAAACAGTAAATGTAGTGCACTACAGAGACGTAATATGGAGTATATGGACACAGATGACCTCTACTTTTAATGGGATGAACACGGACGACCTCTACGTATCACAAAAGTCGGAAAACAATTGAGTAAGAAGTAACGATACCTACTTCGAGTTTTCGAACCCATTTTTGGGTTAATATTCCAAACTCAATATTAGTGGTTGTTTTTTTTTCAAGTTATTCAATATTCACATATCTGTGCACCACAGCACAATTTCCGGATTTTTGATTAAGAATATTGGCAGAGCTAATTTCACATTTAAAAGCATCTATTCATAAAAATTATATAATTAGAAGAAAACTGCTGCATAGAAGCACATAACAGCACACATCACGTGCATCGCATAGATTACTTTATTTGCAGGTACTCTTTTTCACTAGTACCTAATTGCCATAATTTTTTAAACAAAACAAATAAATCAATTATAATAAATTGATAGTTATAATTTCCATTTGAAACAAATTATTTCAATTATTAAATCATATAAGCTTCCGTACTTTTTTTCGCAAATTTTCCTAAAAAAAAAAAAAAACTGTGCCCGAAAAGTTTTATCTCCAATTTACGAACATAAATAATAAACTGCAGATCTTGCTATAAAAGACAACACAGGCAACACATAAACGACGTTGTTGTCACTTGAACAAACAACCAACTGCTGCGCCTGCATCCTTTTACAAGCATTACAAAAACAACAACATCAGTGACAAAACTGATTGTTTGGTCAGTTGGCCAAATGGCAGCAATTGTTGTTGCTAGTGCGCTGTTGTTGCTTGTTTGGCATGTTTAAACGTACGTTTTTAGAGGAATGTCTGAATGTATGAATGAATGAATGAATGAATGAACAAACGCTGAAATGGGTGAGTGAATGAATGTCTGAATGAGCGTTTGTTTTATGAGAAAGTAATTGTTGCATAACCGTGACCAAAAAAAAATAGCTGCAGCAATAACAGCAATAATAGCAATATTAGCAACACCAATCAAATAATATATCATAAGTATGTGAAAATTTTCAAACGGAAAAGTATGAAACAACTCCAAAATGCAGCAACAATATCAAAAACTATGGCATGAAAAAAATGTTGCATGTTGCAAGTAACACGTTTCCAGTTACAAGAAAAAAAATTAAGTGACTGGTTAAAATTTATCTGCAAAGCGATTTTTTTTATAATTTTTGAAATAGAATTGCTTCACCTCAAATTCTATTACCAACATTTAAAAAAAAAAATTTAGGAGTATTCACGATGCAGTGTATTTGTATTAAATTAGCATTTTGACGTGGCAACGTTACGTACCAGTTCGTAGGTTGAAAATCCCCTTTTTCCAATTGTATGGAATTGTTACGCTCTGGGTATAGGGGCTAAGAGAAAGGATATGATGCGACAATAAAGGTTATTTCTTCGACCTTATGACGAAAATAAAAGAAAAATTAAAGATTGTAGTTGGAACGCGGTGGGAGCTGCTTAAGCATCGAAACTGCAAATTTGTTACATGAAATTATTACTAGCTATGTACAGGTGCTGCGGTGAAAAAATTTTATAAGCCAGTAATTTACTGGTTCATAGCACTCACGACAAAAATATGCAAAAAACTCACGACATCATGAGACCTCGGGAGAGCCGCTCTAAGATCGAAAATGCAACAAACATTATTACTCGGTGAGTATGCAATACGCAAATAAATACGATAAACATATAAAAGTAAATTATGATATCGTCAGGCCATAGCTTGCATCAAATTATGACGGCTAAGAGAAAAGATATGATACGACAGTAAAGGTTACTTCTTCTAAGTAGAGTCATGCTACCTTAAGTTTCAGTAGAGTTGGTTATTGGACCTTATTACGAAAATAATAAAAAAATTGTTCGCACCATTACACAACAGTTCAATTATTTAATACAGTGAAAATGCAACAGCACAGAAAAAAGTTGCATGAAATTATAAATCCGCGACTCTTGACTCTATGGTTATTTTTATGGAACGACAGTGAGGTTCGCCCGCATGATTAAAATAAACAATTCATCGCGCCATGAGACCCCACAAGAAACAACTGAATTTAACATAAATTCACCATTGACCTCATGAATATATTGTATGACTCTAAGCTTAATGTTCACGTACCACAAAAAACTAAACTTTTATAAAAAGAACAAGTAAAAATAAACACAAAAATTTAAATACATAAAAAAATATATAAATACATATAAATATAAATAATAAAAATATAAAAAATTATAACAAAAAATAAAAAAATCAAAATTGAATAAAACCAAGCATTAGGAGACGCATTAGAAAAAGAATTTAGACAAGGACTAAGATAAGGATTAGAAGTTCATTCACTGCATATGCATATGCGTCCGTCTACTCGCTGAACGCAATGCAATAGAAATATGTGAAAGCTTACAGATGAAAGTTCATTTACTGCATTTGCATATGCGTCCGTTTACTCGTTACGCAAGCAAAGTCGAAAATAATTCAACTTTTCTTGCGTAATTTGCGTTTTTTGACAGCTCGTTACTTATAACGAATAGAGAGAAGAAATAAAAGAAACGAGTCAGAAACTCATTACTTTTAGGGATGGCTCTTCTAAATAAATCTTAAAAATTTTAAATGTCTATAATTTTTTCATTGTTAATTTCTTAAAAGATCTTTTTTATACTCACCATTTAAGATTTTTTTAATAATAAATGAAGATATTTTAAGTATTTTTGTGTAAATACGATAAAAAATTCCCCATTAAGAACATACCAAATATTTTGCAATTTTATAGCCCTGCTTAGTCTGAACGTAAAACGCAATCATTGCGTAAATTGTCAATCATTTTCTTGCGTAAATTGTGCCAGCGAGTAGACGGACGCATATGCATATGCAGTGAATGAACTTCCCGCTTAACGATCAAGCAATGCATGGCATTGTGGATGATTTTTTTAAAAAACTTAACACTTTAATTAAAGATACTTATTATTGAAATTTCATAAAGAAAATAACCAATGAACCTTTTGTAGCACAAATGTGATATTTTAAAACTAATTTCAAAAAAATCCGACCAGTACTTTTGGAGTTTAGCGGACACAAAAAATGTTCACTTTCATTTTATATAATAGTATAGATATAGATAGATATAGATATAGATATAGATATAGATATAGATGTCAGAAAGTCCAAAAAGCTCAGCCCAATTAATAGAGTGCAATCTTTTTAACTTTTCCACTAAAAACAATTACATCTCCGGCAGCTACAGGATGGCTTACTACATATGTAGCCATGCATTGTAGTTTGCTAGCAAATTGGAGTGAAACTTAAGAGTTTTGGACCATAAAATTGTTTTAAAGCAATTCCCTCTCGAATTTGTAGAGGTAAATAAGTATTCCCCGGAGGATGAATGCAATGACTCGCCTTTTTTTTTAATGACCAAATCGATTATTCTGTTGTCAATTTTTGGAAAACAATTTCAAGCAAAAAATTCAGATTTCAGTATAAAAATTTTCTGATTTTCTTTTCATTAATTGGATAAAAACGTTATTGGTATATATTTTGGGTGGGATTTTTTGTGGGTTTTTTGTGTCATTTTGGTGGGATAAACAGGTTTAAATCGGGATGCGATCGGGATTTTTTACCAAATCAGAATCACATCACTGGTCCAAGCTATCCACGGAAGGCTGCAAATGTTGTTCAATATACTCTTATACACGTGCCTGTTCATTATGCCATCAATAATGGCTAAATGTCCCACACTAGCTATTCCAATCGCTCCGCACATGCTGGTAGTAAGTTTTGGTTTCAAGAACTCTACCGGACCTGCGCCAAATTTTTGTGCGACCAGCGCTTCCAAAAATATAAATATTGATTAATCTTTAAAAAGCGCTCTTCTCTAAACGTCCTCTTCCATATCCTTGTACTAATGTGAGAAATCCAGACGAAACTGTCTATTAGTTTCATCAGATATCAAAAGTTTTTTACGTGGAACTCTTCTTCGATAGCCCATCTCCCGTAAAGCTCTCTGTACAGTTTTTGGGAAAACATATTTGCCTGGTATTGCAACAATACTACCAGCTAAATTTGCTCATCTTTTTGGGATTTTTGTCAATTTCCTTGATGATAAGGCTCACATCCCGACGAGAAAACTTATTTAGCCGTTTAATTCTCGGCCTATTTTTCACTGTTTTGCAAGTTTTTTTTTTCTTATAATGCATTGCACACTTGCAAACGACAAATTCAAAATCGTGCGTACATCCTGGTAGGATTTGTCTTCCCTATAATGTTTCTATTATCAAATTTTTTAAACTACACTCGATTTGTTTTCTTATTATAAATATTTTGATATTATTTATAAGTCTATAAAGTCTATAAATAATACTTATATTTATTATTTTATTTATATTTAGATAAATATTTATATAGGTGAGCAAACGAGGTAGCAAACTTATACCCATGAAGGGTATTCATGCAACGCGGCAAGCTTATGTATTGGGCAATTAGTTATTTTTATCACGCAGGTTGCATGAACGTCCCCTAAAACCGTTGATGAATTTGTTGCTTATATGAAAGCTGTTTACCAAGTTAAACAAAAACAGTCCACCGTCTGCATTCCAGGATGAATCAGCAGGGGCGCCGGAAGCGGGGGAAGGGGGGGGGCAGTCGCCCCCTCGGTAAAAACTCCCACAGTAATTTTTTTAATACAAATGTTTTTATCCAACAGATTAAATTTTTTTTAATTTTAAGTTTAATTTTCGGCCTCGGTAGTCGAGTTGGTAGCGTGCTCGACTGCCACCCCAGAGGTCCCGGGTTCGATTCCCGGCCAGGTCATGGTCCTTCGCTTAAAACCTTTCGCTTAAAACCATTTGCAATTTTCTATCCTCATTCCTAATGAACTGAAATTCAAAATTCATCAATATTTACGACTTGAAGTTGTAGTTGATAGTAGAGTAGTTTGTAGATGAGATTGCCATTATAACTTGAATTGACTGGGGTAAAGGCATAACACTTGCCTCCGATTCAAATTCACATGTTTCTTTGGCTTTCCACCACGCTTAGAACATCATACACGTGTTTCACTTGATTGCCTTTTCCTTCCCACTAATCTATCACCCCATTTCGAAGACTTGACCAAGGCAGACTTGACTGAATAGGTATTCCACCTAAAATCCTTGGTTCAAAGCTAAAAAAAAAAAGAAAAAAAAAACAATTTTTGTAATCAGCTGTGAAGCTGTGAAGCTCTAAACTCACAATTTTAAAAAAATCTCATTCGATATAGGAATTGTTAAACGAAGTTGTTAAATTTATTGCTTTGATAATGACGGTATCAGCATCTGCAGCGGGGTTCTTTTAGTGCCCTTCGCCGCCTTAAAACATATCTTCGATCAACTATGACGCAGGAACGCCTCACGCATGCGGCACTTCTTCATATCCACAAGGAAAAAACGGAAGAATTAAGCTTATCAGACATTATGCGAGAATTTATTTCTCGAAAGGATAGGAAGAAATATTTCGGAAATATTTAAGTTTATTGCTTTCACCAATTGTGTTCTCGTTTTGAAAAAATTTGTTTTTACTTGTTTCTAACCCGTGGAGTCCATACAAGTACAAATTCGCACCAGAAAAAATAAAGTGGTTGTTTAAAGTTATAAATTTAACTATAAACTAACAACTTTTTCGTTTCATATTGAATTTAAATGTTTTGTTTGTTTTTACATGCTTTTATCGAACTTATTTTTACATCAATCTTTTCGTAATATTTTATTGATATGTTTTTTTCGTCTTAATGACATTTTTAATGTAATAAAAAATGTTATGCCCCCCAGTTGTACTGCCCACCTAGTTGAAATGAGCTTCCGGCGCCTATGTGAATTAGAAATATGTATGTTGTATTTACCTTCTGATTGAATAAAAAACGCCACTTTCTTTCAATAACACTTGGAATTAATAAGAACGAAAACAGCTGATTGCTGTTATAAGTTTGCCACTTCGTTTGCTCACCTAAATCGAAGAGCAAATATATCTGGTTTGTGCAAAAGCTTCTCTGTACAAATTTGGACAGTTCATTTATAAGGGTGATAGTTATCTTGTTTATACCATTAATAAGGGCTTTGCCCATTTGAATAAATACCATTCGACGGGAGCCCATTGACAATTAAGCATTCAGCTTTAAAGCATTTCAAATTTGTGTGCCAAATCCTTTTGTAAGGCTCGTTACTTAAATAATATCGAAAAAATCATAATTGGTTCAATGTAAGTAGAACATTAAGATCAATTTAACTTCTATGTTCAAACCATAGCTGTTAAGTAATGATTACTTGTCGTAATCATTACTTATTCGATTCTTTTTTTCAAAAAGGTAAAATAATTGATTAAGTACGATTCTTTTCTGTTTGTAATCGTAATTACATGATTACGATTACAAATAATCAAAAAATAATAACGATTACTTGGGATTACGCAAAATAATCAAAACGAATCAAAAGTAATCAAAAATATAATCCGATTACTTTTCGAGATTATTTTTGATTCTTTTTTGATTATTTTAAGAATTTCAGTCTTCGACACAAAAAATTTTGTTAAATTTTATTAAAAAAAAACAAAGTTATGTATTTCATATAAAACAAAGATTTACAAAAACAAGAACGAGAACAATAATGTATTAGAGTACAACATAAACGAAACAAAAATAAAACCTTTTTACTCTAAATTACTATTTGCATTCATAAGAACTAACTTTCAAAAGAAAAATCAGACAATGATTGCCGTCTTGGAGTGTTTACTATGCCGGCAAAAAAAAATAGTCTCTCAACTGGCGCTGAGGGCATTAAAGGAGTATTTCAACACTTGAATTGTCATGTAAGTAGCAGAAGAGTTAGTCTGTTGGGATCACTAATCGGGTTTAACGGTGTCCTGTGAAGAACAAGTTGTGTCAATATCCTCATCACTTTCACAAAATATTTCGTAGGTACTTTAGACTGAAATTCTTAAAATAATCAAAAAAGAATCAAAGAAAATCTTTAAAAGTAATCGAATTATTTTTTGATTACTTTTGATTATTTTTGATTATTTTGCGTAATCTCAAGTAATCGTTATTATTTTTTGATTATTTGTAATCGTAATCAATTACTAATCATGAAAGTCTTGCTTAAGGATTATATAATCATTACAATTCTTTTTCAAAAATAATCTAATTGATTACTAATCGTAATTGCAATTTAACAGCTATGGTTCAAACTGATTAAAAAAACTATGAAAAGCCTTGAATATTTTTTATGAATGTGCTTCTATTTCTTAAGCTGATGATTAAACAAAATTTTCAATGAATTGCATATTCTTAATGATCAATTGTGAGTCAATTTTGTTTTAAATGCACATTTAACACTCGGTATGGCATTTCTTTGTATATTTATATTTTTATATTGAATGTAGTTTGATTTGATTTGAATCGCGTAACTAATTGAAAAGGTACTACTTTTAATACTCTTTTTAAAGGCGTTAAATGACGCCATCGAGTGTTGTAAAAAAAAATGTCTAGTGACATTGCGTTTTTTTATCCGATAAGCAATTTTTAAAACTCAAATATGTTTGTATGTTTTATTTTGCTACTTCCTAAATATAATGTCACGAACGCTGCAGATAAGCCTGGCGTATAAATAACTGTGGCTTTTATTTCAAATGCCCACATAAAAATGAATGCATCACTCACTTCATACATACATACATGTTTTGTTTACACGAGAATCCAGAGAAAATTTTGTTTATACGGCATAATATCGAAGCAATAGTATTTGCAAAGCGCCAACTCACCATATTAAGCTGAAAAAAATGTAAACATAACTGTACAATATCAAATTAAATGAAATTTGAGAATTCTAAATAAGAATTTCCAAGAGCTCGAATACACTGAAAAAGAAGACGGGCTGAATATAGAAATCTCAGTCAATCCCAATTGTATTGAATATTATTTAAAATAAAATTTTTTTAAAGGAACTTCTTTAATTGATAGAAAAATACTTGGAGCAAATTTCTGCTTATAACCAGGATACTCCTTATCCTGGCATAAATTATTAAAGTAACAAACATAAATATTTTTAAAATAATATATAATATTTACATATATATAACAACTTTCAGCTTTAATTTTTTTTATTCCGATTCTGGTTCCATGAAGTAATAATGTTTTATAAAATCCATAATTTTCGTATTCACTACAGGTTTTTTTCTGTTTTAAGGCGATTTTATAAATAATCTATTCAACATTTTCACAAAATAAAAAGGTAAATCTTGTAAAAGTATCTGCTGAATAAGGCTGAATAAGTAATAAATGAAATACTAATAAATTTTCGTTTTTTGTTTTCAAGAAAAAGAAAATTTATTTAAAATTGATTTCAAAGTAAATTGGCCATTTGTCAATACTATATAATACCTAGTTTATACTAGACAGCACCTATAAGACAGTGTAGAATACATTAAAGTTGTAGACGTTCAGACATTTGGCAAGACACTTGAAATAATAGTGAAAAAATTTTAATAAATATATTTTGTTTAAAAAGTACAACTTTGTAAAATTATAAAAAATTTCTTATGAATTCTTTAAGCCGTATTCATACAAATATTTTTAAATAGTTTTAAAACGTACAATAGTTAAAATATGTTTAATGTTCAAATGTGTTTTTTTTTTCAATTATTATTATGTTATTCATAAAGATGTTTGTGCGACTGTGTAGTTATAAAATAGAAACAATTTCGATTTGAATTGGGAAGAGCGTGAATAATGGTTTTTGTTCTTTTGCCACAATTTTATCAATATTTTGATATTACAACATTCAAAAGTCATTTGAAGCAATCCTTTACGTTGATGAAATCGTCATCTTCAATTTCTTTTTCTTTTTGTTTTATTCATTTTTTTTTTTTTTAATATCTTTTTATATAAGATTCCTCTGTACATGACTTTGTCACTGAACTCCTCATAAACGGCTGGACTGATTTTGATGAAATTTGGTATGTGTGGGCAACTGGGTCTGTAGATGGTTTAGGTCTTCAGTTTGACTCGGTAGGTGGCGGAGTTATTTGAGGGTAGAACTCAGAAACGAATTGAGAAATTGTCATGATTTTTTCACTACACCATTACTTTTTTGCTAACAAAATTACAAAATGAATAAAAATAAACAAAAAAAATCTTATCAAAATTTTAGATTTTTTCGCCCGAGTAAACCGGCTGTTTTATCTGGTATTATATATATATATATATTTAAATATTTTGTAAATACAATATATATTCATATATTGTGAAATGTGTTGACATTATATACATATTCTATTTTTATTGTATTATTTAATATTATTTATTTTATTATTATTTATTTTTTGATTATTTAAAAAAAAAATTTGAATGATTTTAACAATTTTTGTGGTCAAATATGACTAAAAAATTTTTCAGTTAAAGGCTTACAAAACGTTTCAGCTTTTTTTTTGTTATGATTATCTCATTTATGAACTCTGTAAGAGATTCTGTGAATCTCATTTTAAACATTTTATTGGTTTTTGAAATATGAAATATATTAATGAAGATGAGAATTTAACAGACATGCACAACGAAATCAACAAAATTTTTTTGTTTCGTTCAAAACGAAAAATATATTGTCAGTATTATTTCATTACTCTTAAAACGATAAAAAAATATCAAAACAAATTTCGTTTTGTTGAAAAACGAAATTATCAGAAAATAAAAATTTCGTTTCAAGCTTATTTAAAAAAAAACATATCTATTCCAAGTATATTTTCGTCAATATATGTTTGTATAAAATCTCAAATCAAAAAAAAATATAAGAAAAAATAAATCGATTCAATGAAAACGAATTTTTTTGTTGAAATTAACGTTATTTTTAACGTTTGTTAGAGCAAAAAAACGAAAAATTTTATTTTGTTAACTTCGAAGCGAAATAAATATTTTTCGTTTTTTGAGATAACGTTATTTTTTTGAATTTTTTGATTTTGCTTCAACGAAACAAAATGAAAATTTTGGTTATCGTTAAAATTAACGTTAACGTACATGTGTGAAATTTAAAGCTATTTAAAATGTCTTTAACAAGGGTTTATAGGTAGTTTCGACAAATTTTAATCTTCTTCCATTTATAAAACCTTTAAAAGAGGTTTTTTTTCGTTATTAAACGGTTACGGATAACGTTCTTCAATAATTTCCTTATAAAAGCTTTACAAGAGGTTCATAAATTTGTATGAATAATATAACCGTTAAAAATTTAGACGTCTCTTGACATTTTTTTCCCTCAGAAACATATCCTACGATCTGTCAAAAAAGTTCTGATAATTGACCAGAAAGTTACAAAAGTATTGTACAAAAGTTTGGGTGAAAATTTTTGAATGGATTGCAACTGTCTTAGTCGGTGTGTAAACGCTAATTACATTATATTATTATTCCATAATGAAATTTTATTATTTCATTTCGAAACTGCTTCCATTCCCATTTCTACATAGCATGAAATACTATTTTTTTTTTATCAGTGTACCAAACATCACACAATTTCTCTAAAAAGCAAAGCCTTATAGCGCTCCCACCTTCTAAAAAGATAAGGACAAAATATTTTTTGTTTTTAATCGAACCCAGAATTTCAGGTGTCAAATATATTCCATTATTAATTCCAAAGTGGACAATAGATAATTGGGAAAGGAAGGAACACTATAGTAAAACATCTGTAGGATATTCTTACTGAGACGAAAAGCCGTTGTGAAATGTCAATTTTAATCTGAGTGGTATGAGGTACATTCAAGTTTCTTGGCAATCTCCTTCCCTAACCCTAACTAAAACTAATAGACCCTATTCATTGCGTAACTTTTTTCAAAAAAGCGACCAAACCGCAAAAAATTTCAGAATTTTTCCGAATTTTCAGCCCTTGAAGCCTAATAAGCCCTCTAAATCATGTTTTATATACTTTTAGCACTTCATTTTGGCCGCCATATTGGATCAGCCATTTTGAGTTTCAAAGTCTGTTTCCAGTTTGAAATTATAGGTCTGTTTCCGTACGCACACTGTGTAACTTGTGGGACACTATTTTCTGTTTCCGTACTTTCTGTGCTTAAAATGGGAGAAGAAGAACAAGCATAAAATCTCTCTCTCGAGCACACAAAGTGCACAGAGAGTGCTAGAACTCAAGACTTCGAGTAAAGTAAGAACAAGCATCAAGAAGAATAAGCATCAATAAGAAGAAGCAAATGTCAAATTACATTTCATAATTGTTTATGTTTTGCGATAAATAAACTCACAAATTGTGTGCCTAAAAAGAAATTTACGTACAATAAATAAATAGTAATAAATAAAAATTAAGTAATTGTTCAGTTTTGCATTAAAAATGGCTTTTAATAATTTGAGTGAAAGTGTTTTAAATTTTGTGCTGCCGTCTGCAGTCAAAATCAGCTGTTTTGTGCTCGAAACTTACTAGAAGCTGTTTCCGTACTTTTGCAACTATTCTCACATTTCGTTTTTACTCTCTAGCACACGTTTTACACAAATCTTACACAGTGTAAAGTACGGAAACAGACCTTATGTTATATCAGGATTTCATTCAATAAATACTTCAACCTTAAAGTTTTTCAACTTCAAAGTTTAAACCTTTGGTTTTATTGGATTGTACCACATATTCAAACTCTAACAAAATAATGTGGCCACACTCGTTCCTCCAAATTATGTAAGAGTAAAATGAGTACTTAATGAAAACAGTGCTTCTGAACCTTTTTTGAGCAACACTCAGCTCAAGGACTTAGATGCTTAGTAGTAGGGCTATGACTTTTATTCGAAGTTTTTGAAATTCGAAGTATTCGAAGCTTCGAAGTTCGAAGCTTCGTTTCAAAACTTCGAAGAGGAAAAAAAATTCGGATTTACGAAGCTTCGAAGCTTGACTATTCGTTCAACATAATAGGCAGTAAAAAAATTCGAAGCTTCGAAGTTTTTACTCAAAAATATTTCATAGATTTTTTGTGCCTGTGTGATACACTTTGATATAAGAAAAATACATGAGTTTCTGGGTGTGGAGCTATTATAATAAAAGTTCTGATGCTCAATCAGTGATTTGCAATGTATGCGAGCGAGTATTGCAGTCGCATGGATTCACGAGTTCACTTCGTGCGCATCTAAAGATGCATTCAATTTTTCCAGAAGAACTACAAAGAAAACGCCAGTATGAAGAAAGGTAAGTACACGGTGGGATGCTGTAAGGCCAAAGGTTCAAGACCATATTGCCTTTATAACATTATTGTAATGATAAGAAATCAAAAGCAATGTTTCATTTGCAGAAAGTCATTTTTGGCTTTATAACCGTAGCAGTGAATATTTTTTTAATTTTTCAAGCTAAATTCGGCATTATTACATTATTACAAATGTCGCATAACAACGAAACTAAGTATGGAATTACTATTGAGTGATGTCCTTCTACTACAGGGTTTTCCAATAAGAAGTGTTATTGTGAATCACCCGCTATTGCGAATCGCTCACTTTTAAGGCTTTTATTCTTTGACATTTGACAAGTAGAAACTGCGCCATTCATAAAAATGGAACGATACACGCTTCAACAACGCATTGAAATTATTAAAATTCACTACAAAAATGGCGCTACGTGCCACACAAGCAACGAAACCATTGATCTTTTACGGGAAAAGTTTCCGGACCGTGTTATCTCTCGAAGAGGTGATCGCAATTGGCCACCGAGATCTTGTGATTTAACACCTTGCGACTTCTTCCTTTAGAGCCACGTGAAAGATAAGGTCTACGCCAACTGCCCAGCATCGATTGAAGACCTCAAAGATGGAATTCGTGAGGCTATCGAGGACATAGGGCAGCCACTTTGCGATTTGGCTATGGAAAATTTCATGAAAAGGATATTGTCCTGTAAGCGTGGTCGTGGTGGCCATTTGGCTGATGTTGTTTTTCATTATTAACGGCATACCTTCCTCTTTATTATGAAATAAACATCCGATCATTTATTTAAAAAAATGGCATTTTCTTTGAATACCAAAATAACACCTCTTATTGGAAAACCCTTCTGGGACCGGCATTTTAAGAGGCTTCGCTCATACAAGCTAAATTTTTAAGATCGAATAAGCTTCAAATGTTACTATTCGAATAGGAAAAACTTCGAAGAATTCAATTCTTCGAGTATTCGAATGATACCCAGTTTGAAATACATATTGTGTTACTACATACATATTTATTTATTTTAATTGACAAACAATTTTTGATTGCTTTCTGAATGGGTAATTCATTGATGCAGAAAAAAATGCTACTACTTGTTTCAGTCAGTTTTTAATGCGACATTGAACGCGTTTTATAAACGTAAGCTCTCTGAAATGTACTTAACCCTGTACTAAGATACGGTTTCTATAAAACGCAAGATATCACCAAATAAACGCTCCATTCTGAGATTCAGTTTCCTTCTACTTCCAAAGCTATTCCATCTTAAAAATTTAGCTTGTATGAGCGGAGCCACTTAAAATGCCGTCCCAGTTTTCTAGTAGAAGGACATCACTCAATAGTAATTCCATACTTAATTTCGTTGTTATGCGACATTTAGTTCCAAAGCCATTTGACATCAAAAGTTTGAAATGTATGTTCCGTGCTACGCCCATTGTCCAATAATCATTATTTCTTCATTGTTCTACATGTTAACTTAGGAGAGATACTATAAGGCCAAAGGTAATAATGCCAAATTTTGGCTTTCAGTTGAAAAACTAAAAGAATAATCAGCGCTACGGTTATAAAGCCAAAAATGACTTTCTGCAAATGAAACATTGTTTTTGATTTTTTATCATTACAATAATGTTATAAAGGCAATATGGCCTTAGAACCTTTGGCCTTACAGCATCCCACCGTGAACTTACCTTTCTTCATGCTGGAGTTTTCTTTGTAGTTCTTCTGGAAAAATTGAATGCATCTTTAGATGCGCACGAAGTGAACTCGTACATCCATGCGACTGCAATACTCCCTCGCATACATTGCAAATCGCTGATTGAGCATCAGAACTTTTAGTATAATAGCTCCACACCCAGAATCTCATGTTTTTTTCTTATATCGAAGTGTATAACTCGCACAAAAAATTTATGGAATATTTTTGAGCAAAAACTTCGAAGCTTCGAATTTTTTTACTGCCTATTATGTTGAACGAATAGTCAAGCTTCGAAGCTTCGTAAATCCGAAGTTTTTTTCCTCTTCGAAGTTTTGAAACGAAGCTTCGAACTTCGAAGCTTCGAATACTTCGAATTTCAAAAACTTCGAATAAAAGTCATAGCCCTAATGCTTAGGGTATTTCACTTAATATTATTACAATGCCCAATACCTTGGGCTTTCGGGTTGTTACATATTTCAACAAGATAACGACCCGAAGTATGTATACAATAAGCCAAGTATTTTAGAAATACCTTCTCAATCACCGGATCTCAACCCCTATTCGAAAGTATCCTTTAACATAAAAGGCGCTATTAAAACATCGTTTTAACAGCAGAACGGGCGGAAATTTCATCAGAAAGAACTCGGAAGCTTGCCTTGTTCATGCACACGAAATTAAATTTTCAGTTTCAATATTTCAAATACTTTTATTGTAAACTCGACGTTAAAATTGATAAATTCTAATTGAGAAGCACTGCATTAGAATAAAGAATGATAAAAAAAGGGGAAAAAATCGTTTGAGCTGGAAATGAAAAAGAGCCAACTCACACGAAAATCAAATTATTAAATCGCATGAATCTGAACACGAAATCTCAAAACAAGATAAATTTGAATTTGGATGCTTTGAAACAATGAATGCTGGATTTGTCAAAATTTTGAAAAAATATTATAAAGAAAATAATAAATAAAAAATATTATGACTTGGTATAAACCTTCATTACTATTAATGGCAGTTTAATTTCTGCACTAAATAACTAACATAACCATGATACAATTACAAGATGGGCTCATTTTAGAATGGCTGCTCAAATGTGAAATTTTACGGGCGGTCTATACTTAAAATATTTGATTGCATACGAATTGTCAAATTGAATATCACGATATCCAGATTTTGTTTTTGTTTTTCACTTTGTTACTATTTTTACAATTTTCTTCACTTGAATGGTTGTAAACAATACACATACTTACATATTTTACTGAAAAGTGTCGAGAAATAAACAACAGCTGAATTCATGATATATATCTCAAGAATCTTTTCAAGCGATAAATTTCATGATATGAGCAATTTCATAAAATTAGCATTCTACAATTGTGATATTAATGTCATGAAATATTTCATGAGGTCAAATATTGTATAGACCCTCTGTTACAAAAGCTATAAGTGCCACATACGTCAAACGACAAAAGCAACAACAACAATTAGCTAATCTCAAAATCAGCAGCTAATTTTAACATCTAGCTCAGGTTTTCCTTCAATATGAGCCTAACTTGTAATTGTATCATGGGTAAAACACAAGCGTACCATCAATTTTTCCCCTTTCTTCTCAGCCAATTCGCCACAATTCGGCATCTATCACATCTGAAAAATTAATTTTGAAGCGAAGCTTTTTACGCCTCGTTCTGCGATTTGCTAGAGTGAAATCAGAAAAAATTACACTTTTTCCGACTCCTTTTTTCTTAGAATTGATATTGTTTTTTGCTTGCATCAATTGAACCAGAAAATGTTAAATTAAAAATAATTTCGTACCCGCTGCAGGAATTGAACCCACAACTCACAGTTCTATCGTTTGTTGGTACTTTCCTCTAACCATTATGCTAAAACCCTTTCTTTCATAATTTTGTTGATTCAGTGATAAACATTAGCTAAAGCTATGTTTCA
This sequence comes from Pherbina coryleti, assembly GCA_943735915.1. Classification (NCBI taxonomy): domain Eukaryota; kingdom Metazoa; phylum Arthropoda; class Insecta; order Diptera; family Sciomyzidae; genus Pherbina; species Pherbina coryleti. The sequence continues at coordinate 55,387,115 of OX030950.1, forward strand.
GCAGATCACTACAATCTATTACTTTAAGAAAGGATTGTGTGTTGGCTATTCTAGGACTGTGTATTGGCTAGCCAACTGACAAAAGTAGCAAACAAAACGAACTAGAGCAAAGATAACTAAATTTACCGAGCTATGGTTTGAATCTTCGGTTTGTCCATGCGAACTAAAAGACCTAACGAACTAAAAGAACGAACGAACTAAAAGAAATATTCACTAAGGATTGTGTATTAGATGTTGTTTCTACTTCCTACTAAAGGTCGTTATAAATATCGTTAAAAATAAACAACCTGTAAGTTGATTAAATTGTAACAAAATTAATGATTTTTGTATATTTATTCCCTACAACTGAACAGGGGGCTTTAAGGGAGGGCCGAAGAGGGTTAATATATATGATATATATACTTTGTTATTTTAAAGTTTTGAATTTAAAAATTATTTTAATCGAAAAAACGCTATTAAATTATCAAATCTATGAATTTGCGAAAATGCTTCGCTTCTCTCGTGTGTCCAGTGACGCACCTGTGTTTTTTTTTATGAATTGTTTTATATATTGTTTCTGATCTTGAAGCTATCCCATATATGAGGTACATACTGAAGTAATCGAGGAAAACGAATTTGAAAATATTGATGAATTTAACGTCGCTCTAAGAGAAAACGACCAAGTTGAAATTGCCGAAGATGGTTGATATCTACATAAAATCGAGTTTACTTTTAAATGACATGAAATTTTTTATTTGTTGTCGTTTTAAAAAAAAATGTAGGTGAAACCGTGAATTAATTTTTATTTTTTTGTTATATATGATTTACCTGAATTTGTACAAACTTTTGAATTATACCTTTTCCAATTTGACATGTTAACTTTTTTTTACAAGAATTTGATCAGCTTCTAATTTATCGGCTTCTAATTGATGACGAAAATTTTTAGAGCAAACGATAGACGAGCCTGATGGCAGAACCAGACTAATCTGCAAAATTTTATAAAATATTTGAAGGTGTAATCCATGAAAGCATATTCGGTATTTTACCTCCAGAACTTTCCATATCAGAATAAGTAACTGAATTAAATATAAATTTCTTTATTTTTAAATTAATTGTTGTTTTAATATTTTAAATGAATTGTTTATAAAACTTGACTATTTGTAAAGACTTTTTCTTTAAACAATCGTAACAGCACTTCGCAAATGTACAACTTTTTCTCCCTCCCTACTCTATAAAAGTGATGTATTTTTGAAAATTAAAAACGGAGATTCTTAAAAATTATGGTTGGCCCATATACTAAGAATTGTATGTATTGAAAATACATTATGGAAATGAAATAATGGTCCAGCCCGCATACTAAAAATTGTATGTGGGTTGGACCACTGTTGCATTTCCATTATGTTTTTTTTTTTTAAAGAGCCAAAGTGAAACTATTGACGTCCGTGGCGTAGTTGGTTAAAGTGCGTGGCCGCTATGTCAACGAACCTGGAGACCCGGGTTGGAAACCCAGCAGCGACAGAAAATTATTTGAATTAAAATAATTTGTCTATACGGCCGCCACCTCTCTGCAGACAATGGCAAACCTCAGAGTAATCAAAATGCCATGTAAAGCTTCTTGAGAACAAGAACATTCCGTTCATCGCCGTTCGGAGTCGGCGTTAAACATGTAGGTCCGGTTCTCGGTCAATTGTGTACAAACTTAATAACACGCACAACACAATTGATCATAAGAAGCTAGGTCAAAGTCCTTTCAAGGGCTGAAATGGCCAGTTATTTATTTTTATTTTTAAAGTGAAACTATTGGCTATAGCAGTTTCAATAACGCCAAAATCTTAAGGAATTAATTTTTATCCCAAAATATAACATCAATAAGCGAGTCTGGTAGCATAATCCCGAAAAAATTTTTTGTGTTGAACCACTTTGACTCTGATCGCCTCATATATTGTCAGACTACTTAGACACTATAAAACTACTTTCAATGTTTAACTTATATGAAATCCGTGTGTGTGGGCCCAAGCATACTGCTTACAGAAAAACTCAGCTTTACTGATTTTTTTTTAAACACAACAAAAAGTATGGCGGCACTCTGAGCGTTTGTGTAAACAAAATCGAGAAGGAGAAGAATTCGTTCGCTTGCTATGCTTTTGAAATGTTCGTTAGTTTGATTGGAACTGTCATAGAATCCAGCGTTATTGTGAGTGCTTGCGGTTAAATTGTTTAATTTTAATGGAAACCAAACTAAATCCATACCAGAAAGTAAAGGATACTGTAGAAAAAATGGATAATAGAGATTTTGGTGACTCTGACGCTCCACCATATTCGACGTTGCAGCAGGAACCGATAGCGCAGGTGCCATCAATGCACATTACTGCGGGAAACAATATGGGACAACCGATGCTTCCACCGAACTATAATCCACCTGTTGGTCCTGAATCAACTGAGCTCACTTGTCCACAGTGTCGCTGTCGTATTAAGACCAAAGTTCGTCATCGCTCCACCACCAAAACGCATTTGACATGCTTGTTGCTCTCATGGACTTTGTAAGATAATCGCTTCAGTTGTGGGTTTATTTTAATAATGCTTCTACTTATTTTATCAGTTGCTGTTGTTGCCTTCCATATTGCATGGATTCTTGCCGCAATGCAAATCATTTCTGTCCCATGTGTGGAGCTTTCATTGGAACGTACCAATCTTAAAAATGCAGTGGATGAATATGGAGTGCGCATTGAAAGTTTATTCCGTGTTTGTGCATATAATATGAATCACTTTATAAATCGTTGAATTAATCTGTAACCAGTGTGAAAATACACATGCTTCAATAAATGCATTAAATATTAATTCGCCTATAATTAAAAATAGATTTAAATTTTTTTAAAGATAGAACAACCAACAGCTGTTAGTAAATTAAATAAATATAGCAGTTTTTAAAATTTCTATATCAGGTTTTTGTAAAGGTAACTGCATTTAATTAGATATTTTGCTTTCAGCATTTCTTATCTCTTCGGCCTTGAATTTTCAATCTAATTTTTGCAACTTTTATTCGAGTATCCCTATCGATGCCGCTGGAAATCTACGCGACAATAGAGAATAATTTTCTCTTTTTCTAATGGGCGTTGCAATGGGAGCGTGTCCGCGTTACACTGCTTAACATGCAAGAACACCCATTGATGCAACGTTTTTATGGTTTCGATCTCGGCTCAAAAATCACATCACAAAAAAAATTTTTAAAAATTAAAAATTAATCCTTAAAAGTGATGGTCTTGCGTATGTACAAAGCTGGTGAATGAATGCACACATAGTATTTATGTTTATATTTATAGAAAAACATTTTACTTTTATTACATTATCAATTGCATTAATACTACCGTCATAATTGAACATTAGGTCTGTTTCCGTACTCTACACTGTGTCATGGTATAATAATACATGATAGCATTGACGACTGCTTATTTTCTCTTCAACAGGAAAACATAAACTGTCAAAAACAGCTTTTTGTGGAAATACATCAGCAGCTGCTGTGGTTGTTGTTTTTTTCACTTCAACGTTTTCAACATTGCTTGTGTTTTCAATGGCGGATTGTGAGCGCTCTCTTTTTGAGTATATTTTTTGACAGTATATGATTTCCCAAGCAACTGTCAATGCTACCTTGTATTATTACATGGTATAATAATACATGGTAGCATTGACAACTGCTTATTTTTTCTTCAACAGGAAAACATAAATTGTCAAAAACAGCTTTTTGTGGAAATACATCAGCAGCTGCTGTGGTTGTTTTTTTTTTTCACTTCAACGTTTTCAACATTAGGTGTGTTTCCGTACACAATGTCGAGTAAAAGTCGAGTAAAGTTCGAGCTGGGAGCGTAAAATGAAATTTGAGAATAGTGTCAAAAGTACGGAAACGACTTCTAGCTAGTTTCCAGCACAAAAACAGCTGATTGCCTATAAAACGTAAACAGTGCCAAATTTATTTACGCCAATTATCGATTATCAACTTTCAAATTAATATATTATTGATTTATTTATATTTATTTGCAATTTGTATTTCACTTTTTGTAAATTTATTTCCCGCCACACAACGTAAATAAAGAAAAAAATCAATTTGACAGTTTCTTGTTCTTCTTCATGCTTGTTCTTATAATGCTCGAAGTAATTTCATCCATGGTATAATAATACAAGGTAGCATTGACAGTTGCTTGGGAAATCATATACTGTCAAAAAATATACTCAAAAAGAGAGCGCTCACAATCCGCCATTGAAAACACAAGCAATGTTGAAAACGTTGAAGTGAAAAAAAACAACAACCACAGCAGCTGCTGATGTATTTCCACAAAAAGCTGTTTTTGACAATTTATGTTTTCCTGTTGAAGAGAAAATAAGCAGTTGTCAATGCTACCATGTATTATTATACCATGATTTCATCCAGCACACTTCGAGCTACTTTCGAGCTCGAGAGAGCGCTTTTATGCTTGTTCTTCTTCTCTCTTTTGAGCTACAAAAAGTACGGAAACACGTTCTAGCACATTGCAAGTTACTACAATCGAGTACGGAAACAGACCTATTGCTTGTGTTTTTAATGGCGGATAGTGAGCGCTCTCTTTTTGAGTATATTTTTTGACAGTATATGATTTCCCAAGCAACTGTCAATGCTACCTTGTATTATTATACCATGGTATTATTATACCATGCACTGTGTAAGATTTGTGTAAAATGTGTGCAAGAGAGTAAAACGAAATGTGAGAATAGTTGCAAAAGTACGGAAACAGCTTCTAGTAAGTTTCAAGCACAAAACAGCTGATTTTGACTGCAAACGGCAGCACAAAATTTAAAACACTTTCACTCAAATTATAAAAGCCATTTTTAATGCAAAACTGAACAATTACTAATTTTTATTTATTATTATTTATTTATTGTACGTAAATTTCTTTTTAGGCACACAATTTGTGAATTTATTTATCGGAAAACATAAACAATTATGAAATGTAATTTGACATTTGCTTCTTCTTATTGATGCTTCTTCTTCTTGATGCTTGTTCTTACTTTACTCCATTGGCCAACTCACACGAGATCATGGTATAATAATACATGGTAGCATTGACAACTGCTTATTTTCTCTTCAACAGGAAAACATAAACTGTCAAAAACAGCTTTTTGTAGAAATACATCAGCAGCTGCTGTGGTTGTTGTTTTTTTTTCACTTCAACGTTTTCAACATTGCTTGTGTTTTCAATGGCGGATTGTGAGCGCTCTCTTTTTGAGTATATTTTTTGACAGTATATGATTTCCCAAGCAACTGTCAACGCTACCTTGTATTATTATACCATGCACGAGATTGCTTGATTGGCAATCGATGAACTTTTCTTACTCTCTTTCACATTCTGATTGTTGGTAGCTCACACGACACGCCAATCTAAATTTTACATTTCTCTGAAATTTTTCTTTCGTAACCTAGCAACACTATTCAGATTGCTGATTGCCGACATGTACAGCAATCTCAAAATGAACAAATTTAGATTGCTGCAATCTGTGTTCATCCGCTCTGGCTCTCAGAGTTTTTTACAGTTTCACATTGATACAGACATGATACAAATAATAGAGGTAGATGCAGACCTGACTGTGCTCTCTTTTAATAGTGCCGTAACTGTCAAAATCCATATAAAAAACGTTGTTTGTTTACATTTAATTTCTATGAACTTTTTCATAGCTTTGAGATTTTATATGTGTTGTCAACTTCGTGTTGACATTCGCGGCAGTACGCTGTCATCTAGCGAGTCTACCTGTATTTATTGTATCATGCTTTAAAGGGCTTACACATCGGCGAATCTATTCGTCACACGGCGGCAAAGAACTAAAATATAAGGAAGTGGTGTTGTCTACACATACAGTGTACGTGAACTGTGGCCAATTTCGTAAATTAAGCGAGCGAGACAGAGTGTGTTTTTTTGACATTTCTGAGCGATCATCAGCTGTTCACAAGTCTTCTCAGTAAAAAAAAAATATTCGCGCCAATTTGATGCGACCACAGTTGTCAAAACGCAATCACTGCTTCAGGGGCGCATTATTTTGTCACTATTTAACACACTTTTGGGGCGCTCTTGTCTTCAGCAAAGTTTATGATATATAATTGTTATTTTTAATTTTTTTCAGATTTCCGCATATTTTGGATCTCAAATTATATTATATTATATTATTATTACACAATGAAGTATCAAAAAAAAAAAAAAAAACAGAAAAAATAGGTGGAGTGGAAATATAATAAAAACAAAACTATATTATCATATTTTTAAAAAGCCTTAATTTATAATAATTTAATTATTTTTATAGTATATAATTAATTTAGCTCCAAAATCAGTAAATTTAACTCAGAATCTATTGTATATGTGATTCCAATTAGAAACCATTTGGACCTTCTTTAACGATCTTACCGAATACGGCCCTGAGTAAAATAATTCTGTATTACAATACAATTGTCTTTTAATATATTAGGTCTTTAATTATCAAACGCTTTATTAATACCGTAAATATCTAAAAAAATATTTTATGTTATTCTAATCAAAAACATTTTGAGCCTTCTTTTTCGATGCAACTGAATACGGCCCTTTGTGAATGTTTATGTATTTGTGTCAACCAACACGAATAAGAAAAATACCACACTTTTGTGCAATAACATCACTTCCTTATATCTTAGTTCTTTGCACGGCGGCCATGTTCACACAAGTTCGCTAGTTAAGAATCGATGTTCGACAGTTTGTCACGCGGTTGGCCGTGTTTACAACATAGAAATAAAATATAAGGAAGTGGTGTTCTGCTCACACATACTATGCGTGTGTTGAAGAATTTTTCAAGCGAGATAGAGCATGATTTTTTGACATAAGCTCTTGCACATCAAAACAAAGAAAATGAGTGGTGAAAAAACATTAAAATATTAAATAATTAGCGATTGTCATCGCTATAAATTGTATTAAAACGAACATAAATAAAATAAATATTTAAATAAGCATGCGTTGTGCCGTGAAAAGTTGTGAAAGTTCACAAAAAACACATAATAAGTAGGTTTCATTTCACAGGTAATCTTGCTTTATAGTTTGTTGGTTTCCCGCCATTTGTGTGCATGACTCATGTGCAAGAGCTTCTGTCAAAACACAAGTTCAGCTTCATGAGCGCATTCATTCTTTAGGGTGGCAAGCGATAGGGCCCTAATTTTTTTTCGATTGAAGATAAGTTTTAATCAGGGACCGTAACTGTTATAAATTTTTTCAAATAAGTCGATAAATAATGGTTATTTTTACCGATTTTTTTGTTATTATTTATTTTTATTTATTCGGTCAAAAATACCATAAAAATAAACATTTTTATTTTTCGGTTAACAATAGAAGTTAAAATATCACTTATTTTTTCGGTCAAAAATAAATGTTAAAATATGACTTCTTTTTCCGGTCAAAAATGTATATATGACCGTGATATCCTATATTCAATACTAGCTTACCCGGTACACGTTTTTTGCACCCGAAAATATGCTAATGAGCCGAATGGCTAGTCGTATTTTGCTTAATTTTTTAAGTGTCTTGTCGGGACAAAATTTGTCCCGTATTTTTGACATTTTTGTAAAATATATATGATTTCAAATACGCATTCACATGAACTGAGGCAGTAAAAAAGGAGTGTTTTCTTTAAACCGAAAAAATAAAAGTCTAATTTTAATTGTTATTTTTGACTGAAAAATATTTAATTTTATATTTTAATATTGTATACCTCATAAGTGGTGTGTAAGTACAATAAAAATTATATAATAAAAATACGTCTGAACACCAAAATGTTTTCGCCTTTCTTTACGATATAACCTAATGCGGTCCTGTTTAAATGTTTATGTGTTTGAATTAACTTCATTGTATTTGTAAAATACTTCATTTCTGGTCAACTTCACCGCTTCCTTATCTCTTAGTTCTTTGGTTTACAAAAATTTTTGATTTTCTCTGTCGAACAAGGGATGCTGCCGAAAATGATGAAAAACAACAACAAAAATCAATGGCTTGTGTGACAAACAGGTTCGTTCAATTTGAACGCTAGCTTTTTTGCACACTTTCGCGCCGCCATATTGTTCGACGAACAGATTCGCCGATGTGTAAGCCCTTTTACTCCATGGTGTAATAATGGTCGCATTCTGGCCGATAATTTCTACGCAACTGTTGCACAACTTTCCGGCTGAATGGTATGTAGCATAAAGCGCTCAAACAACATGTTGCCTGAGCGGTCGCCATTTTAGGTAGCGAAAATATTTTATGCTACCTCAATTGAGCGGTTTGCGCTCACTTGATGTTGACATATGAAAAAAGTGTTTTGTTGTGAAATTGTGCTGTAAAATTATAAGATTAGTATTTTAATATAAAAATACTTAATTAAATATCTTTTCCATGATTTCCTTGCTAATTTAATTTTATTATATTGCTTTTAATTACTTTTTTTTTAATCGAATCACGAACAGCTGATTGCAGTTTGACGTTTCTCAAAAAACCCATTCAGCAGAATGTATCACTTTATGCTACTTCGCTACCTGAGCGCTTTTTCTGCCAGAATGCGACCAATAATAAGGTGTTAGCGAATTTTTGACAACACCAAGAATAGCTTTCTTTCTGTCAAAAAATTGAGAGCGAAAGAGAGGAACCGTTGATAGTTATCAAATTGTGTTATTTATTTGAGTTGCTAGATGATGATGTGTTATAGTTTTTATAGGTTATTGTGCGAATAAAGGTTAAATAAATAGTTAATTCAATTAATTGTGCCGTGTTGTGTCGACAAAAAGTTATTGCATTTGTATTCGCCCATTTGCCAAGTTCGCCATTGAATGGTTTTGTCATTTTATAAAAAACGTGCGCTGGAAGGTGCCACCCATGGTATAATAATACATGGTAGCATTGACAACTGCTTATTTTCTCTTCAACAGGAAAACATAAACTGTCAAAAACAGCTTTTTGTGGAAATACATCTGCAGCTGCTGTGGTTGTTGTTTTTTTCACTTCAACTTTTTCAACATTGCTTGTGTTTTTAATGGCGGATTGTGAGCGCTCTCTTTTTGAGTATATTTTTTGACAGGAGATGTTTTCCCAAGCAACTGTCAATGCTACCTTGTATTATTATACCATGAGTTCTAGCACACTCTGTGCACCATGGTATAATTAATCAGGTAGGTGTGACAGTTTTCCAGCGAACATGAATTGTCAAAAATCATACAAGACAAAGCAAACAAAAAAAAAAAACAAAAAACAGACGAGTTTGACAATCCATGAACGATCTCGTGAGAAAATAGCCTGTTGTCAAAGCCATGGTATAATAATACATGGTAGCATTGACAACTGCTTATTTTCTCTTCAACAGGAAAACATAAATTGTCAAAAACAGCTTTTTGTGGAAATACATCAGCAGCTGCTGTGGTTGTTGTTTTTTTTCACTTCAACGTTTTCAACATGGCTTGGGAAATCATATACTGTCAAAAAATATACTCAAAAAGAGAGCGCTCACAATCCGCCATTGAAAACACAAGCAATGTTGAAAACCTTGAAGTGAAAAAAAACAACAACCACAGCAGCTGCTGATGTATTTGCACAACAAGCTGTGTTTGACAGTTTATATTTTCCTGTTGAAGAGAAAATAAGCAGTTGTCAATGCTACCATGTATTATTATACCATGGGTCAAACCTACCTGTATAATTGTATCATGCTGTGCACTTTGTGTGCTCGAGAGAGCGATTTTATGCTTGTTCTTCTTCTTCCATTTTTAGCACAGAAAGTACGGAAACAGAAAATAGTGTCCCACAAGTTACACAGTGTACGTACGGAAACAGACCTATTATGACAATTTGTCGGAAGATTGAATCAATCGTACAATATCTAGTATTCCAATGTTCTACCAGAAGCTTGATCTTAATTAAGTTATTTTTAAATAAAATTTATTATGCGCATTCTGATATCTTTATCGAAGTAAATATTGAAATCGCCGCCAAATATGAGCAGAAGTTTATGATAACGTTTCTTCAACAGTTTAGAACCCCCTTCTGTATACACCAATAATGCCTCGTGGAGAAAATTATCTGATTGAATGCAATTTAAACTATGTCCATAACAATTTGTTGACCTTAAGGAAAAGTGCATCTCACAGCGCAAAGGTATGTCCCGAAGAGCAAATTTGGCTTGACTAACGTTCTCGGAATTTCGTCTCAAGTAAGCATCATCACAGAGAGTAAAGTCAAGTTGCGAATCGCCAACACTTTGATAGATGACGACTCCCCCACTATGCTTAATGTTGTGTCGTCTGTATCATCTGTATTGTGTTGTACAATTAAAATATTAAAGTTCCTCGTTCTGTAGTCAAGTTTCTGATAACATTAATACATGTTATTTCTGAACTATACGTAGGTTAATACATACAACATATGTATGTGTACTTCGGGAATAAATATAAAGACAGATTTTTTTTTTTTTTTTTTTGTTTTTCAAAATATTCTACTTTATGATTAATACATTTTTGCAAGCGTTCGAACCATTTGTCATAACATTTATCCCATTCCTCTTGAGACATTTCCAAAACCTAGTTTTTGAACGCATCAACGGCTTCTTTTGGCGTAGAAAATCCAGTTTTTCCTTTATTTGCGGGAGCATAAAAAAGTCCATTGGGTGCCAAATCAGACCTGTACTGCGGATGATGACCCATTAATTCGATGTTTTAAGCATTCAAAAACGTCTCAAACTCGCATTGTCTTGATGCAGAATAAATCTTCAGCGCTTGTCTGTTTTCCTTATTTCACGGATAATTTCTTATATGTATCATGATTTAATTAATAAGGATGTGTCGGGGCTGATCGTACTCTCTTCTCAATACCCACAATTGCCAAAATCAATGAAAAGAAACAACAACAACTTAATCGGCTTTACATGTTATCGATTTCCGCTCTCAGAAATTACTGAAATTATGTTTTCTTTAACATATTTATTTCTAACTAGCAATCAGCTAAATTGCCTCTTGGTAATGTTATTTTGACAAAGATTGTTATTTTGTTTTTATAATTTTTTTTAAGGGGAGTGTTGTTTCCCGACAATCTGATCATCATACGGTCTTTTAGAAATAAAAACAAAATAAAAACAAAAAAAGAGTTGGCTGTGCCGTGGACACACCCGTAGGTTTTGACGTGACGGAGTTCCTTGCTGTTGTTGTTAATGTTGATGTTGATGTTGATGTTGAAGTTGATGTTGATGTTGATGTTGATGTTGATGTTGATGTTGATTTTGATGTTGATGTTGATGTTGATGTTGGTGTTGGTATTGGTGTTGGTGTTGGTGTTGGTTTTGGTGTTGGTGTTGGTGTTGGTGTTAGTGTTGGTGTTGCTGTTGGTGTTGGTGTTGGTGTTGGTGTTGGTGTTGGTGTTGATGTTGATGTTGATGTTGATGTTGGTGTTGGTGTTGGTATTGGTGTTGGTGTTGGTGTTGATGTTGGTGTTGGTGTTGATGTTGATGTTGATGTTGATTTTGATGTTGATGTAGATGTAGATGTTGATGTTGGTGTTGGTATTGGTGTTGGTGTTGGTTTTGGTGTTGGTGTTGGTGTTGGTGTTGGTTTTGGTGTTGGTGTTGGTGTTGATGTTGGTGTTGGTGTTGGTGTTGGTGTTGGTGTTGGTGTTGGTGTTAGTGTTGGTGTTGGTGTTGGTGTTGGTGTTGGTGTTGGTGTTGGTGTTGGTGTTGGTGTTGGTGTTGGTGTTGGTGTTGGTGTTGGTGTTGCTGTTAGTGTTGGTCTTGGTGTTGGTGTTGGTGTTGGTGTTGGTGTTGGTGTTGGAGTTGTTGTTGGATTTGGAGTTGGTGCTTTTCGTTTAGCTTTTTTTTTTGCTTCCCCATTGGTTGTGCTCTAATTTCAATTAATCCAACAAAAGTGATGCATATGCGTCACATTAGGCGGTTCCCTGAGGGTTTTTGACACGCCGTCAAAATTTTTTTTTATTTTTGTCATATGCCCGAAGACCTCACCTTTGTTTTCGTTCCTTAAAATTTACCGTTGCACCAGTAGTCACAGAGTTAAAAATCCATGCAACGTTTTTTCATGGCTGTAGCATTTTTACTGCATTATGTGATTGCATCCCTGAAATCATGACAACAAAATTTTTTTTGTAATTTAGTTGTGAAGCGTAATAACACATCCCTGCTCTCGTAAAACAAAATTTACTGTAGCACTCCTCTTGAGTGAGTAATAATTCCATGCAACGATATTACATTTCTGTTACATAAGCTGCTATGTTCACGACCTGACGACGCCGGAATTTTTTTTTATTTTTGTCGTAAAGCCATGTATAAAAACTTTATTTTCCTTTCTAAACTTTTATCGTAGGTTATATACTCATTGAGTAAAAATTCAATGCAACGCCGCTGCATGAATGTTGCGTTATCGATCTTTGAGCTGCTCTCTCAGCGTTCCCATGATGTCAGAAATTTTTTGTCTAACTTTGTTGTGAGGGCTTCCAGCAGGCCTTTATTGGCGTATCGTATTTTTAATCCTAGCGCTAATACTCAGCTAGTAATAATTCCATGTAACAAATTTTCAGTTGCGTTGCTTACGCAGCTTCCACTACGTCCCTATGCCGTATTAAATTTTTTTTTTGTTTTTTTAATATAGTCAAAGAATTAACCTTTATGGTCATACTATTTTTTTAATCATAGCTCTTATACCCAGCGAGTAACAATTCAATGAAACGCAGATGAATTTTTAAAAAATTCATTTTTCAACTTTTTTGGAAACTAGAGCAGTACAACGTAACTTCGTCACGTCAATAAATTTTTCGAAAAAAAATTTTTTTTTGTTTAATGCAAGGTATATTAAGGAAGGTAGAGTTATTAGTTGAAATTCTCTCTTGTGGTGGGTACAGCACCTGTCAAAATCGGCTATTGGACGAATAAAAGCAAAACAAATAACAAAATTTTCAATCAGACTTGTGTTGTTGATGAAAATTATTTAAGCGATTTAATGCCCAGAAGTTGTGCAATTTGTTAGAAGCCTTTTCAAAAAGAAAATGGCTCGTCTTTTAGTGTGCCTCTTAATTAAGCAAGACGCAATTGTTGGAACGTTGCTTGTTCCACAACATTTTCCCAATCAGCGCGGGTCTGCGAAAAGCATTTTTATAAAACGGATTTTATAAATCTTCCGGGGAATAATTGCGGTCCACTCCGGTTGCAGCCAGGAGCAGTGCCTTCCTAAGTGTTATTTTACCTTCACGATAAATACTAAAAATAAACATTCAGCACGCACAAAAATGAAAAATAAGAATTTTAACACATTTCACAGTTTTCTATTCACTGTTTGTTTTGTTTTTTTTACGCTCTTCTTATGTTTGACAGCTACTGTACCCACCACTCCGAGACGAGACTACCTTGTTGAATATACCTTGGTTTAATGTGTTCTTTATAGTTTTAAGAATATACATACACATTTTTAAATCGATATTTAAAAAAAAAAAACAGAAGTTATAACGGTTTTCGTTAACCTATGTCTAAGCTCCATACAAGAAATAAAAAACTTTAAACGCGATTTCCTCGAAACTAGTTTTTTAAAACGGTTCGATAGATAACTCGAAATCTATTGGTTCAATTTCAATGATTTTTTTTTTTCATTTTGTTCTTTATTTTCTCCTTTAAGCATCCCCCCTAAATTCAAGTATCTATTTTTTTTTTGTTTTTCTTATATAAACAAAAAAGCGCGCGAAAATGTATCTGTTTTTCGAACTTTTTGCTTCAACTTCCGCTATAATTAAAAAAAAAACCCCGGGGGTCTTGCGTAGGGGGGATGATTAATATAAGGTCTATGCTTTAAAATGTCATTTGATTTTTTTGTTTCCGATACATGGGAAAGGCCATATCCATCGAACCGTTTTGAATGTCTTTTTTTCAATGCCATTTTCAACGCCCTCTATATAAAAGCCAGAACTGTATTTAAAAAAAAAAATATTTTCATAAAGTATTTTTTATGTACAATAACCTGTATAAATTTAAAAAAAAAAATAATTTCTTATACCTAAAAAAATTTTTTAAAACAGCTCCTGTTTTTGGTTGTTACACGTATAATATACCTTAAGTGATACAGCCACGAAGTAAAGAGTGTTTTTTTTAGGGGTTTGTTTTTCGAATAGAGATAAAACTGGCATTTTGTGGTCAAATCTGGCAACTCTAATGTCATTTATGTTCAGTTGGGTTTGCCATTTCATCATGAACAGGTTGACAAAAGAACAACTCTTGCAAATCGTGCAAATTTATTTCAAAAATAATGGTTCAGTTCGCATAGTTTACCGCAAGCTCCGTCCATTTTATGGTCGACATAATCGTCCATCAGAGCAATTAATTCGGTTAACCATGGGTCGTTTTCGCACTACGTTTACTCTATGTGATAATACGCATCCGCAGGGACGTCGAACAGTGCGCACCGAAGAAACAATTGCCGCTGTAGAGCAAAATGTTGAAGAGGACCCGAATGAATCGATTCGCCACCGTGCACAGCAATTGGAGCTTTGTCCATCAACTTTATGGAAGATTTTGCGCAAAGATCTTGGCTTGCGACCTTACAAGATCCAGCTTGTGCAAGAATTAAAGCCGCGAGACCATGCAATGCGTCGTGATTTTGGTGTATGGGCCGAAAATGAGATTGATCTCGATGCTGATTTTCATCGCAAAATTTTGTTCAGTGATGAGGCTCATTTTTGGTTGAATGGCTACGTCAACAAGCAAAATTGCCGCATTTGGAGTGAAGAGAATCCACATGAGATCCTTGAGACGCCATTACATCCACAAAAACTGACTGTTTGGTGTGCTCTATGGGCTGGTGGAGTCATTGGGCCATACTTCTTCCGAAATAATGCTGGAGAGCCAGTTACCGTTAATGGAAACCGGTATAGAGCCATGATAACCGACTATTTTGTTCCCGAATTGGATGCCATGAATGTGGATGAGTTGTGGTTCCAACAAGATGGCGCTACATGCCACACAGCGCACGTCACAATCGATTTATTGAAGGAAACATTCGATGAGCGCATAATTTCGCGGAATGGACCTGTCAATTGGCCACCAAGATCGTGTGATTTGACACCATTGGATTATTTTCTTTGGGGATATGTGAAGTCGCTCGTCTACGCCAACAAACCAGAAACGTTAGGGGACTTGGAGGCCAACATTCGTTGCGTTATTGCCGACATACGGCCCCATATGCTCGAAAAAGTGGTTGAAAATTGGACCTGTAGAATTGGCTTTATTCGAGCCAGCCGCGGCGGCCACATGCTCGAAATCATATTTAAACATTAATGGCATAAAATTATCCTTCCAATAAAGCCAAATTGATGGACATTAAAACGATTTTCTTGTGTTTTATTTCAATTCGAAGTTCTATACCTCTAAAAAAAACACCCTTTAATTCCTATGAGACATCCATTTCTATCATAGGCATCCATTTCTAAAATATCGAAAAAACATTTATTTTTCGTATTAAAAGCCGTATAAATCAGTTATCCACCGACAATGAAAATACCTACAAGTTCGTTCAGTACATCTACTACTAATTTTAAAAACTGAACATATTAAATTTACGCATAAACAGTATCGCACCGATTTTACCAAAAATGTATCGGCTTATAATAATAGCCAAAACAAATTTCAAATGGTCTCTTTGTCACAAAATCTCTAAAAAAAAATCAATAACGAATAAATAAACCCGATAAATCAAGAGGTCATCAAAATCGAACATTGGGTCAACATCAACATCAAGTATTGAAATTCGAGTACAAGTGTAGGCGACACATTTTCGAGTACTCAAGTTGTTATAGACCGTTAAATCATATAGCTGGCAGTCATATGATATGCAGCATTAGCAAAAGACAAAAACAGCAGGAGCAAAAACAAACGTAAAACCATGTTTGTTGAAAAGTGGTCGATTGCTTCGGCAACAACCAACCAAATTAAGCGTTACGATTACAACTAGCGGCGCACATTCAACAACAAACACTTGAAGGAATTTTTCCCAATTCTCTACTTAATCGTGCACAAAAGAAAAGCATTTTCCTTCAATTTCTTAACGATTTCAAAAAGAAAACCGAAAGAAAAAGAAAAACGCGCGCTCGTGTTTAGTTAAACAACGACTTGAATCACTAGCGCATGATCGGCCAGCAAATGCTTGGACTCTGGATTGCGGACGTTGGCTGTCCATCTAGTCGACTTGCATACTTAAGTGCATGCATACTTACATACTTAGATACATATATGTTTGTACTTAGGTGCGCACAATGTGTCTGGCGAAGAAGTATTTAGAGTGGCTTGCTGACTGACTGCGCCACGGGCAGACATTAATTTTTTTTGTTTATGATCATCATCGAATCGTATGTTGCGCATATTGTTCACAAATTTAATAACCAAATGCAGTTTAGTAGAGTGGAACCTTTCATAGGAATCGACGGTGCACGGGACGAATAAAAATGTCTGAAGAAGCACAAAAAACTCTATTATTACAACGAAATCCCATGCAAGGAAATAATAGGGAAGTATCAACAACCATGGTTAAAAAAGAAAATGATGTGCCAGAACGAAACAATTTGTTTTAACGTTAATAAATTTTCTAATAAGGGTACTCGCCATTAACGCAGATTGTATACGAAAATTTTTTCTCTCCCCAAGTCTTTTCATTAGATCTGCTCCATGTCTAGGTTTGTGCTGCACACATGAGATGGGATGGGCATGACTTATAGAACGTGAGTTTTGTTCGTCAATAGAAGGCTATGCTTCTCAATTGCCTACTCAGCTCAAAGTATCACCTGTAGGCAAGAGTGAACATACGTTGAATCTCAATGCGTTATGATGGATCTCAGGTACACGAACTCCTTAACAACCTTGAAAAAGGTATTGTCAACAGTGATATGATTTAAAACACTCTGGGGCTGTTTGTTTGTTGTAACCAGGTATTTCGTCCTATCTGCGTTCACTGCAAGACCCATTCTACTCGATTTTTTCGCTAATCTGGAGAATGCTGAGCTGACTTCGCACGTATTATGGCCAATCAAATCGTTATTATCAGTACACGCCAGCGTCTAAGATCAGCAGCTCGGATGATCTTCTCCATCATTGAGTTGAAAAAGTCGCATGATAAGGAATCACCTTGTCTGGAATCTCGTTTCTTATCGAACAGAAGGAAGAAGTCCTACTCGATTTCAAGTGTGGTTCTGGTATTGCTCAGTGTCATTCTGCATAGACGGATGAGCTTTGGAGGAATACCACCATATTTGGACATGGTAGCGAATAGGTGATTCCTTATTGGACTATCGAAAGCGGCTTTGTAATTGACAGAAATATGATGTGTGTCGATTTGTTTTTCTATGGTCTTCTACAAGATTTGTCGTAGCATAAATATCTAGTCGATAGTAAATTCTCCAACACTGAAGCCATGCTAATTTCACACTGATAAGGGTGAATATTGTATGAGCACTTTGTTTTGACATTTATGGGCACCCGCTCTCACCCTTGCGACAACCTTATTAATTCAACCATGCTTTTCGCTACCATAAGTTGATAGATTTTTTTGACAATTCTGACTTTTGGCTCTTAGCTTATCAGCTACTTTGTTTATTACACCACGGTTCAGTTCAAGTGTACTTTTCCCCTTTCTTCCTCTTCAATTCACCGCAATTTTTCAAAAAATACAAAAATTGCTTTAAATTCTTTACCAATGAAAATGGCGTCAAGATGTGCTTTCAATTATTGACCAGTATTACTTTTTCAGTGATGTTCGTCTACGTTTTGACTTTGATGTCGACAATGTAAACAATATAACAATAAAAATAAAGGCAGAAAATGAATTGGCAGTACCAGATCTGTCAAAACTATTTTTTTCTGACACGCAAAATTTTAAAACACATTTTTTTAATTAATTTCATTAATATTAGTATGTGAACACCATCAAGGCTTAAAATACCAACTAAAACTGTTAGCATTTTAAACATTTTATTAGAGCAACAACAACAACAACGCATATTGGTATTTGTGCAATTATCGATTGTGCAATCATCGAACGCACTTTGTCCAATTTTGATTTTGATCTAAATTGATTTTAGCTGATCGGCGCTGATACCTACATATGAAAACTAGAAGAAAAAAATGAGAAACAAAAAAGCACTAGCGGTATATAAAGTCAACCTCATGAATTTTACCATCAACCAACCAAACAACAAACGAGCATATGTGGTCTCGAACCCAAATGGGCGTCGATGACTTCTTTTGGAAACTGGAACATCGCCTTAGGAACCTTTCAGAAAAATAAATGTTGCAAAAAAAAACGTAGCCACAAATTGCAACAAATAAAACACAAATAATTGCGTAGCGTTGAGTCTATTTTGAAAGTAATGCAATTTTAGGTGATGTAATCTAGTAAACAGTTAGTGGACAAAACATGCCAACAGAAAACATACTACCAACGGAAAAACCGTAGATAATGGACAAAACTTTTTGCGAACGCATTGTTAAGCATTCAAACGCACAAGTAAAGTAGCAGCCTCAACGATAAAAAAGCGGTATTACTGTTGGTTTTGTTTTTAATTAATTAATAACTAATATCTCAGTGACACAATAAATAATAAGCTTAAAAGAAAATTACTCCAATAATCTATCTAATACATTTATTCCAATCGGCAGATACATAGTTTGAATCTCAGAAAATTCTTAAAATACCGATCAGACATACATATGTATATAACATACATACATATGTAGATTTCTGAATATTTTTATTCTATTAATTCTGTTTTCCGGTAATTTATTTGTTAAAAATGTGTAAATACAGTTTTAAGAGCTCGAGAGTCCATTGTCGTTGTGTGACTGATAAAATGCTCTTTACGCAATTATTCCAAATATACTGCCATCACAATTCTAAAACTTGGGGGATTGTAGTGAAAAAATTACAATTTACGGTTATAATCGTTATGTTAAGATTCAGTCGTTATCGATTTTACTAGATAATAAATTATGAAAGCAAATATATCCTAAATAAGGAAATAAAGGATATTTTTAACTAACTTCTTATAACTATAGCGGGTTTTCTAACTCATACAATATTGGTCCTGCCAATTATTATTTTTTTCTAAGCATCTTGTTTTAAACACCTCAAACGCTGAGTTGAAAAAACATAATCGTAAACAAGACAAAAAATGTGCATTCAAACATGTTTGCTACAATGTTGCAACAGCAGAAGTTATGTTGCTCTTATTATATATCTGATATTTGTTGTTGTTGTTGTTGTTGTTGATCGTAGTTTCTGTGAGGTGGGCGTTTGAGCTAAAAAGTTTAGTTTTAATTCCTTATCGACAAGCTGTTTGTTGCACGATCCTGCATTTACATAACGATATATGATGCTTCAATAGAGCTACCAGCTTTGTTAAAAATGTATCAGATACCTGGTTTATAGTATGGAAATATCTGCTATTAAGCTTAAAATAATAAACCCCAACAACCTTGTTCCAAATCGAATTTATGAAGAAATTACGCCTGTACGAAATAATATGAATCCCATTCGAAATTGATTTTTATATAGAAACTAGCTGACCCGGCAAACGTTGTTTTGCCCAAACTAATATTATATTAATTCGATGTTTTTACTTTTTCAATAGATGACGGTGTAGTTTTGAGAGACAAACACAATTACCAAATTTTTGTCTTTTATGACCAGAACCGTTTGAAATATAGCATTTTCATATATTTTTGGGTGGTAAAAGGGGGTGTGGCAACATATTTTATAATAATTTAAAAATTTATTTATAATAGCAAATTTTAGTACAATACCACCAAAATCTTCTGATATATAGTTTTTATTGATTTGTAGGGGGTAAAAGGGGGTGTGGTTACCCAGTTTTAGTACAGTTGCCGACAGTAGGCATACAAACTAAATTCCCAAATTGTAGCCTAATGCGGCGAAACCTTCCGATATATAGAATGTTTATTAATTTGTGGGCGGTGAAAGGGGGCGTGGCAACCTATTTTTAGTACAGTTTTCGGCAGTGAGCATACGAACTAAATTACCAAATTGTAGTCTAATACGTCCTAAACCGTCGGAAATATAAAAAAATAAAAAAAAAAAAAATAAATAACTGGCCATTTCAGCCCTTGAAAGGACTTTGACCTAGCTTCTTATGATCAATTGTGTTGTGCGTGTTATTAAGTTTGTACACAATTGACCGAGAACCGGACCTACATGCTTAACGCCGACTCCGAACGGCGATGAACAGAATGTTCTCGTTCTCAAGAAGCTTTACATGGCATTTTGATTACTCTCTGAGGTTTGCCATTGTCTGCAGAGAGGTGGCGGCCGTACAGAACAATTTAATTCAAATAATTTTCTGTCGCTGCTGGGGTTCGAACCTGGGTTTCCAAAGTTCTTTGACATAGCGGCCACGCACTTTAACCAACTACGCCACGGACGCCGTCGGAAATATAGAATTTTTATTAATTTATGGGCGGTAAAAGAGGGTGTGGCAAAATGTTTCTACATAGTGTCCTTCCTCGGGCCAATACCAATCCATCAAGCTCAAAATTGTAAAAATTGAATGACCCCTTCTTGACTTATGCGCGTACACACGGACGTCAGTCTCTTTTATATATAAGATGATTACGGTCTCATTTCATTCTAAGTTTGACCCTAACTCATGGTTAGGCAGGGGCGTTATATCCTGAAGCTATTAATACATCGATTGACTTCAATTTTATTTGAAAGGAACTTAAACTATCTTTTAGATAACAAAAATTTGAATTTTTAGAACAAAGTTTGTAGCGAAAAAAATCTATTTTTAGAATTGATAATCCAATAACTAATTGATAAGTAGATTGTTTAATTTAGACAAAAAGTTTATGTTTTCTTAACAAAATACTGCCTCAACGATTTCCAGGACGCCGCGATTTAAATGTGTTTTCTGATAGAGAACAACAAAAAAATTTCTGGCCGAACAAAAAATTAATAATTCAACTAGTTATCGATTTTTCAAATTTTTTTTCTTGCAACAAGATTTAAAAAAAAAAAACATCTATATCTTTACCATTATCCAATGGATGTAAAATATTAGCACGTTTTTTCAAAGATAATTAAATTATCTTCCAAAAAATATTCAAATCAAATACATTTTAGCAATATATTTAATTTTATAAGCGATTTCATATTATGTTTTCTTTTAATTACTGATGAAAAAGTTATTCTCTCAGAAATTTTCAGTATTAAGGTACTAAAAATATATTTTGTTTTTAAAACCTACAGCTTTTCTTAAAATTTTATATAAAAAAGTTTAAATTAAAAGATTATTTAATATATAAGAGGATTTGAAGGGCAAATCATTTTATTATAAAAAAACACAATAAAAAAAATCAAATAAATCTTAGTTTTATATACCAAAATGAAAGATAAATTTTCAAGGTTCAATAGTTTACTTTCCATAATCCTTAGTAATTACAGTAGTTTTTGAGAAAATAACAATTTTATGTAAGCAAATGTTTTGCTTTTACATAATATATTCATATTATAAAATATGTATGAAATACTCAAGCTATAAAATATGAAATACTCATGGGATTTGGTTCATTTAAAATTTATGTGTGAAATCTTTATATAATACCTCTCAGATAATACCTTAAACATCAAAATCGGTTATATACTAAGAAAACTGTTAAATTAAACTAAACGACAGAAAACGAAGACTTGGCAGCACTTTAGCGATGGCCCTGCTTCAACAAATTATTTGACATTTTCTTTTCTCATCGTTATTCGCGACTCTTGCTGGCGTCTTTTCGCTGTTCAATTTTCATTTGTTATTCGTTGCTTTATTTGTTGTGTTGTGTTTCAAGATAGTGTTTAAAAACTTGATTTCTTTTTCAAATATCAGCAAATTTTTTCCAAAGAAAATTTCTCTAAAAATTTAATAAAACATAATTTGAAAATACAAAATGTTTCTGGAAAATTATTATTTAATAAAATACTTATGTAATTGTCCTATATAACTTGGAAAAAATGTCGAACGCTGGTAAAAACTCGATGCGTTGGCTGGAAACCACTTCAACAATGCAGGCAGCGACGCAAGCAGAGACTGCAAACAACATTCCATCGCGACGGTTTAGTTCGTCGCAAGAAGAAAGCAAGATTGTTCCCTTGAAGACCACAACTTTGGCAGTAGCAAGACCAACAACAACAACAGAAATGTTCGACACTGCTGCTTCTGCTGGGAAAAATTCTGGTTCCGATTCAGGTATGGAATCAGTGAATATCATCGTCGCATCGCATTGTTGCTATTTTTGTCTCTTCAACTAATTTAAGTTTTGCATCATAAAGTAATTTATTATTATAGGTTGTTTTGCCGGTTTTGCAAAAAAATTGGCCAATAGTGAGATGGCAAACATGCTGCTACATACATATATACATATCAATGAATAATATATCTACGGTATGTTTGACTGAATATAATTGAAAACAATTATATTTGAAACACAGCTTGTATCTTGGATGTTTCCTTGGTTTTTAAAGTCTAATCCTCGAGCCATTGGTACGCGTATTAGAAGAGTAATTTAATGCCGCTTGTTATTAAATATCACTATAATTTCCTTAGAATAAAGTGAAGCATCGCTTTAAACGTGTTTAATGTTGCTCTTAGAGAAACCTTTAAATTATTAAAGGGTTAAAACGCTATCGTGAAGACATAATATTTATGAAGATATATCAATAGATTACCAATCAATTATTAAGAAATTGCTGAGGAATTGATATTTGAAGCTAAAAACTCTTGAATCGGTTTATATCTAGCAATTTAAAATGAAATATCAAAGTGACACAAATAAACCTTATTATTCAGGGTTGATATTGAAACCAATTCTCCCTTAGATGAACGCTGGGTGGCATCCACATTTCGTGAATTTCGCAAACGGCCAAAAATGGGACCGCAGCAACCATAACAACGTTCTAGATTAAAAGAGTAGAAATATTTTTAATTCTGATTCCGATAGCACTTGGTCTCTATAATAATCCTGATTTTCTCGATGGTTAGTTTAAGTGGAGACAGTTGAAAGAATTTAAAACAAAACAATTACAATAACTTTTCAATAAAAATTCAGTAATTCTCATTACAGAGCTGCTCAGAACACTAAAATAATGCATATCTACCCCTAAAGAAAGGACAACAGAAAAACTGAAGTATAAAACTCACAGCCATCGAACTGTGGTATCTAAAATACTTTAGTACTATTGTCATTCATGACAATGTTAACATAGTATTTTATTTATTTTTGTAAGATTTTCTTATGTACTAAATATAAAATTATATATATATATATTCATATCATATAAAACTTTAATATAGGTCCATCAACTCTCTCAATGAACTGAAAAATGTGATATTATATTACTGATAAATTTGACTTATAAGGCTATGAAGACGGAAACTCACCAGAGCTTAGCAAACTCATGTCCAAATCCGATGCAAATATATCTAGAAAACTCATTTCAAATGCAAGAGGCTTTCCAATATTTTTAAATAATAAAATAAAAATTCTCACACTGACAAATTTATTCTAATACCGACAAACTTCTACAACGCAAACTGTCTTTAAATGAAATACTCAAAATAAAGAATCTCAGCCTAATTAAAAAAAAAAAGAAATCAATCTATAAGTTTTATTTGGAAGATGACACAAAGATTTAAGAATAAATTTAAATTTAAATTTTGATTTAGGAAACAAACGGACATAGCTTCTTAAGGTTTTTCCATTTGCCTAATATAGGGTGTTTTTTTTAGGGGTTTGTTTTTCGAATAGAGATAAAACACAAGAAAATCGTTTTAATGTCCATCAATTTGGCTTTATTGGAAGGATAATTTTATGCCATTAATGTTTAAATATGATTTCGGGCATGTGGCCGCCGCGGCTGGCTCGAATAAAGCCAATTCTATAGGTCCAATTTTCAACCACTTTTTCGAGCATATGGGGCCGTATGTCGGCAATAACGCCACGAATGTTGGCCTCCAAGTCCCCTAACGTTTCTGGTTTGTTGGCGTAGACGAGCGACTTCACATATCCCCAAAGAAAATAATCCAATGGTGTC